>JARHVA010001464.1:2020000-2697500 GCA_037957365.1 Torreya grandis | reverse complement strand
AAGAATAACACATAGAAAAACAACACCATTCCATCAATGCAATAAACTTTACACATTCCCTTTTATATATTTGCATAGGGTTTCAAAATATTATTCGTAGTCTGTTTAATACAAGTTCAGGGTTTGGATATACACAGTCTATTTTATATATACTAAGGGTTTGAAGATACAATACATAGTCAACCTATATATATTAAAACCTAACTATATAAATCATAAATTGTATGGCTTGATTGTTATAGTAATCACACCAAAACTAAAACTTATTCTACCCATATTAATTACACACAGTCCTAGTCCTCAAATTTAAGGATTTGGAGGATATATTATTAGGAATATAGAATGTAGAGAAATAATAATGAAATAAAGATAAAATTTAAATTCAAAAAATACAACAAAATAGAGACACATATTTTACAATGTTCACCCAATATGGGCGACATCCACATAGAAATTGGCAATCCTTCTTCTTATTCAGTCTAACAAATGAAGGAAAAAATGTGCAATATCCTCTTCACTCTCACACCATTCCACCTGATTACAATTCCATCATATCAAAGAAGGGTTACATATTAGGGAAAAAATTCACTAACTTAATTTCTACCATTAGATCTAAAACCTAATAGTAAATGGTCCATATTAAATATAAAATTACAATAAGATCGAGCTCCACCATCAAGAACTAAGCATTAAAATAAGATCAAGATCCACCATCCAAAACTCTCCCACTTGGAGACTAATTGTTGCAACTCCACCACTATAACTCTTACTTGGACTTTTCTTTTAACTTTGACTTTGGCATGTTTCTCATCTTCCTTATTATCCTTGAAGACCTATTCAAGATGAACAACTCTCTAGCTTATCTTTAGTGACTACCTTTGTTAGCATATCTATAGGATTTTGACTCTTATGGATCTTTTCCAACTTTAGTTGACCATCCTCCAAAACTAAATGAGTGAAGTGATACCTGTGTTCTATATGTTTGGTTATTGAGTAGAATGTCAATTTCTTTGCTAAATGAATTGCACTCTGGATATCACTATACAACATATAATATTCTTGCTTATGCCTTAAATTTTAAATGAATTATTACATCCATATCATATCCTTTCTAGCTTCTATAGCTACAACATATTCTACCTTTGTAGTTGACAAAGCAAATATCTTTTACAATTTTTAAATCCAACTACCTACTATGTTATCAATAATGAATACATAACCTATGGTGCTCCTCCTTCAATCTAATTATCTAGCCATGTCTACATCAACATATCCTTGTAAGGTAACATTTGAACCTTTAGAGAAAAAATGTCTATTAGTGGTCCCTCTCAAGTACCTAAGAATCCACTTGACTACATCCCAATGCTCTTTTCCTATATTTTTCATAAACCTATTGATAACTCCCACTACATGAGAAATATCTGGTCTAGTGCACACCATAACATACATTAAACTTCCAACTGATGAAACATATGGCACTTTGGTCATGCAATTTATATATTCTTTTATTTTAGGACAATTTTCCTTGCTTAATTTGAAGTGCACTCCCAAAGGTTTACTCACAATTTTTTCATCTTGCATATTAAACCTGAGTAACACCTTCTTGATGCATTCTTCTTGAGATAATGTCAATTTATTATTTTTCCTCTCTTGTTATTCTCATATCAAGGATTTGTTTTGAAATACCAAAATCTTTCATTACAAATGAATCTTCTAGTTTTCTCTTTAGCTTATTTATATCATGCATGTTAGACCCTACAATAAGAATGTCATCTACATAAAATAACAAGATCATATAACTGTCATTATCTAATCTCTTAATGTAAACATAGTGGTCAGAATAACATCTACTATAACCTTATTCTATCATAAACATGTCAAATTTTAAATACCACTATATTTGAACTTATTTTAGGCCATATAAACTGTTCTTCAACCTACACAACATTTTCTCCTTACCTTTGACTTCTTATCCTTTTGGCTTCTCCATATATATTTCCTCTTCCAAATCACCATGAAGGAATGCAATCTTCACATCTAACTATTCAAGGTGAAAATCTTCTACTACTACCAAACTTAAAATAGTTCTTATAGAAGGAATTTTAACTACTAGAGAAAAAATTTCACCAAATTCAATACCTTTCTTTTGTGTAAACCCCTTTACAACAAGTCTAGCATTGTACCTCTTTTTGCCTCCATATTCTAACTTTAACCTATAAACCCATTTATTCTACAAATGTTCTTTTACCTATAGGCAACTGAACCAAATCCCATGTTTGGTTGTATATTAAAGAGTCCATCTCCTCTTTCATTCCTTGATCCCACTTCTTTCTAGTTTTTACCTACTTTGCTTCTGTAGAGAGGATTACAAAGCAAGTTAGTTAAGCATTAGTCCATAAATAATAAAACATACATAAAGAACTAACTAACCAAGCCTATCTTTTCCTATGGAATTACAAAGGATAGCAAGAAATAAATGAAAGAAATAAATCACCATATTACCTTCCCAAATGTATTCACCATACCTATGTGGCTCAAAAACATGTTCTCCCTTGATCAAGCAACCTTGCCTTTGTCAAAAATGGTGGTAAGCTCCTCCAATGCCTTAAGAACACTACATAAAACCTAGGCTCTTGATTGTAAACCACTAAATTAGTCTATCAATAAAGCTTTGTGGAAACAATTTAGCATTATAAATTTTCAATGTTAAAGCTTTGAAGATATTTGAGCATAACTTTGCACCAAAATAACTTAGAAATTATGTCCATGGCCTCTCTATTTATAGATTTTTGAGATTGGTTAGGATCAACTTCAGCCATCCATCTTGAGATGAATATGTGTGGCTGAGGATAATCCTAATATTTGGAATTAAATCTATAATTATCCTCAAGATAACCTTGGAATAAGGGGCATTGAAGAGGTATGGGAGGCATTAACTATGCATGGGTGACCCATAATCTTGATATTTTATGCATTTATTACTTTATGGATGCCACCCCATAGATGATGTCACTAGGTGATGTAGATAATAAAAATCAATTTTTAAAAGGAAATATTCAAAAATTCTCATAGAAAATCCATTAAAGCTCTTGAATTGGATTAATTATCCTTAAACAAGGTTAATCAACATTTTTGATATTATTTGAAAATTGGTCCTTAATTAATCAAAATGTTCAAAAAGTCATATAACTAGGTTTTAATTTGACTCAGGAAGAAATAGAAGGTGATGCTAGATGTGTTGGAACTGTATGCCCATTTAGGATGTTGCGAACAAAAAATAATAAAGAAAAGAGTGAGCCAGAGCACTAAATGGTGAAATGGTCATTTTGACTCAAAATGATCTGATCAAAGTTAGCTGGCCAATAAAATACATTACCCTATTTAGGGATACTTTAACCTAAAATATCAATTTTAAATGATACATTTAAACCATTTAGGACATTTTATGGATTTTGACCTAAAATGTGCATTTGAGTGTAATTCGAGTAAGATTGACAATTTCAACACAAATGGTGTTAGGGATTAGATGTCTACATTTTGGCCCTATTTGAGAAGGCATAGCAAGACATACAGGTGAAACAACATCTTTTCAAAGAAAAGAGTTGTCAAGAAGAAATTATAATAGACCCATGATGGCCCCTTAAGAGGACATACTATGATGAAAGAGAAGGATGAACTCTTAAAAAGAAAGAGAAAGTGAGAGATTATCCCATGGAAAAGATCACATCCAAAAGAGCTAATGCTTGCACACATGATTACCATCAATGATAAAAATATAATGAGATGTATAAAATTCCATAGATATGGGGGGAACGGGAAAGATACAATCCATAAATGTAAGGGACACACTTTAAATGTACCCAATTTGAGAGTACATGTTACGTGTTTATGGAATTAATCTATCTTGAGACAAGTTGCACACTAAAAAAATTTCCATCATGGGATTTAATTTGGAGAGCTTGGAATTAGAGGAAAAGGGAGAATGTTCTTCTTTAGGAAGGTAAGCACCACTAGAATGGGGTCTCTGAAGAGAAGATAATAAGAAGTTCTCCAATAAAGCAAATGTGATCATGATAAAATAGGTGTGCCCTAGTAGGGTGAATCTTGATCATTGATAAAGAATAAAGAATGATTTTGATCTTGTAGATATTTATTTGATTTGAACAATGGTTTAGATGTTGGGCCCCAACATGGGCAATTGGCAAGCAAGAATATCTCAAAGATATAACTTGAAACATAGGTTAAAGTGAGCAGGCACAAATGGACACGTAATGGTGTAATGAATTAGAAAGCCATATAAAACGAAGCATATGAGAATGCACAAAGTGATGAGAGAGATGAAAAGAAGAATGGAGATAGCTAAGCTGACCTCAGTATAAATTGAGTGTTACCTACATAGTTCCATGGACTCATGTTCCATCATGAACTTCAAGCCAATGTAGTTCACCCATGTTTGGGAGAGAATGGAATGAGGAATGATGAAAAATGACCGAGAATTGATTAGACTTATAATTTATACAAATATATGTACATTTAAGCATAGACAAAGAATATTGAAATACATGCTACTTAGAATCTTAATTCCATATCATGAGCCTAGGTTTTGTAAAGTTTTCTCGAGAATCATTCATCGGAGCTTATGTTGACATTAAGACTTTGAGACCTAAGCACAAAGTGCTTGCTATAGAAAAATAAATTAGGCATCATAAGTATGAATAACTTAGGATGTTATAATATTCCAATTACACTAAGTATTTCAAATGTGAATATCTATAACTAAGGATAATGGTAAAATAATAACCAAAACTAGAGTTACAGTGATTTACATTTAAACAAAAAAGAAAAAGACAAAGAAAAAGTAAACATAAATGAACATAACTTGAAATAAATATATGATCTATCAAGAATTAAGTAGGAACAAAAAATGTTTAAAAACAAAAGGTAAGAACATCTTAATGACATGAGACCAAGATATGAATAATCAAGATCCATGTGGACCATCAAGGTATTCTTGAACACAAAAGAGAAAAGCAAAATTAAACAAAAAAACTAGACAAAGAAACACAAGACAAAGAATGGAACAAGAAGTAATAAAAAGAGAAAAGGAGAATAAATACAAATAGAGTTATGAAATCACAATAAAACACCAAGAAAACTCAAATAAACACACATAAATAAAAACCAAGTTAGTGCAGTTTAAAAACAAATGTTCATGCATGTGCGATAGAGGCAGTACTTTCCACCATATCATAACAAAGAAAAATAACATGAAAATTGTTCCCTAATTAAAGAGGAATAATGATAAAAGACATGGGGGAAGAGAATAAAAGGAAGGGGTTAGCTAAGCTGACTCTGGATGTATAAGACAAGTGGATATTGCCTACATAGTTCCATGGATGCATGTTCCAACATGAACTTCAGGCCAAATGTAGTTCTTCTAGGAAATGGTATAGAAGAAAAATGATGATCAGACTAACATGATTAATGTTATAGAAGAAATGGAAGATACAAAAAAATAAATTAGAATGGTCTAGCAAACAAGAAGCTGATGAGATGAGAAAGAATGATCTTGCAAAATGCCAAGTGAGTGGGATAAGATGAAATGAACTAGTATTTCTATGCTTGTAAAATGGTAAGAGCATTCAAAATTAATAGTCTCTCTCAAAATGGAAAGAATGTTCAAACTTTATAGTTTCTCACAAAATGGTGAGAGCATTAAAACTTAATAGTTGCTCACAAAATGGCAAGAGCATGGGATGGTGGAATGGGAATGTACAAATGTACATAAGTGTGAGATAATTTGTTTGTTCTTTTATGGATCATGTTCTAATGTTTTTGGTAGTTTCAAATTTTTTCTAATTTTTTTGGTGTTTTTGGGATAAAATATTCACAAGGTGGGACTATCTAGTCGAGGAGAGTAGAGGTTCCAATGAGACAACTAATCTAGCTACCATGACCCATGCTCACAAATCCGTAAGAGTGAGATTTTTGATAAAACAAGAAAGTAGAAAAATACTTGTACTAAGAAGATGTGGTTGTTCACCTATTGAAAGTTGCACAAGATTGTCCTAGCTGAAGTAGTTTGTAGAACTACTGTTGAAGATGTTCATAATTCTCATGAGACATAATTGAGATCATAATTGGTCAAGGGACAAAAAATGTTCAAGATTATAACATGTCCTAGACATTATAAAAGATATGCATCTTGAAGAGAGAAATACAAAATGGGATGAAGAATGTATTCAGAGTGCCAAGAGTTTAAATCATTTACCATCGAGATTCATGAAAAGTGGACCAAGGTAGTATAAAATGCATTCAAGGCAAGATTAAGAGGTGGGATAAAATTACGACAACACAAGTTACCCCTAAGTTAGGGGTCTTATAGACAATGGTTCAAAGTTGTTTATGCATAGAACCTCTTAAGGTGTATGATGTTCATGGGATCTAAAATTTCTTCACCATTAGGTTAGTTAATCCATATGCTCTTGATCTATAGTTTGCCATGACAATGTATGGTCCTAACCAATTAGGTTGAAACTTGCCTTTTTTTAGGTTCAACATTCATTTTCTTCTAGTTCTCTTTCAAAACTAAGTCATTGATCTCAAATTCTCGAGGAAGAATTCATTTGTTATAACTTCTATATAATCTATTTTGATAGGGATATAAGCTTTTTAGGGTAGTCAAATGCTTACCATCAAGAAGTTTTAGTTCTTGTAGTCATGAGGCTATATAGTCTTCATTATCTTCATTGTGCTCCAGTGATATTCTTAATGATAGGATCTTAATCTTGATCAGGATTATAGATTTAATGCTAAAAACAAGGGAGTATGGAGTAGCCCTAGTTGGGGTGAGAGAATTGGTTCTATAAGCCCAGAGGATAGGAAAGAGATGTAAGTGCCAATTATGGCCAACATTGTTGACAATCATTTTTAAGATGGTTAGAATGGTTTTATTTGATGCCTCATCTTGTCTATTGCCTTACAAGTTATATAGAGTGGATTTCTTGTGCTTGATCTTGAATTTTGCATAAATAATTTCACATATTGGTTTACAAAAGATCCATCATTATCAGATATAATACAGGTTGGGATGCCATATCGATAGATGATATGGTAATGAATGAATTTGGCTATTTGTTTCTCGATAACATAAGTGAGAGGAATGGCCTCAATCCACTTGGTAAAGTATTGTATTTTAGTCAAAATGTGCTTATGTCCATCTAAAGATGTTGGGTTAATTTTCCTAATGAGATCAAAACCCCATGTTGAGAATGACCATGGTGTTATAATTGGTTATAATGGTAAGGAAGGTGCATGTATCAAGTTGCCATGTTGCTAAAAAGGAACACACTTCTTTACATAATTACAAGCATCTATCTCCATTTTGGGCCAATAATAACCTATTTTGATAAGTTTCTTTGATAGAACTACATCATTGGTATGGGGCCCACACATTCCTTCATGAACCTCCTTAAGTGGCAGCTTGGATTCTCCCAAAGATAAATAATGAAAAAGCATTCCATCATAGCATTTTTGATAAAGCATATTTCTAAGGAAAATATAACATGCTAGGTAATGAAGGAAAAGTTTTTGTTAGTTATTGGAAAGGTTGGTAGGAAAGACATGGATATGGAAATAGTTATAAAAAACTTGGTACCATGGTAACTCAGGTGAGAGATTAGGATCAACAATGGTGCATATCCTCTCTTAATCTAATAAAATATGTGTTAGTTGAAGAATATTTTCAATCAGGAACTTATATTATTTAGAACTATCATTCATTCGAACCATGGAACTAATTGTTACCATGTCATTGATAGACCAATTGTTGACTCATGGAACTTGCTGAAACTGTAGAGATTTAAAATGTCTCTTAAGGTTATTAATAGTTTTCTTGTAAGGGAAAAGCTTATCATTACTTATTTGATACTCATTAGTTATCTAATTTATTGTTAGCTATGAATCTCCATAGACCTTTAAGCTTTGAATATCCCACTCTATGGCAAGATGAAGCCCTATAATTAATGCCTCATATTCAACCATATTGTTTGTACACTAAAATTATATATGGAAAGCTTTGGGGATCAAATCCCCTTATGACATTATCAAAATATGCCAGCTCTAGATCCTTATGATGTGAAGGATCTGTCAAAATAGAGTGTCCAATACTTAGGCTCTTGTGATGCTTGTTATATAATCATGATAGAATCATGTAGAAGGTCAAAGTTGAGAGGTTGAGTGGATGTAATAAGAGCTTCTACAAGTTGGTCTACAAGAATTTTCCCTTTGATTACCTTCTGATTCTGGTATTCAATATAAAACTCACTGAGGAGCATAATCTATTTAGCCATGCATCATTGGAGAGTTGCTTTAGATAAGAGGAACTTAAGAGGATCTACCTTGGTGATAACAAAAGTTTTGTTATCCAGCATATAATGTCACAATTTATAAGTGGTGAACACCATATCTAAACATGCCTTCTCAATAGGCATATAATTATGTTAATAGGTGACCAATGTGTAGCTTAAATAATAAACCATGTGTTCCTTGCCATGATCATCATGTTGAGCCAAAAGTGCCCCTAGTGTATATTTTATGGCTGATATGTAAAGAAGCAGTGGCTTTCCTTGTGTTGGAGTTCATAATACTGGTGGATTGGCCAAGTATGTTTAAAGCTTTGCAAATGCTATTTGACAATCTTCATCCCACTAGAATGTCACCCCTTTCTTTAAGAGATGGGTAAATGAGTGGCACTTATCTACTAGTTGAGAAATGAACCTTCATATAGACTAGATCTTGCCTTATAGACCACACAACTATTTAAGATTATTGGGTGGAAGCATTTCCATAATAGTGGTAAACTTCGTAGGGTTGATGCAATCCCTCATTGTGATACAATGAACCTTAGAAATTTTCTTGTTTTGACTCCAAACACACATTTCTTAGGATTCAAGTAGACTTTATATGCATGAAGCCTCTCAAAAATTATTCATAGAATGTCAGGGTGCTAAGCTCTTGCTCTTGATTTTTCTAGTATATCATCAACATAGTCCTCGATATTGCCATGCATCATGTCATGGAAGATGACAGTCATTGCGCACTGATATATGGCTCTAACATTCTTCAAATTGAAAGGCATGACTTGGTAATAGAATGTTCCCCATAGAGTGGTAAATGTGGTCTTATGTTTATATTTAAAGGTTATCTTGATCTAATTGTAACCAAAAAATCCATCCATTAAGGATAGCATCTCATACCTAGCAGTTGAGTCAATAATCATGTTAATGTTGTGTAGAGGAAAATCGTCTTTGGGACATGCCTTGTTGATATAACAAAAGTTAGTACAAATACGTATGCTTGGGGTCTTTTTCCTTACTGCCACTATGTTAGAAGTTAATTCAAAGTAGTCTAGTGGTCTGATAAAATTGGCTCCTAACAACTTCTCCAACTTAGCCTTAACCAAAAGGGCAATGCATGGATGCATATTTCTTAACTTTTACCTGACTAGTTTAGCATCAAGGTGAATAACTAGATGATGCACAACTAAATCTACATCCAAGCCTGACATGTCAAAATATGCCTATGAAAAGATGTCTATATAAGCCTTAAGAATGGATATAATATGTTCATGTTCTGCTTTAATAAGGAAAGCTCCAAGATAAACATTTTTAGGATCCTCATGGACTCCTAAATTCACTTCTTTTTTTCTCTCCATAAGGAGTGTGGATCCATCTTCTAGAATTTTAGGTAATGTATGGTCATGATCATTTTCTACTATATCTTCTTTTTATTCCTCCCAAAGATCTGCATAATATGAAGAATCAAAATCTACCTTCTCAGGTAAAGGCCAATTGGCAAAGACCTCTAGAAACTCAAGAGCAAGACACTCAAATATTTGATGTTTTTCTGAAGAGATGCTTGTAATATCTATGGAACATGGGCTAGATGGAATTTTTACATCCTATAGGGATGAGGAAACTTTCCTACCTGGGAGCACCTGAAACAAGTTTTCACTCAAAGGCTTGTCTTTTTATTTACTTTTTCCTTGATCAACAAGTACCTTAAAGAGATTTTCACTTGAAGATAATTATGTTTGTTCTTTATTATGACCAAGAAATTTTTCCTACTCTCCAAAGTAATTAGAAGGATTCAATGAAAAATCAAAACCCCGCTTATGATCTCCAATGGGGAGTGTATCTCATAGGCCCATGTATTCTATGATTGATTCTTCATTTTGAAACTCATTGAGGAATATGACCAAATTTTGTTGATCCCAATCTATGAGTTCAGGATGGCAAAGGCATGGGTTACAATGAGGGTTTGCTTCAGGATAAGAAGTTCTAATGGTAAAGATATAATGTCCTACTTCAGAAAGGGAAGCACCACTAGGATAGTTTTTTTTTTATTTTAGGATGGGAAGCTCCAATAGGTGTTATGGTAAATATGGAATTTGAGTCAAATAAATATGAATCATTAAGCTCATAAAAAATGCTATAATGGGATGTTGCATCACTATTAAGAGTCTCTCTTCTAGTCACTTTATAAGAATCACTACCAAATGTTATGAGGTCATCCTCTACTGGTTTAAATCTAAGACCATGATTCCCATTAACAACTCAAGCTAATAAGGGCTCTAAAATTCCTTGCACCTGGGGGCCAAGGCCTTTCCCTATATAGTCAAGATGATCCATTATCCTATTAGGGATAGGATACTTTATATTCTAAAAATAATTTGTAAGGCCCTCATAATATAACCAATCTCTCTCATAAAAAGCCTCTTAATCTTTCTTTGGTGTAATTATAGGCACAAAAACCACAAGAGGTTTTTGTTGCTTCTTTTTTGGTTGCCAAATCTGATTAGGTCTGTTAGGAGTATGGTAAATTTTAAGCCTACCAAATGCTTTAAGTGATTTTGGTAATTTTTCAATATGGAGGACATCCTTCAAATGATATGTAGACATGTTTGCATCTTTAATAATTACCTACTTGGCTAGTACTACAGGTAATAGATTAGTTGAGGTGGAGGCTATATCACCAAGGTTTATATAATTAGATGGAGACGGATGAGAAATGATGGCTTTGTTCTTCTTTGTAATGAATTTAAAACCTTGATAATATTTATAATTTCAAAACTCTACTTTGAGATGTTTACAATACTGGTATGGTTGTTGATCAACAAGAATGGTAACCTCGATCCCATCATGGGGAAACTTAAGGCATTGGTGAAGAGTAGATGGAACTACTTGTACTTTATGGATCCAAGGATGATCAAGAATTATGTTATAAGAAGCTCAATATCCATAATATGTAATAACATGTGATGAGAAACATCCTAAACCATGACTGACAACCAAATTATATCAGATGACTCCCTCTTGGCATTATCATAAGCCTTGATTGTAATGGTCTCTGAATGAATGTCTTTGTCCATGTAACCCAATTATTACAAAAATTTAGGAGATAAGATGTTCATCCCTAAACCATTATCTATCAGAACTCACTTGATCTTGTGATCTGCAATGATTATCTCAATGTATAGTGGGTTATTGTGGTTTGGGCCAAGGCTGGACATATCCTTTTGATCAAACATGATTTGCCAAAATGAAGACAAATGTCTAATTTTGTTCTAGAACTTATCAAGGTTTACATCATTAGGCATAATAAACTCTTGTAAAAGTTTGTTGAGGATGATTCTATGGACATCAAATGTCTACAAGAGTTCTAATATGGAAATTTGCATAGGAGTTTTATCTAATTGAACCATTAGATTATAAGGCCTTTGAATTGTGGATTGAACTAGTTCAGTCTTTGTTGGGACAATATTCAGCTTTGGAACCATTGGCACAATGTTCTCATTAGGTTTACGGAAAGAAGTGGGTAAAGGGCCCTAGATGGTAACTCATGGGCATCTAGTTACGACTGCATAACCTAGAGGTGGTAAGGAGTCATTATAATTAAAAGGATGAGGCAAAGGACCTTGGATGGTGATTTGTGGGTGATTAATGATATAATTGTAATTTTGGGTCAATGAAGAGGCTCTATAATAATGGTACTATTGTTCTAGATTAGTGACCCATGCAAATAGAGTAGCAACATGATGATTCAAAATTGACATGGTATTATTTAGGGGAGAGGATGTTGACCCTATAATGATGGGTCTCTTGTTGTTAGAAATATGAGATTGTCCATGCGACATCATAGTAAGAGTGGCAATGTGGATTGCATAAATGCATCCCATAGTGTTATTGTAGTCATAAGGCACATTGTTATAAGCCACATTATTAGTATGGGGATCATGATCTCAATTACGCTCATTATAATTTTGACCCTATTATTGTTTTTGATTCTACCTCTATCCTTGATTGTGACCATTTTGATTATTTTTAGTGGTGGTGGATCATGTCAAGGAAAGGGGTCTTTATAGATTCCCATATCTTGATTTGTGTCTTGATTAAGATCCAACTTAATTTGTAGCTCACCATTTTCAATAAAGTCCTCTATAATATGTCAAAATTGAATGCAATGATATGCACCATGATCAGTAACATGATGTCATTACAATATTTGTTCTCTTTGTACCAATCTAGTTTTGGCTGATGTTGAGGAAATAGACTTGATACTAGCCATATAATTAAGTTAGATATAATAAGATTTTGTAATATTACTTTAATAAATTCTCCTAACTTGCTATAGACTCTAAAATTATTATGAAACATCCTTCATGGAGGTTATCTTTATAAAGTTGGTAGTGGATTTGAAGGAGTTAATTATACATTTGGAGGCATAATCTATACCATTTGTATATGTCTTGTTTTTGTCACCCTATTTTTGACCATGTTTATATTTTTGTGAAATCCCTTAGACTTATCCTACATAACTATTTGAAGAGCTAGTGATTTAGTCTAATTAGATGATTGCCCTTATATAAATATCTTAACAAGGCCCCTAGCAATAAGAGCCTTCTCAATCTACACTCATTTGTCAATAATTTCTTCAAATGAGTTAGCAAAATCTAACTGTAGATTATGAAAATTTTCAAGATGTAAATTCTATGCAAAGATATTAGCTGACTATTTGTCTAGTAAATTATGTTGGAAGCACCCTAATTATACTAAGAAGAATTAGTTTCTCACCTATTGGAAGTTTCATAATATTTTCCTAGATGAACTAGTTTGTAGAACTACTATTGAAGATGTTCATAATGCTCATGAGACATAATCAAGATCATAATTGGTCAAGGGACAAAAAATGTTCAAGATTATAACATGTCCTAGACATAACAAAGGATATGCATCTTGAAGAGAGAAATCCAAAATGGGACAAAGAATGTGTTCAAAGTGCCAAGATTTCAAAGCCTTTACCATCAAGATTCATGAAAAGTAGACCAAGGTAGTATAAAATGCATTCAAGGCAAGATAAAGAGGTGGGATAAAATTATGACAACACAATTTGCCTCCAAGTTAGGGGTCTTATAGACAATGATTCAAAGTTTTTTATGCATGGAACCTCTTATAATGTATGATGTTCATGGGATATAAATGTTCTTCACCATTAGGTTTAGCTATTCCATATGCTCCTAATCCATAGTTTTCCATGAAAATGTATGGTCCTATCCAATTAGGTTGAAACTTTCCTTCTTTTTAGGTTCAACATTCATGCTTTTCTAGTTCTCTTTCAAAACTAAGTCACCGATCTCAAATTCTTGAGGGATAATGAATTTTTTGTAGCCTCTCTATAATCCATTTTGATAGGGATAAAATCTTTTTAGGGTAGCCAAATGCTTACCATCCAGAAGTTCTAGTTCTTGCAGTCATGAGGCTCTATAGTCTTCATTATCTTCAATGTGCTCCAGTGATATTCTTAATGATAGGATCCCAATCTTAATCAAGATGATAGATTCAGTGCCAAAAATAAGGGAGTATAGAGTAGATCTAGTTGGGATGAGATGATTGGTTCTATAAGCCTAGAGGGTAGGAAAGAGTTGCAAGAGCCAATTATGGCTAGCATCATTGACAATCTTTTTAAAGATGGTTATAATGGTTTTATTTGATTCCTCATCTTCTCTATGGCCTTGTGGGTTATATGGAGTGGATTTCTTATGCTTGATTTTGAATTTTTCACAAATAACTTTCACATCTTGGTTTACAAAGGATCCACCATTATCAGATATAATATAGGTTGGGATGCCATATCATAAATGATATGGTAATGAATGAATTTGGATATTTGTTTCTTAGTAACATAAGTGAGAGGAATGTCCTCAATCTAATTGGTAAATTACTCATTTTTAGTCAAAATGTGCTTATGGCAATCTAAAAATGTTGGGTTAATTTTCCCAGTGAGATCAAAACCCCATGTTGAGAATGGCCATGGTGTTATAATTGGTTGCAATGGTAATTAAGGTGCATGTATCAATTTTCCATGCTTCTAAAAAGGAACACACTTCTTTACATAATTACAAGAATATATCTCCATTTTGGGCCAATAATAACCTATTTTGAGAAGTTTCTTTGCTAGGACTACACCATTGGTATGGGCCCCACACATTCCTTCATGAACTTCCTTAAGTGGTAGCTTGGATTCTCATAAATATAAATAATGAAGAATAATTCCATCATAGCCTTTTCGATAAAGCATGTTTCTAAGGAGGATATAACATGTTAGGCAATGAAGGAAAAGTTTTTGTTGGTTATTGGAAAGGTTGGTAAGAAAGACATGGATATGGAAATAGTTATAAAAATCTTGGTACCATGGTAACTCAGATGAGAGATTAGGATCAGCAATGGTGCATAGCCTCTCTAAATCTAATAAAATATGTGTTGGCTAAAGAATATTTTCAATTAGGAACTGATATTCTTTAGCACTATCATTCATTTGAATCATGGAACCAATTGTTGCCATGGCATCGATAAAGCTATTGTTGACTCATGGAACTTTCTCAAACTATAGAGATTTAAAATGTCTCTTAAGGTTATCAATAATTTGATTGTAAGGGACAAGCTTATCATTTCATTTTGATACTGATTAGTTTTCTAATTTATGATTAGCTATGAATATCCATAGACATTTAAGCTTTGAATATCCCACTATATGGCAAGATGGAGCCCTATAACCAATGCCTCATATTTATCCATATTGTTTGTACACTAAAATTATATATGGTAGGCTTTGGGGATCAAATTCCTTTACAGTTTTATCAATAATATGCCAGCTCTAGATCCTTGGGATGTGAAGGATTCATCAAAATAGAGTGTCCACTACTCAGGTTCTTGTGATTCTTATTATATCATCATGATAGAATCATGTAGAAGGTCAAAGGTGAGTGGATGTAATAGGAGCTCTGCAAGTTGGTCTACAAGAATTTTCCCTTTGATTGCCTTCTAATTTTGGTATTAAATATAAAACTCACTGAGGAGCATAATCCATTTAGCCATGCATCCTTGGAGAGTTGTTTTAGATAAGAGGAACTTGAGAGGATCTACCTTGGTGATAACAAAAGTTTTATTATTCAACATATAATGTCACAATTTTTGAGTGGTGAACACCATAGCTAAACATGCCTTCTCATAGGCATATAATTATGTTCATAGGTGACCAATGTCTATATTAAATAATAAACCATGTGTTCTTTACCATGATCATCATGCTGAGCTAAAAGTGCCCCTAGTGCATATTATATGGCTGATATGTAAAGTAGTGGCTTTCCTTGTATTGGAGGCGTAATATTGGTGGATTGGCCAATTATGTTTAAAGCTTTGAAAAATGCTATCTAACAATCTTCATCCCACTAAAATGTCACCCCTTTCTTTAAGAGATGGGTAAATGAGTGGCACTTATCTACTAGTTGAGAAATGAATCTTAATATAGACTGGATCTTGCCTTGTAGACCTCATAACTATTTAAGATTATTAGGTGGAGGTAATTCAATAATAGTGGTAACCTTCATAGGGTCAACTTCAATCCCTTGTTTTGATACAATGAACCTTAGAATTTTTCTTTTTGTGATTCCAAAGACACATTTTTAAAGATTCAAGTAGAATTTATATGCACAAATCCTCTCAAATATTCTTTATAGAATGTCAAGGTGCCAAGCTCTTATTCTTGATTTTTCTAGTATATCATCAAAATAGTCCTCAATAATTCCATGCATCATATCATGGAAGATGATAGTCATTACACACTAATATATGGCTCCAAAAATCTTCAAATTGAATGGCATGACTTGGTAACAGAATGTTCCTCATAGAGTGGTAAATGTGGTCTTATGTTGATCTTCAAGGACTATCTAGATTTGATTGTAATCAAAAAATCCATCCATTAAGGATAGCACCTCATACCAAGTAATTGAGTCGACAATCATGTTAATGTTGGGCAAAGGAAAATCATCTTTGGGACATGCCTTATTTATATCATGAAAATTAGTACAAACATGTATGCCTAGGGTCCTTTTACTTATTGGCACTATTTTAGAAATCCATTCAGAATAGTCTAGTGGTTTGATAAAATTGGCTCCTAACAACTTCTCCAACTTAGTCTTAACCAAAAGGGCAATGCATGGATGAATCTTACTTAACTTTTTCTTGAATGATTTAGCATTAGGGTGAACAACTAGATGATGTACAACTAAATCTAGATCTAGGCCTGGCATGTCAGAATATACCCATGAAAAGATGTCTATATAAGCCTTAAGAATGGATATAATATGTTCCCATTCTGCTTCAGTAAGATAAGCTTCAAGATAAACATTTTTTGGATCCTCATGGGTTCCTAAATTCACTTTTATTTTTCTCTCCATAAGGAGTGTGGATCCACCTTCTATAAATATAGGCAATGTATGGTCATGATCATCTTCTTTTACTATATCTTCTTTTTGCTCTTCCTAAAGATATGGATAATATGAAGAATTATAATCTACCTTCTCAGTTAAAGGACAATTGGCAAATACCTCTAGAAACACAAGAGTAAGACACTCAAATATTTGATTTTTTTTGAAGATATGATTGTACTATCTATGGAACTTGGACTATATGGACTTTCTATGTCTTGAGAGGATGAACAAACTTTCTTAGCTGGGAGAACCTAAAACAAGTTTTCACTCAAAGGCTTGTCTTTTTATTTACTTTTTCCTTGATCAACAAGTACCTTAAAGAGATTTTCACTTGAAGATATTGATGTTTGTTCTTTATTATGACCAAGAAAGTTTTCCTACTATCCAAAGTAGTTAGAAGGATTCAATGAAAAATCAAAACGATGCTTATGATCACCAATAGGGAGTGTATCTCATAGGCCCATGTATTCTGCATTTGATTCTTTATTTTGAAACTCATCGAGGCATATGACCAAATTTTATTGATCCCAATCTATGAGTTCATGATGGCAAAGGCATAGGTTACAATGAGGGTTTGCTTTAGGATAAGAAGTGCCAATGGTAAAGATATAATGTCCTACTTCAAGAAGGGAACCACCACTAGGATGGTTTTTTATTTCAGGGTGGGAAGCTCTAATAGGTGTTATGGTAAATATGGAATTTGAATCAAATAAATTTAAATTAGTAAGCTCATCAAAAAGGTATAATGGGATGTTTCATCACTACTAGGAGTCTCGCTTCCATTCACTTTAGAAGAATCACTACCACATGTTATGAGGTCATCCTCTGATGGTTTAAATCTAAGACCATGATTCCCATTGACAACTCCAGCTGATAAGGTCTCTAAAATTCCTTGCACCTGGAGGCCAAGTCCTTTCTCTGTATAGTCAAGGTGATCCATTATATTTTTAGGGATATTATACTTTATATTATAAAAATAATCTACATGGACCTTAGAATATAAAAAATCTCCCTCAAAAAAAGCCACTTAATCTTTCTTTGGTGAAATTGTAGGCACAAAAATAATAAGGGGTTTTTATTGCTTCTTTTTTGGTTGCCAAATCTGATAAGGTCTGTTAAGAGTCTAGGAAACTTTAGGCCTACCAAATGCTTTAAGTGATTTGGGTAATTTTTCAATATGGAGGACATCCTTCAAATGATATGTGGAAATGCCTACATCTTTAATAATTACCTGCTTGGCTAGTACTACAAGAAATGAATCAGTTGAGGTGGAGGCTAGATCACCATGGTCTATATAATTAGATGGAGATAGATGAGAAAGGATGGCTTTATTCTTCTTTGTAACGAATTTAGAACCTAGGTAATAGTTATAATTTCAAAACTCTACTTTGAGATGTTTGCAATACTAGTATGGTTGTTGATCAGCAAGAATGGTAACCTCGATCCCATCATGGGGAAACTTAAGGCATTGGTGAAGAGTAGATGGAACTACTTGTACTTCATGGATCCAAGGATGATTAAGAAGTATGTTATAAAAAAGCTCAATATACATAATATATAATAACATGTGATGATAAATAGCCCTAACCATGACTAAAAACTAAATTATATCAGATGACTCCTCGACATTATCATAAGCCTTGATTGTAATGGTCTCTGACTGAATGTCTTTGTCCATGTAACCCAATCATTACACAAATTTAGGAGACATGATGTTCATCCCTGAACCATTATCTATCATAACTCACTTGATGTTGTGATCTACAATGATTATCTCAATGTATAGTGGGTTATTGTGGTTTGGGCCAAGGGTGGACATATCCTTTTGATCAAACATGATTTGCCAAAATGAAGACAAATGTCTAATTTTGTTCTAGAACTTATCAAGTTTTACATCATTAGGCAGAATAAACTCTTGTAAAAGTTTGTTGAGGATGATTCTATGGACATCAAATGTCTACAAGAGTTCTAATATGGATATTTGCATAGGATTTTTATCTTATCGATCCATTAGATTATAAGGCCTTTGAATTGTGGATTTAACTAGTTTAGTTTTTGTTGGGATAGTATTTAGCTTTGGAACCATTGGCACAATGTTCTCATTTGGTTTATGGAAAGAAGTGGGTGAAGGGCCCTGGATGGTAACTCATGGGCATCTAGTTGTGACTACACAACCTAGACGTGGTAAAAAGTCATTACAATTAGAAGGATGAGGCAAAGGACCTTGGATGGTGATGCATGGGTGATTAATGATATTACTATAATTTTGGGTTAATGAGGAGCCTCTAGAAGAATGGTACTATTGTTATAGATTAGTGACCCATGCAAATAAAGTACCAACATGATGATGCAAACTTGACATGGTATTATTTGGGGGAGAGGGTGCTGACCCTATAATGATGGGTTTCATTTTGTGAGGAATATGGTATCAGCCATGTGACAGTATAGTAACAATGGTAATGTGGATTGCATAAATACATCCCATAGTGTTTTTGTAGTCATAAGGCACATTGTAATAAGCCACATTATTATTATGGGGATCATGATCTTGATTATGCTCATTATAATTTTGACCCTATTGTTGGTTTTGATTATGCCTCTGTCCTTGATTGTAACCATTTTGATTATTTTTTGGTGGTGGTGGATCATGTCAAGGAAAGGGGTCTTTATAGATTCCCATATCCTAATTTGTGTCTTGATTAGGAGCCAACTTAATTTCTAGCTCACCATTTTCAATAAAGTCCTCAAGAATATGTCACAATTGAATGCAATGATATGCACTATGACTAGTAACATGATGAAAGTTACACCATTTATTCTCTTTGTACCATTCTAGTTTTCACTGATGTTGAGGAAATGGCATTCATACTGGCCATATAATTAAGTTAGCTATAATGAGATTTTGTAATATTGCTTTGATATATTCTCCTAACTTGTTACAAACTCTAAAATTATTATGAAACATCCTTCATGGAGGTTGACTTTGCAAATTAGGTAGTAGATTTGAGGGAGTTAATTATATAGTTGGAGGAGGCATAATCTATACCATTTGTACATGTCTTGTTTCTATCACCCCATTTTCAACCATGTTTTTATTTTTTTGAAATCCCTTAAAATTATCTTATGTAACTATTTTAAGAGCTAGTGATTTAGTCTAATTAGATGATTGTCTTTATGCAAAGATCTTAACAAGGCCCCTAGAAATAAGAGCCTTCTCAATCTACACTCCTTTGTCAATAATTTCTTCAAATGAGTTAGCACAAGCTAACTCTAGATTATGAAAAACTTAAAGATGCAAATTCTATGCAAAGATATCAACCAACTATTTTTTTGGTAAATTATGTTGGAAGCACCCTACCAATACCCTCCACCTTTGTAGATATGCAACAAAACTTTCACCATCATGTTGTTTAGATTTGAATAATTCAACAATGGTCAATTCATGTTCTATATTGTATGATAAATGGTTAACAAACTTTTTTGATAGGTCATTCCAATCTATAACTGATCCCTTGGGTAGTTTAAGTTGCTAATCAAGAGCTTGTCTGACTAAACTTTGTGGAAATAGTCATAATAAGTACTCACTACTATATGCAACCTCTTGAGACAAGATGAATAATGCTTGTATGTGTTCATGTAGGTCTCCATTCCCTTTGTATTTATCTAATTTGGGTGCCTCAAAGTGAGGTGGAAAGGAGTTTTGGAGAATAGATAAGTTAGATGGATAAGGGCATATCTCATCAAATTTATACTTTTTGACTCTATTGTTCATCTCCAATATTTGGACAATTTCCTTCATAGAATTCCATTCTTGCATGTTTAGTGCATTTGTGGATTGGATAATATGTTGTTGGGGTGGAATGTGCCCTTGGTTCTATTTCTATTGGGGTGGAATGTGCCCCTAGTTTTGTTGCTATTGGGGTGGAATGTGCCCCTAGTTTTGTTGTTATTGGGGTGGAATGTACCCCTAGTTTTGTATAAATATATAGGGAGAGTATACCTTTCAATCCATGATTTGGTATTGATTTGTTGCTTGAGTTGAGAATATAGGCCATTGATTAGTGGATTGTAAAACATTGGCTAAATTTGGTTATTTTTTATTTTTTTGATTTTGCAAATGTCTATGTTTATTTACCAATCTTTGGTTTATTTGAGGGATTTCCTCAATTTGAACTAAATGTTTGGATTTCTGAGTTTGTAAAGTAACAAGAGGTTCTTGATGATTGAATAATATATGTTTTTGTCAAATGGAACATCTTATAAGGTCTCTTATGACTTTACCTATTTGTTTAGATTACCTTGATCCACTATGGTAATGTTCTCATCGAATGTTTGTTACATACTATCCACCATATCTTTTTGTTCATTCGAATCCTTATTATGAATTGAAGTGGAAACTAGGGAGTCAATTAAGTCTATGATAAGTTGATCTGCATATCATTGACTTATTATCTTGATCTTAACTATAATATCTAGATTTTTGGGTTTTGACTCTATTTGCATTTCCTTTCCTTTGTTAGAAGAAGAAGGTATGTCTATTTGTGAAAAATCTTGCTCTTGTCATCGTTGTTCTCTTTCTCTAACCAAGGCATGCAATTATTCCATAGGAAAGTTAGAAGGTAGTCTAGCACCTTATTCTATCAATCTAATATGGGCTTCATCTTGATCTTCTTGGGGTTGATATTCATTGTAATCATCTTCAAATCCTAATATTATGGGGATATCATCAAAAAAATGGGGTTATCTTGACCATCATAAAATTTCTCATCCTCATAACTAAGGCCATAAGAGGCCCCACTACGAGTGAACCTTTGAGTCATGTCTGAAAAGAGCTACTATGTGTGTTTGACTAAATTTGGACCAATGTTCTATAACCAATCAAAGTATGCCTTGGCTTTATTTTTAAACAAATAACCAAGGTACCAATGAGACTATAAAGGAGGGTGGTTTGAAACCACACATAATTTAGAATATTTGGTTAATGAAATTACTCAAAATTTAGTAAAGTTGAAATCATATAAGTCAGAAGAGAGTAAGGTAACTCAAAGACCTAAGGTGAAAACTAGTACACCAAAGCCTAGATCTTGTGATACACCCACACTACAAAAGCTAGTTTCAACTTCAACAAGTTGACCCTAGAAATTTAGAGGAAAGATCTCTAAATTATGAAGAAGACAAAATGAACTAAGCAAATCAAGATGTAAAGACATATGTGAATCATTAAGTATAAATCTAGGACCAAATGGGTAGCATAATGTCACCACATGATTCCAGTAGGATAAAATATATTCTAAGACCCAAGGCGTGAGTGATACACAAGATGAATTGAGTCTACCAGGATGATAATGTGATTTTGAGTCTAAATAAATGACCTTAAATCCAAATAGAAAATTTAACCCAAGATAAAATAAGCTTAGTGCATAAATGGAGAACCCACTTTGATGCACCAACCCTTAGAACTTGGAAAGGTCCAATTTTTAATGTGGATTATAAATGAAGGATTTAAAGAAATTGGGTAAAAGTTCTAGACTCAATTGGGTAGCATGACTGTGCCAAAGTGGATGTCATGACGCAAATATTTTGATAATAATTTGAATAAGGAAAAGATGAATTTTCTATTTCAATAACGTAATGCCTCCCTTGCTCAAGAAAATTGAGGACAATGTGTTTTGGTTAAGTTCATTGAGTTAACAAGAAATTTTAGACACAAATCAAGACCAAGTAAGCTAATAAAAAAATAAACATCTTAATTCTAAATTGATAAGATATGGCAAAGTGGGGTCCATTAAACTATCATGTTTAAAACTAACTAGGGGAATCAATTACACAATGACTTTCATGCCAAACAATGCAAAATAAAAGCATGGATTTTGGGTCCCTATCACTTAGATTGATACATAAAGGTCTATTCCTTTATGCAACCACTACATCATACTATTTTCTTAGTGTAGTGTGATGTCCAAAGTGCCACTACATCCTATGTGCAACTCTAAAAAGTGTCAAATGAAGCCAATGCTGAGAGATGGAACCCTAGGTCAAAGCTTCCCTAAAGAACTTGTAGGAGGTGATGAAGTCCCCCTCATAAGCTAAGTTACATAAAAATAAAGAAATCATGAAAATATAAAGACTTTAGGGTCATTTTCAAGATCACCCAAACTTTAGTGAGTTTTTAGGGAGTCTTCTAGGTCAATTTATTTCTAAGCCTTGGACTAGGCTACTTGTAATAGGAATGACACTTTTGATTCCAAGGGTTCCCTATAGGGGACAAATGGAAGAGCATACATGCAACATTACTCCTTTTGCCAAACAAGATTAATCTAATCAACTATTTCAAATAAGAATTAACAAGTGTTTTCAATTTTAAACCCAAATAAAATGGTTGGTGATGTTCATTTGACCCCTTAGTCTTAGTTGTAAACTTTGAAAAAATGTTCACCAAAACATCTAAAAATTCCTTGTTCAACACCAAAACAAAGTTCCTAATTAATTTTTAAGCATGAAAAAGTGATTTAAACATGTTTTAAGCAAATTTTAAACTTGATAATGTATCAAAATTTTTAGCATGTACTTTAGCTTTGAAGCCCTTTTGAATTTGAAACAAGAAACTTATGAAAAGTAGGTCTCAGGTCTATGTTTTTAGAAAAAACATAGTGACCAACATCAGTCAATACCACTGACATCAATTATGACTAACAAAGATCTTACCAATGTCAATTCTGTGACTAACATCAGTTAAACCAAGTAACTGATCTTGGTATTTCTACCGACGTCGGTTACTATGTAAAAATTGTGGCAACCAAAATTGGAAAAATAAAGTTAGAAAACCAATTTACAAGAGTTTTAAAATCTTAAATAAGTTTTTTAATGTTTCAAAAGGATCTCCTTTAGGTGTAGGATGCATCTTGTCCCACTGGGCATGCTAAAATGTAGAGAGAATTACAAAGCAAGTTAGTCAAGCATTAGTGCATAAACAATGAAACATGTATAAAGAATTAACTAACCAAGCCTATATATTCCTATGGGAATTACAAAGGATAACAAGAAACAAATGAAAGAAAGCAATCACCATATTACCTTCCCAAATAGATTCAACATACCTATGTGTCTCAAAAACATGTTCTACCTTGATCAAGCATCCTTGTCTTTATCAATAATGGTGGTAAGCTACTCCAATGCCTCAAGAACACTCCATAAAACCTAGGCTCTTGATTGTAAACCACTAAACTAGTCTATCAATGAAGCTTTGTGGAAACAATTTAGCATTATAACTTTACAATGTTTAATATTTGAATATATTTGATCATAATAACTTTGCACCAAAATAGCTGAGAAATGTTGTCCATGGCCTCTCTATTTATATATTTTTGAGATTGGTTAGGATCAACCTAAATTGTCCATCTTGAGATGAAGATGTGTGGTTGAGGATAATCCTAAGATTTGGAATTAAATCCATAATTATCCTCAAGATAACCTTGGAATAAGGGGCATTGAAGAGGCATGGGAGGCATTAACTAAGCATGGGTGGCGCATAATCTTGATATTTTATGTACTTATGGCTTGATGGATGCCACCCCATAGATGATGTCACTAGGTGATGCACATAATAAGAATAAATTTTAAAAAGGAAATATTCAAAAACTCTCATGGAAAATCCACTTAATCTCTTGATTTGAATTAATTAGACTTAAATAAGGTTAATCAACATTTGTGCAATTATTTGAAAATTAGTCCTTAATTAATCAAAATGGTCAGAAATTCATATTATTGGGTAATAATTTGACTCAAGAATAATTATAAGGTGATGATAGATGCATTACAATCGAGTTCCCATTAATCATGTTGCAAATATCAAATAACAAAGGTACATGATGTGTACTAATGAATTTAGAAGAAAAGAGTGATCCGAAGCACTAAATGGTGAAATGGTCATTTTGACTTGAAATGATCTGATCAAAGTTATCTGCCCCATAAAATGCATTGCGCTATTTAGGGATACTTTGACCTAAAATGGCACTTGTAAATGATACATTTGAACCATATAAGATGTTTTATGTATTTTTACCTAAAATTTGTATTTGAGTGTAATTCGAGTAAGATTGACAATTTCAACACAAATGGTGTTAGGAATTAGATGTCTACTTTTTGGCCCTATTTGAGAAGGCATAGCAAGATATACAGGTGAAGGAACATCTTTTCAAAGAAAAGAGCTATCAATAAGAAATTAGAATAGACCCATGATGCCCCCATGAGAGGACATACTATGATGAAAGAGAAGGATGAACTCTCAAAAAGAGAGAGAAAGTGAGAGATTAAACCAAGGAAAAGATCACATCTAGATGAGCTAATGCTTGCACACATGATTACCATCAATGATAAAAATATAATTAGAGGTATAAAAGGCCCTAGATATGGGGGGAATGTGAAATATACAATCCATAAATGTAAGGGACACACTTTAAATGTACCAATTTGAGAGTACAAGTTACGTGTTTATGGCATTGATCAATATTGAGACAAGTTGCACACTAAAAAAATTACCATCATGGGCTTTAATTTGGAGAGCTTGGAATTGGAGGAAAAAGGAAAATGCTCTACTTTAGGAAGGGAAGCACCACTAGAATGGGGTCTTGAAAGAGAAGATAATAAGAAGTGCCCCAATAGAACAAATGTGATCATGATAAAATAGGTGTGCCCTAGTAGGGGGAATCTTGATCATTGATAAATAATAAAGAATGATTTTTCCCCTGTAGAGCTTGATTTGATTCAAATATTGGTTTAGATGTTGGGCCCCAACATGGTAAATTTTCAAGCAAGAATAGCTCAAAGATATAATTGAAAAGATAGGTTAAAGTGAATAGGAACAAATGGACATGCAATGGTGTAATGGATTAGACAACAATATAAAACCAAGCATATGAGAATGCACAAAGTGATGAGAGAGATGAAAAGAAGAATGAAGATAGTTGAGCTAACCTCAGTAGAAATTGAGTGTTGCCTACATATTTCCACGGACTCATGTTCCATCATGAACTTTAGGCCAATGTAGTTCACCCAAGTTTGGGAGAGAATGGAATGAGGAATGATGAAAAATGATCGAGAATTGATAAGACTTACAATGTATACAAATAGATGTGCATCTAAGCATAGACAAATAATATTGAAATGCATCTTACCTAGAAGCTTAATTCCATATAATAATCCTAAGTTTTGTAAAGTGTTCTTGAGAATTGTTCATCGAAGCATATGTTGACATTAAGACGTTGAGACCTGAGCACACAGTGCTTGCTATATCAAAAGAAATTCGGCATTATAAGTATGAATAACTTAGAATTACATAAGATTATAATTACACTAAGTAGTTTAAATGTGAATATTTATAACTAAGGATAATGCTAAAATAATAACTAAAACTAGAGTTACAGTGATTTGCATTTAAATAAAAAAGTAAAAGACAAAGAAAAAGGTAAACATAAATGAACATAACTTGAAATAAAGATATGATCTATCAAGACTTAAGTAGGAATAAGAAAATATTTAAAAATAAAAGGCAAGAACATCTTAATGACATGAGACCAAGATATTAATAATCAAGATCCATGTGGACCATCAAGGTATTCTTGAACACAAAAGAGAAAAGCAAAATTAAACAAAAAAACTAGACAAAGAAACACAAGACCAAGAATGGAACATGAAGTAATAAAAAGAGAAAAGGAGAATAAATAAAAAGAGAGTTGTGAAAGCACAACAAAACACCAA
The DNA here is from genome assembly GCA_037957365.1 of Torreya grandis. Classification (NCBI taxonomy): domain Eukaryota; kingdom Viridiplantae; phylum Streptophyta; class Pinopsida; order Cupressales; family Taxaceae; genus Torreya; species Torreya grandis. The sequence goes on along the minus strand of JARHVA010001464.1, from coordinate 2,670,916 downwards.
TAAAACACAAAAAAAACCCAAGAAAATTCAAATAAACACACACAAACAAAAACCAAGTTAGTGTGGTTTAAAAACAAATGTTCATGCATGTATAATAGAGGTGTTACTTTTCACCATATCATAACAAAGAAAAATAACATGAAAATTGTTCCCTAATTAAAGAGTAATAACGATAGAATAAATATGGGAAGAGAATAAAAGGAAGGGGTTGGCTAATCTGACTCCAGATGTATAAGACAAGCAAACGCTACCTACATAGTTCCATAGATGCATGTTCTAACATGAACTTCAGGCCAAATGTAGTTATTCTAGGAAATGGAATAGAAGAAAAATGATGATCAGACTAACATTATTAATTTTATAGAAGAAATGGAAGATATAAAAAAGAAATTAGAATGGTCTGGCATACAAAAAGCTGATGAGATGAGAAAGAATGATCTTGCAAAATGGCAAGTGAGTGGCATAAGATGAAATGAACTGGTATTTCTATGCTTTTAAAATGGTAAGAGCATTCAAAATTAATAGTTTCTCTCAAAATGGCAAGAGTGCTCAAACTTAATAGTTGCTCACAAAATGGTGAGAGTGTTCAAACTTAATAGTTGCTCTTAAAATGGCGAGAGCATGGGATGGTGGAATGAGAATGTATAAATGTATAGAAGTGTGAGATAATTTATTTGTTCTTTTGTGGATCATGTTCTAATATTTTTGGTAGTTTTAATTTTTTTCTATTTTTTTTGGTATTTTTGGGATAAAATATTCACAAGGTGGGGCCATCTAGTTGAGGAGAGTAGAGGTTCCAATAAAATAACTAAGTTGGCTGCCATGGCCCATACTCACAAATCGATAAGAGTAAGGTTTTTGATAAAACAAAAAAGTAGAAAAATACTTGTAATAATAAGCTGTAGTTGTTCACTTGTTGGAAGTTCCACAAGATTTTCCTAACTAAACTAGTTTGTATAACTACTGTTGAAGATTGTAATAATGCTCATAAGACATAATCAAGAAAATAATTGGTCAAGGGATAAAAAATGTTTAAGATTATAACATGTCCTAGACATAACAAAGGATATGCATCTTGAAGAAAGAAATACAAAATGGGATAAAGAATGTGTTCAGAGTGCTAAGAGTTCAAAGCCTTTACCATCGAGATTCATGAAAAGTGGACCAAGGTAGTATAAAATGCATTCAAGGCAAGATAAAGATGTGGGATAAAATTATGAGAACACAAGTTACCCTCAAGTTAGGGGTCTTATAAACAATGGTTCAAACTTGTTTATGCATAGAACCTCTTAAGGTGTATGGTGTTCATGGGCTCTAAAAGTTATTCACCATTAGGTTTAGCTAATCCATATGCTCTTGATTCATAGTTTGCCATGACAATGTATGGTCCTAACCAATTATGCTGAAACTTGCCTTTTTTTTAGGTTCAACATTCATGTTCTTCTAGTTCTCTTTCAAAACTAAGTCACCAATCTCAAATTCTCAAGGGAGAATGAATTTATTGTAGCTTCTCTATAATATATTTTGATAGGGCTACAATATTTTTAGGGTAGCCAAATGCTTACCATCAAGAAGTTTTAGTTCTTGTAGTCATGAGGCTCTATAGTCTTCATTATCTTTAATATGCTCCAATGATATTCTTAATGACAGGATCTTAATCTCAATTAGGATGATAGATTCAATGCCAAAAACAAGGGGGTATAGAGTAGCTCTATTTGGGGTGAGATGATTAGTTCTATAATCCCAGAGGGTAGGAAAGAGTTACAAGTGCCAATTATGGCCAACATCATTAATAATATTTTTAAAGATGGTTAGAATGGTTTTATTTGATGCCTCAACTTGTCTATTGCCTTGTGGGTTATATGGAGTGGATTTCTTGTGTTTGAACTTGAATTTTACATAAATAACTTTCACATCTTGGTTTACAAAGGATTCAACATTATCAAATATAATACAGGTTGGGATGCCATATCGACAGATGATATGGTAATGAATGAATTTGGTTATTTGTTTTTCGGTAACATAAGTGAGAGGAATGACCTCAATCCACCTAGTAAAGTACTTTATTTTAGTCAAAATGTGCTTATGGCCATCTAAATATTTTGGGTTAATTTTCCTAATGAGATTAAAACCCCATATTGAGAACAACCATGTTGTTGTAATTGGTTGCAATGGTAAGGAAGGTGCATGTATCAAGTTTCCATGTTGCTAAAAAGGAACACACTTTTTACATAATTACAAGCATATATCTCCATTTGGGCCTATAATAACCTATTTTGAGAATTTGCTTTGCTAGGAATACACCATTGGTATGGGCCCCACACATTCCTTCATGAAAATCCCTAAGTGGCAACTTGGATTCTCCCAAAGATAAATAATGAAGAAACATTCCATCATAGCCTTTTCGATAAAAAGATGTTTCTAAGGATTATATAACATGTTAGGTGATGAAGGAAAAGTTTTTGTTGGTTATTGGAAAGGTTGGTAGGAAAGACATTGATATGAAAATAATTATAAAAACCTTGGGTACCATGGTAACTCAGGTGAGAGATTAGGATCAACAATGGTGTATATCCTCTCTAAATCTGATAAAATATGTGTTGGCTTAAGAAGATTTTCAATTAGGAACTAATATTCTTTATCATTCTCATTCATTTGAATCATGGAACCAATTGTTACCATGGCATTGACAGACCTATTATTGACTCATGGAATTTGCTCAAACTATAGAGATTTAAAATGTCTCTTAATGTTATCAATAATTTGCTTGTAAGGGACAAGCTTATCATTTCTTATTTGATATTGATTAGTTGTCTAATTTATGATTAGCTATGAATCTCCATAGACATTTAAGCTTTGAATATCCCACTCTATGGCAAGATGTAACCCTATAACCAAATCCTCATATTGCTTGTACACTGAAATTATATGTGGAAGGCTTTGGGGATCAAATCCCCTTATGACTGTTAGGGTGTGGAGCTAAAAGCTTCACCAAGGAGCATACTTAAACAGGTTCGGGTCTACACAGACGCCGGCGTCGGTCAAGAGCGACCGACGTTGGTTAGTAGCAGTTGCAGAGGTGCCGACGTCGGCGATATGGTCGACTGGCGACGGTCACAGGCGAACAGGCAGGAACCGACGTCGATTACCTGCGTGTCCAAAAATCTATTTTTGTGGATGGCAGCGAGTGTTTGCATGATAAGTTTGAGTCATGGACTCAAGCTTGCGTCTCTATTGTTAGCAATATTATTTTTAGAGCCCTTGTTCAAGAGGCTTAACTGTTTGTTGTAAGATCATGCTCAAGTTCCCTATTTCTATATGTAGGAAGATCTTCTTAGCTTAGAAGTGTAGAATGAGTGTAGAACTGTAAGAGTAGAACATTGTGAATGTTTGAAGGACAGTATAGAGTTGCATCAATCCAGGTTGTTGGATTTGAATGTACTTGAGAGTGAGCTCTTGAGGAATAGAGATCTAGTGAGAGATCTTGTGTGCATCTGAGAGAGGTGTGGAAGAACGAAGCTTCTTCATTGTATTCCTATTGTAAAGAGTTTCAATACAAGTTTTTAGGGTGTTTTCTTGTATATCTTGTTCTGTGCTAGTTATCATTTCAGCTATTTATCTATCTGATTCATTTCCGCGTTTATTGCTTTCACAAGTGTAATCTATTGTTGGTTTGATCCCCCAACAAGTGGTATCAGAGCCTTGGTTACAGGTTACAGGTTACAGATTACAGGTTGCTCACAGGTGTTTCTGCAGGAATTTCTGTTTGAGTGGGAGAAGCAATGGCAGAAGAAAGTAAGCTGAGAATGGAAAAGTTTAATGGCAAGAACTACCAACATTGGAGAATGCAGATAGAGGACTATCTGTATCAGAAGGATCTCTACTTACCGTTAGGTGGGATAGCAAAGAAGCCCAAGGACATGGAGGATGAAGAATGGGAAGTTCTTGACAGAAAGGCTCTTGGGTCTATAAGACTGAGTCTAGCCTCCACTGTGATATGTAATTTGTCACAGGCAAAAACTACGGTAGAGTTGATGACCACGTTAGCAAATATGTATGAGAAACCCTCAGCTTCAAATAAGGTATATCTTATGAAGCAATTATTTAATTTGCATATGAATGAAGGTGGATCTGTTTCTACTCATCTGAATGATTTCAATGGAATTGTCAATCAGTTAAGTTCTGTCAATATTGTATTTGAAGATGAAATAAAAGCTCTTTTGATATTATGTTCTTTGCCTGAAAGCTGGCATGGCTTAGTAATGGCAGTTTCTAATACTGCATCTGCATCAAATATTTTGAAAGTAGAGGATGTGGTTAGTGTTATCTTGAATGAGGAAATACGCAGGAAAAGCACAGAAGAGACATCTGGGAATGCTTTAAATTTTGAGAGCAGGGGAAGGCAAAAAGAAAAGAGCAAGAGGAGATCAAGATCTAAGTCTAAGGTGAGAGGAAGATCCAAATCCAGGAATGGCAGGAAGCCACAATGCTGGAACTGTGGAAAGATGGGGCACATAAGCAGAGATTGTTGGTCAAAGCCCAAGGAGGACAACCAACACGAAGGAAAGGAAGAAGCCAAGGTTGCAGGTATTGCACAGGATGCTTTAATTTTCTCTTTGCATAATAACATAGAATCTTGGGTATTAGATTCTGGTGCATCTTTCCATGCTACCCCTAACAGAGAGTATTTCAGTGACTATATCCATGGAGATTTTGGAATAGTATACTTAGGAGATGATGAGCCTTGTAAGATTATTGGCAAAGGTAAAGTGCAGCTGAAGATGCAGAATGGCAACACATGGGTGTTGAGAGAAGTGATGCATGTTCCTAGTTTAAAGAGAAATTTGATTTCTACAGGTAAGCTAGGTGACGAGGGTTGTACAGTAACTCTCACAGCAGATTCTTGGAAGGTGACCAAGGGTGCACTAGTTATGGCCAGAGGTAAGAGAGAAGGTACTCTCTACTTGTGTAATTGTGTTACTAACAAATCTCCTTCAGTTTTATCTACTTCAGGTGTGGATTGTAAATTGTGGCACTCAAGGCTTGGCCACATGAGTGAGAAGGGGATGTCAATACTTAAGTCTAAAGGTATGCTTTCAGATTTGAAAAGTATGGATCTAGAATTTTGTGAGCATTGTGTATTTGGAAAACAGAAAAGGGTTAGTTTTCTCAAGACTGGATCTACGAAGAAAAGGCAGAAGTTGCAGCTTGTTCACACAGACGTGTGGGGACCAGCTCAGGTAGCCTCTATTGGCGGATCACGGTACTATGTTACATTCATAGATGACGCCACAAGAAAGGTATGGATCTACTGTATTAAAAAGAAATCTGATGTTTTTGAGACTTTTAAGTTTTGGAAGGCTATGGTTGAGAATGAAACAGGCAGAAAGTTAAAGTGCCTGAGATCTGATAATGGCGGTGAGTTTTGCAGTCTTAAGTTCAAATTGTATTGTTATACACAAGGAATCCATAGGTAAAGGACGGTTCCAAGGACACCTCAGCAGAATGGTATTGCTGAAAGGATGAACAGAACTATCATGGAGCGTGCAAGATGTATGAGATTGCATGCAGGGTTGCCCTTAGAGTTTTGGGCAGAAGCAGTTGACACCGCAGTGTACCTGATTAACAGAGGACCCTCTACAGCTCTGGATGGTGGAATTCCAGAAGAGGCATGGATAGGTAAAAAGGTAGATCTCTCATATCTCAAAGTTTTTGGTAGTGAAGCCTTTGTGCATATAGATAAGGAAAATAGAAAGAAGCTTGATCCTAAGTCTACGAGGTGCACATTTATAGGCTATGGCTCAGATGATTTTGGTTTCAGATTTTGGAATCTAGGAACTAACAAGGTAATCAGGAGCCATGATGTTGTTTTCAATGAAAGAGTGATGTACAGTGATCAGATAAGGAAGCTGGATCAATCTGGGCAGAGCAATAGTGAATTGGACGAAGTTATGGTCCAAAATGAGCTCGCGGGAAAAAGAAATAATCACTTGCAGGAAAACACAGAGACCGACGTCGGCAGGTCTGAAACCGGCATCGGCAGTACAGAAACCGATGTCGGTCATACAGAGACCGACGTCGGCAGACCAGGCACCGAGGTCGGTCAGGTAGAACCAACGACGGCGAGTGACAGGTCTACAGGTGGCCGAGGTCGGTCACTGTCAGAAAATTTGGGTGGATAGATTGTTGAAAACAAGTCCAAGACACCCACCAGGAGGTTTGAAAGGGTAAGTAAGCCTCCAATTAGATATTCTCCTTCCTTATATTATCTATTGCTAACTGATGGTGGAGAACCAGAAAGTTTTGAAGAAGCATTACAGATGGAGTCCAGGAGTAAGTGGGAGCGCGACATGGTTGAGGAGATGGAGTCCTTAAGAGAGAACCAAACATGGGATTTGGTTGAATTGCCAGCTGGTAAGAGAACACTGAAGAACAGATGGACCTACAGGTTGAAGGAAAGTGAGGATGGTCAGATGCGATATAAGGCCAGATTAGTGGTAAAAGGATTTGCACAAAAGCCAGGTATTGACTTTGGTGAAATTTTTTCTCCGGTTGTTAAGATGACTTCAATAAGGGTTGTATTGTCTTTGGTTGCTTTTGAGGATTTGCATCTCGAGCAGCTAGATGTTAAGACAACATTTCTTCATGGAGATTTGGATGAGGAAATTTATATGGAACAGCCAGAAGGTTTTGAGGTCAAAGGTAAGGAGAAATTTGTGTGCAGGTTAAAGAAAAGCTTGTATGGCCTCAAGCAAGCTCCAAGGCAATGGTACTTGAAATTTGACAGGTTTATGACTGAGCATGGCTATAGTAGGTGTCAATCAGACCATTGTGTATATTTCAAGAGATTTGATAATGGTAGATATATTATTCTATTGTTGTATGTAGATGACATGCTGGTTGCAGGGTCTCACATGCAGGATATCTCTGAGCTTAAGGAGAAGTTAGCTCAAAAGTTTGCCATGAAAGATTTGGGAGCAGCTAAGAAGATCCTTGGCATGAGCATTAGGAGAGACAGGAAAAATCACAGGTTGATATTGTCTCAAGAAGATTATGTGAATAAGGTGTTGGAGAGGTTTAATATGCAGGATGCAAAACCGGTAAGTACACCTATGGCTGGACATTTTAAGCTAAGCAAAGAACAATGTCCCAATTCACATGATGAGGTAGAGTACATGAGTACAGTTCCATATTCTTCCGCAGTAGGGAGTTTGATGTATGCAATGGTGTGTACTAGACCAGATATTGCCCAAGCAGTGGGAGTAGTAAGCAAGTATATGGCCAATCTAGGTAAGGAACATTGGAAAGCGGTTTAATGGATCCTTAGATATCTGAGAGGAACTAGCAGCAAGCACCTATGCTATGGAGGTTCAGATACTTCTCTACATGGCTATGTAGATTCAGATATGGCAGGGGATTTGGATGGCAGGAGGAGCACCACAGGTTATGTTTTTACTATAGGTGGAACAGCGGTTAGTTGGATATCTAAGTTGCAAAAGGTTGTAGCCTTGTCAACTACAGAAGCAGAGTATATTGCAGCTACAGAAGCTAGCAAGGAGATGATATGGATGACACGGTTCATGGAAGAGCTTGGAAGGGAGCATGGGAGTTGCAGATTGTACAGTGACAGTCAGAGTGCAATCCATTTGGCCAAGAACTCAGCCTTTCATTCTAGAACCAAGCACATACAGCTAAGGTACCACTTCATATGGCAGGTATTGGAAGATGGTGAGTTGAAGCTGGAGAAAATTCATACAGACAAGAATCCTGCTGATATGCTAACAAAGCCGATTACGATGGAGAAGTTGAATCTTCATTCAACTTCTATTGGTCTTCATGATTGAGTTGAAGATGGAGGAGCTAGAAGATGATGCTGTACAGGTTGGTGCAGCTGGTTTATCTCCAAGTGGGAGATTGTTAGGGTGTGGAGCTAAAAGCTTCACCAAGGAGCATACTTAAATAGGTTCGGGTCTACACAGACGCCGGCGTCAGTCAGGAGCGACCGACGTCGGTTAGTAGCAGTTGCAGAGGCGCCGACGTCGGCGATATGGTCGACCGGCGACGGTCACAGGCGAACAGGCAGGAACTGACGTCGATTACCTGCGTGTCCAGAAATCTATTTTCATGGACGGTAGCGAGTGTTTGCATGATAAGTTTGAGTCGTGGACTCAAGCTTGCGTCTCTATTGTTAGCAATATTATTTTTAGAGCCCTTGTTCAAGAGGCTTAATTGTTTGTTGTAAGAGCATGCTCAAGTTCCCTATTTCTATATGTAGGAAGATCTTCTTAGCTTAGAAGTGTAGAATGAGTGTAGAACTGTAAGAGTAGAACATTGTGAATGTTTGAAGGACAGTATAGAGTTGCATCAATCCAGGTTGTTGGATTTGAATGTACTTGAGAGTGAGCTCTTGAGGAATAGAGATCTAGTGAGAGATCTTGTGTGCATCTGAGAGAGGTGTGGAAGAACGAAGCTTCTTCATTGTATTCCTATTGTAAAGAGTTTCAATACAAGTTTTTAGGGTGTTTTCTTGTATATCTTGTTCTGTGCTATTTATCATTTCAGTTATTTATCTATCTGATTCATTTCCATGTTTATTGCTTTCACAAGTGTAATCTATTGTTGGTTTGATCCCCCAACAATGACATTATCAATAATATGACAGCTCTAGATCCTCAGGATGTGAAGGATCCATCAAAATAGAATGTCCACTACTCAGGCTCTTGTAATGCTTGTTATATCATCATGATAGAATCATGTAGAAGGTCAAAGTTGAGAGGTTGAGTGGATGTAATAAGAGATTCTACAAGTTGGTCTATAATAATTTGCCCTTTGATTGCCTTTTGATTCTGGTATTCAATATAAAACTCACTAAAGAGCATAATCCATTTAGACATGCATCCATAAAGAGTAGCTTTAGATAAGAGGAACTTGAGAGGATCTACCTTGGTGATCACAAAAGTTTTATTATTCAATATATAATGTCACAATTTTTGAGAGGTGAACACCATAGATAAACATGCCTTCTCAATAGGTGTATAATTATGTTCATAGGTGATTAATGTGTAGCTTAAATAATAAACCATGTGCTCCTTACCATGATCATCATGTTGAGCCAAAAGTACACCTAGTGCATATTTTATGGCTGATATCTAAAGAAGTAGTGGCTTTCCTTGTGTTAGAGGTCATAATACTGGTAGATTGGCCAAGTATGTTTAAATCTTTGCAAATGCTATGTGACAATATTCATCCCACTGAAATGTCACCCCTTTATTTAAGAGATGGGTAAATGGGTGGTACTTAGCTACTAGTTGAGAAATGAACCTTCATATAGACTGGATCTTGCCTTGTGGACCCTACAACTATTTAAGATTATTAGGTGGAGGCATTTCCATAATAGTGGTAACCTTCATAGGGTCGACTTCAATCCCTTCTTGTGATATAGTAAACCTTATAAATATTCTTGTTGTGATTCCAAAGACACATTTCTTAGGATTCAAGTAGACTTTATATGCACAAAGCCTCTCAAATATTCTTCATATAATGTCAGGGTGCCATGCTCTTATTCTTGATTTTACTAGTATATCATCAACATAGTCCTCGATAATGCCATGCATCATGTCATGGAAGATGATATTAATTGCATGCTAATATATGGCTCTTACATTTTTTAAATTGAATGGCATGACTTAGTAACAGAATGTTCCCCACAGAGTGGTAAACATGGTCTTATGTTGATCATCAAGGGCTATCTTGATCTGATTGTAACCAAAAAATCCATCCATTAAGAATAGCATCTCATACCCAATAGTTGAGTCGATAATAATGTTAATGTTGGGTAGAGGAAAATCATGTTTGGGATATCCCTTGTTGATATCACAAAAATCAGTACAAACACGTATGCTTGGGGTCTTTTTACTTACTAGCACTATGTTATAAATCCATTCAGAGTAGTCCATTGGTCTGATAAAATTGGTTCCTAAAAACTTATCCAACTTAGCCTTAACCAAAAGGGAAATTCATGGATGCATCTTTCTTAACTTTTGCTTGACTGGTTTAGCATCAAGGTTAATAACTAGATGATGTACAACTAAATCTAGATCTAGGCTTGGCATGTCAAAATATTCCCATGAAAACATGTCTATATAAGCCTTAAGAATGGATATAATATGTTCTCATTCTACTTCAGTAAGGGAAGTTCCAAGATAAACATTTTTGGGATCCTCAAGGGTTCCTAAATTCACTTTGATTTTGCTCTCCATAAGGAGTGTGGATCAATCTTCTAGAATTGTAGGCAATGTATGGTCAGATCATCTTATTTTACTATATCTTCTTTTTATTCCTCCTAAATATCTAGATAATATAAAGAATTAGAATCTACCTTCTCAGGTAAAGGCCAATTCATAAAGACCTCTAGAAACTTAAGAGCAAGACACTCAAACATTTTTTTTTTTTTTGAAGAAATGCTTGTACTATCTATGGAACTTGGGCTAGATGGACTTTCTACATCCTGAGGGGATGAGAAAAATTTCCTACTTGGGAGCACCTAAAACAAGTTTTCACTCAAAGACTTGTCTTTTTAATTACTTTTTCCCTGATCAACATGTACCTTAAAGATATTTTCACTTAAAGATCTTGATGTTTATTCTTTATTATGACAAAGAAAGTTTTCCTACTCTCCAAAGTAGTTAGAAGGATTCAATGAAAAATCAAAACCCTAATTATGATCACCAATGGGGAGTGTATCTCATAGGCCCATGTATTCTATAATTGATTCTTCATTTTGAAACTCATCGAAGCATATGACCAAATTTTGTTGATCCCAATCTATGAGTTCAAGATGACAAAGGCATAGGTTACAATGAGGGTTTGCTTTAGGATAAGAAGTGCCAATGGTAAATATATAATGTCCTACTTCAGAAATAGAAGCACCACTAGGATGGTTTTTTATTTCAAGATCGGAAGCTCCAATAGGTGTTATGGTAAATATGGCATTTGAATCAAACAAATCTAAATCAGTAAGCTCATCAAAAAGGCTATAATGGGATGTTTCATCACTACTAGGAGTCTCACTTCCAATCACTTTAGAAGAATCACTACCAAATGTTATGAGGTCATCCTCTAGTGGTTTAAATCTTAGACCATGATTCCCATTGACAACTCCAGCTAATAAGGGCTCTAAAATTCCTTAAACCTAGGGGCCAACGCCTTTCCCTGTATAGTCAAGATGATCCATTATCCTATTAGGGATAGGATACTTTAGATTCTAAAAATAACATGCAAGGTCCTTAGAATATAACTAATCTCCCTCAAAAAAATCCTCTTAATATTTCTTTGGTGCAATTGTAAGCACAAAAACCAAAAGAGGTTTTCATTGCTTCTTTTTTGGTTGCCAATTTTGATCAAGTCTATTTGGAGTCTATCAAATTTTAGGCCTACCAAATTCTTTAAGTGATTTTGGTAATTTTGTAATATGGAGGACATCCTTCAAATGATATGTGGAAATGCCTTCATCTTTAATAATTACCTACTTGGCTAGTACTATAGGTAATGGATTAGTTAGGTGGAGGCTAGATTACTAGGGTCTATAAATTAGATGGAGATGGAAGAGAAATGATGGCTTTGTTCTTCTTTGTAATGAACTCATAACCTAGGTAATAGTTATAATTTCAAATCTCTACTTTGAGATGTTTGCAATACTGGTATGGCTACTGATCAGCAAGAATGCTAACCTTGATCCCATCATGGGTAAACTTAAGGCATTTGTGAAGAGTAAATGGAACTACCTGTACTTCATGGATCCAAGGATGATGAAGAATTATGTTATAAGGAAGCTCAATATCTACAATATGTAATAACATGTGATGAGAAATAGCCCCAACCATGACTTACAACCAAATTATATTACATGACACCCTCTTGGTATTATCGTAAGCCTTGATTGTAATGGTCTCTGACTGAATGTCTTTGTCCATGTAACCCAATAATTACACAAATTTAGGAAAAATGATGTTCATCCCTAAAACATTATCTAAAAGAACCTACTTGATCTTGTGATCTGTAATGATTATCTCAATGTATAGTGGGTTATTATGGTTTGGGCCAAGGGTGGACATGTCTTTTTGATCAAACATGATTTGCCAAAATAAAGACAAATGTCTAATTAGGTTCTAGAACTGATTAAGGTTTATATCATTAGGCATAATAGACTCTTGTAAAAGTTTGTTGAGGATGATTCTATAGACATCAAATGTCTACAAGAGTTCTAATATGGAAATTTGCATAGAAGTGTTATCTAATTGGCCCATTAGATTAGAAGGCCTTTGAATTGTGGATTAAACTAGTTTATTCTTTGTTGGGATTGTATTCAACTTTGGAACCATTAGTACAATGTTCTCATTGGGTTTATGGAAAGAAGTAGGTGAAGGGCCCTAGATGGTAAATGCTAGGCATCTAGTCATGACTGCACAACATAGAGGTGGTAAGGAGTCATTTTAATTATAAGGATGAGGCAAAGGACCTTGGATGGTGATTCATGGGTGATTAATGATATTACTATAATTTTGGGTTAGTGAGGAACCTCTAGAATAATGGTACTATTATTCTAGATTAGTGACCCATGCAAACAAAGTAGCAACATGATGATGCAAAATCGATGTGGTATTATTTGGGGGAGAGGGTGCTAAACCTATAATTATGGGTCTCTTATTGTCAGGAATATGAGATAGGCCATGCGACATTATAGTAATAGTGGTAATGTGGATTCCATAAATGCATCCCACAGTGTTATTATAGTCATAAGGCATATTGTTATAAGCCACATTATTAGTATGGGGATCATGTTCTCAATTATGCTCATTATAATTATGACCCTATTGTTGGTTTTGATTATGCCTTTGTCCTTGATTGTGACCATTTTGATTATTTTTTGGTGGTGGTGGATCATGTCAAGGAAAGGGGTCTTTATAGAGTCCCATATCCTAATTTGTGTCCTGATTATGAGCCAACTTAATTTCTAGATCACCATTTTTAATAAAGTCCTCAATAATATGTCACAATTGAATGAAATGATATGCATCATGACAAGTAACATGATGAAAGTTAAACCATTTGTTCTCTTTTTACCAGTCTAGTTTTGGCTGATGTTGAGGAAATGGCCTTGATAGTGGCCATATAATTAAGCTAGTTCTAATGAGATTTTGTAATATTGCCTTAACAGATTCTCCTAACTTGCTATAGACTCTAAAATTTTTATGAAACATCCTTCATAGAGGTTTTCTTTGAAAATTAGGAAATGGATTTGAGGGAGTTAATTGTACATTTGGAGGAGGCATAATCTATACCATTTGTACATATCTTGTTTCTGTCACCTCGTTTTCAACCATGTTTTTATTTTTATGAAATCCCTTATACTTATCCTATGTAACTATTTGAAGAGATGGTGATTTAGTCTAATTAGATGATTTTCCTTATGCAAAGATCTTAACAAGGCCCCTAGCAATAAGAGCTTTCTCAATATGCACTCCTTTGTCAATAATTTCTTCAAATGAGTTAGTATAAGCTAACTGTAGATTATGTAAAAATTCAAGATGCAAATTCTATGTAAATGTATCAGCCAACTATTTGTCTTGTAAATTATGTTGGAAGCACCCTACCAATACTCTCCACCTTTTTATATATGTATTCAAACTTTCACCGTCATGTTGTTTAGTTTTGCATAAGTCAACAATGGTCAATTAATGTTCTATGTTGTATAATAAATGGTTAAAAAACATTTTTGATAAGATATTCCAATCTTTAATTGATCCCTTAGGTAGTTTAAGTAGTAAATCAAGAGCTTGTCCCACTAACATTTATGGAAATAGTCATAATAAGTACTCACTACTATAAACAACCTCCTTACAAAAGATGAATAATGCTTGTATGTGTTCATTTACGTCTCCTTTCCCTTTGTATTTATCAAATTTGGGTGCCTCAAAGTGAGGTGGAAAGGGGTTTTTGAGAATAGATAAGTCAAATGGATAAGGTAATATCTCATCAAGTTTACACTTTTTGACTCTATTTTTCATCTCCAATCTTTGGACAATTTCCTTCATAGAATTCCATTCTTGCATGTTTGGTGCATTTGTGGATTGGATAATATGTTATTGGGGTGGAATGTGCACATGGTTCTATTGATACTAGGGTGGAATGTGCCCCTATTTTTTTTGTTTTTGGGGTGGAATGTGCCCTTGGTTTTGTTGCTATTAGGGTGGAATGTGCCCCTAGTTTTGTAAAAATCTATAGGGAGAGTATACCTTTCAATCCATGATTTGGTTCTGATTGGCTGCTTGAGTTGAGAACATAGGCCATTGATTAGAGGATTGTAAAACATTCCCTAAATTTGGTTGTTTTGCATTTTATTTATTTTGGAAATGTCTATGTTCATTTACCAATATTTGGTTTGTTTTAGGGATTTCTTCAATTTGAACTGAATGTTTGGATTTTTGAGTTTGTAAAGTAACAAGAGGTTCTTGATGATTGAATAATGTATGTTTTGTGTCAAATGGAACATCTTATAAGGTCTCTTATGACTTTACCTATTCATTTAGATAACCTTGATCCATTATGGTAATGTTCACATCTAATATTTGTTATGTACTATCTGCCATATCTTTGTGTTCTTTCAAAGCCTTATTGTGAATTGAAGTGGCAAATAGGGAGTCAGTTAAGCCTATGAGAAGTTGATCTGCATATCATTGAATTATTATCTTGATCTTATCTAGAAGATCTATATTTGTGGGTTTTGATTCTGTTCATATTTCCTTTCCTTTGTTAGAAGAAGAAGGTATGTCTATTTGTGTAAAAGCTTGCTCTTATGATCATTGTTCTCCTTCTCTAACTAAGGTTTGCAATTGTTCCATAGGAAAGTTAGAAGGTAGTCTAGCACCTGATTCTATCAATCTAATATGGGCTTCATCTTGATCTTCTTGGGGTTGATATTCATTGTAATCATCTTCAAATCCTACTATTGTGGGGATATCATCAAAAATAATGGGGTTATCTTTGCCATCATAAAATTTATCATCCTCATAACTAAGGCCATAAGAGGCCCCACTATGAGTGAACCTTTGAGTCATGTCTAAAAGAGCTACTCTGTGTGTTTGACTAACTTTGGACCAATGTTCGATAACCAATCAAAGTATGCCTTGGCTTTCTTTTTAAACAAATAACCAAGGTACCAATGAGACTATAAAAGAGGGTGGTTTGAAACCACACATAATCTAGAAGATTTGGTTCATGAAATTACTCAAAATTTAGTAAAGTTGAAATCATATAAGTCAGAAGAGAGTAAGGTAACTCAAAGACCTAAGGTGAAAACTAGTACACCAAAGCCTAGATCTTTGTGATACACCCACACTACAAAAGCTAGTTTCAACTTTGACAAGTTGACCCTAGAAATTTAGAGGAAAGATCTCTAAATTATGAAGAAGACAAAATGAACTAAGCAAATCAAGATGTAAAGACATATGTGAATCATTAAGTATAAATCTAGAACCAAATGGGTAACATAACGTCATCACATGATTCTAGTAGGATAAAATATATTCTAGGACCCAAAGCGTGAGCGATACGTAAGATGACTTGAGTCTACCAGGATGATAATGTGATTTTGAGTCTGAATAAATGACCTTTAATCTAAATAGAAAATTTAACCCAAGTTACAACAAGCTTAGTGCATAAATGGGGAACCCACTTTGATGCACCAACCCTTAGAACTTAAAAATGTCCAATTTTTAATGTGGATTATAAATGAAGGATTTAAAGAAATTGGGTAAAAATTCTAGACTCAATTGGGTAGCATGACTGTGCCAAAGTGGATGTCATGATGCAAAGATTTTGATAATAATTTAAATAAGGAAAAGATGAATTTTCTATTTCAAAAATGTAATGCCTCCCTTGCTCAAGAAAATTGAGGACAATGTGTTTTGGTTAAGTTCATTGAGTTAACAAGCAATTTTAGACACAAATCAAGACCAAGTAAGCTAATAAAAAAAAAACATCTTAAGTATAAATTGATAAGGTATGGTAAAGTGGGGTCCATTAAAATATCAAGTTTCAAAAGTTCTAGGGGAATCAATTTCACAATGACTTTCATGCCAAACAATGCAAAAGAAAAGCATGGATTTTGGGTCCATATCACTTGGCTTACTACATAAAGGTCTAGTGATTTATGAAACCACTACATCCTATTGTTTTCTCAATGTAGTGTGATGTCTAAAGTGCCATTACATCCTATGTGTAACTCTAAAAAAAGTCAAATGAAGTCAATGCTGAGAGTTGAAACCCCAGGTCAAAGCTTCCCTAAAAAACTTGTAGGAGGTGATGAAGTCCCCCTCACAAGCTAAGTTACATAAAAATAAATAAAGCATGAAAATAAGACAAACTTAGGGTCATTTTCAAGATCACCCAAAATTTAGTGAGTTTTTGGGGAGTGCTTTAGGGCACTTTCTTTCTAAGACTTGGACTAGGCTACTTGCAATAGGAATGACACTTTTGATTCCAAGGGTTCCCTATAGGGGACAAATGGAAGAGCATACATGTAACATCCCTTATTTTACCAAAAAATATTAATCTAATCAACTATTGCAAACAAGAGTTAACAAGTGTGTTCAATTTTAAACCCAAATAAAATGTTTGGTGGTCTTCATTTGACCCCTTAGTCTTAGTTGTAAACTTTGAAAAAATGTTCACCAAAAACATCTAAAAATTCCTTGTTCAACACCAAAACAAAGTTCCTACTAAATTTTTAAGCATGTAAATGTGATTTAAACATGTTTTAATCAAATTTCAAACTCAATCCTATATCAAAATTGTTAGCATATCCTTTAGCTTTGAAGCCCTTCTGAATTTGAAACAAGAAACTTAGAAAAAGTAGGTCTCAAGTCTATGTTTTTTGAAAAAAAATAGTGACCAACATCAGTCAATACCACTAACATTAGTTATGGCTGAGCAATATCTGATCGATGTTAGTTCTATGACTAACATCGATTAAGCCAAGTAACTGATCTCGGTATTTCTATCGATTTTGGTTAGTGTGTAAAAATTGTGCCAACTAAAAATGGAAAGCTAAAGTTAAAAAACCAATTTGCAAGAGTTTTAAAATATTAAATAAGTTTCTTAATGTTTCAAAAGTATCTCCTTTATGTGTAGGATGCATCTTGTCCCACCAGGCATGCTAAGATGTAGAGAGGATTACAAAGCAAGTTAGTCAAGCATTGGTCCATAAATAATGAAACATGCATAAAGAACTAACTAGCCAAGCCTATCTATTCCTATGGGATTCACAAAGGATAGAAATAAACAAATGAAAGAAAGCAATCACCATATTACCTTCCCAAATGGATTCACCATACCTATGTGGCTCAAAAACATGTTATCCCTTGATCAAGTATCATTATCTTTATCAATAATGGTGGTAAGCTCCTCCAATGCCTCAAGAACACTCCATAAAACATAGGCTCTCAATTGAAAACCACTAAATTAGCTTATCAATGAAGCTTTATGGAAAAAAATTAGCATTATAAATTTGCAATGTTTAAGATTTGAAGATATTTGAGCATAATAACTTTTCACCAAAATAGCTTAGAAATGATGTCCATGGCCTCTCTATTTAGAGATTTTTGAGATTGGTTAGGATCAACCTCAACTATCCATCTTGAGATGAAGATGTGTGGTTGTGGATAATCCTAATATTTGGAATTAAATCCATAATTATCCTCAAGTTAACCTTGGAATAAGTGGCATTTAAGAGGCATGGGAGGTATTAACTAGGCATCAGTGACCCATAATCCTGATATTTTATGCACTTATAGCTTGATGGATGCCACCCCATAGATGATGTCACTAGGAGATGTAGATAATAAGAATCAATTTTCAAAAGGAAATATTCAAAAACTCTCATGGATAATCCACTTAAGATCTTGATTTGGATTAATTAGACTTAAATAAGTTTAATCAACATTTGTGCAATTATTTAAAAATTGGTCCTTAATTAATCAAAATGGTCAAAAAGTCATATTACTGGGTCATAATTTGACTCAATAAGAATTAGAAGGTGATGATAGATACGTTGGAACTGTATTCCCATTTAGGATGTTGTGAGCAATAAATAATAAAGGTACATGATGTGTACTAATGGATTTAGAAGAAAAGAGTGATCTAGAGCACTAAATGGTGAAATGGTCATTTTGACTTGAAATGATCTAATCAAAGTTAGCTGGCCCATAAAATTTATTACCCTATTTAGGGATACTTTGACCTAAAATGGCACATGTAAATGATACATTTGAAGCATTTAAGATATTTTATGGATTTTGACCTAAAATGTGCATTTGAGTGCAATTCGAGTAAGATTGACAATTTCAACACAAATGGTGTTAGGAATTATATGTCTATAGCTTCTTCATAGATTTATAGCTCATCACCATCAATCAATGATAAATAATAAATTTAAGGAGATTAATGTTTAAGGAGTCTACTAATTCTAGTAGATCTTCTAACTACACTTCTAGGAGTTTGAGGTACTTATTGTAGTTGTTGCACATTTTGAATTTTTGGCACTTTTAGAATTTCATTTCCAATAATTTCATCAAATAATGCATATTAGTTATTTTAATTTCCTATTTCTTTTCCCACAACTAATCTCTATACATGACCTTTTCATTAAAGATCACATCTCTACTCCTAATGATTTTGCAATTTTTAGTATCCCATAAATGGTAACCAAAATCATTAACTTCATATTTGATAAAATTGCATTTCTTATATTTTTCTTCAAGCTTGGTTCAATTTTATTTATCAATATGGACAAATGCTTCACAACCAAAAGTATTTAAAAATGAATAATCTACCTTTTTACCTGTCAATACTTCCTCTGGAATGACACCATCCCAAGGACTTGAAGACCCTCTATTTATTAAGTAAACAAAAATATCCATAGCATCTACCCAAAACTTCAAGGGAAACCCTACATGCAATCTCATGATTTTTGCATGTTCCATGATTATCCTGTTGATCCTTTTTAACACACCATTTTGTTTTGTTGTTCTTGGAACCATATTCTCTCTATGAATTTCATGGGATAAATAGTAATTATCAAACTCCTTCCTACAATATTCACCTCAATTATCTAATCTAACACACTTTAACTTATTTCTTATCTCAATCTCAACCAAAGCTTTCCATTTCTTAAAAGTATCAAAAAAATCATATTTATTTTGTATGGAATAAACCCATGTTTTTTCTAGTTGCATCATTAATAAAAGTAACATAATAAGAAGAACCACCAAGGGATGATACCTGAGCTAGTCCCCATACATTTGTATGCACAAGATATAACTTTTCATACTTCTTTGTCCTCCCAACTCTGAGAAATCTGACTCTCTTCTATTTTCCATACACAGTGTTAATAGAAATCTAAACCCACCTTCTTCAAATCTGGCAATAAATTCTTTGAGTGGAGAACTAGCATCCCCTTCTCACTCATGTGCCCAAGTCTATGGTGCCATAATTTTATATCTATTTCTATAGAATCTAAATAAATATAAGATTAAACATCACCATTATATAAATACAATGTACCTACCTTCTCTCCTTTTACTATTACCAGTGATCCTTTAGTGACCTTCCATGAGTTTTTTGTGAATGTAACTATGCAACCCTCACTTCCTAGTAGCCCTATTGAAAGTAGATTTCTTCTTAACTCAGGAACATGCCTCACCTCTTTCAATAACCATTTTTTTCCATTCTATAATTTTATCTATATCTTACCCTTTCCTATAATTTTATAGGATTCACCATCACCCAAATAAACTTACCCAAAATTACCTTCAACATAGTCTCAAAAATATTTCTTATGGGGTGTAACATGAAATGAAGCCCCTAAATCTAACACCCAAGAATCATTAATATTATCTAAAGAAATTATTAAAGCATCTTACAACACATCACCTACTACATTTGCTTCCTAGTTTTTATCTTGTTGTCAATCTCCTTGTTTTCCTTTTCAAAACCAACAATCTTACTTCAAATGTATTTTCTTCCCACAAATCCTACACACCAATGTTCCTCTAGATTTATATCTACCCTTATTAGACTTCCCATGATTCCTTAGGATCTTTACTCTATCCTTTTATCTTACCCTTTTCTCCATAGTCAAATAATTACCCAATGTCTCACCTATGCTTTTTTGTCACATTTCCTCACTAAGGATAACACCAATAACATCATCAAACTTTAAAGTGTTTGGGACAGAGATAGAATTGCCCACATCCATGACCAAGCCATTCTATTTTTATATCAATGATCATAAAATCAAAATATCCCTAGCCTAATCATAAAAATTTACTCCTACAGAGCTTAACTTATTTGTGATCATGTTAAATTCATTTAAATGGTTAGCAACAAATCCACCTTCTAACATTTTTAGATTAAATAAATGCTTCATAAAAATACCTTGTTGGAGCTAAGGGTTTTTCATACACTCTGTCTAATGACTTTATCACAGCCATTTTTGTCTTTTATTTTCAAATATTGAAGGCCATTGACGATGCTAGGCACAACCATATCATTCCTAGTGCCTTTCTATCAATAACCTCCTAGTTTTCATCCTTCATAGTCATCAGATTCTTTTCCATTCCAACCAATGGTAGGAAAAGATCCTTCTAATATACATAGTCCTCCATTTGCATATTCCATAGTTGGTAGTTTTGGTCGTTAAACTTCTCAACCTTAAACTTGTCTTCTTCTACCATTACTCCCACTCAAACCAAGAAACCTCTTTTCCTATGAGTCTATCAGCCAAATAATCCTTTGGATTTGATACCAATTTTTAGGAATATAGAATGTAGAGAAATAATAATGAAATAAAGATAGAATTAAAATTTATAAAACACAACAAAATAGAGACACATATTTAATGTGGTTCACCCAATATGGGCTACGTCGATATAAAAACTACCAGTCCTTATTATTCAATCTAAAAAATGAAGGGAAAAACATAAAATACATCCACTACAATATCCTCTTCACTCTCACATCATTATCCCTGATTAAAATGCCCTCATATCAAAGAAGGGTTACAAATTGGGGAAAAATTCACTAACTTAATTTCTACCATTAGATCTAAAAGATAATAGTAAATAGTCTAGACTAACTATGAAATTACAATATTTTATAATATATTTTTCATAAAATTTTGCTTCGGGGGTGCTACCCTTGAACCCCCTTTGACCCCCATGATAAACATAGTGGAGAGGTATTTCCCCCCTACACTCCCCCATTAGAAACTAGGCATTAAAATAAGATCTAGATCCACCATCCAACATATATATCTAGTTTTATGGATGGTTGAGCCATCCACAAGGCTAAATCTATATTTATTAAAATATATAGCTAGTAAATCACCCAAAACCATAGTATAATAATTATACAGAGATTTTTCTATGTTTAAATAACAAAAAATTGGAATTAATTTACCAACCTCAAAATAGATTCTAACTTTTAAATTTCTTACACTAAAATATTTTGCCACCCCTTCTATCTACTCATTCTTCCTTCCACTTTCCATTTTATCTCGTTCCCTTTACATTTACTCCTTCTTATCATCATTTTTATATCAACCTCTCTCATGCATTCAATGTATTTAACTTTAACATCAAAAGTCATAGTTTACCATAGTTTTCATCATGCAAAAACCCTATTATCCATAATTCTATTTGCTTCAGCCAAGTTAAATTGAGTTTAAACCAAACCAAAATCCCTAAATCTCTCAAGTTTTCCAAAACAACTTAATCATTATTTCGATCCTCTAACATATACATAGTCTTTTAACATTGGTTAAAATCATGAGTCAAATTTATAAAGTCTTTAAACATTATAACCCATGCAATGTCGACTAATCGATAAGTCCACTTAACATAATTATTTTGATTTTACAACAAGTAAATAAGTATAAAGATCATAATCAATTGTATTAATCCTTCTAACTAGGGTTAGTTTTTTAGGGTAATAATATTTTTTTTGGCATCAACTTAGAAAATGTTATCAAAATTATGAATTTGAATAACAATATGACTTATATAAAGTCAATAGCTACACTTTCAACCACATGAAAGTCTATCAAATTTTATAACCATTAAATCAAACACAACACTATTCAAAAAATACTTAGCCATATCAATAACAGTGGTAAGTCAAGTATGGATTCACTCAAATATTCCAATCAATCACATAAACTATTGTTAATGAAATCACACAACTAAATCCACATAATCCTAAAAAAAAAATAGATCACAACATGCATATATATCAAAAATTAAAGACATATTAAAGCTATCACAAAACAAGCAATAATCACAAACATATTATTCTAATGTAGTATGTGCATAGGTATCTAGCTTTTTTATATCGATACCTAACATCTTTATCTATGCCACCCTCTCTAATGATGCTCTCCCTCCATCACACTTTGGGGGATGAATCTATCCTACATATTACTCATGACAAAGAAGGTATTTATCATGTAATATTACCATATATCCATAAATATTGTTGTATAAACTAACAACATGATCATAATGTAAAGAATATAAAAATACAACTAACTCATAAAAATTTAATCATGTAATAAAAGAAACATACATCTGTCCCATAAATATCACATGACATACATCTTAATTAAATAGTATTTAATAAATTTAAAAACCATAACAATCCATGGATAAAAGGTTATTCAACTTAGAGATAGAACTTAAGATGTGACACTATTATGAATTAGCATAAGAGCAAACCACTTGTATTGAAACCATTGTATCACTTGTATGTATGTAAGGCCAAGTGGACAATCTATAAGGCTATATTGATAGCTTGAGATCCTAGATAACCTCATTATAGTATACCATTTAGAGGGGTCAATCATAGGCATCCATGGGTTGCATGGTTCGGCCACAAGATAAACATGATGGAGAATAACCTTAGAGCTATAAATATTGCATTTTTTGTTTTTATTGTATGAAAATAATGATATATATACTAATATGGACAATTTTTGGTCTATGATTTGTATTTGTCTATGGATGGATGTATGGATATATTTCCTTTTTATCACATGTATTTTAATTTTGTTGTATATGTTATGGGAAATATATGATGTATGATATCTTTTATATCATTATGTGATACACATGCATGCTTAAAAATAAAAATAAAAATTATTTAGAAAATTATAAATGATCATAAAATATAATACACACTACATCATGATGGGAAACATGTAAAGAAAAAGATGAATAAATATAAGAAAACAAAATGGTAGAGTAAAAAGGTAATAAAATGTTTTCACACTAGGTAAAAAATTACACCAAATTAAAACAAATAAAATTCATACTATATCAAGTTGGGAAATATGAATTTTTTTAATAAAGTGGAAAACATGTGAAAACCAATGGTGTAAAAACAAATGAACAATAAAGTGAATCAATCATATTGTATCAAGATGGGGAGTATGAAAACAAAATGTAAGTATAAATAAAATTAATCATACTAAATCAAGATGGAAAGTATGATAAATCTAATAAAATTGTTGTAAACATACACAAAATCATAAAATAAGAAGATAAAGGTGAAATGTTTATGAAGTAAACATAAAACATACTAAATCAAGATGGATAGTATGTAAATGATGTCTAAATCATGATATAATACAAATTATCTCAAATTTTAAGCATGTAATTTCATTGTGACTTGGTTATAATATGATATTTTTATTGGAATATTCTTTGAGTACAGCCTAGTCTTATCCAAGGTCTTACACTGCAACTCACAAAGGTAACACCAATAAGGTGGAACTAAAAGTGGGAATAATTTTAATAAGGTGATAATTTGTGAGGAGATCTTGGTCCTATCTATGGTATTACACTATAATTCACAAGGTGAACACCAATGAGGTGAATGGTAATAAAAGAGAAAATAAGGAATTGTTTTGATGTGGTAATTTGTGAAGAGAACTTGGTCCTATCCATGGTCTTGAACTAAAACTCACAAAGGGAAACCCTAGGGGGTATGATCATTTAACAAAAAAATATTCCTCAAGGGGAAATATTATGATTGTTTTAATGAAGTAGGTAATTTAAAAATCATGACATAGGCATGAATGATAAAACCTTAGTAAACATGAGGCATACTAGTTAATAAGGAAAGATACTACGAATTTAGTGACTATCAAAATATGAAGGATACCTACTAACAATAAACATATATATGTGTATGAAAATAGGTGGAATAATAAGATCAACTCATGAAGTTTATATAAATAAGAAAATTAAAATGGACCTACCTTCCCATAACATATTCCCCATTCCTCAAAACCTTTTATAGAGTTGCCAATTTATTGTGAATATTGGGTACTTATGTGAGAAAGTAGGTAGCACTTATAGATTTTTTTCATTCTCTTATCCCAATATACTATCCTACCACACCTAATGGACCTAGACTCTATCATGAGGCCAACTTTTGAGTTTGATCTTTGATTAAGAATAGCAGATGTGATAAACATAGTAAATTACATATTTTGGTGTGATTAGACTTTATTGTATGTTACCTTTTGTATCATTGCATTTTGTTTAAATGATTTATCTTTTAAATTTTTTTATGGATTTTGTGATTCTTCCTCTATATGGATTTGAAATATTCAACATGAGTGATAAAAGTGTTACACATGAATCAGATTTAGACTTTAGTTAAAGCAATTTAGGTAACTAGAGATATAATTGACTAAACAACTTAGTCTTACCTATGAAACAATTTGCAATCTCAATTTTTAACCGTATGTATACTTAGTATGTGAAAGGTAAATAAAGGAAGAATGGAGATCAAATAGATCGATGTATATAAGTAATACAATGAGAAGTCTTGTTTGATAATTGATCATATGGTAGAGATAAACTACTAAGGGAATCAGGGTTATATAACCAATTCAAAATTATAATTATCTTTATTTGAGTGTAAAACATAGACAACAATCATCATAGATAAAATAAAATAATCCATGAAATAAGTGAAATCATAAACATAGTCTTGTGTTCATGAAGAGAATGACAATAATCCATAAGAAAAATGAAAGAGAATGAAACCATGTAAATAATATAAAACATAATATAATTGTTCATGTAGAAGTAGATAAGTGAAATCAAGTTTGACATGTAGTCAAAGATATAATATATATAAAAGCATAATAAATATAATCCAAATCATAAAATTGAATAATGTGAAATAAAACCATGCCATGTTCACAAATACTAATATATTTGACTACAAATTTTATCCATGACATCTGAAAAATCTCTATGTTGTTGAATTATTATGATAGCGAGAGTGTCATCAATCTTTGTGAAAAGTTGTGAAAAGAACTCTTTATGTATCATTTAAAATAAATAGGAAGGAATAAAAGAAGAAGATTAATGCTCATATTATATCTCCTATGTGAGATAGTCAACACAAGGAATGGATGTCTTCATGGGAATGGTATCTATGGATCTATGAGGAGGTACAACCAGTGAAGGAGGAAACTTCTTGTGCAAGTGACTTGTAGGAGGAGGAATAAATTTTGTTGGTGTTGAATGTGATAAATCATGAAGATGTTACTATAACACTTAGCATCGATTGGTATGATGGGTATTACATTGGTGCCAAAGACAATATACTTTTGTGTATTTAGGGATGTATTTTGGAAGTAATCTGGGAGGAGGTATGATCTTGTATTTGAGATGGGTAGTGGTTGGTTACAATGTGTCAATGTAATAGCTATGTTTTTGGTAGTGGGTATAAGAATGGTTATTTATTACATGAAATCAATAAATACATATATTAATAGATTGTGGGGGTCTAATAGTTGAAGGGGGATAATAAATGGCCTAGGGTTACTGATATAGATGGTAATATTTTACCTAATGACCAAAAACTTTGAGAATATCACAATAGGGTTGATCTACCATTATGTGGGTAAGGGTTCAAGCTATGGTAAGGTAAAAATACCATCAACAAGGAATGAGGGAGGTGGATCAAAAACTAGACTAGGTTCACTTATAGGTAAGGTTGGCTTTACAGTAGGTTTAGGGATAGTGGCTAACATATCTAGAGGAGTCAAAATATAAGGGTCATAATATATGGAAAAATGATAGGGTCTTTATTGACTATTTTGACCATAAGTCAAAATAAGTCAACCCTATATAGTACAAAAATTTATATAAGGGTCTTATAATATCTTATAAAGTATGTCATGGTCCTAGTTAGGATCATTTGGTACATCATTAGTTTTGTCATGGTCAAATTTTAGTCCTTATACTATTATATGTCATAAAGTGTCATATTTAGGCCATTTATGAAGGTTTTAAAATTTTCCTAAGAAGAGAAACGTGTCCTATTTTTTCCAAAATCAGCTTAGCTCATTTTCGGAACAACCCCGTACGAAACTTGTCCATTTTGCCCTTTGTCTCTCTAAGTCCATTTTTTGAGACGAGTTTTTTTCATTCTCATTTTTGCTCAACTGACACTGTTCGAAGTTCATAACATCTTTTTGTTATGTTTTCCTCAAAACATGAAAGTCGTTACGATCTCGATGCGGCTAGGGGACCAAATTTATCTTTTTCCAGAGTTAGTCTTTTTCTTCAATTTTCATGCATAGACAGCAAATTTTGCCACCAATGCATTTTTTCATTATTCATGCAGGATCAGCCAATTTTTTCACCCCCACATTATTCTCCTTCTCATGCAGGAGTAGTGAATTTCACTGCCCCTGCATGAACCTTCAAATTTTAGTGTAAGGGTAGCAAATTTTTTTGCCCCTACACTACCTCAATTTTTGTGCATGGCATTTATGGATGCATGCATCGAGTGGTTGGGATCAGTTTTCCCCCCATTTAATTCAATTTTCACCTCATTTTGATTCATTCCTTCCACTCCTCCTCCTTCTTTCTACCTCTGGATGATCCAGTAAGTAGGAAAAAGTGCGTTTTGATGGATTTGAGGTTATGGCGCCTGTTATTTTCTAGGTAGGCCCTTGTTTTTATGTTCTTTTTCTTTTCCTTTCCTCTCTTTAGGTTTTTGTTTGTAGTTTTGTTATTGGTTTTCTTTTCTTCCTCCAACCTTGGCACCCTTCCCCTAAGACCGATCGGCCCCCTTCCCTTCCTTTTCTCATCGAGCTCTCTTCCTCCCCTGTCGGCCTTCCACCATTCCCTCCATGCTAGGGCGGCAAAATTTGCCACCCTCCCTTCTCACCCACAAACTTGATTCTTACCTGTAGAGGGTGGAAAATTTGCCACCCTAAATGTGTTCCTCCTCACTTTCCACCTATATCGGCGGCAAAATTTGCCACTGATATAGGTCTGTCTGACCTAAATGTACTGGTAGCAAATTTTGCTACTGATACAGGTCCCCATATAGGGACAACAAAATTTGCCACCATTGCACCAAGATGCAAGGGTGGAAAATTTTTCCACCCTTACATCTATTTTTGCCACTCGTGCCCCTTTTTTTACCTCTTGCATGCAAGAGTGGCAAATTTTGCTGCCCGTGCATTTTTTTCCTACATTTCTCTAACTCTAGAGAGATTTTCATCCCTCCCATTTTTTCACCTCCTCCCCTTTTTCCTCTCATTTTTTGACCCACTTTCTAACCTAGCCCTATCAAGTGCCCTTCCTTAGTCATGATCACCCAACATGTGAGTTCCCTAATTTGCCCATTTTTCCCTAATTGTACGATCATGATTATCATTACAGTACCCCCTGAGGATTCTCGTTCACCAACAACCACTCAATCAAGGCTCATCTTAATGACTGAAGCTTCTCCAAAGAAGTCTAAGGCCATGAAGTACTAGTACCAAGGTGTTTTCCCAATCACCTCAGTCACTTCTAATGTCGATGACATTAGAGACATAGAGATCGGCCACATGGATATGGCTGAGTTCATGGAGAGAACCAAGGTGACCAACCCAAGCTCAGAGATGAAAAGGATAATCAAAATCAACATCCATCGGGTTGCCTCTTTCCCTGTAGAAGTGTATCACACAAAGTTCATCCTTCAGTGCACCCAGTTCTACAATAGAGAGACTAGGTCAGTCTCTGATGCCAGTAGCAACATGATAATTTGGCTGGACCCCAAATTTATTGATAAAGTCTTCATGTGCCCTCCTACTACTTAAATACTAAAAATCAAATTTGTAGAAGCACATAAATAGTATGACAAGGATCCCGAGAGGGAAAAGAGGTGATGAATAATAGGTGGCTAAAGACTCCGAGGACCAATTTATCTAGATGGCTATAGAATTTTATGAGGAGTGATTTCATAGAAGAAGTTGTTGACTTGATTAATCTTCTCAGCAGAGTGCGAGGTCTACCATCTTCTTCACAATTTTATGAATAGATGTATCCCTTCATCAAGATAATCCTACAAGGGAAGCAAGTCATCTTTTGGGGTGAGCAGATCAGTAATGCTCTTCATGAGCAGTTGACCAAGGTATCTACTACTTTGAATTTCTATATGACTTCATACTTGGTGTACATCGTATCTTCAATGTGAACCTTTCTAGGTTTGACAACTAAAGGAGATAGAAGAAACACCTCAGTCTATTTATATTACCCTCAGTTAACACTACAAGGATCAATCTGTCATTTTAGGAGGGTAAATGATGCCTTCTTCATAGTAATTTTGTGCCTTTTTGACCCTCAGCTCAAATAGAAAAGAGTATCTGATGAAGCCTGGACAATCATCAATGACTTTGGCTACATGTTTCTACAATTTCCCTCTTTTTTCTATCTACAAGTTGGCTTTTTCCAAGGCTATCCGTATATGCTCCCCAGGTTTCCTTCTAACAATTTAGTCTTAATGGAGATATGTAGACAAATTATTGTCATACACACTAGGCAAATAGAACTTAAGAAGCCAGGCATTAGGTTCCCAATTGAAATTAGTAGATACTTGATTTTAACTATAGCCAAGGCAAAGGTAATGGAGATAGAAATGCAAATAGTTACCATGAAGTAGTTCAAGAGAAGAGGCAATTTTGACTATAGGGGTGTCAAAGATATGATTAGAAGAAAGACTCAATTTCATGAGCCTATGATTAAAGACATCTGGGTAGAATTGAGAATAGCTAAAGAAATCAGGAGGATGGACTATAGTAGCCTGACTCTAGAGTAGATCAAATATCTAGGGCTTGTAGATATTCCCTCTAATTTGGTTGATGATAAGAACATTATCAACAGTAAATACCTAGCTGAGAAGGCTGTTGACTCTCCTCTTCCTCCAATTCAGTGATCCCAAAAAGAATTGACTTCTTTGAGAAAGAGATTCAAACCAATATTGGCTAACACCAATGATTGGTTAGCAGCGAAAGGGATCATATTGAAGGAATTCATTACAAGATCAAAGGCTAAATTCTAAGAAAAAATAAGGAAGAAGGTAGAGAATAGGACTAAGAATAAAGGCGATGTTCCTTCTTCATCTAGGCCTCATAAGCCTAGAATCATCTTTGTGTCCAAGAAATTGAAGGTTGTTGAGGAGCCAGAATCAATAGCTAAGGGGGTTGGAAAACAAAGAACCCAAGAATAGGAAGCTTAGTAGATGGAGACAGATGATAGGCCTTCAGAGTAGTGGAGAACTAAGCCTCTATCTTCCCAAGAAGGGGCACAACCACTTACAGGCATTTCTTCCTCACCACCTCAATCTCTTGTAGCATCTCCTTTGCCTCTTTCTCCCATCAGTGTTCTTTCTTTTGGAGCCACCTCTCCTTTTAAATTCATGTTTGGCAATCCTCAAGGTGATTTTGAAAATGTCATTCACTCCTCAGGTTCCATCCCTAGTCTCTCTTCTCCTTCTTTCAATATAGGAGAAAGCTCCACCATTGACCATTCAGTAGCTGATACAATTTCACCGGTTACTCCCACTGCACCCGCTATTCGCACTAGCAGTGAAAACATTACCCCAGTGACACCAGCTGCAAGAACCATTGCCATAGTAAGTACTTCTCCCCCTCCTTGGTTTTCAGCTTTCACACCTAAAAGGAAGAAGCTATCCATCTCTGCAGATGACTTTGATTTTGGCAAGATAGTGCCAGTGAAAGCTAAGGCCCCTAAGAGACCAAGAATCCTTTCAAAATTGATTGAGGAAAAGGGGCACAAATTTTTGGAGATAGCTAAACCTCTATAAGATGCAACCCTTGAGGGTTTTGACATGAGCAGCTATTCCATTTCTCATGCTGAGTTAGGGAAAGTTACTCACGAGGGTGCAAAGAGCAATCTACAGTCTGTAATGGATATCATGGTCCATAAATTTGATAGGGAAAAGGAGACAAAAGATTACTATAAGGAAAAGGTAGAGAAATTGACTGTAGTAGTCAAGAAATTCACACTTACCCTTGAAGCAGCAGCCCTAAAAGCCTTTTCCATAGACGACCCTATTATCCAGAAAGCAGAGAAAACCTATATGAAAGGGAAAGTGTTAGAGGATTATATTGAAAAGATGCAAACTTAGGGAATTTCCTTGCTTATAGAGGTTGCTGAGAAGAAAAACAAGATGATGAAGGTGAGGAAAAATTTAGAGGACCTCGTCTCTCTTATTTCTCAAGATATTGATAGTATAGATAAATATCTTGGCAAGTGGATAGAGATGAAGGATCTGAAGAAATGCACCTTGATATCCATCAATGTCAATGCCAATAAAGATTCCTATGTTGAGATCAAGGAGTCACTGATATACAAGATTTAGGTACTCAAGGAACTGATCGAAGATCTCAAGTCTTCCAAGGATGCTAGCGAGAAAAGTGACATAGGCCTATTAAACAGACTAGAAGAATTGCCCTGTGACCTCACCTCTAGAGATAATCAATTTCTCTCAGTAGAAGAGATGATTCAAGAATTCAAAGGTATGGTCTAGAGGGATTTTGAAGAGAAAGCATTCTCAATGACTTCTATGGATAACATCTTGAATACTCTGTTAACTTTGGATAACCTAATAACCTAAGAACTAGATTAACTAGTCATGCCAAAGCAATCACAGCATTGAAAGACACTATAATTAGAGCCAGAGTGATCTTCAAGAATACCATTGCGCCAAACAGTATAAGAATTCAGGCATCTATCACCATGTATGATGCTCATCTAAAGAAATATAGTGGCAAGAGTTGAACCACTTCTCCTTTTCTCTCTTCTTCCTCTCTTCTCATGCACTTTTGTCATATAAAAGTGCATGCACTTTTGTAATATGTAATTACATGTAAAAAATCTGAAAAAATATCTCAAAGTCAAAGATGACTCATCTTTGACTAGATATTTTAATATTTTAATCTTTTTTTTAATTTTGAAAAGTTTCTCCCTATATATAGAGGGAACCTCTTTTGTAAAAGGATATCTCTGGATAATTGAGAGCAAAAACTATGCTGAAATTGAGACACTTCTTGAGACTTTGTGCTCAACTTGTAAATCATATTCTATCAAATGAATGAGAAATAAGTTTATTCCAGACTTTGTGTTGGAGTAATTTGTGTTACTTAGGAAATAGTTCTTATGTTCTTTTCCTGATGATCTCTCATCTGTTTGATTTAATAAGCAAAGTGTGTGTGTTGAAATTGTCTAAAGACGGTCCTAAAGATAAAAGAGAGACTTTGAGCTACTTTTATCTTGGTGATCCTTTTATCCATTATAGTTTTAGGTGAAGACTGTGCTTTATTTCACTCTACTATTACGTGTGTTCCAAATCAGTGAAGGAGGCAATGGAAGACTTTGTGCTTATGTAGGTTTCCTTGTGGACTTTGTTACCTACTTCAAGGGATTTTCTACTCTGTGCTAGATACCATTCCTGAAAGAAGAGGAATGCTTTTAGTCATCGACTAGGACTTCTCTCTCTTGTTCCTTGGACATCATCTCTGAAAAAAGAGAGATGGATGGTGATATACTACCCTGAGTATTATTTTTTGCTTACTTATATATACATATAGCATATAAGTATTTCATAGGAAACCTCCCCTTGATGAGAGGAGAGATTTATCTCGTTAAGATGTGGTAAACCTACACTTTTTGTGGCATAAATCTCCTTATACTATGGTTGATATACCCATTTTGTCATCAGTTAGTTGATGACAAAATATTCACCCAACATGTCCAAGTTTTTATCAACATCCCTTATATCATATTCTTATTATTCATGTATGTTTTAACTAAAAATCTTGCAATTACTACATTGAAATCAAGAAGATAGTTATAAAAGAGTAAGTTTGGATAGTTGTACAACTTATACAAAGGTTGTGGCACATGTGAAAGGCATTAAAATGGCTCTTAAAATCCCATGAGCTCACTTTGACACTTATTTAGCTATAGAAGTCCCAAAAATGGATTAAAACCATTTCACTTCTCCATCACTCCAATAGGCATGTAGAAGTGGCCAACTGATTTTGGTTGAGTATGGACTATAAAAGTTGATTTAAGACAAAACATGTTATGGGATGTTAGTAAATTTAGTCTAATTAAAATTAATTTTAGGATTTCAAATATTTGTTTCTTATACTTTATGAACAATGTTAAGAAGTTGATTGCTCCTTTATGCATGCTTATCCCGTTACCCTGCAAGTTTCCTCCTTGTTTGAGCTGGTCTCTACAAACCAATTGATGAAATTGATTATATAATATATATACATCCTTAACTCATGGTTTTCATATTTTATTGCATGTTTAGAGGTGATTTTATGAACAAAACATCTTAGTTTGTTAGATATGAGATCCATTGTTATGAGTAGGTATATTCATCAATTGCAAAGGTTTTCCTTCCATGTAGTGGTTTTAAGAAAATTTTATATGTAATTCATAATATAAAAGGATTAAAATAATATATTAGGTAAATTAATAATGCCTAATACTAAAGTAAACACCTACAAGTATGCCATTTTCTATATAAACAACATAGTTACATAACTTGCCAACTAGGCCTATCAAAGTGGAAGGTACACATTGAGGAATTTGTTAAAGGTTTGGATGATGAACATGTTTTTATCACACCTTCAAAAATTATAAATAAAATATAAATATATTCTCATCACATGGAAATAGGTAATCATGTCAAAAGAGTGAAACACATAACCTATAGTTAGTATAGTAGTATGATACACAGCCAATGAGCTTTAGAAACCTGTCTTGGGGTGTTTGAAGAATTGAATGACAAATTTATGTGATATAGATATAAAAATTATTAAATAATTTAATAAATACCTAATTTATCCCCCCATATAATAATCTTATTTGTGATAATAGGGGAAGTGCCCTCTATAGTGTTTCAGATAAAAGACACTCCTGGAGAGATACAGCCTACAAGATTAGCATAAAAATGATAAGGGGAGGTGTCAAGAAGGATTATAAAATTACAATGATATGTATAATAGTTGTGTTTAACATGAATGAACATGAAAAAGGTCTCATTGATGATAGATTCCAAACATGGTGGCCTAAACCCATAAAGGGATAGTACAGACTATTAGGCCTTGACTAGGCCTAAAGCCCAATTAGAGGGATAATATCATTTATAGAGATATATGATTCTATAAAAGCATTATATGGAAAAAATGGGGAGTTATAACCTAATTTTAAACCTTTAGTTTGTAGATAAAATCATGAGAATTTTATTTCTTATCTTAAGGACAAACTTAGAGTGCACAAAATGCAAAGAAGGGCTTGAGAGGCTAAGTTTAGAAGCTCATATATGTATAGACATCTAGCATGGGAACATAAGAAGTTATGATATATTTAATAGGTTCCAAAAAAAATTCTTGTGGAATTTTTCTAAGGATTGAACATCAAAATTTTATGAACAATCCTTAAGGGTTAAAACCATTTTAAACCCTCCAAAACCCTTGCTTATCACCTAATGGAAAAATAAATAATGAAATGCATATATATTAGATATTATGACTTGGAAATTGATTACGACTTGTAGATTACTCACCCAATATGCTTCCCATCAAAATTTCTTGCACCTTATTTATATGAACAATGTACTACAAAACTAGTTTTATTGATAGTTTTAATGTTTTTAAGGTTCAAGGGAGAGTTGAAAGATGAGAATCACATTGGTAGACAAAGTGGGACCTAATATAACTCCTCATTCTCATTTAATAGTTCTTAAAATCATGGATATACCTCTGCAAGCACCTTCACTTTAGGCAGTCTAAATTGGCATAGTGAATGGAAGGTGATCACCAAGAGAGAAAGTGATAACTTCAATTTGGAGATGTTTTAAGGTATACCAAATTAATTTAGGGATAGGATGGCTCTTGATAGGTGTTCTACCATCCCCCATAATTTTTTTTTTGGAAAATTAAAGATCACTTCAATGATAAGTGTAAAAAATGAGTAAAAGAAGGATGATAGTGATTGCAGGTAGTGAGAACATTTGTCCATAAGAAGATTGATAATTAGGGACACCTCAAATGAATGTTTTATATTATTATTAACACCCCCCCCCATAATATTACACATTTAGTAGTTTTTACTAGTCTATTATGAAATTCTCAAGAGAAGCTGATGATGAAGATAGTTTCAGATAAGATAGTTCAAGGGTCCTACACCAGATTTGGAGAGTTTTCATGCTTTGAAGGGACATTTATCTAAAGGGATGTTGCATGTTTAATTTAATACTCTATCCCTATGAAACATAACTGATTATCAGGCCTTGAAAATTGGCATTGTGACCCTTAAGCCCCACTTCTCTCTCCCCTCTCTCACATTCTAGAAGTATTAACCATTTTAACTCTTGATTTCTAATACCACACCTAGTATGGTAAAGCCTATTTGGTTTGATGTTATAATTTTCCTTTGAATAATACATGAAATTTGGTTTTGAGTTCATAAACATCTTTCCTAAGAATGGAAAGTGATGTATGATGAGGTTTAGTGATAAATAACTATCCCTATCTTCTCTTTGTCCTTTCATGTTTGGTGCAAGAATTTCTCATTATAACATGTTATATGGAGTTTATATAGTGTGTTTGTTTTCCCTCAAGTGTTCAAGTGTCCTTAGAGAATAAAATATGACCTTTGGTATACTTACCTTGAGTTTTCTTATGTATATCACCTCCATATTGAAATACTAATGTTAGATTATCTTAGGACTTTGAAGCTAGCGTTTTAGGTTTTGTTTCTTAGTGAAATAGTATGATGACCTTGTTTATATCCTCATGGTGTATCACCCACTTATAATAGTTTAATTTCATGCACATTTATACCTCTTTTTATACAAGCAATTAATTAGTGTAGGTGATAAGCACTTTAAGGAAAATCTAGGGAGGTAACCCTTAAACCTAGAGGTATACTTCTATTATAGGCAACCCACAGGCCTATAAGTATTCCAATGTTTCCCAAATATTATAGTATTTAAAAACCTCCTATAGGGTAAAATATTTGGTGATAACAATTATAGCATGCCTAGAGGGATCATTGTCCTAAAGATAACCTATCAAGGTGAATGCTAGTCTTGATAACATCAACTGCATATGGTGTGTTACTCAACATTTGATTACTCCATTCAAGGTAAAATCTTGTTGTAGACTATTGTTATGTTATATATTTGTGCTCATACTTCATGGTGATTTCTAGGTCATATTATATTAGATTTTTTAATTCTATCAATCCACCTTTTCAACTTGAAGTTCAACATCCTCAACATATTATTCCTTTTGAAGAGGAAGTGGACTTTTCTAGTCAATAAAACTAAGAAAGTGAGGAAGAATTTGAATAAAACATGGCTAGGTAGCATGCCTTCCTAGCCTTTAATATTTTAAATCCAACTCATCTTGATACATATGATGATATTCCATCTAATTCTACAAAGAGTGTTCCTACATTCAATGGTGAAGGTCAAGTCACTCCTAATGAGTACATTAGGGATATATCAAACTTCTATAGTTTTCATAATGTCACTAAGGTCCACATTGTTATTATAATCATAACATCAAGATTTTAAGATAATATTGCCCACACTTTTCTCATCCACCAACTCAATGTGATCCAAAGAACCCCTAAGGAAACAATGCATGATTTTAATGAGATTCCAAAAGACTTGTTCTAGGTTGTCTCCTCCCATGAGACCACCTGCAAGCTTTGTGTTTCCTACATACTTGAGGTCAATTTGCATTGATATAGCCATCATAATATAATCCATGGGTGGTTTCACTCTATCTTAGGTATATGACATTGCCATTAGAGTTGAGAATTGACTCATTCAAGATGGGAAGTTACCTTCAAAAGTGTCTATTCCCCTGCTACCAAATACCTCTATTGTTGATCCAAGTTTTTCCCAAGTTCCCAATGCAAATACCAAGCCTCTAGATACTCCTAAAAAGCTATATGATGTCATAGATAAAGATTCAAAATTTTATTTCTAAGAAGCTCAGCTTAGCTAAGAAATAATGATAAAGAGTGTGAATCAAAATCCCTATTGTTAGGCATGAAATATATTGAAAGGGTGGGGTGAATAATTATATTATATATATTTTAATTAATCTAATTTGTTTTCTTTAGAGACTTAATCACACATCAAGATATGCAATAAAACTGAAACAATAACATGCACAACATGAGAGAGAGAGAGAGAGAGAGAGAGAGAGAGAGAGAGAGAGAGAGAGAGAGAGAGAGAGAGAGAGAGAGAACAAATTTTCACATGGAAACCTAAAGTGGGAAAAACTATGGAGAAAAAGCTCAAGTATATGAATTAACACCAACTCAGATTACAAATTTCACAAGCACCAACTTAAAGGAGCACCAAACCCTTTATCAAGCACCAACACAACAACTATTTGTGAACACCAATCCATAAGAGCACCAACCCATTTCAAATATTTGTGAGAACTAACCCACAAGAGCACCAACCATTCTTGTGTATAAAACACAACTATCTCTTAATGTTGCTTAATAAATGATAGGACTCTATAATATCTTCTACTTTTCTCTCCTCTTTTCTTATATGAAATAAATACAAACCATGCACTCTCTTGCATATTACAAATGGCTTCTCAAGCATTTATTTACATATTTCCAAATGAACTTTGCCATTCACCCTTTGTGACCCTTTAATCCTCATGGAAAATGATGCCAAACTTGCATGACCCTTTGTATCATTGTATTTGAAAAGTCACATGGTGACCCTTCATAATCAAATGCATCCTTTCTTATTTTTTCTTTATCTTGGTGACCTTTTGAATTCCTTAAGGTGACTCTTCATGGAAAAATGTGGCATACCCTCTTTTGTCTTCACTTGGTGACTCTTGGAATTCCTCAAGATGACTCTTCATGGGAAAATGCATCCCATTCCTCTTTTGTCTTTACCCCATGACTCTTTGACTTATCCATGAGCCCTATTTTGACTTTTATGCAACAACAAATATATTATTTAATATTAAATAAATATCAACACACATTAGCCAAGATATGAATATTAAAATCATCATTAAATTCTATGGGGCCTTTATCACCAATGCTAGACCTTTTACATCAATGAAAATATTTCCAAAATCTCCTCCTTTGTCATTGATGGCAACCTCAAACTAAAACTACCACATCCTAAAACCTACACTGCACATGCCAACATGCACATACTACCATCTAAAAAACATACAGTAACTCCCCCTTACTATAACAACCTATACTTTTTCCTTGTACCTATTTCTACACCTATACCTATTCTTATACCTATTTCTATTCTTTTTTCCTTTTGGCATCAATGGAAAAGGGCCTTTCCTAGAGCTAACACTTATTTTCCCCTCAACTGATGTTGATTCTCAATGGTAAGAAGTAAAATAAATTACTCCCAACATCTCTTACAGATACTCAAATGTGTCTTTTGGTAGTGCCTTTGTGAAAATATCTACAATCTACTCTATAGACTGATATATTCCATCTTAACCTATTGATCTGCAATCTACTCTCTCATGAAGTGATATCTAATACGAATATGTTTTGTTCTTGAATGCATCATTGGATTCTTAGAGATATTAATAGCACTTGTGTTATCACAAAAAATAGAAATAGGTTCACCATATTTTACCTTGATATCTTCCAAAGTTTTCTTCATCCAAAGCACTTGAGTAAAACACAATACCATTGCAATATATTCTACTTCAACTATAGAAAGTGATACTAAATTTTGTTTTTTGCTTAGTCATGATACTAAGCTATCACCGAGGAATAAAGATCCTCCACTTGTACTCTTTCTATCATCCAAGAAACCTACCCAATCTGAATCTGTATAAGTAACCAAAGTGAAACATCTACCTGTGGGATACCACAATCCATAATCCAATGTCCCCTTGATATATCTAAATATTGTCTTCACCAACTGAACATAACTATATTTAGAGCTAACTGATATCTTGTAACCATACCTACTACATGCATGATGTCTGGCCTTGATAATATCAAATATAAAATACTACCAATCATATATCTATACAAATATTGATCTACAATAGGTGAATCTTCATTCTTGCTCACCTTATTTCATGTACTCATTGCTATGGCAACTAGTGCACAATCCTTAAAACCAAATTTGTTTAATATTTCCTTAGCATATTTACTTTGATATATGAAAATTCCTTTATCTGACTAAAATTTGCAACCCTAAGAAAAATGACAATTCTCCAAGCATAGACATCTCAAATTATTTTTTCATATTATCAAAAAATTCTTTTGTCATCTATTCAATGTTTCCTCCAAAAATGATTTCATTAACATATACCACAATAACTAGTTGATGGTCACCTTCTATTTTGATGTAGAGATTACTATCAACAAATCCTCTCTTGAAACCTTGATCCTACAAGTACTTATCAAGTCTTGCATACCAAGCTCTAGGATATTTTTTCAATATATATAGTACTTTCTTTAATCTACATACATGGCTACTAACATTTGAAAGAATAAATCCCTCAGGCTACTCAATGTAGACCTCTTCTTCTAGATTCCCATTTAGGAAGGTAGATTTGACATCCATCTAAAACACTTTGAAAATTTTAAACGCTATATATGCAAGAAACATTATTATAGCCTCCAACCTTGCCACTAGTGTAAAAGTTTCTTCAAAATCTATTCCCTCAATTTGAGCATATCCTTTACATAATAATATTGCTTTATTCCTGGTCACTTCTCCTTTTTCATTAAATTTATTTCTATAAACCCATTTTGTTCCTATCACATTGTGATCTTTTGATCTAGGAACTAATTTCCAAGTATCATTATTTTCTATCTGATTTAATTCTTCATCCATTGCCTTAACCCAATGCTTATCATGTCTAGCTTCTGAAAAAGTTCTAGGCTGAATTTTGGATAACAAAGAGAAATTAACTTATTCAGATTCACTTACCATCATTCTTCTAGTTTGAATTCCATAATTTATGTCACTGGTGATGTCACTTTCATTATGATTTCTCTAGACATATTTGGATGGGTTTTTGGTATTATTTTTCTCCTTCTTCTCATCATCTAATTCTTCAAAATCTTCTTCTTTAACAATTTCAAGAATGTCTATTGGATCACTAATTCTTTGTGTTCCATCTTCTTCTATCTTGACACTTGAACTTTCAAATATTTTTTTGACTCTATTGTTATAACATTTATAACCTTTACTTTTGCAAGAATAACCAAGAAATATACCTTCATTTACTCTAGATTCAAACTTACCTAGTTTTTCATTAGTTCTCTTTATAAAGCATCTACTACTAAAAACTCTAAAATAATCAACTACAACTAGTTTGTCTTTCCATATTTCATAAGGAGTCTTATCTCTATTGATTCTCAATAATGCTTTATTCTAGATATGCAATATTATACCAACTACCTCTCCCCAATATTTATCTAGTATCTTAGATTCATTTAACATTATCCTCACCATCTCCTGAATGATTCTATTTTTCTGTTTAACTACTCCATTTTGTTGTGGAGTTCTGGCTACTAAATAATATCTCTTTATTCCATGGTCTTCACAATATTTAATAAACTTATCTGACATGAATTTTCCTTCATCTGATCTTAGGCACTTAATCTTCAAACTAGTTTCATTTTCAACTAATGCTTTGAATGTTCTAAAATGTCTAAAAGCTTTTGATTTTTTATTTAAAAACATTACCCAAGTCATACGTGACAAATCATAAATAAGCAACATGAAATATTTCTCACCTTGAGTACTTTGTGTTCCCATAGGACCACACAAATTAGTGTGAACAAGCTCTAACATCTAAGTGGTTGAGTATTCTTTTGTTTTGAACCATCTTCTGGCCTACTTCTCATGCTGACAAGGTTCATAAAGCATGTTCAATGGCTTTGTAATATTTGGAAGATTTTTGACTACTTGATTCTTGCTGATGTTGATAAGATTGTCAAAATTTATGTGTCCCATTCTCTTGTGCCATAGCCGACTCTATTCAATCTAACTCAAACATCTTTGATCTTTGATGTTTGATAACATATACAAATTATTCCCTATTCTCTAAGCATCTGAAACTAAGACATCTAAATCTTTTCTCCTAATTTCATAACTTTCTACATAAAAATTTAGTGTGTGCCCTTGATCACACATTTTACTTACATTCAAAAGATTATGCTTAAGACCTTCTACATACAAAACAATTTTAGTTTTAGTTCTACCATTATCCAAACTTAGTGTACCTTTTTTGGCAATTCTGGCAGTAGTATTATTTCCAAATTTCATTGTGCCACCATTGATCTTCTTCAAGGTTATTAACTTGTTCTTGTCTCCTACCATGTATTTTCTTCATTTTTTTTATGCAAAGCTATCTAGACCAACATAGACTTTTTACATTTTTTCTTCTACCAAGAACCTATCTGAACTTTATTCTTGATGAATAGAGCCTTGAAACTCTAGTCCTTCTTGACTAAATCAAACATTATTCTATAATACCAAGCTATGTGTCTAAATCTATTTCACTTATAAAATATTATGGCCTCTTCATTATAGCTTGATAGAGGAGCAAAATATTTTTGGCTTCTGCTTGACTCTGCATGAGTTTCCTTCTCCTTATTTTTGAAATTGTTAGCCCTTTTTTGACATTCTATTTTCTTATGACCATATCCATTACAATAAAAATAAGACCTATTTGTGTATCTTTGACCTGATTACCTTTTGTATCTCTATTCCTTTTAGCCTTTTTTATTTGAGATGTCCTCTATATTGTTAACTTCTTCCCTTTTTATTTCATCTTTTGTAAGAGCTTCAACATATTTCTTTCTTTTTTTTGTGTTAACCTTGTCTATGAAATTAGTGGCCTCCACTTTCTCTTTTTCAAATCTAATACCTATCTTATTTGACATTGATCTTTGGCTTTCTAATATCTTATTCAACATATTAGTGTTATTCTCAAATTTTGAATCATTGGCTGCTCTATCATTGATTAATTTTTTTTTTCTCAAGATCTACTTTTAAAAAAGCAATTTAAATAACATATCTTTCACATTCTTCACTTAGTTTTTGCTAGTGCCATTAGATCCTTTTCATTCTTCTTGGCTTCTTCAAAGTGCATTTATAGATCTTCAATTTTTTCCTTTGACTCTTTTTCATTTTTCTCAATTTGGAGCTTCAATCTTTGATTCTTCTTCTCAAGATATTTTAACTCTTATAAGGCACAAATGAGTTCTCCTTCTAGATTCAATTTGGATTCATCATATTATTCTTCTTGATCATATATAATTTTGCTTGTAAAGGCATCCTCATGTATGGAAATGAATAGAATCTCTTCTTCTTCTGAATCATTGATTCCACTATCTTTAGCTGAGCTAGGATCTTTAGGATATAAACTCTTCTTCTCTAATCCCTTCTTGAATTTTCCTTTGAAAATCTTCTTGTATGTATAATTTCCTTCTTCATTGTCACCATTACACTTATCTAGGCACTTATCTATAAAATGTCCAATCTTTCCAAAATTAAAACATTTAAAAGGTAATTTTTCTTGATATTTACAAGTGCCCTTTTTTAGCTTGCAGATGAATAGAGCTCCATTGTCATCCTTATTATCACTAGAACTATCATTTGATTCTTGAATCTTAGCCTTCTCTTTATTTGATGTCTTGAAATCAACTTATCTCTTTGAGGGTTTCTCTTGTTTGGTTTTCATCTCATATGCCGTAATAATACTATGTAGCTCATCCATCTTTACCTTGGCTAAATTCTTCATCTCTTCAATTGTCAAAACTTTTGCATCGTATCTCAATGGTAGAGATTTCAAAAAAAAAAAAAATTACCGCAATTGATTATTCTAACTTTTATCTAATACTTTGAATATGATTAACTATTTTATCAACCCTCAAAAGTTACTATATTTTATTCCTCTTCCATCTTCAAACTCTCAAACTATCTTCTAAAAGTCTAAAAATCAGCTTGTTGAACCTTTCCATCACTGATGTAAATATTCTCAAGTTTTACCCAAGTTTCATGAGTATATTTACATTACATAACTTTAACAAATTATGATTCACATAAACCACATAAAATAGCATTTAAATCTTTATCATTATTTTCACTTGCATTCTTTTCCACTGGAGTAGTTACAAGTGTCTGTGCCTCTTCATATTCATCTACCACTGCTTGCCAAATTTTGAATCCAAGGGCCATCAAATAAGTCATCATCCTTATGCTCCAAAAATCATAATTTTTCCCATCAAATAAAGGTGCCTTATTTATATAGAAACCTTCATTTGATCTAGCCATCGTGCTTTCCTCGTTTTACCTTCAAGCTGTAAAACTTTTTCAAAAGGAACCTGCTCTAATACCAATTGTTAAGCATGAAATATACTAAGAGTGGAGGTGAATTAATATATTATATATATTTTACTTAATATGATTTATTTTCTTTAACTACTTAATCAAACATTCAAGATATGCAATAAAAATGAAATAATAACATGCACCACATGGGTGAATTAATATATTATATATATTTTACTTAATATGATTTATTTTCTTTAACTACTTAATCACACATTCAAGATATGCAATAAAAATGAAATAATAACATGCAGCACATGAGAGAGAGAGAGAGAGAGAGAGAGAGAGAGAGAGAGAGAGAGAGAGAGAGAGAGAGAGAGAGAGAGAGAGAGAGAGAGAGAGAGAGAGAGAGAGACCAAATTTTTACATGACAACCCAAAGTGGGAAAAACCATAAAGAATAATATCAAGTTTATTATTGAACACCAACTCAAATTACAAAGTTCATAAGCACCAACTTTTAGGTACACCAACCCCTTTACCGAGCACCAACACATCAACTATTTATGAGCACCAACCCATAAAAGCACTAACCCCTCTTGTGTATAAAACACAGCTATCTCTGAATGTTGCTTACTCAATAAATGACAGGAATCTAAAATATCTCCTACTTTTCTCTCCTTTTTTGATATAAAATAAATACAAACCATGCACTCTCTTGCATATTACAAATGGATTCTCAAGTCTTTATTTATAGCTTTCCAAATGACCTTTGGCATTCACCCTTTGTGACCCTTCAATCCTCATGAAAAATGTTTCCAAACTGGCATGACCCTTTGTATCCTTATATTTTAAAATTCACATGGTGACCCTTGATAATAAAATGAATCCTTTCATATTTTTTCTTTATCTTGGTGACCTTTCAAA
Organism: Torreya grandis; assembly: GCA_037957365.1. Lineage (NCBI taxonomy): Eukaryota > Viridiplantae > Streptophyta > Pinopsida > Cupressales > Taxaceae > Torreya > Torreya grandis. The sequence continues at coordinate 2,627,207 of JARHVA010001464.1, read as the reverse complement.
TTCCTTAAGGTGACTCTTCATAGAAAAATGTGCCATACCATCTTTTGTCTTCACTTGGTGACTCTTGGAATTCCTAAAGATGACTTTTCATGGGAAAATGTATCCCATTCCTCTTTTGTCTTTACCCCATGACTCTTTGACTTCTCCATGGGTCCTCTTTTGACTTTTATGCAACCAAAATTATATTCATTAATATTAAATAAAAACACTAACCCCTCTTGTGTATAAAACACAACTATCTCTGAATGTTGCTTACTCAATAAATGACAGGAATCTAAAATATCTCCTACTTTTCTCTCCTTTTTTTATATAAAATAAATACAAACCATGCACTCTCTTGCATATTACAAATGGATTCTCAAGTCTTTATTTATAGCTTTCCAAATGACCTTTGGCATTCACCCTTTGTGACCCTTCAATCCTCATGAAAAATGTTTCCAAACTTGCATGACCCTTTGTATCCTTATATTTTAAAATTCACATGGTGACCCTTGATAATAAAATGAATCCTTTCATCTTTTTTCTTTATCTTGGTGACCTTTCAAATTCCTTAAGGTGACTCTTCATAGAAAAATGTGCCATACCATCTTTTGTCTTCACTTGGTGACTCTTGGAATTCCTAAAGATGACTTTTCATGAGAAAATGTATCCCGTTCCTCTTTTGTCTTTACCCCATGACTCTTTGACTTCTCCATGGGTCCTCTTTTGACTTTTATGCAACCAAAATTATATTCATTAATATTAAATAAATATCAACACACATTAGCGAAGATATAAATATTAAAAACATCATTAAATGTTATGGGGACTTTATCACTAATTTTATACCTTTAACATCAATGACAATATTTCCAACACCAATCCCTATCATCAAAAATATGGTCAAAACTATGTGCAATGGAGAGGTCAAGGGCAAACTAATTTTAATAAGCCTACCAATGCATATAATCCTACTTTAACCTCAAACACAAGAGCTATGGTACTGATGCACGGAAATTTAATCCAAGGATAGGAATGGAAACAAGATCAATTCATTGCTGATAATTAATATGGAGATAAATCTCTAGTTTCCTAAATAAGAGTTACCCCTCATCTATTAGTATATGATGAAGTCCTCATGCAAACAAATGAAAGCTGGTAACTCAAGGAGTAAGCTTCACAAACTTCTTAGTTGAAGACACTTTTGTTCTTAATAAATGTAATTTAGTTATAGAATATATAAGAGATAAAAATAAGGATTTATGAGATGTTAATGGTGTGCCTACAATTTCATCTAATCCTCCTACAAGGTAAAAAATCATGACTATAAGCATGGTAGTCCCTAAAAAACTTGTACCTCCTTCAAGTTAGAATGTTGGAAAATCTACTCAAGGTACTTTAATGCTAAAGTTACAAGCACTTCCTTGCCTCTAAGGACTCATTAAAAAGTAGGTATTTATACTCTAAACATTGTGGACCCACTCAATAATTCCAAGACATCTATTTCTCTTTGGGATGTCTTTCATATGACTGGCCAAAAATAGCTATCCACTATCCATGTTAGTCATCCATAACAAAGTCATGGTCATAGAAATGTTTCTATTACCAATGATACTAATAACATTGTGTAACCCTCTACTAATTTTTATAAGCCTCCACATTTCTACCTCACCCTCATTATGGGGGTTAAAATTGTTCATAATTTCATAGTTAATAGTAGAGATAACACATCAATGATGCCCAAGGTTGTAGTTAACAAATTGGATCTAAAATATGAACCACATAGTAAGGGAGTGATTCAATTAGATGTTACACCTACCAAATTAGTAGGATTGATAAAAGGGTTGAAGGTTTTATTTCATTATTGTGCTAGTTTCCCCATCCTCTAAGATATTTTAGTTATTGACTTGCCTTCCCACTTTGGTATCTACCTCTCAAGAGATTTCAAAACTAATATAGGAGGCTACCTCTCAGCTGATTGGTCCTTATTTTCCTTAAAGATAAGGTTTAAAGAAAAGGTAACCATTAGGACTCAACCACTTTCCAAATTTCAAATTGAACCCTATGTTGAAGCAAGTTCCAATCTAAATTATGTTATCAATGATAAAGAGGACCCTATTATGGATGATGATGTTTATTCCAAGATTAAAGTCATTTATAATTTGTTTCTTGATGAGTATGGTAATAAACCCTATGATCATGACCCTTATGCCTTCATAGAGGAAACTAATCTGGGAGTGTATTGCTTACATGAGGAAGGAATGCCAATACCTTCACTTGTCAAAGAAGAAGGTGAACATGATGGAATGTGGAAAATGTTTTTTGATGGCTTAAGAATTAAGATTGGTGTAGGAACTAGTGTTATGTTGGTTTCCCCATAGAAAAACAGTACTATTCCTCATATAGGTTCCATTTTAATTGAAATTACAATGTGCTGAGTATGAAGGTTTGATTCATAGCCTTCAATGGGCAAGGAGAAAAGGAATAAAAAATATGAAAGTATATGGAGATAGTGAATTAATTGTGAGTCAAGTTAGGAATGTGGTTGCTATAAATAACCCTTTTCTCAATGCCTATAAGCATAGGGTATTGTATTTTATTAAATACTTCAATGCATTCAACATATAATTAGTCATAAGGGAGCACAATAATCATGTTGATAGACTAGCTATCATAGGAGCACAATTTGATACACCTGCTACCATAAATGAAGAAGGAAAGTAATCCCAAATCAATATAATTATAATACCTTAGATACTTGATAATGAGGTGTATTTGATAGTTTTTAATAATGACAAATACATTACATACTTCTTACAAAATGAAGCTATGTTTTCCTCAAGAAACTAGAAGAGACTCCAAGAATAGTTTGATAATCAGATTGTAAAACTAAGAACAAACAAGATACCTAAAGGCTTGGTGACCTTAGAGATTATATTTAATTAATATGACCAAAGAAATAAGGAAAAGGTAATTATGTCTACAAAGGAGTATAATTATAAAAGTGTCTTGATCTTCAAATACAAACTCCTCAAACTAGGCAAGGTATGTTCTACATTAAAAAAACAAGCATTTATTTATTTCTTTAGAGAGTTCCATGACATATTTTCCTGGGAATATACGTACCTAATATGTTTTGATCCTAGCCTAGCACACTATACCATTGATTTGGAACCTAGAGTTAAACTGGCTAGGCAAAAATAAAGCTCCATCAATCCCAAGGTGGAACAACTCATGAGGTTAGAACTTACCAAACTCCTTGAATTCAAAATAGTCTTTCCTATCAATAATTTAACATGGGTAGCTAACATTTTACTTGTTATAAAGAAGAATGGGAAGATAAGAATTTCTATGTATTTTAGAGATCTTTATAGAGTGTCACTCAAAGATCACTATGTTTTACCCTTAATGGAGCAAATTTTGCAAGTTATTTTATGTTCTCAATGTTTCTCTCTCTTAGATGTATATTCTAGTTAAAATAAGATTTTAGTGAATGAAGGTGATTAGTTTAAGATAAAATTCACTACAAAATTGGGTTCTTTTGCTTATAAGAAGATTTCCTTTGGTTTATCAAATGTTGGTACCACCTTCTAAAGGGTAATGGACATGGATTTCAAAGGTCTAATAAATTATATGTTATTAGTATATCTAAATGACATAGCAGTGTTTTCTAAGGATACTAATGAGCATATGAAACACCTAAGGAAAGTGTTTTAAAGGTGCATTAATTATGGATTATCTCTCAACCCCCCAAAATGCATCTTTTCTATCCATGAAGGTAAGCTCTTAAGACATGTTGTTTCCAAACATGGTATAATTATTGATCCTAAAAAGATAGAGGACATTCTAGGCCTATCATTTCCATTTCATAATAAAGGACTCCAAATCTTCCTAGGCAAGATAAATTTTGTGATAAGGTTCATACTTGGTTTTACATCTTTGGTGAAACCTATCACAACCATGCTCAAGAAGAACCAAGTTTTATCTTAGACTAAGGAAGGTAAGAGTAGTTTTAAATCCATCAATAAATCAATTGCACAAGTTTCCACTCTTGTGAACCTTTATTTTTATAAATATTTCATGTTGTATTAATTTTCTAACCTTGATACTATCTCATCTATGCTAATGCAAAAAAGCGATGAAGGTGTTTCCATTATTTATTCAAGGTTTGTAAGATTATGAGATCAAGTACACATTTGTGGAGAACCAAGTCATTATTGTTGTAAGAGGACTAAAGAAGTTTAATCATATGGTTTCAAACAATAATATTCATATTATGGTCTCTCATCCTAGTACTAGATATTTTATTTTGAGTAAGGACCTTAGTGAAAAGATATAAGGGTGGATTACCAAGGTAATGGAATATGATGTTGATATCAAAGTGACAAAGATGATAATGGGTAAATGTCTTTGTGAACACCTATATTAAGACCTCAATGAGTCACAATAAGAAGATTTAGTCAATCATGATTAGTCCCAATCAGTTAATTCCATGCCTCTCCAAACTAGGATACAAGATGTTATCATATTTATTCAAAATGGTGAGTACCCTAATGGTTTTAGGAGACTCAAAAGGAGGTATTTTAGATTGTAAGCTATCCCTTATTGTCTTGTAAATGGTGTGATTTTTAGAAGAAATACTAATGGTGTACTATTGATATGCATTGATAATGACCATTTTGGAGTGTTTCTTGAAATGTTTCATGATGGAATACTAGGAGGTCATTTGAAACATAACTACCAAGATAGTGAGGGTAGGATATTATTATCCTATCCTCTTCAAAGATTGATATGAATAGGTGGGAAGGTGTTTACAATGTGCTTTATTAGTAGGAAAATAGAAGCTTACAACTCTCCCTTTCAGGCCTATTCAATTAGATCAACCTTTCATGCAATATGGTTATGAATTCATTGGCATGATAAATCCCCAATCAAGTGCTAGTCATAAATATATACTCATAACAATTGACTAATTCAAAACGTGGGTTGATGTAGTATCATTGAAGTAAGCCAATGAAAATGGCATCTTGGAGTTCTATGAAAGTATCATGATAAGGTTTGGAACCCCTTCCACCGGCATTTAAGATAATTTACTTGATTTTATGGGTGTTAAAATAACTAATTGGGAAAATAACAATGGAATAGACTTGATTACATCATCCATCTATTACCCTCAAGGTAATGGGTTGGTTAAATCTACTAACTAGAACCTGATTAGAATCATCAATAAAACATTGGAAGACAATCAAAGGGCCTAGAAAATTAAATTAAAGATAGCCCTATGGGAATAAAAATAACTCCCAAGAGGTCAATAAGGAACTTTAATTTTATTCTTGTTTATGGGAGAGAGGTTAGGCTATCTGCATCCCAAGATCTTTTTGCCTTAGAGTTGGCACATCAATTAGAGTTTCTTGAGAACACTCCAATAGAGGTGAGGTTGACATAGTTGATGAAGCTACAAGAGACTAGAGATAATGCTCACAAAGCTAGGGAACATAACCAAAAGCTAATGAATAGGTATTTTGATAAGAAGACAACTACAAGAATATTCCAAGAAGGTGACATAGTGTTAAAATGGGATGAAGATAGAGAAAAGCTAGGGAGACATACCAAATTTAATACTTTATGGAGTGAACCATATGTGATCATCAAGTGAAAACAATCAACTCCTTATAATTAAAAAGAATGAATGGAGAAGAGTTGCATATCCCTATAAATGGGATCCATTTAAAGCTCTGTTATTGATGAGATTAAGGTTAGTTTTGTAATTTCTAGAATAGGTGTGTGTTTTTTCTTTTTTTCTGTGTGTTCCCTAAGTGTTGTTGAGAAAACATGTGTTTTTGCTTAGGTGTTTGGTTTTGTGTCTTTATTTGTGTCTTTCATTATTTTTTGGTGTATTTCTAAAGGCAATTGAGTGTCAAACTTATTCATAGGTGACTCCATAGCCCAATGGATGAGAGTAGGCTACTGGTCTTGGAATAGCAAGCATACCAACCCTAGGAAATCAATAAGAATGTTGACTATTTTGACCACAAGTCAAAATAAGTCAACCCCATATAGTATAAAACTTTATATAAGGGTATTATAGGATATTATAAAGTATGTCATGGTCCTAGTTGGGATCATTTGGTATGTCACTAGCTTTTTCATGGTTAGTTTTTAGTCCTTATACCATTCCATGTCATAAAGGGTCATATTTAAGCTATTTATAAAGGTTATATATTTTTCCAAAGTAGAGGCAGGTATCCCAATGTTTATAAACATCCCTTATGTTATATTATTTTCATTCCTATCATTCTTAAAGGAAAAACATGTAGTTGCTATGTTCAAATCAAGAAGATGGTTAGAAAAGAGGAAGTTTGGGTAGTTGTATAGATTATACAAAGGTTTTGTCACATGTGAAAGGCCTTACAATGACTCTTCATATCCCATGATCTCAATTTTACACTTATTCAACTCTGTAGGTCCCAAAAATGTCTTAAAACCATTTCACATCTCCATCACTTGATTAGGCATGCAAAAATGGCCATGAAATTTTGGTTGAGTATGGACTATAGAGGTTGATTCAAGACAAAATATCTTATGGGATGTTAATAACCTTATTATAATTCATATTCATGGTATTATTTCAAATATTTTTTACCTATACTTCATGAACTAATATTAAGAAGTTGACTACTCCTTTCTACATATTTATCCCCACACCTTATAGGTTTCCTCCTTATTTGAGCTAGTCCATACAAACTAATTGATGAAAGTGATTCTATAAGATATATACATTATTATCTCAAGGTTTCCATGTTTTATTTCATGTGTTTAGTTGATTTTATGAGAAAAATATCTCAATTTATTATGTAGGAGCTGCATTTCTATATGCACACATGTTCATCAACTACAGAGGTTTTTCTTTCATATAGTGGCTTCAAGAAAAGGTTATATGTCAATTTAATGTATATTATCTCATAATGGTCAACTATCCTTCAAATATATATTTCAAAAACCAAAATCAATGAATTTTTAATCAAGAAAGGCCAACATAGTCAGTTCCCTGCATGTATTCACCTACAGTCAGGTGAATGGAAGTTTTGAGAATAGTCATAGAGATATAATGAGGAATTTCAAGAGTTTAAACACAATATTATAACATGATAAATAAATCCAATCCATTCACATGACAAATAATATATTTTGATAACCAATTCAAACTCTATACATAGTCCTATATCATTGATAAACACCTATAGGTGACCCACAAGAGACTAATCATGTTAGAATGAAGATGTTGAAAGTGGTTTGAGGTCCTTCAAGATGGAAATGATAAATTTGAAGACTTTGAGTTATAATATTTAATATAGGGAAATCCACTATGCATATTGTTAATATCTCACCTTCACTACCCTGTGTCTTATAATATGCACCTACAGGTGGCTCATATAGAGTATGGAGCAATTAGAATGCATATGTTGAAACCTGTTTGGACCTTCCTTAATGTCTTGAGGTATTGAGAGTCCCATATAAATAATTATTGAATACATTGAGTGGAAAATAGTTTTGAAACCATGATCTTATGTTGACTAAGTAACCTAAGGGACCAATTACCTTAAAGTTTTTTAAAATAGGGTTTTCACCCTTATTTCAATCCTCCCATAACGAAATACATGAGGTCTTAGAAGGTATAAAAATATAAATCATGGATACTTATCATAGGGGATATTATTTAACATGGAAATTTGTCTATTTTGTTAAAATATTATTATGATGGATATCTCCCAACTCATGCAATATTTCACTGTAGTCCCTCAATGTTATCTACAAGATTTTGAATCCCAAATGGCTTTATGGTGATATATGACCTAATAGAGGCATACGTATGCATAAAACTATTATTTTGGATTTAAATGGAAATAATTTTTTAAATAACATTACTAGGAGTTTAAGTATGGGGTCTCAACTCATATCATAACCTACAGTACCTCTTTCGCTCTCAGAAAAGACATCTATAGATTGATTGTAGAGTGACAATGCAAGTTAGACTAAATAGTGGGTGTGTTGGTCTCACTTAAGGAATAGTATAGATAGTTTAAAATATGATATGAGATAAGAGGATTAAAATAATTTCTTATGTAAATGCATAATTCATAATACTATAGTACACACCTATAGGTATGCCATTTTCTGAACAAACATAACAATTACATAACTTGCCAACTAGGCCTGTCAAAGTGGAAGGTAAACATTGAGGAATTTATCAAAGGTTGGGATTATATAAAAAAAATTATCACAAATTAACAAAATATAAAGACCATATCATGATACTCTCATCACATGGAAATAGGGAAGCATGTCAACAGAGTTCAACACATAACCTAGAGTCAGTATGCTAGCCCAATATATAGTCAATGAGCTTGGGAAACCTATCTTGGGGTGTTTGAATAATTGAATGACCTATTGATGTGATATATCTCTAAAAATAATTAAAGGTTATAAAACCTACTTTATCCCCCTATATAATCATCTTGTTTGGGATAATAAGGGAAGTGCCCTCTATTTTATCTCAGATAGAGGGCACTCCTAGAGAGATACACCTTGCATGATTAGTATGAAAATGATAAGGAAAGGTGTGAAGGAGGGTTATAAAATTTAAAGGATATTTAAAATATTTGTGTTTAAAATTAATGAACATGAAAAAGGCCTCATAGGTGCTAGAGGCTAGGTATGGTGGCCTAAACCCATAAAGGCATAGTTAAGCCTATTATGCCTTGATTAGGCCTAAAGCCCAATTGGAGGGCTAATATAATTTATAGAGATAGAGGATCCTATAAAATGTTTGGATAAAATTCATGGGGAGCTATAAGGTTAGTTTAAAACTTTAGTTTGTAAATAAAGTCATGAGAAGGTCATTTCTTATCTTAAGGACAAACTCAGAGTGCAAAGAAGAGCTTGAGAGGCTAAGTTTAGAAGCTCATATCTATACATATGACTAGAATGGGAGCATTATAATTTTTGATATGTTGAATAGGGCTCTAAAAAATGTTATATTTTAATTTTTATGAGGATTGAATGACAAACTTTTTAAAACAATCCTTAAGGGTTAAAACCACTCAAAACCCTCCAAAACCCTTACTAATCACCTAATGGAAAAAAAAGAAGGGAATTCATATATATGAGATAGTATGAATTATAAAGTGATTTAGAATTCAAAATACTCCCCCAATCTCCTTCCCATCGAGATGGTTTGCACCCTATTTTGATGAACAATGTATAAAACTAGTTTTCTTGATAGTTTTTGATGTTTTACAAGTTCAAGGAAGAGTTGAAAGATGAGAATAACTTTGGGATACCAAGTGGGACTTAATATAAATCCTAATTCTAATTTATTACTTCATAAAATCACATAGGTACCTTTGTAATCACCTTCACTTCAGGCAACTGAAACTAGCAGAGTGAATGGAAGGTGATCACCAAGTGAGAAGGTGGTAACTTAAATTAGGAGATATTTTAAGGTCTACCTAATGAATTTATGGATAGGATAGATACTTATATGTTTAATACCATCCCCTATATGTATTTTTTTTAAAAATTTAATATCACTTCAATGATAAGTGTAAAAAATGAGTGAAAGAAGGATGATAGTGATTACAGATAGTGAGAACACTTGTCCATAAGAATATTGATAATTAAGTACACCTCCAATGCATATTGGATATTTTTCTTAAACCCTCCATCATAGTGAAAATGTGTAAAATATTCCTAGTCTATTGTGGATTGCTCAAGAGAAGCCAATGATGAAGACAGTTTCAAATAAGCTAGTTGAAGGGTCCTACACTAGATTTAGGGAGCTTTCATGATTTAAAGGGACATTTGTACAAAGGGATCTTGCATGGTTTATTTCATAATATACCCATATAAAAAATAAATGATTATCATGCCTTGAAAAGTGGCATTGTAAGCCTTGAGCTCCACTTCTCTCTCCCCTCTCTCACATTCTATAAGTAATAGCCATTTTGGCTCTTGATTTATAATACCACACCTAGTATGGAGAAGCCTTACTAGTTTGATGTTGTAGTTTGTCTTTGAATAATACATGAAATATAGTTTTTATTTCATAAACATGTTGTCTAAGTTGTAAAAGTGTTGTATGGTAAGGTTTAGTGATAAATAACTATCCTTGTCTTCTCTTTGTCCTTTCATGTTTGGTGCAAGAATTTCTTATTAAAATAGGTCATATGGAGTGTAACTAGTGTGTTTGGTTTCCTTCAAGTGTTAAAGTGTCCTTAGAGCCTAAAATATGACATTTGATCCACTTACCTTTACTTTTATTATACATATCACCTCCATATTGAAATATTGATGTTAGATAATCTTAGGACTTTGAAGCTAGTGTTGTAGGTCCTATTTCTTAGTGTAAGAGTATGATGATCTTGTGTATATCCTCATGGTGTATCACCCCCTTAGAATAATTTAATTTCATGAAAATTTATACCTATTTTCTTATAGGCAATCAGTTGATGTAGGTGATAATCAATTTAAAGCATATCTATGGAGCTAGCCCTTAAACCTATAGGTTTACTTATACTATAGGCAATCCACAGGCCTAAAAGTATTGTTATGTTTCCAAAATCTTATATTAGGCTTAAAAAACCTCATATAGGGTTAAATATTTTGTGCCAATATTCATTTCATGGCATGATCCATGAACATACTCATAAGGGGATCTTTGGTGACTAGAGATGTACCATGTGAGTGATCCATATCTACCCTATGAACAATAGTGAAAAATATAATATTAGGTATTATAAAAGAAGGAATGATAGTAGAAAAATGAAAATACTAAAAAAAACAAGAGTGATATATAATAACTTCATCATTTTTATCTTGGATTAATCTATATAAAAATGGGTTGTCTAAATCATAATCATCATCATAGTGGGTATATACAAGTCGATAGTAAATGTAGGAATTATTTTGTCATATGAAGAAGCATGACGAATAAATTTCCATGTTTTAGTCAAGGTAACTAGTATGTCATTAACTTCTTTGTTGATTTTGTTCCTGTTCAGGTCCTTATTGCTTGATGTTATAACTGGTTCTTGTTTTTGATCCTATTACTTGGTTCTTAGTCTTAAACTTATTTTGAATTTCTAGGTCTCTGTAAAACCTGGGTACTTTTATTGGTTTATGTTTGTGGTTTCAGGTCCCTGTAAAACATAATTTTGATGCTTTTCTTTAGTAGGATTTAGGAATGCTTTCCTGATGGATGTAAATGTTTAATCTTTTTTATTTCAGTTATAGGGTTTTGGGGTCCCTTCAAAACCTGCCTTTACCTTAATCTAAAACTAGTATGTCATTAGAAGGTTGATAATGCGATCAAGGTTGAAGATAAGGAGTAAGTTGGGAAATCATGTGATGAGAAATATTAAAGGTTTTTATCTTTATTCTTATTTATTTTGGTTCATCATCATTAGAGTCTAAATGATTAGGTAGAATATTCCCAATTAGTGTGGGATTACCATTATATCCTCAAGTGGAGTTAACTATTTACACATAATATTTTCAAAATTTTATCACTTACTAATTCTCTTTATCTTGCAAGAACCCATCGAGTCTCAATCTCTATGAGTGGATACGTTAAGGGTTAAACTAGGAAAGGTATGGGTAGACCATTAGTTCTTCATAGGATTGTTATCCCTTTTTCTACTTTTTATCTACACACTTATCTCCTAAAAACCTTATCCCTAAGATTTTTATTCTCTATTGCATACTCCTCAACCATATTCTACCTTTTATCCCCCTTTTCATAACTTTAACCCCTATTGACTATTCACTATACTAGGTCAACTAGGTTGACCCTATACAATTTTGGGTAAAATTCATTTAGGGTCTAGGTCAACTCTTGGCTGACCTAGCTTGTGACCTAAAGAATTCTTGTCCATAACTGTGCTAGGTCAAATGGATTGACCCTATCAGATAAAGCTTTTGAAATATATTAGGGTTAAATCCCACCATTATTTATAAAAGATAAGAAAGAAGAGCTATTGCACAATTGCTTATCCACCATTCTACTTGAGGAGCAAGCTTAGGGTTTCATACCTTATTTAAAAATATAGATCTTATCTTATCAAGAAGTATTTTAGATGCAATGATACGTTGTATATCCTAGAGATGTTTTATCCTTATCATCCTTACATACTATAACAACCACTTTAAAATCACCTTGGCCAAGGGAGAGATCAAGGCTCAACAAGGTTATCCTCAAAGGTAAGTATCCTTAACTTTGTTCCCACTTTGTAAGAGTAGATAGATATGCATTTGTACTTCTCTTCCATGCATTGTGATTTCATATACAATGATTTTAGTACATGTTTCTTATTCATGTTTACATTTGTTGTTTCTAAACCCCACTTTGTGCCACAAGCTTTGGTGAGCATTAAATTAGATTTTACTTCACTTGTTATTAGTTTATTGAGATATTACAACATAGGGATTAATTAGGGTTATTATGTGATTGTGATTCACTAGATGCTTTATAACCCTCCATATAATTATGTATTTTGATAAGAGATACCCTAATTAGGTCTACCACATCCCCATATCGGTCATGTTCCTAATTATCTAATGTATCCCTATTCTAAAGTGTATGGTATGGTCTATCTTCTCTGAGTTAGGATTGATTTATAGACATGATGCATTTATGATTGCATACACTCTAGAGAAACCAATATGAATCTAACCCTTGTAGGTTTTATCTTAAAATTTTCATCATTTTATCATTTTATTTCTCTATATTTGTGATACTAGGCTGATAGTGTCAGTATAGTTCTAACTTCTATGTGCAGGTTTAACACATATTCACATCAATACAACTCTATTCTATCTATGTAGGTTTTTATTATTAGTTACATGCTATTAGGTCAACCCTATCAACATATTTCATGTTTAGACTTCTTAAAAACAAACTAGGTTGACCCTATGACATAGTATAGTTTACAAGTTTTAACAAATAGGAAAAATGAACAACTAGGTCAACCCAGTTGATCCAGTTGATAGAACTTAAAAGCATAAATCATGGTAATTCAATAGTAGTCTCAGTTTCCTCTACATACTCTAACCTAGTAAGGTTCCTTTCTCTCCTTTTTAATTTTTTTTATTCATTACAATTCTATTTTTCATAGTTTGTAGTCTTTAAAACTACCCCTATACAATAAACTAGATCCATTATGTCGACCTCGTTCTATGTTTTATCTTCTATCTTGAAAAGTAGGCTGACACTATCAACATAATTTTTTTTAGACCCTTGCTTCAACAATATAGTAGTGACACTATCAACTCTATTCTATAATCTCTTCATACACTATCATCTGAACTAACACTACACTATGTTTCAAAGTTGGAATTAACACTTATATGCTAGTAATTAACTCACATTTTCATTTTTAGTTACTTTCATGATTAGAATAGATCACATGGTCTAATTAAGTGGTTTCTAAATATACCATTTAGTTTCACTATTTTTCTCTTTTATGCACACAATATAAAATCACACAATCTTAAAATGCATTTTAACAATTATCTACCCAAGGCCTACCTACTTAGATTTCATGACCAAGGGAGAAGCTGACATGGTTTTATATCCAAGTAAAAACACATGTTTAATTTTATATATTGGCAAATCACCTGACACCCTTATCGTTATGATGTGTGAAGTGAGTGGTTAGGCCCCAATACTAAGCTAGTACCATTGCTAACATATATCTCTTTTAGCTTAAATGTCCCAAAACCATCCATAAATTCCTTTCTAGTTCTTTACTTGTAGACAACTTCCTATCACACTTAAAATCATATTCTAATAATATAACAACATTCAAGATGACTACTTAGTCAACATTTACTTTCCAAGTTGATTGCTTGCTCTTTGCTCAATTATATGTTGTATTGTAAAAACTTGATTTGGCCAATGTTGGTGTAAGGTTTTATGTGTGTGCCTCAATTGGATTATCCTCATTTACCCAATTAATTGCATTTTTCTCTCCATTTCTTGCTTTCAAAATGACTTGCAAATTTTTTACTATTTTATTACATAGTCATTCTACTCAACACAATGTCTTACAGATTATTTATTTCCCTTGCCTGAAGTATGAAGTTGATCCCATTGACACAATACTCTTTTCTACTTCCTAAGATACATAAATAGGTAGACCCTATCAACTCTCTATCTTTTTTGTCTATTTTCTATCTAGGTTACAAAACTAGGTCAACCTAGTCAACCATGTATTCCTATTTTCTCAACTTCTAGACCCTATTTTTTTATATTAGGTTAACCTAATTGACTCTGTACTCTTATTTGTTCATTCTTATTTCCTTTTTTTTGCATCACTTTTAACTTATTTAATCCTTCTCCTTCATCATGAACTTCTTATTTGAAGACAACAACAAGTTAAATTCAATGGATATGATGAGTCTTACCAAACCTCACAAGGTCTCCCATAAGCATATTAGGGCTCCTCTCTTAGATGAGAGTAATTTTCATATATCCACTCACACAATAAACTATGATACCCCTCCTCATTCCTCTTCACTTCATAATCCTATCCTTTTACTTTAATATCAACCCGAATTAGAGTATACCCCCAAAATGCTCTTCTTTATCTCTAAATTTCTTCAACATTGAGGAAAGGATCCTTCTACCATTTACCGTCTCATGATTAGTGTTCAAGTTGAATATCCTCATTCACCTTCTCCCACATTATCTCATGGATTTGGGGGTACTAGTATCTTTTTTTTTAATCCTCTTCCCTCTATTTTGACCCCTTCTCATACCATGACTTCTTCTTTTCTAACTTATTCTACCTCCATTCCTAGTATCTCCATTGACATGGTAGGTTATACATCTAGTGGGCCTCTTCTAAGACCCACTCTCCTTAATTCTTCCACTAGTGAATCATTTTCTACCCATGTTAATCATGCTTCTAGTGTTTCCTCTTCTCATTTCTTCATTAGTCCATCTTTTTCCACATAATCAAATTTTACCACTAGTGCCTCATATTCTAATAACTCTTCTCAAACTCCTATCAACACCAATAGTGGTACCCAAACCAGTACATCCAATTATAATACTGCAAATAATTCCAATAATGCAACTCAAACCCATCAAATCTTATTAAAAACCCTTAATCAAATGAATAGTTTTCAAGTTCATAATACAAATAATATGTTGTAAATACAAAACCACCTTATCTCTCTTCAAACCCACCCTTAATGGATGCCACGGGGCATGCATAATCAAATTATTCCCCCACCTCCTCTTCAAAATTCCCATGGTAATCTCATTTATCAACCTCATTTTGTCAACAAGATAAGTAAGTATATTCAACATGAACCTCTTACATCTCAATTCGATAATATTGATATAAGAGATATCACCCCTACCATTTCTTATAATAAGTCAATTGATCCTACTATTCATCAAAAAACATTTGGAAATATATATAAAGATTGGGTCAAACTAAATACCTTTGCCACTACCAAGCTTTTAGATAAAAATCTCATGAGTGATGCTTTATATTGGAACAACCAACTTAAAACCCATTCTATTAATAGTTTGGAAGATTTAGTAAATAATCCCATCCAAGATTTCCAAATTAGTGATCTTACTGAGAATACCTTGGGCCAATTTATCAATTTTAAGAAACTTAAAAATGAAACTACCCAACATTTGGTTAAAAAGTGGAAAACGTTATCCAACAAATGTGAACATAACATGGTCGATGATAAAATTTTCCATCTCTTTACTAATGCTCTTTTTCCCAAGTTGTAATATTAGGTATGTACTCTCTCTCCATGTATCTTGGAGGAGTCCATTTACCAAGAAAAACATCTAGATTTCATTATGCATCAATTTGAGCCATCCCAACCTTCTATGGAAACTTATATCTTACCTAAGAACAAGAATAATCATGATACCAATGATGGTGTCACAAACTCTTATGACACCATTCACAATATTCAAGCTATTGTTCCTAACCAATCTTTGGAACTAGCTCCCCTTATCAATCATTTACTAATCCTCATTTATCTTCACCTAAAAATGTCAATATTAACAAACATTTATCCTCAACCAAATTTATAAAATGTCTACCTAGGCCTCTTATATGAAAACTTGATCCCACTCATCCTATGAAATTTTGGTATGATCCCAATAGATTTTGTTGGTTTCATGCTAGTTGCAGTCATTCTTATGAGACTTGTAGGAAGCTTCATAATTTGGCTATGGATTTTCTTCTTGGTCCTAATTTTAAACATGATTCTATCATTCAAAAATTACAACAAGCCTATGGGATTACTTTAAAATCACATGAAAATAATAATAAATCTCAATATTTGAATTAAGGTAATGCTCATTTGGCCATCTATAAATATCCTCTTTCAAATCACCAAGATACCCAAGATAAGCCTAACCCTTCCATCAATAATGTAGATAGTCTTATTAACCCAACTCCAGAAGAAAATGTGGTTAATATGACTAACATGTGAAGTGTGGTTTCTTTCATTAACCCTCAAACTATCTACACCCCTCCATTGTCTCACACATTTCATGTTATCTAATATTCTTCTCTAACTCACTTAAATGAGTTGGGGTAAGATGAACTTATAACTTTTGATGAGCCAATTATAACTCCTCCCTTGGATAACACTTCCCATTCTATTTCAATCATCCCTCCATCTTCTTTACCTAACACCCATGACACTCAATATTATATTAACACTTCTTCTAATGATTCTCAACCCACATCTACATCAACTACTTCATCTTCTCAACATAGTTTACAACCTTTTTCTAAACCCTCTATATTTTATAACATAAATTATAATGTACTTTAGCTCTTCCTTCTGAGGATCACCTTCAATACTATTCACCTATTTTTAACAAGCTTCTTATGGGTTATGATGAGTTGGATCCCATCATGTAAATCACTAATCTCCCATTGTAAATCCCATTTCTTGAGATTATGAGGACCTTTTCACATCATTGAAACCATCTCATGAAACTTTTGTTTGAAATGAACATCACTCATCCTCCCCTAGTAGGATGTGAAGAAACCCTATTTGGATATGAAGATAGCATATTGAAACAATGCAAAGAGATGTCCATCAATGTTGATGAAATAATGGACACTTCTCTTTCCCTTAAGTTTCCCATCAATTTTATGATTATTTATGAGATTATGATTTATGTGGATTATCCTTCTCTATTTATTAGTGTCCAAATTGGTTATATCCAAGTCAAGCATCCTTTAATTTATGATGGTTCTAGTACCTATGTTACCTCTCTCAATTTTATCATTTTTTAGATATTCTGAATGCAATCTCAAATCCATGTATAACACATGTCAAGGATATGATATAATGAAAATTATTCCTTTAGGTTGTGTGTGGATTCCCATTACCATCTCACCTATCACCGTTCATGTGAAAGTGATGATATTTAACTTTCCTCTATCTTAAAACATTCTACTTGGTAGGCCATAAACTCATTGTATGAGATAAGTTACTTATTTTGTCTACTAATGCATTAAATTCCCTCATAATGGATCTATATATAGGATTCAAGGTGACACTAACCCTTGGAATTTGTTGTATTAAAGTTCACTAGGTTGTTTTCTACACTTGGTAATGTGTTTAGCTATCAAACCAATTTGGTTCTAGACTTGGTAAAGCTAGGCATGAGGATAGTAAGGTCTAGTGCACAACTTTAATCATGTTATGGCACTAGCATCAGTTTCACACAAAGCACAAGCTTGGTTCACTTGCCTAAAATGCAAAAGTTAATGGACTAAGACCACATTAGGATAGTTACATCATGGCATAACTTGGGATTCAAGTGGGCTTAGTCATTGGCTAAAGGGTTTAGGTGGCCTTTCAGTGCTAGGATATCCATACAGAGTTTAATATGCATGATTCTTCATAATATCATAAGGCCCAAGGTGAAATTCCATAATTAGTGGGGTTAAGCTCTTAGGGGTGCAAGCTATGAGAATAACTATAGTTGAAATCATTCAGATACTTAAACTATTCATAGGGATGGTTTATGTTTAATAGCCCATCCTTAAGATTGTGCTCTAAGCACAAGTCATGGAGCCTTGGTGAATTTAGGTTCCAACACTTAATGCATTTATAGGCTGGTTTAAGTCACTAAATAGCACAAGGATTCCATTAGAGATGAGGGTTGAACCTCCATATCCCCATGTATATGTAAGAATTAAAACAAAGATTAAATGGAAATAGCTCATAAGTGTAACATCATACAGGTTATAAAACAAGGATTACTATTTAATTCATTTAATATTATTCATCAACAAAGTTTAATATAGTAATAAAGTATATGCTCCTCTTGGATATATTCATGCCTAATAGCTCACATGCGATCTTGGGCTGTACATTCAAATATCTAAATTACCTTATGCATAAAAGAAATACTACTAGTACACCCTTTATTTTACCAGAGCTTTGATGTACTTAATCACCTATCTCCTATCTTCAAAAGTAAGTCTCCTTTTATAGGCAAAAGGGCCTCTCCTTGCCAAGTTATATGGGTGCATGTTGAGTGCTAAGTTGTCATGAGTCCTCTATCTCCACTATGCTATCTAAGGTGGATGAGCACTCACCATATGTTGATCTATCACTAAGGGGTCTATATCTCACCTGCTCTACTCTCTGACATCCATGCTTCTGGATCCACCATGTCCAATTCTTGGTAAGGGTGTCTTTATGTAAATCAATGCTATACATCTACCCACCAGCTGGTGTGGGATCCATGGGGACCTCTCTAGATGGTACCAAAACATATAAAAAAAAGAGGAGTGACAAATCCAAGGGTTACCTCACACTGATATTGGTCTACCTAGTATGGTACACATCTTTAATCAAAATGGTACCTAACATTACCCCATAAAAAATTACTAGTCTACCCTGGACTAGTCTTTAAGTGCCTTAGGTGTGCAAAGTTTGGGTGCACCCTATCTCAAGTCTTGTTTAAAATTTTTAAAACCCTGGATGGCACCCCTAATATCTTTAATGGCACAATCTACATCTATAGATGTGGCCTTGAGAGAAATCACATATATGCTTTCTAAATCCTTTCTAAAGGCTTCAATCCTTTCCTTTGTGCACTTCACCCCACCATCTAATATCTCCCCCTACTCACTAGTCTTTATTTGGAAGGCATGGAATATCACCTTCAAGTCTTTCTCCTAAGTATTTAATTGAGTGCTAAAGGATTTGACCTTGGCCATCACCTACACGTGCTTAGTCTTAATTACCATGGAGTGATGGAACAAAACATCCTTCTCTTCCTTTGCCTTTTTGAGGCATGTGTCGATGAATTCTGCTTGGTTGGCAAAGTTACAAAATATTGTGACTGATTCCTTAGTGACCTATTGAATTTTAATGAAGATGTATTTAACCATGTCCATCTTATTATTTAACTCTCCTTGGAAGGCCTCATATGGGTCTTATTTCTCTTCGAGCACTGACCTCATTATTGGTATCATTTTCTATATGAGCATGCAAACGTAATCAACTTAATTCATCCTAGAGGTATCTGTGCCATCCAGGAGGGATGTTTCCACCTTTTCCATATGATATATTAGTTGTTTGAGCTTGATATTTTTTTATTAAAGTTATTTCTCTATGTCTTTTGTTATCTTTCTCTATTTGTTGGCATGAGCATCATTGATTATGTTCTTGTGTGCCACCAAGGATGCCATCTTGATTAGCATGTTTGTAGAGTGCAAAATGTTCATATCATAGGGATTAAGTAGGTGATAATAATGCCATACCATAGTCTTATTGGTGTGTTATACTTCATTTGTTGGAAATTCAAATTTAGGCTCATCCATGTAGTAATCCAACACCCAAGAGACCTAGTGGCATGTTAGGGTTATAGTAGTTATTGGAGGCATGCACTTCATCATGTAAAAGTCATCATCCTACTTAAAATCCTACTATTACCTTTCCCTATTTTTGATCTCATATTATTCATTTTCACCTAAATGTTTTTCTTCCTTGGTGTTGGTGCCTGAACTAGTATATTCAAAATTTTCCCCTTCTTCTTCTCCTTCTCCTTCTCTCTTTTCATCTTCTCCTTATTTCTTGTCTTCCCCTTCTCTTTCTTAAGTGATAGACCCATCATCATGTTGATCTTGTAGGGTTTATTATATGGAATTATCCCATTAATCCATTTCTTCCTATTGTGGCCTTATTTCTATGAACTAAAAATTAGACGACGAAGGGGAGATTAGTATTGTATTAGTGGATAAATCAAATCAAAAGCACACTAAACTAAAACATTCATGCCTAATTACTAGGATGAGCTTAATAATAAAAAAATATGAAATTCAAAACTAAAAATTATGGAAAAATAATAATCCTTCATCTTCCTTGGATGCTCCAAATGCTTTGTTATAGTGGCTTGGTTTGTGCTCATGAAGTCTACATCAATGGAAGCTTGACTACCTCCATCTCTCCTTGGCACCTTTCTTGGCTTTGGATTCAATATTTTTTCATCATAAATTTGGAATGTGAGAGTTTTTTTTTAATAAATTTTACTTGGTAACTTTGCACAAACTAAGCTTAAAATTCACGTCGCAAGGCCTCCTATTTATAGATTTTTGTAAATGGCTAGAATCAACTTAAACTATCCATCTCAAGATTGAGATGTGTGGCTAAGGATTAATATAATTTTTTAATTAAAATTCATAAATAGGCTCATATATGTTTGGGATAGAGGATAATTTAAGAGGCATGGGAGGCATGATGAGGCATGGAAGGGGTTAACCTTGATATTTTATGCATTTATGGCCTAGGGATGTCTTCCAAAGAAATGTTGTCAACTAATAATGCATGTATTCAATATTAATTTCTAAGAATAAGTATTCAAAAATTTTCCATGGAATTATTAATTATTCTCTAATTTTATTTAATTATCTCTTAATCATGATTAAGCACTTTGTGCACAAATTACTGAAATTGATCAGAATGCCTTATTATTGGTCCAAAATTTGACTAGATTAGAATTAGAATGCAATGCTAGATATATTGGATCCATTATCCAATTTAGCATGTTTTTAACAAAAATAGCAAAGGCACATGTCCTATATAATAAATTTGATAGAAAAGAGAAATCTAGAGCACCCAGATGCAAAATTGGCATTTTGACTTGAAATGATCTAATCAAAATTAGCTAGCCCATAAATTACACTACCCCATTTCGGGATACCCTAGTCAAAATTAACACTTGAATATATCAATTTAAACTTATTTAATGTGTTTTAGTGTTTTTAAGCCAAATTATGCATTTTGGTGGAAATTGATCAAAAACTTAGTTGGAGGTTATCGGTGGTCAGTTTTAGGTGTCTATAATTTGTCCCTATTTGGGAAGGCATTACAAAATGTAGGTAAAAAAATGTCTTCTAAAATAATAATAAAAGGCTTGTATGCCAAAAATAAGATGATGGTTGAAGAACAAAGCTCGAAATGGTGTTTGGGAAGCTTAAGATGATGCCCCCTTGAGGGAGTGGCCATCACATTTGTTGATGGATGATCCCTAAAAAAAAAAAAAAAAGAAAGGTGAAATTAACCTATGGTTGAGATTAATCCAAATAAGAAAATGATTGTATTCATTGATTTAAAAAATATGCTAATTTTCCCAAAGATAGTTATAATCAAGAATAAAAGTCAAAATACTGATTTTCCCATAGATAGTTATAATCATTAAGAGGACCTATATTGGTTAAAGATAATGGTACCCTAGTAAGGGCTGATTGGCAAGAATAATTAAAGGATATAACTTGGAATATATATTAAATATTAGTGAGTAAAAAGTAAGGAAAGAGATGAAAAGAAGAATAAGATTGGATCATTAGAAATGATTTAGTTGTACCTACCAACAAGGAGATACTCATCCTTATTAGTAATTATATAAATATAATGGGCAATGGGTTGTTTCGATCAAGATGAAAGGATTTTCCAAGGTGCAAAGGAGAAACTTATGTGGTTCCATTGATTATAGACCTTTTTGAAGGTAATTTTTACTGTAGCATGTGATGGTAGGCATCATGATAGAGTACCATGAAGACTTGGCCCAAAAATGCATAATGAATGACTTCCAATCCAATAAACACTCAAAAATAATGAACCAATGATAAAAAGCATAATGAAAATGTTGACATATAAATATGTATGGACTCAAGAATAATATGTGCAAGGAATCACCCAATACATACATATAGATTAAGTCAAGGCAACTGTGTTGAAAGCAAACAAACAGATAAGAAGACAAACAAATAAAGAAACACAAAAAGAAAAAAAAAAACATCTTAAAATAAATAAACAAATATAAATCTTGAAAATAAAAGCAAAATAAATCATCCTAATAATGACTTTACCCAGTAGGGCAAATTGAGGATAACTGACTATGATTATACAAGACAAATGTTTTTGGATTTTTTGAAATGTTATGAATGTTTTTTTTTGACATTTTGAGGTATTTAAAGTCATTATAAAATGTTGACATACCTACCTTAAAAATGGTGATAACATTTGGTGTAGGCTGCTCACAAAATGATGAGAGTATTTGGCTTAAGTTGCTCACAAAATGGTAAGAACATATAGAAAGGGGGACTTAGGTGACCTAAAAATGAATTGATAATGACCTACATATCCCTAAAATGACCTCAATTCATAGTAATTCCATCCACATAAAATGTGGGGAAAAACCAACTAGGTCCCAACAAGTTCTCAAATCTAGTAAATGGTCAATCAAATGAAAATAGTAATGGCAAGATGATGCAACAATGTATGATAAATAAGTGTTTACCCTAATTTTACCATAGGTAGTTATAACTAAGATACAAAAACATATATCAATTATACTAATTTTCCCATAGGTGGTTATAATTAGTAGTAAGACTGGTGAGACACTGATTTGCCCATAGGCAGTTATAATGAGGCTCACATAAACAAACTTGGTATAGAATGGAAAATGAAAGATATTTTTCCAGATAAACTATCACACTAACTTCATAGACTATCATTTTAAAAATGGATTGGATTGATTATTGAAACCTGATTAGAATCCCCATGTAAAGGGTGGAGGAAGAACCAAAGTAACCAAGATCAAAATATGATTGGATAGGATGACTAAAAATAGGCTTTGGTCTAGATAAGAATGGAATGGCATTGATTTAAGATAATGATGGTTTTTTATAGGTTAGATAAAAATGGGAAGAGGGATTCCCCCAAGTGATGGAGTAAATGGGAGGATACGTGACAATGGCAAAAGTATATGTAATAATGATAATGGCATGGCAATATGAAATGGTATGGTATATGTTTTTGGCTTGGGTACTGTATTTTATTCTATTTTTCTTGATAATGGGGAGATACACATCCTAATCAACAAATTATACAAATATAATTCTTGATCATGTTAATTTCTATCCCACACCTCATCTAAATAGTTATTCCATCAAAAACTACCTATAGATTTGGATGCCAAAAATGCTTTTGTCATCCTCATTGGTCATTGATTCTGATTCCTTCAAACATCAAGACACGGTATATTTATAGCCTCTACAAAGGAAAGTATGGCCATAGATGGTAAACAAGGAAAAATAATGGATGATAGGTTTGTTTGAGAAATGGAATGGTTGATGATAATGGAATGTATAATGGTAGGAAAATAAATGAAGATTGGGACTATCAGTCACATGTAATGTTGTTGATGTCAGATTCAACATGAATTTAGTTGTGGCAAGGCTGAAGACCTGTTATCTTGATAGGAATATCATATGTTTCTATTGTTTGGGCCTAAGAGTAGCTACCATTTGATTAGGGTATCAAGAGGAATCTATTTTGATTTGATCTTTGATTTTGTCTTCATCAAGTAGTGAAGAAATTTTATGCTCAGCTATTGGTGCCTCAAAGAGGTTTTCACCAGTAAAGTTATCTTGATTGTCCCATAGCACCTCTAAGAAGTTTTCACTAATAAATGTTGACTTTGATTTCCTTCTAGTGCTTCCAAAAACATTTCACTAGAAGATGCTAATTTTGAAATTTGCTTGTCCCCTAACACCTCTAAAAAGGTTTCACTAGGAGAGTGTTCTTTTAATACATGAATGTGGTCTTCGCCTCCCTACTCTTCTTTAACTGCTATGTCACCATAGATTCATTTTAACAAAGTATGATTCTGTCAATCCCAATTGACACTTATGGAAAATGGAATGTTAATAATATGGCTATTTGGGTTGATGGTAATGGCCTGTAGAATGTAATAGAATGGGAAGAGGTTGCATAATACTTATAAAATATATTAGGATAAATTTTGTTGAAGTTATATTAATCATCCTAAGAAAATGTAGAAGGATCATAAATGTATTTGAATTGATCTACAAGCCATGAATAACCAATGTTGTAATAGTCATAAACATATTCTATATCGAAATCTGATTCCAACTCACTAGAATTTTAATCTGATGTTGACGCTAATGTTGATTCTAATTCTAATGCTAAATCTAATGTCAATTCAATAATAGAACCTAATTCTAAGTCTGATTCTTCATTTGATGGGTACACTGTTATAAGGATGTCTCATTGAATGTTTTTTTTGGACAAGTAATGGCTTGTAATGGCATAATGGACTCCATAAAGATTAGTTTATCAAAGTGAGAGTCCTTTAGGATGGTATAAAAGTCAACAGACAAATCCTTAGAGACTGGCTTTTCAATAAAAGGCTCTTAAAAATAGGCATATGATCAAGGTAATGACTTTGAAAAAAGTAATTATAATCATTAAGAAGTGACTTAGCAAAGACTAGATAATCAATGTGAGACTCCTTGACAAGTTGAATTCTCACAAATGGTTGGTTGAACAAAAACATCTTGGATTGGTTGGTTATTTTGGCCTTGGTTTCCAATGAGTTAGAAAATATTATTTTTAAACACAACTTGGTCTTTAAATGATTGTATTGGTTGAGGCTTGGATGAGATTGGTAATGGAAGAGGATTGGCCTATGGTTGGATAATGGTAGGGCATTAGGGAGCATGATTTCTCACATGAGCTAAAGGAAAAATTCCTAAGATGGTAATAATAGGGTAGTGTAGAGCTTGATTGCTCATACAAGTCAAAGGACTAGGTCCTAGAATGATGAAAGGTCATTGTGGAATTTGGTTGCTCACACAAGCCAAGGACTAGGTATTGGTATGGAAATGATATGATGTTGTGGTCTTGGAATAGAAATGGTATGACATGGTGGATCTTGATTTCTCATACAAGCCTAAGCATCCAAGTCCTCCTAAAAAACTATATCATCCCAGTCAGGGTTTTGAGTTGGATTGTAAGCTGACCTTTGTCTTTGTTCCCCATATGAAGTATTGTAGGGAGAATAATAAAACTCCCTATAAAACCTATCTCTATAGGGATTTTGAGTGGGATTTTATGTGGCCATTATATCATAATTTGGATTGTACGTGACTCCACCATATGTGTAGCTAGACATATCCACATAAATGGTGAAAGATAAAAAAAGGCTTAGATTTATGCAAACTCTAAAAAATTATGTTGAAAGGAAAATTGATTTAAAATTGGTCCAACTTGGTCGAAGGTGGAGCCATATCTCCAAAATGGTTTATGATAAGACTTGGAATAAAATCATCTAACATCAAATGTCTAACAATAAATGTCATGCACATAAAAGGTCAAGCATCTAAATAAAAATGGCATGTCAAAAGTCTAGGTCAAAGTGTTTCAAACAAGGTTTAAACTAGGAGAGGGAAAAGAGGCATTACATCTTTTATCCAAAATTGGAGTCAAAAGCTATGCTCAAATAGGCTATGCTATGAATTTTGGCCAAATGACATCAAAATCTAGACTTAAAACAAAGGTATGATGTGATTTTGATTTAATCTAACAAGTTTGGAAATGGCTTTGACATAGACCTAGCACACAAAATAAAACATAAACATGATTAATTGGCATAAGGCATAAGGATTTTGGAGAAAGGTTGTGTTCTCCCAAATAAAGGCACAAAAAATGATGAGGATAGGCTTTGAACAAATAAACCATCAATAGTTTTCAAATTTGGGTAGTCAATTAATCTAAGTTATGTAATTGAAAAGAGAAAGATCTATTTATCAACCCCATGAATTAAGGCCTAAATAGAAATCAATCAATGCTTGAATCCAAACTTTACAAGGTTAATTGAAAACTCAATATTGAAAACTAGGATTTTACCAAACAATCTAGATAAAATGAGACAACATGACAACAGATAAATGAGGTCCAAATGGCGGATGTGACATGGTTTAAAACAAAAAGTTTTTGGTGTAATGGCAAACAAGTCTTGAAACAAATCGAATAGCCTAATGGTGTAAGCGTGCTTGAATTATGTGACCAATTCTATGTTTCAAAGACTTGAAGGAAAAATATTTTGACATGATTTGGGTAGCATAATGCTACCCTCCTCAACTCAAATACATGGTTTATGAACAAACAAACAAGTTTTTAGTCTCAAAACATACCAAGTAAAAATGACTAAAATACACTAAGTATAATCATCCAAATCTTAGTAAGGGTATGGTAAAGTGGGGTTGGCTAAACTAGAAAGTGTTCAAATGTTTCTAGGGGCATAAATTACATAATGACTTTCACATCATGATGCAAAATAAAAGCATATAAATTGGGTGTCTATGACACTTGGATTGTTGTAAAAAGGTCTAGTCTCTTTTGCAACCACTACATCCTATTGTTCACTCAGTGTAGTACAATGTCCAAAGTGTAGATACATCTCATGTGCAAATCCATTACTAGAAGGTCGTTTAACCATTCAAACCTTAAGATCCTAGTGAGAGTAGGTGAAGTCAATGCTAGGAGATGAAACCTTAGGGAAAATCTTCCCTAAATAACTCATGGGAGGTAATGACATTACCCTTGTAAGCCAAGATATAATGAAATGAAAGACATAAAAAGAAAGACTTTAGGGTCATTTTCAAGGTCACCCAAACTATGATGAGTTTTTGGGGAGTGCTTTAGATGACATTATTTTTAAACCTTGGACTTGTCTTTTTTCAATAAGGATGGCACTTTTGGCTCCAAGGGTTCCCTAAAGGGGACAAATGAAAGAGCACACATGCACAAAATTTATTTTTTCCAAACAAGTTTTAATTTAAAAATCTAATTAAATACAAAAATCTTAGAAGGTGAGTTCATTTTTAAGTACCAAGTTGAATTATTGGGTGGTGTTATTTTGACCCCTTGGTATTAAGTTGTAACTTTGAAAGCCTAATTTATCAAAATATTCACTTAAACACCTAAATTTTTCATTAAGCCCAAAAATAAAGTTCCTAATTCATTTTAAAAAACTCAAATGAAGTGTGAAAGACACTAATTTAGTTTGCTTAGATGACTTTCCATGTAGATCCTCCAAGAAAAATGATAGCAAGTTGCTTAGCTTTGAAGCACTTTTGAGGATGAAATAATAACTTTTGAAGAATAAGCTCTCAAGTTGATAGTCAAGTTGGGTTGGACAAGTGAGTTGGGTTGAACAAGCAAGCTAGGTTGATAGGCAAGTTGGGTTGATATGTGAGTTGGGTTGATAGGTGAGTTGGGTTAGATAGGTGAGTTGGGTTGACAAGCAAGTTAGGTTGGATAGGCAAGTTGGGTTGACAAGTAAATTGGGTTGATTGGCAAGTCAGGTAGATAGGTAAGTTAGGTTAGACATGTGAGTTAGGTTGATATGCAAGTTAGGTTGGATAGGTGAGTTGGGTTGATAAGAGAGTTAGGTGGATAGGTGAGTTGGGTTAGACAAATGAGCTAAGTTGGATAGGTGAGCTGGGTTAGACAGGTGAGGCAAGTTGATAGGTGAGTTGGGTTGATAGGTGAGTTGGGTTGGATAGGTAAGTTAGGATGGATAGAGGTGAGTCAAGGTGAACTAGAGCTAAGTTGGGATGAACCTGAGTTGAGTCAAGCCAAACCAAAGCCAAGTCAGGATGATCCAACACTGAGTTGGGGTAAGCTAGAGCTGAGTTAGGCTAAACTATAGCTAAGTTGGGATGATCCAGAGCTGAGTTAGGTAGAATCAGAGTTGAGTTGGGGTGAGCCAGAGCTGAATCAAGCCAAACTAGAGCTGAGTTGGGATGAACCAGAGTTGAGTTGGGTCATCTAGAGAATAAAACTATGGTTTATAAAAATGGGCTTTTTTTCTCAAATTTTTGCTTTTTTTACTTCCATACTCTAAGAGCCTACATGGAAAAAGTTAGTAGGTTTCTTGTAGAGTCTTTGTGAGAAAATTTGTGGGTTGTAATCCCACTGGGCATGCCATTATGTGAACTAGGAATTTGATGATGAAGGGGAGATTACTATTGTGTTAGTGGATAAATCAAATAAAAAACACACTAAACTAACACCTTCATTCCAAGTTACTAGGGTGAGCTTAATAACAAAACCAAATGAAAATCATAAATAAAAAGTAAGGAAAAACAATAATCTTTCACCTTCCTTAGATGCTCCAAATGCTTTGTTGTAGTGACTTGCTTGGTTTGTGCTCGTAATGTCTATATCAATGGAATCTTGACTACCTCCATCTCTGTTTGGCATCTTGCTTGGCTTTGGCTTCAATATTTTGGCATCATAAATTTTCCATGTTAGATCATTTTGGAATCAATTTGGCATGGTACGTTTGTAGAAGTTAAGTTAAAATTCATGTGGTAAGGCCTCTTAATTATAGATATTTGAAAATGGCTAGAATCAACCTAAACCATCCATCTCAAGATTAAGATGTGTGGATAAGGATTAATCTAATTTTGTAATTAAAATTCATAAATAGGCTCATCAATATTTGGGATAGAGGAGTATTTAAGAGGCATGGGAGGCATTGATGAGGCATGGGAGGGGTTAACCTTGATATTTTATGCATTTATGGCCTAGGGATGTCTTCCAAAGAAATGATGTCACCTAATGATGAAAATATTCAATATTCATTTCTAAAAGTATGTATTCAACAAGTTTACATGGAATTATTAATTAGGCTCTAATTTAGTTTAATTATCTCCTAAGCATGATTAATCACTTTGTGCACAAATTAATCAAATTAATCATAATGCCTTGTTATTAGTCAAAATTTGACTAGATTGGAATTAGAAAGTGATGTCAGATGCATTGGATCCATTATCCCATTTAGGATGTTTTAAACAAAAAATAACAAAGGCACATGTCCCATACAAAAAATTTGATAGAAAAGAGCAATCTAGAGCACCTAAGTGCAACATTGGCATTTTGACTTGAAATGATCTAATCAAAGTTAGTTGGCCCATAAATTACAATACCCTATTTAGGGATACCTTGGTCAAAATCGGTACTTGACTATGTCAATTTCAAATTATTTAATGTGTTTTAGTTTTTTTAATCCAAATTATGCATTTTCATGGTAATTGGTCAAAAGCTTGGTTGGAGGTTATCGATGGCCAATTTTAGGTGTCTATAGTTTCCTTTGTCTGCTACTTTTAGGGACTAGTATCACCTTATTTATTTTTAGGCACCCCTTTATATTTAGGGTGCACCTATTGTGTAGCTTCTTCTACTATCTTGGTGGAGGAATTTCATGCCATTTTTGGTAATTTCTATTCCTTAGGTTCCATGCTAGTGAAACCCTTCTTCTCTCATTCCTCTAACATACACACCCTTTCTTCATGGGTTGCTTCCTCTTCTCTATCCCTCTTCTTGGCCTTCTCTACTTTGGCCTTTTTTCTTGCCTCTTATTTCTTGGCCTTCTCTTTTTAAACCTTTATCTTCACATCTTATGCTCCATATTTATTTTCTCTCTCCTTTATTTCCTTGGCCTCTAGTCGATCAATTTTAGCCTGAAACATGACCTTGGATTTCATCTCTTCACACCTATAGTATAATTTTAGTGTTGCATCAATATGGCCTTGTTCAAGGCCCATATCTTTCCATTATAACTACAAATCTTCTTCTATTAGCATGCCTAAATGGGTTTCCTCCTCGAGCTCCTTGTCTATTTCTCCTTCTTGACTGTCTTCCTCCATTAGTGCCTTGTGTTCTTTTTGCTTTCTCTGATCTTCAACCTCCACCATCTAGATGACCTCCTTTGGCACCCCTACCTTATCCATTTATTCCTTATATTATCCTAGTTCCTACATCCTTTATACTTTGGCTTCATTGAAGCCAAGCTTTCTCAACCTTTTCATTCACTTTTCTTGCTTGATTTGAGGTGGAGGGGAAGGGGTTTATTCTCGTGATGAGGACTTCTCATCCTTAGGTTAAATATAGGTGCTCATCACACCTTATTTTAGCTCCTCTTATTCCTCTTCCTTAGCTACAATAAATTTGGTCACCAAAGAAGGAACCTTCCCCATTTTTTCTTATTTACATTGGGGGAGGCTTTTAGCACAAAGCACACACACTTCTTAGATGAATTTGAAGTAGATGCTTCCCTTTTTGAAGTGATATTAATTTTTAGTTTCTCCTCAATTTCTTCTAAGGTATCCCCTTTCTTTCTATCAGATAATTTGTCTTATTATGGGGCATTGGAGTTCCTTCATCCCTAATCTAGACTAGGGGTCTCTTCTCCACTCAATGCTAGACCTGGTCCTAGAATCTTTCTTCCTTAGCTTCATCGCATAGTAGAGCCTATGGATGAATCCAAATATGGTGACCTCTTGGACTAGATCAATGTTTAAGAAATCTGAGGCATCTTCTTCATCTTCTATATGATTCTATCTACATGGGAAAATTTGTACCTCAATATTTGGCTTTTTATATGACTGGGATGTTCATCGTCTAAGCATTTAGGATCTAGTGTAGCACATCTCAAAAGTATTATACTAAAAATTTTAATGGGAGATTCAACCATCTTGACTTATTTCCATCCTTTAGTTCCAAGTGTACTATGAAATAGTGCTACATCATGATAAAAGTTGTCATCCCAAACATGCTCATGGGAATCCCCTAGGGAATGTGCCACTCCAATTTAAAGGATTCAATATAATGCACACACCAATACATTATGAAACCCTTTTATTTTGGGTTGAAGGTGTTAGGATAGGTTTATTCCTTATAATTCTATATGGGGGACTTGTGGTTTTCCAAAAACACCCATAAATTATCCTCACTTCCATCAGGGATCTTGATCTCCCCCATTATGATTAAGATGAGGATGGAGCCCCACATGAAGGTCTTTTTGGGATTGTGTAATTCAAGTGCATTCTTGGTAAATTATTTAGAAATGAACTAATTTATATTAAACTAGATCCCTATGCCATATGATAGGCCATACAGAGATATGCATTGGACACATCTATCTATCAACTGTCGGGACATAACTTTGAGCTCATGAGGTGCACAACCACCCTTATGTTGAGGTCCTCACACTTGTTAATAGGGAATATATATCCCCCTAAAAATAATTTAGGAGCTTTGTGATGTACTCTACCTCTTCATCATCATCTATCATTTGATGGATCTGTCTATTGAGGTCTGAGATCATGATTATCCATCTTATCATCTGCACATAGATCTTCATGCATCAACCTAAAAAGTGAATGAAGTCCTCATGGATGTGTGAGAGAAGGAATTAGATGAGATCTTAAAGTTTTTTAAATCAAAGCAACTCATAGAGCTAAGTTTTGATGGATAATTTTAACTTGTCTCAAATTGAGACATCAAAGAGTGTGCCACCTTTGGGGGCATTTCACCCCATATCTACCATGCAGTCCTACACCAAGTTTTAGAATTGACTCAACATCCAAGGGTTATAATCCTTAAATTTTCATATGTGTGTGAAGGAGTGCCATATTTATCCTATTAATACCTCTGGTGGAAATTGCATGTATTGGTAGGACATCTTTTTCAGTGCTTTTATATCCACCACTAAAATGCTAACTACATCAATTGTCTATGCCTTTGTCTTGGTGGAAGACACTTCTTCAATAATATTTACCAACTTGGTTTGTAGCTATTCTAACCTAGAGCTTGTTTCCTTCCTCTTTTTCACCATTCTAAATCTACTAGTATTAAACCTCACAAGGTGTGGCTTGTCCAAGCCTCAAATGATGACTGGTGCTTCAATAGTCATGGGGTCTATGACTATTTTCTTATCTCTGAGCTTTATTGGCCATTAATGGTAGCTTTGGTGATAGCTTCCTAGTTCATCTTGGATCTCTACATGAACCTTTCTTCATATCTTTTGCATTGGTCTTCAATGTGAATACACTCTTTCTCCTCTATGTTTTTATTCACTCTAAGGTGATTGGATTACTCAAATGCTCACCATGATAGGGTTATTCTTGATTTAGCTCTTTGGTTTCTTGCTAAGTTTTCACTAAGTCTTGAGCTATCATAAACTTGGTAACCTAAGTAAGTCCACCATTTTCCCCTTTTATACCCTTCACTTGTCAACTACTATTATTAATGTAGGCTTAATGGTGTAGGCACCTTGATCATCTTGTAAAATGCAAAAATCCATAAAATGTTTGAAAATATCCTAACTTGTATGCATTCATTGCATATATTTATGCCACTATCACCACCTCATTTAATTATCCTAACATATTTTTTAGTGAAGTGACATGTAGTTCAAATGGTCACTTCCTACTCCTTCTTAGGTGGATGTCAACTATCTTGGATGACTTCCTTCTATGCATGTATCTTTTGGTAAGACCTTCACCTTTCTTGTGGTAACCTGGGTGTATCACCTCACATGTCCATGACTCAACCTCCTCAATTCCACTTCTTCTCTAGTTTTTCTCCTTTTTAAAGCATGATTCTTGCATTGGTCAATTTAATACACTCCATATTATAAAACATGAAAATCTCTAAAATCTTTGAAAATATCCTATCTTGTATGCATTCATTACATATCTTTAAACCACCACTACCATCTCATTAAATTATCCTAATGACTTTTTTGGTTAAGTGACATGTAGATCAAATGGTCACTTCCCACTCCTTAGGTGGATGCCAGCTATCTTGGACAACTTCCTTATACATGTGTATCCTTCGACATGACCTTAGCCTTTCTTATGGCAATGTGGGTGTAGTACCTCACATGCATGTGACTTAGCCTCATGATTCTACTTCTTCTCTAGCTATGCTCCTTTTTTAAGTGTGCTTCTTGTCTTGGTCAATTTTGTGCATGTCTTCTTGCCTTGGAATTATCCTACCCCATACAAATCCCTTACACTAGCCCTCTAGTGCTTTGTTTCTCTTCAAGTTTTCTTACACACTATTATATTGTGTGTCTTCATTATACTTTGCTCTCAACCATGTTGGGTGTCTTTACTTCTTACCTTTAGGGTTATCTGATGCTAGATCAATTTATGTGCCTTCTTATAACTTTGATACAAAGGTATAATCATAGTGGTTCATTCTTGGGCCTTTAATTTGATTTAAATTTCCATCTTGCACATATGTCTCTATAACTATTCCTACTTGTTCTCGATAAGCTTCATGTACCCACTAATTATATGTCTAGTTTCATGCACTTATGGGTGCAAGTGATCAACTCACCCTCCTAGAATTGTAAATGAGTATTAAATTATAAGTTCTTGTGGCCATCATGTGCCACTCACTACCTCTATACATTGTACAACGGATAAAATAAAATAAAATAATGGTTTGGCTTATGTTAAACTTTATTTTGGTTATCTCAACTCAAACCATCTATTTGACCAATAAATCAGTGTTTTCATGGTGCATACACTAGCCTAATACCTATATGGCTTCAGTCAGTTGCCATTAAAATGCCTAGGGAGCATTTCATTAGATAACATGTGCAAATTACATGTGCTTATTTCCAAGATGTGATGGATGATGTAGGGACCCATCCACTAAATTTGTAACTTATATGGGTTCTTGAAGTACTTGGAATCATAGAGTAGCACCAATTATCCTTTATTTAGTTCCTTGTAATTGATGTGCTTATCATACCACTACTTTTGGTGTGATTTTATAACCTAATAACTTTATTTGTCTTAAGAACACTTCTCATCCAATCACTCTAGGTCTTCCAACCTTGTGCTTAAAGATTCTTGGTCATCTAAGTGGCTAATTCATATAATATGAAAGAACGGTACCATGAATTCCATGGGCATAACTAATTTAGTTGTAAAAACTAGTTGAAAAGATGTAGCCTTATTCAGGCACTTATAAGTTATGTAGTATGTCCAAAGTACCATTGAGACATGATCATCTTAGTCTTTGTGACTAACATCACACATATATGTTAGGTACCTTACTAGGATTTTGTTAAAAGCCTCAACCATGACATTAGATTGGGGATGATATGGGGTGGTCTTGTAGTGCACCACCATGTATTCAGTTAAAAGGATGTGCACCATTTCATTAATGAAATGAGTACCCCTATTGCTAGTCAGACTCAATGGGAACCCATACTTGTTGATGATGTTCTCCTATATGAAACATGTGGTTTTTATAGTTGTGCAGTCTTTGGTTGGTGCAGCTTTGGCCTACTTGGTGAAATAATCAGTGGCCACTAATATATATCTGACACCTATCCACCATTCTATGGGAGTAATTGGCCCAACAAAGTCAATGGCCCATTTTTTGAATGGTACCTAGGTAAGATTAGGGATAAAAGACATCTCATCTCAATGGTTAGGCCTTCCCATGTGATAGAATACATCACATGCCTCATCATATTCCTTAGAATCTTGGAATAGGCTTGACCACCATAAACCTAATTACAATACCTTGTGCATCATTATGTCTCTAGTTTAATGGCTTCTTGTGATCCCTTCATGCACTTCATGCAGGATGGAGTCCCATTCATGTTCTATAATGCAACAGTGTAGTATTTCATCCTAACTTAGTTTTTATATCTCTCCCTTACTAACCTAGAAGAGGGTGGCACACATCATGAGTTGTTTTTTCTCTTTAGTGGATAAGGCTTGAGGCCAAAACCCAAAAGATAGGAAAGTGGAAATCTTTTCTATATCTTTAAGAATGTGCTAAAATTTATATAGCTACACATCTAGTATGTCATCTTTAATCAACACTAATGCATCATTAGAGTTGATTTAGGATAAATCGTCGAGCCCCAAGTTCTTCTTCTCAAGTTTACTTAAATTGGATAACTAAAACTCTTGGAAGAAAATAATCCATTTGCATATGAACCCATGTAAAATAGGTTTGTTCACAAGGTACTTGAGTACCTCATGATCTATGAAGAAGATGGATGGGGTTACCAGTAGGTATTTCCTAAATTTTTTTAAGGCATAGAACATTACTAGTGCCTCATGCTTGGTTGTGGTATAATTATACTTTGCCTACATCAATTTTATAATTGCAAAGGAGATGGGGTGGTCCATCTTACCCTCACCAAATTTCACCAATATGGCATCAATGGAAGAGCTTAAATAATCAACATGGATGTGGAAAGGAGTCATCCAATCAAGAAATTTTAGAATTGGCATACTATCCAACTTTAGTTTTAGTGTTTCAAAGACCTCCTCTTACACCTTTCACAAGAGCTCCTCAAGAGGCACTGATATCTTTAGGTAGGTCTAAATGAACTTTCTATAGTAGCAAAAATAGACTAGAAAGGCATGAACATCTTTCTACATTAAGGGAGTCTAGAGCTATATTATTATGAATTTATTCATTTGATCAACAAGTAAACCACCCTTGTAGACTATGTGCTCAAGCAATGTCCTAAATGGATTTAAAAAGATGCACTTCCTCATATTTAAGGATATATATATTTTTCCTTACCTCTCAAACATGAGGCACAAACTATCATAGTGATCTTTTACAAGACCATACATAGTCTAGTCATCAAGATATACTTAGAGGAACCTATGGATAAAGTCCTTAAAGGCAATGATCACTACCTTGGAGAATATAGCTAACACTTCTTGAGTTTAAAGCAAATCATGTTATAGGAAAAATAACCCCATTCAATCATTATTTTGGGATTATCCTTGTCCTCAATCTATTCCTAATGATATCCTAAAATCCTATTAGTGAAAGTGTAGATTTGATAGCCTGCAACTCCATCCATGACCTCATAAGTGAATGGGGTTAGGAATGGATCATTGATGCAAGTGGTGTTCAATAACCTGATTTCAATGCAAATCCATATGTGCCCATCCTTCTTGATGATGATGACCATCAAACTCATCCATTAAGATTCTTGTATTGAGTAGATGATGTCAGCCACTGACACGCCATCAATCCCCATATTTACCTTAGCATGGAGATTAAGATTCATATGACATGGGTACTTCTTGAATGGCCTCATGCCATCCACCAACTTGATGCCCATTTTCCCAAGTGAAGTGTTGGTGCCCTTTATGTCCATATAGCTATGAAGTAAAAGGTCTTATAATTCTTTCAAGAGGTCCATAATTCACACCATCTCTAACTCATACTATTAAGCAACTATAGTGGCAATCTTTGGTTCACCTTCTATGTTAATGTCCACTTTAGTGGGCTTGAGTGGTGTGTGGTAGGGTTAATTTCTATCTTGATGAGATTATTCAACTTGCCTTGTCCTCTTTATTGTTTCAATTCAAAGATTCATTAGATCTTCATCATTTAGGGTGTTGTGATCGATAAGGTGCACAAGCTTTTGTATACTTGTAAGAGCCCTCCAGTTGCACTCTTTCTATGTCTTATAATCTTATTTATTAGAGTCATTATTGAGTGTTGTCTCTTTAAAAAAATTTAGGGGTGCTAGTACCTTTTCCATAAACATCTCCTTCAGGCACTCTTTTGGGATAGTAGTTTCCTCAAACACTACCCTATGAATGAATTGTAATGGTTCCAATAGCTCTAAGTTTTGTGAAGAAAAGGTGTGAATGAACCTATCCTTAAACATATCCAAGTTTCCTATCTCATGTCACATCTCATTTACAATATACCATGCTCACACCTATGTTTTAAAGGTCCTATAAAAGGTGTTCACCCATTGGCCTCTTGGCACATTCTCACTGTAGATAGTCTAGGTTTTTTCACATATATACACATGCATGATTGGTTTAGAATCACCAACATAAGTGGGTATGTCTAGATATTCATTAATATTTCTTAACATGGTTCAAATCTTTGCCTTCATATCCTACCAAATTGGCAAGCTAGGTCTCTACATTGCCCACTAGTGAGTAGTAGTGTTCTTCAACATATGCACTAGTGCATCCATTTGATCTATCTCCTTGGGGATGCATACCTCAATGTCATGGACATAATTTTATATCGGTTGGCTCCCTTCATAATTTGGAATTGATATAAGATTCCCTTTACTGAGTTAGAGTACACTTTTCTCCATCTTTTAGGTATGAGGGAACTATTTTTACTTGAGGCACTTGATCTTAATCGACCCTATCCTAGTTAGTCTTGGCCTAGCTATGGACACTAGGAAACACCTTTAGCTAGTGATCTCATAGGCCTCTTTAACCCATCTCTCATTTTAGCATGCCTTGGTCATTAGGGTTGAACTTCATCTCTCATCAATTATATCAGAGGCTAATTTTATATAACATCACGGTGCACTATGATGTTATAGATGTGGTTAAAGAGGCCTCTTTAACCCATCTCTCATCAATTATATTAGAGGCTAATTTTCTATCCTCCCATTTGATCATGACTTGGACATTAGGGTTGAACTTCATGACACCTTACACTGTGATGTTATAGATGTGGTTAATTTCATCCTTGAGATTAACACTTTCTACATATGGAGGCCCTTGGTCACTTGAAAGAGGGATCACCACCATTTATTTTCCATTCTATAAAGTAATAGAGCACTTCTATTGACACTGGAGATTGCACCTGGGGCAAGGAAAATAATTTCCTGGCCTCTCCCTGCAACATGGAAACTCCTCTCTCACCTATGGGATGACGAAGCAAGAGAGGAGAGTCTCTAGATAATGGCTAGCTCCCTTTGATGTATCATGTTATTTCCATCAAGTGTAAAACACATATATATAGATATAAAGGGGGGTGGGATGAAAAGAGAGAGAGATTGTAGGAAAAAACAAACCTACTCTAAAGAGGTGACGCACCAAAATAAGGTGACCTTAACACATTCACACTTGAAACCAAACAAACACATACATACACTACACATTTGGCAGAAGGACCAGGCTACTGAAAACTGGCAGGGAGGCCTTAATGGAAGATACAAAAAAAGAAAGAGATCACCAAAGGTGCTGTGAGATGCATACTTATGTAACAACTTCCTCTATTTCACACTTCTCAAATACTGCTCTTCTCCTTTTAGCTATAGAGATGGTGCCTTGTAGATAATAGGTCTGCTAGTGTTGAACCTATGAGAGCATCAAGAAATAATGACTGGACACAGACAAACACTCAAAGCATACTCTGAAACATCTATCCAAATGGAGGTAAAAAACTACATTTTATTTGATTCAGGTGAGATTTTAGTAGGGCTACATTTAGCTAAAACCGTGAAAAGATGATTACAAATGAACAAGTCTACAATATATATATGAGAAGCAAAGAGGCCCATTTGGTGCTCCTTCTTTTACAAGTGGCATACGTGTCCCTTCATGAAAAGAAACAAGTCACTCAAAATATTAATGAGCTATTCATTTGTCTGCTCAAAATCTGCATTTCTTGCTTGGGTGACTTACATGGTTTGCCTTCGAATTTAATGTAAAATAGAGAAAGTGGTTACACTGCTAGCTGCTATCATTCCAAATGATCAATTTACTGGCACTATTTCACCTGCCAAAGATACTTCTCCAATTTGTGCCAGTCAGACTTAACTGCTCACTCATCACCTGCCTGTCTCTCTACTTGTTTGTCATTCATGCCATCAAGCATAAAATTACCTTGTTTATGCCACTTAGACTGCTTGACTGCTCCCTACCTTGTCACTTGAAATTTGTCTATTTTGGCTGCTTAGCTCCTTGGGTGAACATACTGGTGGGTCGGTGCATTCTAAGCTCTTTCCTGGCTAGCGCTTCCCATTTAAAAATAAATGGTTATTCCATTTCACTAAAATTGATGCTTATGTGGCCATCATGTTTTGAATATCAATGGCTATTCTATTCTTTTAAATTTGATAGCCTCGCAGCCATCATCGGGTCCACGTGGCATCTCCTCGGGCACCTATGACTTTTCTGCCTTGGTTAAGTCCTCCCAGGCTCCCACAGGTAAATTGTCCATAGAAAATTTCCTCGAGTCAATTTCCCTAAGTCTTATGGCTACACTGTATCTTCCACAGACAAAATGTCCACATAAATTCTTTTGTTTTGACTTTGCATTTTGGCTGTGCATTTCTATGGAAAAAATTGTCTGCATAAATTCTTTCCATTTTCTTCCCTTTACTACTTTGAGGCATGCCAAAATCTTTTGGAATATGAAGTGTCCACCCTCTGAAAGGGTGCTTTGGACTTGAATATCCCCTTCAGCTTGGGGTAGACCCCTGAATCAAACCCGTTGAACCAAAATTTGGTTCAACGGTTCAAAGTTCAACCATTGCATGCCAATGGGAAGTGAACAAAAGCCGATGAACCTTTGAATTGAATTGAACCATGCCCAAATCTTTGAAAAGTCCTTGAAGTGTCAGCCCTCTAAAAAGGTCATTTGACTATGACTGCCCTTTGGTTCAAGGGCATACCCTTGAACCATGCATTGAACCAGTTTGTTGAACCAAGTTGTTGAACCCAAATTTGGTTCAATGGTTTAATGGTTCAATCGAGCATGCCAATGAACCTTTGAACCCTTGCATTGAACTTTTCATTGAACCTTTTCATTGAACTAAACCATTAAACTAAACACATTGAACCAAAATGGTTCAAAGGTTCAATCATTTAGCCGATGAACTCTTGAACCAAATTTAAACAAGCTACTTTAAACCAAGAGACTGAACCATTCGTTGATCTTTTCCTTTGAACCGAACCTGTTGAACCAAAATTTGGTTCAATGGTTCACCTAAGTGCGTCGATAGTTATGAAGGCTGATGGATTCTATTAAACCATTGACATTGAACCTTTTCCATTGAATCAAAGCCATTGAACCAAAATTTGGTTCAACAGTTCAAGGTTCAAAGGAGTGCACTGATGAACCAAAATCCAAGCCCAATGAACTCTATTACATTAAACCGAACATTGAACTTAAGCCGTTGAATTTGAACCGATTGAACAAA
Source organism: Torreya grandis (assembly GCA_037957365.1). NCBI lineage: Eukaryota > Viridiplantae > Streptophyta > Pinopsida > Cupressales > Taxaceae > Torreya > Torreya grandis. The sequence goes on along the minus strand of JARHVA010001464.1, from coordinate 2,587,027 downwards.
GCGTTGAACTTGAACCGATTGAATGGGTTGAATGGTTCAAAGACACCAACTTTTCTTGTGATCTTCTTTAGACCAGAGCCTGAAGAAGCTTTGTAAAACCCAAAACTCTTTGAACTGATTCTCCACACACCAAAGGACTAACCTGTTGAGTCTGTAGAAATCCAAAACCTGTAGAGTCCATAGATTTAGACCTACAGAGCCTGTAGAAATTCTATAGAGTCCATAGAAATGAATAGATTCATGCAAAATTGGAAAATTGAAACAACCTCAAACAATAGGGACAAGAGGGGACCAATTTTTGGCCTGTTGGGCAAAAAATGGTCAACAAATTGGTGACTCACAGGGGAAGCATGCCTACTATGCTTAGAATCTAGTTGCCTTAAAATCCATTGGGCACAGAGTTAGATGTAGCTATGAAAGAATTAACAATAGCTCAAAAGATTCAAGAATCAAAAATGAAGCCTTTACCCCACACACAAAGGGAAACATAGAAGGCTAAAAAACACTACCTGTGCAACTACACTTAGGGAAAGTAGGAAAGAAATTCAAAACAAACTATTATGTACAGCTAACCAGGAATGCTCACCTCCATCTTAGATCGAAGGGAAATTTTCATAAGTCCCCTTCATGGCAAGAAGTCTTATGGTGCCAGGCAAGTGGCTGAATGAAAAAGGGAGTTGGTGACCTAATCCTTTTACCTATCACTTGAGTTGGCTAGTACTCGAGTGGATCAAAATCAAACATGCCTCTGACATATATGTATTATGATTGTCCCTGGAGGCCTGTTGAATGGTAGACCCTCATATTGGTGCTCCTCACCAAGAAATCAATGGCTACTGGTTCATCACCATTAGCCCTTTGGTCTGCACATTCCCTCTGCAATGTATCATGGTCTGGCCTATTTTATTTTATCTCATTGAAGACTTTGTCAGACTCATCCTCTAATTTCTCTTGGCCTTCTTGAAGAAGGTTGACTATGGTGATGTCTGAAATGGACTCACAAAATGTCTACTCATCTCATAGAATATCACTTCTCTGTTTAAATCTTACTTCTTCAAGCCATTCCTCTAAGAAGACAGACCTCTCCTTTTCCTCCTCAAAAATCAGGACCTCTAGATGTTCAAAAGTATCCTCCTAATTTTCCTCTAACTTAGGCTCTTCAATGTAGTCAACCTTACCATCAAAATAGCAAGGAAGTTCATCAAACAGAGGAGAAGAGAGCTTACCATGCATTTGTTCCTCTTTGAATTGCTGGAACATCTACATATATGTAAGACCTGCATCTTCTCCATTGCTGATGAGGTCTTCACAAGGAGCATCAATGATGATTTCTTCTTTGTTTTTGCTCATGGAAGCTTCTTGAAAGATTGCAGATTGGATCTTCTACTCCTCACCTACCTCTTGCAAAATAGGTTCTTCCTTGAGAATGGCGAAGTGGAGAAAACATGTGGAAGAGGAGGCAGTTTATGAGCCAAAATCGAATGATTCTCCTCCTTCCATTTGATCAGCACTTCATCAATATCAGGCATGGCCTGATAACTCTCTTGTAAATGTGTAGGTGGGGTGTGTTTAGGCATGGAATGTGATGTTTGGTCTAAACCATCCATTATACATTGGCTGAGGAATCTCTCTCTGGACTCCAATTTTGCAATTCTTCTAGCTAGATCTTCTTGGAAACAGCTTTCCTAGGGGTCTCTATCATCATCATCAGCAGGCATAGCTTTATCTTCTTTAAGGTTTTGAGAAAAACCTTACTCTTCTTCTTCCTTGCTGTCCCATGATTCCACTATTTTCTGCCAATTCAAGATCTTGAAATTAGAATTCTACCCCTGTGAACAGGGAGTAACTTTGTTGTCCACAAGGTCCTGAGGCTCCTCCATAAGGTCTAAAAATTTCATCACTTTTACAAGAAGTAGCTTTATCCTAGCCTCTAAGTCTTCAATTTGTCTAGCTAGGTTATCCTAGAAGAGTCTCTCTTGGAGGTGATCAACATCATCCTATTGAGTAAGATCAGCTTTGAGCAAGATGTGCAGGTTCATAGCATTTTCCCCAATGGAAAACTCACAATCTAAGGAATTTAGGAGGTTCATTTCCATGGGAGGTTGTTCTGATGCCCTTTGGTGTTAGAAAGTTAGGCATATTAGATTGGGAGTAGATGTATTTAATGCACTAGAGTGAGCAAGTGCAATATGATAGAAAGGATTTGGTGCAAAAGAGGGGGCTTTCTTTAGGATAGGAAGGGGTGTGCAAGGTTGGATACCTTGAAAAAATGGATTTCTCCATTTTGGTGCCTCTTCCTTCATGGATTGTATAGCTTGTGCTTGCCCAAACAAGTGCTCATCTTCATACATCAACTCATACTGATATCTGTACTGCTCTTCTAGCCTATTAATTTCCAATTCTAGGGCCATTTCCCTTTTCATTGCAGGGCAACTAAGAGAGTTGCTTGAGGTGATTCTCTGAATATTTTGAGTCTGATCAAAATTATATAAAGGAAAACACAACCCATGATTTTGTGCAAAAGGATTATACATACAAGAAATGATTTTTTATGGCACCGAGTTGCTTAACCAGCTGATTAACTCAGAGTCGCCAGATGCTGAAAATACTCAATTTGTTGTAACAGGACCAACATCAATCCTAAAACTTTACTTCGTTGTCAAATTGTGTGTCCCATCAGGCGTGCCAGAACTGTTGACACTGGAGATTGCACTCGAGGCAAGGAAAACAAGTTCTTGCCCTCTCCCTGCAGCATGGAAACTCCTCTCTCACCTATGGGATGGCAAAGTAGGAGAGGAGAGTCTCTAGATAAGGTCTAGCTCCCTTTGATGTATCACGTTATTTCCAGCAAGTGCAAAACACACATATATATATAGATATAAAGTGGGGTGGGATGAAAAGAGAGAGATATTGTAGGAAAAAACAAGCCTACTCTAAAGAGGTGATGCACCAAAATAAGGCTACCTTCACACACTCACACTAAAACCAGACAAACACATACATACACTACACATTTGGCAGAAGGACCAAGCTGTTGGAAACTGGTAGGGAGGCCTTAATGGAAGATACAAAAAAAGAAAGAGATCACCAAAGGTGCTATGAAATGCACACTTATGTAGCAACTTTCTCTGTTTTGCACTTCTCAAATACTACTCTTCTCCTTTCAGCTGCAGAGATGGTGCCTTGTAGATAATAGGTCTACTGGTGTTGAACCTGTGAGAACATCAAGAAACAATGACTGGATATAGACAAATACTCAAGGCATACTCTAAAACATCTATCCAAATGGAGGTAAAAAACTACATTTTATTTGATTTAGGTGAGATTTTAACAGGGTTGCACCTGGCTAAAATCATGAAAAGATGATTACAAATGAACAAGTCTACAATATATATATGAGAAGCAAAGAGGCCCATTTGGTGCTCCTTCTTTTACAAGTGGCATACGTGTCCCTTCATGAAAAGAAACAATTCACTCAAAATATTAATGAGTTGTTCATTTGTCTGCTCAAAATTTGCATTTCTTACTTAGGTGACTTACATGATTTGCCTTCCAATTTAATGTAAAATAGAGAAAGAGGTTGCACTACTGGCTACTATCATTCCAAATGATCAATTTTTTAGCACTATTTCACCTACCAAAGATGCTTCTCCAATTTGTGCCAGCCAGACTTAACTGCTCACTCATCACCTACCTATTGCTCTGCTTGTTTGTCATTCACGCCATCAGGCACTAAATTACCTTGTTTATGCCACTTGGACTGCTTGACTTCTCCCTACCTTGTCACTTGAAATTTGTCTTTTCTAGTTGTTTGGCTCTTTGGTTGAACATACTAGCAGGTCGCTACATTTTGAGCTCTTTCTTAGCTAGCGCTTCCCATTTGAAAATAAATGGTTATTCCATTTCATTAAAATTGATGATTCTATAGCCATCATGTTTTGAATATCAATGGCTATTCTATTCTTTTAAATTTGATAGCCTCACAGCTGTCATCAGGTCCATGTGGCATTTCCTCAGGCACCTATAGCTTTTCTACCTTGGTTAAGTCCTCTCAGGCTCCTGCAGGTAAATTGTCTGCAGACAATTTCCCCAGGTCAATTTCCCTAGGTCTTGTGGCTTCGCCATATTTTTCATGGACAAAATGTTTGCGAAAGTTCTTCCATTTTGACTTTGCATTTTGGCTGTGCATTTCTGCAGACAAATTGTCCATGGAAATTTTTTCCCTTTTCTTCCCTTTACTACTTTGAGGTGCACCCAAATCTTTTGGAATATGAAGTGTCCACCCTCTGAAAGGGTGCTTTGGACTTGCAGATCCCCTTTGGCTTAGGGCAGACCCTTGAACCAAACCCGTTGGTTCAAATTTCAACCATTGCACATTAATGGGAAGTGAAAAAAAGCCAATGAACCTTTGAATTGAATTGAACCATGCCCAAATCATTAAAAAGTCCTTGAAGTGTTAGACCTCTGAAAAGGTCATTTGACTATGACTGCCCTTTGGTTCAAGGGCATACCCTTGAACCATGCATTGAACTGGCCTGTTAAACCAAGCCATTGAACCCAAATTTGGTTCAATGGTTCAATGGTTCAACCAAGTGTGCTGATGAACCTTAGAATCCTTCTATTGAACTTTTCGTTGAACCTTTTCATTGAACTAAACCATTGAACTAAATGCATTGAACCAAAATGGTTCAATGGGTCAAAGGTTCAGTCATTTAGCTGAGGAACTCTTGAGCCAAATTTAAACAAGCTACTTTGAACCAAGAGACCAAACCATCCACTGATCTTTTCCTTTGAACCAAACCCATTGAACCAAAATTTGGTTCAACGGTTCACCTAAGCATGTTGATAGTTATGAAGGCCGATGGATTCTATTGAACCATTGACGTTGAAGCTTTTCCATTGAATCAAAGCTGTTGAACCAAAATTTGGTTCAATGGTTCAAGGTTCAAAGGAGTGCACTGATGAACCAAAAGCCAAGCCTGATGAACTCTATTGCATTGAACCGAATGTTGAACATAAGCCATTGAACTTGAATCGATTGAATGAAGCGTTGAACTTGAACCAATTGAACAGGTTCAATGGTTCAAAGATGTTGACTTTTCTTGTGATCTTCTTCAGACTAGAGCCTGAAGAATCTTTGTAAAACCCAAAACTCTTTAAACTGATTCTCCTTGTGCCAAAGGACTAACTTGTCAAGTTTGTAGAAATCCAAAACCTGTAGAGTTCATAGTTTAGACCTGTAGAGTCTGTAGAAATTCTGTAGAGTTTGTAGAAATGAACAGATTCATGCAAAATCAGAAAAATGAAATGGCCTCAAACAACAGGGATAGGAGGGGACCGCTTTTTGGCCTGTTGGGCAAAAAATGGTCAACAACTTCTTAAAGCACATGTCTACATTGATGGCATAACACCATGGCTTTCCTAGGAGTGTGAGATAGTTGTCCTATTCTACTAACTTGATGACCTCAAAGTTGGCATGGAACTTGATTCCCATGATATCTATAATGGCACCCTTCAAGATCCTAATAGGTTATGCTTAGGTCTTGTTGGCCATAAATAACATGTGAGGTAAAGGTCTCAAGGGTCACTACCCCATCTTTTCCTAAGAATTTTGAGTCAGAATATTGACCTTAGTGCTTGTATCAATTAGTACTTCACAAACTAACCACCCATTGATGGTCATATCTATCAATAACTCTTGGTCATACTCGACATTTTGAGTATGCCTTACTTTACACACCTATTCCATATGTGGCACAACAACCTCAATCATCTGATGCCTAGCCTCTAACTCTAGTTTATTATCTTTAATCTTTATCAATAAATATTTTAATAGGGGTAGCATTCCTTTTATTTATAGGAGGTGCAATATTTTAGTCAATTTTTTCACTTAAGCCTCCTTATGATCCTGCTTCTTATGTGAAGTAGTAGTCTATGCCTCTAAATCTCTAGCCAACTAAAGTTTTGCCTTTAAGTTTTGGATCACACTCATGGCTTGCTATAGAATATCCTTTTACCATGTAAAATTAGGATATGGTGTAGCTTTTGGCTCTAACTATGTTATGTTCTTAGTGTGACTTGATTCACCATAATCCAAGCATAGATTTTGGTTGTGCAGTGGGTGGTTGAGTGGTAAAACCACTTAAAGTTGTTTCTTAGACCTTATATGATTCCTTAAAAGTATTTTGTGTCTTGGGAGCTGAGCTTTCTTCTTTGGACTCATGCCTCACCATTACCACATCTATGTCTATGCTAGGCCAACCTTGAGTCAGCTTTTTGTATAAGTTGGGGAATTCCTTGATTTCATGAGGTCCTCAACAATACCCACACATTTGGTGCATCAGATACTCATGCTGATAATGTTTAGTTGACCTACACTTATAACACAATCATGGTGGGAATCTTCATTCACCATGTCCTCCTCATTTGTCCACACCTCATTGGTTACCATAGCCCATATTGTTCTAGCCATAAGCTTCATTACCTTGACTTGCTTGACTATCACTTGATGTTATTGCCTACCTTATGCCTCTTTCCATGTTCTAGTGCATCTCATCAATGAATCTATAGTTCACTATTAAGTGTGTATAGGTATAACACATTTTGTAGTAAATAGTGGTGTTTACTTGGCTAGTGCGTTGTAATATAAGATAGTTTCAAGAGTCATGCAACCCATGACAAACCTCATAGTTGAGAATTAGGGTGCAAACATTTATTTATAGGTAGTTATTCTTGTTATTCCCTTTCATCTCATAGTTGGTACACCATAATCCATTGTGAGTATTATACACTCAACCCGTGGTCAACTTCTATGGCTAAAAATATGTTGATGAAATCTATGCCTCCATGAATGGCCTAATCCTAGTATCGGTGTTGCCTATCACCTTAGCCTAGAGTGTGGCTTCAAGTGCTTCATGGGGGTTTGTAAAGGTTTTCATGGATAATTATTTTATTAATGGTACCATTAGGCCTCCAAAAAACCACTACATGTGTTGGAAGGGGTGAATTTCACATGGAAGCTTAGAGAGAATATTTTTAAATCATGCATCATATAGGTACATGCTCTCAAATAACCCTTGGCTAATTTCTTTGTAAATCATGATACTCTTCTACTCAAATTCAAGGATATCAAACTCTTTGAAGAAAGCTTCTTTCAACAAATTATAGTCAACCATATCCTAGTTTGGATCAAATTTTTGATACCAGGTATGGGAATGATCTAGCAAGGTGGTCATGAATTATGTTTCTTTATGCTTAGGTTGAGTGATGCCCCTATCGTGCCATTATAACTCACACTTTACCACATGCTCCATGGTATTTTAAACCCCATGATACTCAGGAAAGTACATTACCATCTCATATTATGTGATGTCCCTTACTTAGGGCCTCTTTTTCTTCCTACAAAAGCTCTGAACAACTGTAATATCCCCTTCAAATAAGGAATATATAAACTCATAAAGCTCTGATACCACTATAATATCCCCTCCAAAATAGGAAATATAGCAACACAAAAAACTCTAAACAAGATATAACTTCTGTTGAATAAATTCAAAATGATCACAATAATATAGTCTCTTAATAACAAATTACAGATTGTATCACTTGTCCTTCTAAACTATTACAATTGTAGTACTTTCTTATGCATATAAATATGAAATATAGTCTTAAAAACCCTGACTTAGCAAAATTGGAAGCGAAAACTGGAAACTAGAAGTGAAAATTGGATTCTAGAAGGTCTCAGCCTGCTGTGCCAAACACACAGTCGCCGGCGTCAGTCGATAAACTACCGACGTCGGTCACTGCAGGTCAACTTTCTGCCGACGTCGGTCTTCAGTCGACCAATGTCGGTCACTAGAATCCCTCTGTCTGCTGAGGTCGGTTCCTGAGCTGATCTATACGAACCTGTACGGACTTTGTACCACCGCCAATTAAGCACAACTTCCCTATTTCAACCCTTGATCTGGAAATATACTTTTCTAGCACAGAAGATCTCTAGCTGTATAATTTATTGAATCAAAACAAGAATAAAGAAATACCTGGAATATCTGTAATAACTTCTGTGTGAAGTTATCTCTCAAACCTAAAATTCTGTGATAACTTCTAGATGAAGCTATCTCACACTTTGGCAATAGATCAGCTGATATTCCACAGCCTCTTAATTGCACACACTGAAGAGGGAATGTTCTCCAATGCAAATGGAATCCTTGAACCCTAGGCTCAGTCTTCAAAGAAGAAATTCTCAAAACCAATATCAATAATCAATGCATAATCAATAATGGCCTCCATGTGAAACCCTTATACCCTCAAAAGATATGCTTGCCCTAATTAGGGTTTCTTAAATTAGCATTAGGGTTTCTAATTTAAAATTAGACCAAATAATTAATAATTAATAATTAATTATTAATGAGACCAAATAATTAATATTTGATTAAATCAATCAAATATTAATATCTCCCTCAATATACGTCGGATCTTTAAACCGATCGAAGCAGGTGAATCAGGGAGTGATTCCGCACAAGACCATACCAAAATAAAGTTGCTCTGCTGCATATCAAATATCCCTAAAAAGTAGGAGCTCAGGCCAAATGTGTTTGAAAGAGCTTGAATGAAAATCAAATGTAGAAATCCTGTGAATCAAAGTCAAGCCAAGCTCCATTATGACCCTCTATCCATCCTATTAGCCTACGAAGGTCGCATAATAGGCTAATCACCAAGTCTGTCAATGTCCATGAAAAAGGGGACATGATAATCTGCCCCTCCATAAATTGCTTGTCCCCAAGCAATCTCAGAACAATGAACTACTCGATCCACCTGGATCCCAAATGTAGTTATGCTCTGCACTGCTATGAATCAATGTGAGTACCTGCAATATCATCAAAAGTAAAACAAAGAGGAACCCATAATCAAATTAGTGAACACAACTCAACCAATCTCTGAAATCACAACTGCCCTGGATGTGTCGACACTGTAGACTGTGTACTTGGCAACTGCAAGTCCCATCTACAAAAGATGGTGTTAATCCATCCCATAACTGATCCCTCTGTAACTGTGGCACAACTAATTGTACCACACTGTCAAATGTGTGAGAAGAATCAATCTGGAGACTCGACTCCACTAGTATCCGAAACTCCTCAGAATCAGGTACTCCCAAGTCTTGAATATGTGTGTGAGCCTCAACCACATGCTCCTCATAAGCAGCTATAGCAACATACTCATCACCAACACTCAGTGTACTAACATCTGAGTACACCTCCACACTCTGAATGCAAGCATCAGACTCATCCTTACTATCTAACTCCTGAGTTAAACTCACCTTAAGATAAAGCTCATCCACAACATCCTCAACTACTCCTGCCTATGAAGATAATGCAGATAAATCATTACCTGAAGATGTGTTAATATCTCCCTGTACTGGATCAGCATAACTATCAAACTCATCATGCAAGTGGCTGCATGTCATAGGGAAAGCACTACGATCCTTAGGCCTATTAATTAAACTCTTTAACCACATACAAGCTCTAGGTGAGACATTTTTCCCTTTTGTCCAGACATACCATAAATCTTCTGCCAAAAGTTTAGAGATTTTATCCTCCTCCTCAAACAAGATTGTGAACATGATAGAGTGCATGGATGCTAATACATCACTGGAATGAAACTCATCTAAAATATTCCAAAATATTTTAAACATAGTGAGAATGCCACCAATACATCCTACTAACATCATAATGTTTTCAAATCCATACCTTGCAAAAGTGTCAAGTAATCACGCCCTCTTTGAGAAATGAGAGTCTCTAATGTCATCCAACTTTTCGAAGCTTTTCACCATGGCATGAAGTACCTCTCTCATAATCCGATCATCATAAAAATTAAAGCCAGCTATTATTCTCATGATTTCACTAATACAAGAGAGAGTTGCAAGTCTTACCACCTCATCATGATGTCTCAATAATCAGTGCTTCACCAAAGAATCAAATGCTGGAGATAACACTATTTGTATCTCATAAGAATTTGACTGCTCAACCTTGCTTAAATAAATTTCTAACTCCTCCAGAGTTTGTAGAAGGTCATCTGCTTGCTGTAATGGATTTTCTAACTTCTCCTTTGCATTGTGCACTCTTTCTTCCAAATCTTTGACACCTGTTAGCGCCATGCTGATACCCAAACTACCCAATAGGATGGCAAGACATTAGCTCTAATACCACTATGATGTCCCTTACTTAGGGCCTCTTTTTCTTCCTACAAAAGCTCTGAACAACTGTAATATCCCCTTCAAATAGGGAATATATAAACTCATAAAGCTCTGATACCACTGTAATATCCCCTCCAAAATAGGAAATATAGCAACACAAAAAACTCTGAACAAGATATAACTTCTGTTGAATAAATTCAGAATGATCACAATAATATAGTCTCTTAATAACAAATTACAGATTGTATCACTTGTCCTTCTAAACTATTACAATTGTAGTCCTTTCTTATGCATATAAATATGAAATACAGTCTTAAAAACCTTGACTTAGCAAAATTGGAAGCAAAAACTAGAAACTGGAAGTGAAAATTGGATTCTGGAAGGTCTCAGCCTATTGTGTCAAACACACAGTCGCTGGCATCAGTCGATAAACTGGCGACATCGGTCACTGCTAGTCGACTTTCTACCGACGTCGATCTTCAATCGACCGATGTCGGTCACTGGAATCCCTCTGTCTGCTGAGGTCGGTTCCTGAGCTAATCTGTACGGACCTGTACGGACTTTGTACGGCTACCAATTAAGCACAACTTCCCTATTTCAACCCTTGATCTAGAAATATACTTTTCTAGCACAGAAGATCTCTAGCTGTATAATTTATTGAATCAAAACAAGAATAAAGAAATACCTGGAATATCTGTAATAACTTTTGTGTGAAGTTATCTCTCAAACCTGAAATTCTGTGATAACTTCTGGATGAAGCTATCTCACACTTTGGCAATAGATCAGCTGATATTCCATAGCCTCTTAATTGCACACACTGAAGAGGGAACGTTCTCCAATGCAAATGGAATCCTTGAACCCTAGGCTCAGTCTTCACAGAAGAAATTCTCAAAACCAATATCAATAATCAATGCATAATCAATAATGGCCTCCATGTGAAACCCTTATACCCTCAAAAGATATGCTTGCCCTAATTAGGGTTTCTTAAATTAGCATTAGGGTTTCTAATTTAAAATTAGACCAAATAATTAATAATTGATTATTAATGAGACCAAATAATTAATATTTGATTAAATCAATCAAATATTAATATCTCCCTCAATATACGTCGGATCCTCAAACCGATCGAAGCAGGTGAATCAGGGAGTGATTCCGCACATGACCATACCAAAATAAAGGTGCTCCGCTGCATATCAAATATCCCTAGAAAGTAGGAGCTCAGGTCAAATGTGTCTGAAAGAGCCTGAATGAAAATCAAATGTAGAAATCCTGTGAATCAAAGTCAAGTCAAGCTCCATTATGACCCTCTATCCATCCTATTAGCCTATGAAGGTCGCATAATAGGCTAATCACCAAGTCTGTCAATGTCCACGAAAAAGGGGACATGACATATTAGACCTATTGATGAGGTGGTGTTGGGTTCTAAGGTGATTACCACCCTTGCATCTATGTTGGAGGTGACCCTCCTATGCCTCCACTTATAGGGTTAAGAGTTGACCTTGATGGAGTAGGCTATGTTGCTAAACTTTTTGGTGCAGTACCACTCACTAGTGGCATTATGCCACTTCTAATGGGATATTACCCAATTGGTGTACCTGACATTATATACATAGAAATTCTTGCACTTGGGTTCATGTTTCTTAGATTGGTGCTTAATAGATTCACCATATCCTAACTTAGTTCCTCCTAGGGAATCACTTACTCAATCACAAATTCTTGATCCAAATTTTGGACCCTACCAAAGTCTATATTGATAATAGGTTCATTTACCATTCTTATTTATTTTGGTGGAGAATCTAATGCATGAGCCTCCACTTCAAATTCAAAGGGGGTAGTTACTTTTGGTGCATTCTCAAGTACCACATCTTATAGGAACTCACTACATCCTACACCCAACTACTGAGTCTAGTCTCTTATTTCTTCCTCTCTCTCTCTCTCTCTCTCTCTCTCTCTCTCTCTCTCTCTCTCTCTCTCTCTCTCTCTCTCTCTTCACACTATTTTAATTCAAGGGATACTTCCCCATGCCCTTCCCACTTGCTATGGGTCCTCTCAACACTTCTAGGGTTTATATCCTCCATTAGTCTACACCTTTACTTACTATAGTTCAGACTTTAGAGCTCTCAGGTGTCAAGTTGTTATTCCTCTTCCATCATACCTTACCTACACTTCCCCTTCTCACCTTTTGTGCTTTCTCATATGCACAATCACTTTAGCCTTCCATTCTTATGGCTTCTATACCATAGTCCACTAGAAGATTCTTTAGTTCAGTGTCAAACCCTCTTATGAATATTCCCCTTGGTTCATGAAGAAACTCATACTCTTCTTCTTCTGGGTATGAGAAGGTTGACACTTATAACTCCAACACGTAGTTATTTAATGCACTACTCCACCGCTTGTCTACCATAAGCATCAAAACTTCATCCAAGATTTCTAGCCTCTGTATTCACTTTATGGTCTACTCAAGGTGATTTCAATAGCTATGCCTTCTGTTCTTAGTGTAGGAAACCAATCATTATTACACATGCTCAGGTAGTTCACAAAATAACACCTCATATAAAGAGTCATACAAGTTGGCTTGTACCCATTTTTATGGATTATTTCCTTCACATGTATGATGCCTTCACATGAAGTTATCTTTTATTTTCTCTAGATAATGCTCAATATTCTTAAGATATAGTTGAATCATCCCTCTATTGTATCATTACAATAATTAAATTTAATGCATCCCAACTACAAAACCAAAATGTTGTAGTGAAGTTCACTAGGTTGGTTTCTATGCTTATTCATGTGCTTAGCTATCAAGCCAAGTTGGTTCTAAACTTGGTAGAGTTAGGTGCAATTATATTAAAGTATAACACACAAAATTTAATCATGCTATGGCACTAGCATTAGTTTCACACAAGGTGCAATCTTGGTATGCTCACACAAAGCATAACAACAAAGAGCACAAGCCCATATTGGGCTAGTTGCATCATGGTGTAACCTAGGATTTAAAGGGGCTTAGTCATTGGATATAGGGTTTATGTGGCCTTCTATTGTTAGGTTATCCATAAAGAGTTCAATATGCATGATTCTTCATAATAGTACAAGGCCCAAGGTGCAAGTCCATATTTGGTAGGACCAATCTCTTAGGGGCACAAGTTATGGGAATAGCTAGTTAGAGATATTAGAGTACTTAAAAAATTCATAGGGATGGATTATGTTTAAAAATACATCCTTAATATATTGCTCTATTCATGGGTAATGGAGCCTTAGTTAATTTAGGTTCCAACACTTAATGTATGTATAGGCTGGTTGAAGTTGATAAATGACACAACGATACCATTAGCGACCAGGGTTGAACCTCCATATCCTAATGTATACATAAGGACTAAAATAAAGATTAAATATAACTATCTCTTAAGTATAACATCATGAAGGTTATAAAATAATTATTAATACTTCATTCTTTTAATAGTATTCTTCATTAACTTATAGTTCATCAACAAAGTTAAATAGAGTAACATAGTATATGCTCCTCCTAACTCTATTCATGCCCAATGGCTCACATGCGAGCTTGAGCTATACATTCAAATGTCTAAAATTCCTTATGAATAAAAATAAATACTACTAGTATACCCTCTATTTTACCAAATCTTTACTGCACTTAAGCACTTTTCTCCTATCTTCAAAAGTGAGTCTCCTTTTATAGGTGAAAGGGAGTCTCCTTTCCAAGTCAGATGGGCATGTGTTGAGTGCTAAGCTATCATGAGTTCACCAACTCCACTACACTATCTAGGGTAGATGATTTCAAACTATAAATTGATCTATCAAAAATAGGTTGCTATCTCACCTAATCTACTCTTTTACATTTGTACTTCTCAAACTACCACATCCAAGTTTTTGTAAGGGTGTCTTTATGTAATTTAGTGCTATGTAACTACATGCTAGTTAGCATGGGTTCCATGAGGACCTCTCCAGTCAGTGCCAAAATGTTTAAAAATATAGGAGAGACCACTCTAAAGGTTACCTCATGCCAAGATTACTCTAGTTAGTGAGATCCACATATTTTATCAAAAGTGGGCCTAATAGAATTTAAAACAATTCAAAGATCATGGTGTCTTCAATATTCTTACTCTTAAACCTTTGCCTAATGTTCCATTTCATGAGTCTCAATGATTCAACTTTCCTATCAATTTCACTTGAGGTTATAATGGTCATCCTAAACTCATTTTTAATATCCCCCTAACCTCCTTGATTTTTGTGATGATGAGACTGACGAGATCAATCTCAATAATCAAACTTCTAATTTCTCATCTCATCTCATCTCAAAGCTTCCTACTTCTCTATAGCCTTGTTCTCACAAACCACCTTGCAATGGTATCCCCATTATCTTAACTAAGACTCAACATTCCATTCATCACACCTCATCAAATGACAATGTCATCCCTACCTACATCATTTATCTTCATACACTTGATTAAAATGATGGTTATACCTTAGACGATCCATTCTTAGTTAGTCTTATTCAGGCTTGCAAGGATAAGATTAACTATTATCATTCCTATTTGCTTCAATATTTTATTGTATGTTCCCATATTAAATCATATATAGTTATTAATTTTAGTATTTTTCTTCTTTATCATAGGGTATAAATGGTGCATACACCTCCATTTTTTGAATAACCTTGTAAGAGTATACTTATAGATCGTGTTATGATGGGGCCTTATCTCTTTGCTAGGTACCATATAGCCTACTTATCCTTGAAATGTATGCAACTTTCCTTTAGCTTTATTTAAACCCCACCCCTCCCTTAGTAGAGCCAACTTTTAATCCCATTCATGTACCCAATTTTATTGAGTCTATATTTTTGATCCAATCGCTCTTTTTATCAAGCTTACTCTAGTCCCTTCACCACCACCACCTTCTCTTGGTGATGGTTTGATCACTTTACCATAGGTGGCTCTATTGCCCA
The DNA here is from genome assembly GCA_037957365.1 of Torreya grandis. Taxonomy (NCBI): domain Eukaryota; kingdom Viridiplantae; phylum Streptophyta; class Pinopsida; order Cupressales; family Taxaceae; genus Torreya; species Torreya grandis. The sequence continues at coordinate 2,571,884 of JARHVA010001464.1, read as the reverse complement.
CCAAATGGGCCAATGATCCTTCCTGAACTCCTTCCACTTCTATTAAACCTCCTCTTATGAGTACCTCTATGAAGCCTACTCATAGACATATCTATTACTTCCACAACATAGATAATCATTCATCCAGACATTGTCTCAAGCTATGCTAATATATTGAAAATTTGCATCCTTATACCCCTTAGTCCTTAAAAAAGGACATACCTACCCTAAAGTTAATTATTTATTATATTCCTAAGTATGGAGAGTTTTATTATCTTTAACACCAATGTGGCACAAATCACATCAATCATTGTCGTATCTTTTAGTAACATATTAAATATCCTATTTTAACTATTCTCTCACTTTCTACCATTCCTCCCATAGGTCATTTCTATAATAATTCTACCCCTTCTTCTCCCATGGTTCTACCTCTTGTGTTTCCATCCCCTCATGTGGTCCCTTATTCACCTCTTTTTAATCCACCCATGAATCCTTCACCCGTGGACCTCCACTCACTTATAGATCCTTCTCCACCTATGAATCTCTCACCTATGGATCGATGATTCCTTCATATCCCATAGAGTCCAATCCAATGTATTATCGTAATCAACCCTTTCTTGATGTCCCTCCTCATCATGATCCATCAATAATTCCTACCTTTTCTATTGAAGAGATTAGATGTGAAGTATTTTCCTAGTTTTTATTAAAGATAGATGAGACATTAGCTATAGTTCACATCTAGCTTCATTGAGACTTATTAGTTATTTTGGATAATGTGTGTGGGTAAAAATATTATTACTTATGAGCACATGCATGGTGTTCTTACATTTTCATTTGGATTGGATGTGTGATCCAATCTTATCTTTATCTATTTGTTATATCATTTGATATTGTGTCAAATTCTTCTTTCTCTTACATGGTGTCTTTTAATTTTATACTTTATATTGATTATAATGTAATTTATGTTTTCTTATGGATTTATTCCTTATCATTTATTTATTTTTATTCTTGATTTTATTTCTTAAAATATCCCTTATTCTTTTTTTCATGATTGTTTTCTTTCTTATCTCTATATACATAGATAATCATCATTGTGACTTGGTTATAAAAACCTTGTTCCCTTTAGTCACTCCTTCTTTACCTTGTGATCAATTAGAAAATAATTTATCTCATTATAATCTACTTTTAATGGTTTACTTTGGATCTCATTTATTCCTTTTATTCCCTTTTTGTAAACTAGGCATATACATGGTTGAGACTTTAGATAACATGTACATTCATTGTTAAGTGTAAGTGTTCTAGTCAGTCTTGTCTTTGGTCACTTAGATTACTTTATCCAAAGCTTATAAATAATTTGTGTGTATCACTCTATCTCTCATGATTGGTCATTCCAAGTCCTTATGGAGTAGGAATCTATAAAATAATGATCCTTAAAAAGATTCAATATCCAAATCATTTAACAAAATGTAATGATATAAAAGGCAAAAACATTAAAAATTCTTAAAAGTCAAATCAAACTAAAAACATGATTCAAATCACATATTATTATTTTAGTCAAATCTCAAACTCCATAGTTGGCCTAAAATAGAGTTGATTTCCATTGGGCTATAGTATGCTAGTAGATTATAAAAGGAGATTAGAAAAATCTTTTAGTGCTACCTACTTTCTCATGTAAGTACCCAATCTTCATAGTAGATAGATGTATTTGTAAGGGTTATTGAAGAATGTGTAACACATCATGGGAAGTTAAGTAAATTTTAATTTTATTTTACTAATCTACCTTCATGATTTGATTTTAGTATCATGCTTATTTTCCTACACAGCTTTGTGCCTATAGCGAACATGTTTCCTTTATACATTGATGGTCACTAGTCACTTAGTGTCTTCTCATGTCCTTTGTATGGCTCTTATCTCCTAAGGTCTTATTCTAAGATGCCTATGTTATGATTTTTACATTCCCTTTTTCAATCCCTACAATCCTAATATTTCCCCTTGAGAAATAATATTTTGTTCACCAATCACTCCCCTAGGGATATCATTTGTCAGTTTCATTGTAAGACCATGGATAGGACTTGGCCTTCCTCACAAATTACCAAAAGTTCACATTCCCATTACCAACATTCCTTGTTACCATATTTTCCCATTACTTTACCTCATTGGTTTTCCGTTTATGATTTACACTATAAGACCATGGATAGAACCTAGCCTTCCTCACAAATTTTTCCAACAATCCAAGTCACAACAAAAATTACATGTGTCAAATATGAGATAAGACATGATTTATTATGAAGTTACACATAATTGACATGATTCCCAATGTGATTCAGTATGTTTTATGCTTATTTCACTACTATTTCACTTTTATCTTCTTATTTTTTAATTGCATGTAAGAATCTAATCATTTATTGAATTTTTCATACTTCCTAGCTTGAATTAGTGTGATAAATTTAAGACAAATTTTACTAATTTTGTTTCTCTTTTATACTTCCCATTGTGATTTAGTATGATTTATTGACTTAATTGATTTGTTTTTATACCATTTATTTTCTTATGTGATTTTTGTGTACATAATATTTTCAAATTTTATCAAATACTGATGCTTTATATCTTGTAAGAACTCATCAAGACTCAATATCTCTAATTTCATGCCATAAGAGGTGCATCAGGAAAGGGGTGGGTAGACCTTTGGTACTTTATAAGATTGGTATCCCTTATTGCCACATTATTACTAGTCTAACCAACTCTTAAAACCATTCCCTAAGCTATTACTTCTCCCTTTCACACTCTTCCAGTCTTTCCTCTATCTATCCTCTGATTTCCTTAATCCAATTTTGGACTATCAACTATATTAGGTTAACCAGGGTTGACACTATCTAGTTTAGGGGTATTTTTCACTTTTTAAGTTTGTTAGCCCTTTGACTGACCTATCTCAGACCTAGTGAATTATACCTAAAAACATACAAGGTTGCCCAGGTTAACCCTATATAGCTAACATTTCTAGGAGGATCTAGGTCATGATCTGACTATAATACAAGATCATTTTATCATTAATTCAATATTCAATCAAGATTTATTATTTTCTCACACTTATTTACAATCTACTCTTCCACTATTCTACTTGACAAGTCTTAGCTTAGGGTTTCTACTTATATAATATAGTCTTTGAGATAAGTCTTGGATGTTTTGGCCTTTCTTAGTGATCCTTACAAACTATAAAAACCTTTTGTGAATTCCCTTTTTCCAAGGGAGAGATTGAGTCTCGATGGTTTCACATTCAGGTAAGTATATTCTAACTATGTTCTCCTCTCTTTAGTAGATAGAAGTAACATAATTGTTTGATTAAATAATATTACTCTTCATATTCCATGTATTAGGGTCTTACTCATACTTATCTTAATTTATATTCTCCTATACATTTTTTTTTTTACTTTACTAACCCCTTTTGTTGTGTGACAATCTTTGGTGTGTACTAGATTAGATTTCATTTCTTGTTTATTATAATAGAGTGAATATCAAACCTAGGACTCTTTTAGGGTTGTTGCATGATTGTGTTAGACTATAGGCTTTAGAAACATACCTCACATGGTGTATTGTGACAAGTGATCCCATAATTGGGTCTAATGGATCCCTATATTGGTCATGTTCCCACTTAACAAATGTATTCCCAATCAAAAGTTTATGTATGATCTATCTTCTTCGAGCTAGGATTGATTTATAGACATCATGTATTTATTATTACATATATTATGGTGAATCTAACATGAAACTAACCCTTGAAATATTTAATTTACTTTCTTTCATTATTTTTAGTATTATTTTTATCATATATCTATCATACTGGATTGACTCTATCAACCTAGTTATAATCTTTGTGCATAAGATTTTAGGAACATGCAATTGGATCAACTTAGATGACTTATTATAGGTTCCCAAACTTCCAATTTAGACTACTAGGTCAGCCTAGTTGACCTTGTACACTTTTAGGCATCCAAATTTAGTTACTAGGTCAACCAAGGTTGACCTTGTACATTCTAAGTACTCAACAACATGATTTTGCAAAGATTGATCAACCCAGTCAACCCATTTATCAAAATTTTTGAGTAATATCCAAATTTATTAATTAACAATATTCATTCTTAGCATCTTTGATCTACAAAGGTTCTTTTCTATCTTTCCTTTCATAGTTTTTAGTATTCAAAACTACCCTTGCATAGTTAAGTGGATTGAGCCTATCAACCTAGTTTTATATTTTATGTGTTATTTAAATAACTAGGTCAACCTTGGACAAACCTATTCATTTTTAGACCCGACTTCTATAGTACAAGTTTAACCCTATTGACCATATTCTATATTTTTTGCATATAGTGTCAACACTATGCCTTGTTTCAAGTTAGAATCAATGTTTATATGCTAATAATCAGTTCATACCTTTCTTTTCTTGTTGATTGCATGCTTAGAATAGTTCACATTATCTAATTAGGGGTTTTTTAATTAACTATTTAGTTTCACTATTTCTATTTTATGTACACATGGCCAAATCACAAAATCTAAACAAGTGTTTTAATATTTGTCTAACCAAGGCCAACCTACTTGGATTTCATCACGAAGGGGGAAGATGACGTGATACTCTAGTTAAATATAAATCATAGTTCATGGTATATTTTGGCTAAACACCTAACACTGTTATCATTGTGGTGTGTGAAGTGAGGGGGTAGGCCCTAATACCCAACATGTATCATTACCACTATAGTCCCTTTCAACCCAAACTACCTAAACCCATCCTTAGATTTATATCTATTTCCTTGATTACAACCAACTTCCCATCACATTTAAAATCATATTATTAATAATCTAATAAAACTTCTTAGGTTGACTAATTAGTTATCTCTTATCTTTTCAAGTTGATGGCTTGCTTTTTGCTCAATTATGTGTGCAAAAACTTGTATTAGCTAGCCTTAGTGCAAGGTTTTATATTATGTGTTTCAATTAGATTGGCCAAAGTTAATCCAATTAATTATTTATTTCCCTTTAGTTCTTACTTTCCTAGATTATCTATAGAAATTGTCTTGTTTCAGTTCATAACTTATTATCAACCTTCTCATTTTCCCTGTCTATTGTACTAGGTCAACCTAATCAACCCTATACCTTTTTGTATCCTCTATGAACTATACTAGATTGACCCAATTGACCCTATATAGTTTTTAGACCCTAATTTTACCTTTTCTAATCTCTATTCACTGTACTAGATCAACCCAGTTGACCCTATATAGTTTACAGGCCCTATTTCCTATATTGGATTGATCCAATCAACCTTATACTAGTTTCTACCTTCTCTATTCATAAATTTAGTTCCCTATATCTCCAATATTATATCCTATTCATATCTCTTTAGTTATAATGAAGTATCCTATTAGAATCTTCTTGGATAACTTGAATCCATTTAGATACCATATGGGATGTTCATTTCTTCCTCTCTTTCCCTCTCAAGAGAACCATCACTCTTGGGGCACCTCCTCTCCTTATTCATAAATGAAATGAAACATGATTAAAATAACACCTCAAGATGAAGTTGATGGGTCTAATCCTTTCTATAGCTACCAAGAAACTTCTTATCTTTAAAATCTTCAAACTAATGTGGGAGCAATCGATACAAGTTTACTTAACAACCTCACTAATAATCCTCCCCCTAATACCAATTTGGGGAATGTTCCTACCAACACCAACCTACCTCTTAATACAAATCAAATTTTAGCCCAAGTTATCTAACAAATGAACATAATGCAAATCTAACACCCATTAAATGATGTAATTTTAACAACATTTAATCAATGTGGCTAATCAACCTCCAACTATGCATCTTCAAGCTAATCCTAATTTCATTCATCCACGTCTTAGGTATACCTTAGATAATTTTATTCCTCAATCTATAATGAATAACAAAATAATTCAAACCATTAAAAATTAGCCTTTATCCCCCTTTATTGTATCCATTGATATTTGTAACATATCTCCAACTATTAAATATGATGGGACTAAAGACCTTACCTCATTTATTAATGCTTTTAGCAACCTTTAAAAAGAGTGGATCCAAACTAATACCTTTGCTTTAACTAAAATCTTTGTCAAAAATTTTACCAGTGATGTATGAGAATGGTATAATCAACTACCCCAACATTCTATTTGGCAACTTGATGAATTGATTAATCCTTTAGTTAAAGATTTTCAACACAATGATCTTCCCCAAATTTGTCTTATCCACTTCATCAATGCTAAGCAATCTCCAACTGAATCAGCTCATGACTTTATCAAAAGATGGAAATCTTTAGCCCATAAAGCCAATCATAACATGATTAATGATAGCTTATTCAAACTCTTTATCATATCTTTGACTCCCACTTTCCAATATAAGGTTCAAACCTTACTCCATAAACACCTAATGAAGCTCTTGATCAAGCTAAATGTCAAGACTTTCTCAATAAGCAGTTCAAACATAATCCAAAACTTATTAAAGGATATTTTAAAACATCTAATTATATCACTAGTAATGCTTTATAAACCAAACTAGGAGTTACCAAAACTAATGTTTCTTTACCTTCTCATACACCACTTTTGGTTTATCAAGTGAAACAATTTTTACTGGACCCTTAAATCCTTTCATCTATCCCAATTCTCCTCCTAAGTGGTATGACCCCAATCTATTTTTTTGTTTCCATAAAAACATTGGGTACTCTCATGAATTTTATAGAGGGCTTGCTATATTTTTTTTATCTCTTATGTTCTTGGTGATTCATTTAACCATGAAGTTATGATCAATATTCATCATCAGGAATACACTATTACTTTTTAAAAATGATAAACTTTCAAATCTTCTACTTTAAATACCCAAACATCCTCTTCAAATAATCAGTCATCTTCTAAGGATGTTTGTGCCATTAATATTGATTATGACCAATACTTTAATAATTCTCAATATGTCAACACTACTAATGTCAACTATCATCATAAACTAGCTCATAAAGATCCCATTACCAAGACTAAAAAGCCACATTTAAAAGAATAATTAATTAAAGATACCACCACCATAAATCCTGATTTAGAAGCACCTAAGTAATAACTTCCTCTTTTTGATCCTCCAATCACATTTATTCCTCTAAAATCTAATCTCCCTCCCAAACCTCATGTTGGTTCTTCTAAATCTCATTGGAACTTTCTTGAAGATCTTAACTCTATGCCTTGTAATATTCTACTTATGGAGTTGGTTCACAATTCACCCTATCATCATAAATTCCTTATGAAAAAACTTCAATAAATTTAAGATCCTTCTTCCATAGATGAAGAACCACCTTCTACTAAATCTCAACCTCCTAATATAAATACCATTGAAACTATGTGTTCTTCTTCCAAATCCTCTATTGAATTATTTGAAGAGGACATGATCAATTATTAAATGATTTTTTGTGCTAATGATCCACCAGTTTTTATCAAAATAGCCATTAATAACACTCTTATCTAAAAATTTCTATTTGATGAAGGCTCTGGTATTAGTGTGACATATTTATGGCTTATACAATGACTTGGTTATAACAAGGATCATCTCAAACAAACTCATCTTAATTTTCATGGTTTTGATAAAACTAATAAGAATCCACTTGGTTGTATTTAGATTATATTAACCATTGGACATAAAATAGTTCAAACCAAGATTATGGTCCTTGATTTTCCTTAATCTTATAACATATGCTTTAGTCTTCCATAGACTCATTGAATGAGGGCCATTGCTTCTTCTGTTAGTCAATGTATTAAATTATTACATAATAGAAAATGATATAAGCATGAAACTAATCCCAACCCATGGAGCATTTAAATTCCCAATCCTAAATCATAATATCATATTCTTACCATTCTTGAAATCAATATTCCTTTGCCTAAGTTCATCAACATGAATCCTAATTTACAAGTTACTCTTGATGATTTTGATGATGATGAGCCCAATGATTTGTAACATACAATAATACTAAGTTACCTCCATACACTTCATAATGGCTTCCTCCTTCTCTCTTACCAAGATACCATATTGTTCATCTCATGGATGAGATTACTATTTTCCCCCTCCCTGTAATACCTAGGAACCTTCTCTGCCAGAAGATGCCTTCACTTGAAATTATTTTGGAGTGGATAAATTAGTTCAAGATCCTCTCATTATGTCTCCTCATACATTCAGTAATATCAATATTTCACCCTCTAAAACTCCCCATGATTCTCAAGCATGTACAATTTATCCAACATATGATGATAACTATATCATGGCCCAAGATCAATCTAGAGATTTGGATGTCAAAAATTATAAGAAAACCTTAGCCCAAATTCATGATTTTAATTGGGATGTTCATACCATTTATGTGGATCACACCTTAGATCCTGAGGGTCATGTGCCTCCTATCAATCTTCCTCTTATCAATATTCCTTGGGTGGTAGATCAAATTATGCCTTCTAAATCTTTGAAATTTATTACACCTCCTTTACCCCCTTTATCTCGAATCATTATATCTAATCCCTCTCCCATCACTGAATTGACCAACACACCAATCTCTTCTACTCCATTTACTTCTTCTACTGAAAAAATTACACTTGATGCCAAGGTAACTGATGTTTATCTAATATGTTATAAGTATGATCACCATGGTAATAAAATTTTAAATTTTGAAGTATATGTCATGTATTATGTTCCTCTTCCTACCTTGACTAGTGAGAAATTTATCATTGAGTTACTTTATGATCTAGAACCTTAACTTCCTTGGTAGTATCATAAATTTGGAAATTTTAAAATTAAAACTCCTTGCTTCAACAACTTCATTTCTACCATTGATCCCAACACAAATCTAATTTATGCCTTACCCAATGCACCATACCACTTTTAAGATAATAATTCTTATCAAAGAAATCACTCTTATTGAATATGGTACTCCATCTTATCCTTGAACAATTATAGTTTCTTATGATCTTTTAGCTACTGAATATGATAATTTCAGCTTATTCTTTAAAAAATATCATGAAGCTTTTACTTGGTCTTATGAAGACATGCCTAGAACTGACCCTATCATTATGGTGCATAACATCATTATATATCCTAATGCTAAGCCAGTTCATAAAAAAAAAAGAAAATTTATGCTTAAAGTTTCAACTTTATGTCATAAAGAAATCATCAAATTCACCCACCTATACTCTGTCCTCCTTCTAATGATAGACCATTGATTCTATATACTTCTTCCACACCTATTTCAGTTGGGGAAATGCTTTCCAAACATGATTAAATGGGAAGAGAGTATTCTATCTATTACATTAGTCAAGGCCCTATCGATTATGAGAAACATTATACCAAAGTCGAACGTGATTGCCTTTCTATTTATTTCATAGATAAAAATATTTATCATTACATGCTTTACCAAATTACTTATGTCATCATTCATTCTAACCACCTTCATCATTTCTTCTCCAAATCCTTTCTTCTTGGAGATATAATTGGAAAATGGATGGTCTTACTTATGGAATTTGATCTCCACATCATCACTCAAAAATCTATTAAAGGGCAAGTCATAGTTAATCAACTTGTCGTATCTCCCATTCTAACCACTTCTTCCCTTCAATATTATCTTCTAGATGACAATATAATTTAGATTGAAGGTATTAATCAAGTTATATCTCTCAAAGATTAATTTCATAGATTTACCATTAATCTTTAAGCCAATATTTTTGATGAATCTTCCACTCCCTACTGTACTACTAAACCAATATTAGTTATCAAGGAGCTTGCTAAAGTTAATGTTGACTTACATGAAGATACTTGGACCCTTCACTTTGATAGTATTAAATGACTTCAAGGAGATTGGGTAGGTTTAATTCTCATGAGTCCTCTTGGGAAGATCATTCCTTTAGATTTTCACTTTACCTTTGATGTCACCAATAATATGTTTGAATACGAAGCTCTTATATTAGGCATGAGAGTTGCTCTTGATTTAAACATTCAATACCTTCATGATTTAGGTGATTCTCAACTTATTTTTCATCAAGTTAGTGGTGATTATCAATGTAAAAGTGAGAACCTTATTACCTATCATCAAATTGCAACCACTTTTGCTAAGGATTTTAACTCTTTCACTATTGAGCCTATTCTTAGAGATCAAAACTCCATTGTTGATTTTCTTGCCTCATCAGTATCTCTCTTTCAACCTCATCAAGTTCTTCTTGATCCTTATTTTATTATACAAATAATAAAATCCCCATCTTCAACTGAACCTCCAGATTCACTTATTTTCCATATTGAGGTTGGTATCATTCACCAAAGCTGATGGTACCAAGCCATCATTTAATTCTTGGAACACCAAACTTATCCTCCTAATTCAGATTCACATGAAAAGACATGCATTCATAACAATATTTCAAATATGTATTTTGACACAACATCATTTATTATCACAATGTTGAAGGTACCTTTCTCCATTGTGTTATGCAAGATGAGGTCCCTCCTCTTCTTGAATAAGCACATGGGGGAATTTATGGTGGCTAATATAGCATACATACTACAACCCATAAATGACTATGTATGGGTTAAATTTTTCCTACTCTTGAAAATGATGCAATTAAATATGCTAAAAAGTGTAATCTTTGTTAGCTTCATGATGATCTAATTCATTCACCTCCAATCAAACTTCAAACTATTGAATTTCCTTGGCTATTTTCCACATGGGGATTTGATGTCATTGGTAAACTTCCTCACTCCCATGATGGACATGTCTTATCATCCCCTCTTCCAAATATTTTACCAAGTGGATTAAATTCATGCCCCTCATTAACATCACTGGTCCTACCATTTCCAAATTTATTCTTAATCAAATTATTTGTTGCTTTGGTGTTCCCCATTCCATCATTTCAAAAAATGGTGGTAACTTCAAAAATAAACATGTTAAATAACTTTGTGTTAAATTCAAGATCAATCACAAATTTTCCATGCCTTATCATCCATAATGTAATGGCCAAGCTGAGGCCATAAATAAAATTCTCAACAAAATCCTTCAAAAGATAATTCATGAAACCCATATGGATTGGCATCTTCATCTTTACCCTATCATTTGGGCCTATCAGACTAGCATATGTACTACGACTATGGAAACCCCATTTTCTCTAGTTTATGGTTTTGATTCGATCCTCTTAGAAGTTGAGATTCCTTCTTTTCATATATCTCTTCATGTTATTATTCCCAATGAAGAATTATATGAAGCTTATATTCATGTACTTGATCTTCTTAATGAACATCATATTTCTAATTTACAACATAACCACCAATACAAAGGTCACATTACCAAAAAATATAACAAACATTTTAAAATACACACTTTTAATGTTGGTGATCTTGTCCTTAAATTTTACTAACTCATGATAAAGAATGTAAATACACCAAAAAATGGTAGGGCCCATATTTAATTAAATACATTCTTGGTCCAAGCACTCACCATCTTCAAACTAATGAAGTCCATGTTTTCAAAGAGCCCACCTATGCTCAATTCTTTAAAAATTACTTTTCATAAACATTTCTTTATTTTCATTCTTTCTATCTACCTCTATCTAACACTTTTTGTAGATTACTTGAGCATGGGTCTCTCTCTCTACAACAAGTTTCCTCTTTTTCACAAGCCTTTAAACCTCCCTTTTAGTCTTTTGGTTTCTGGATGTACCATAGTCTTCTTTATCTTCTTTCATTTTCTATTTTGGCACCCCTTGGGTTTTTCTTTTGTGAGTTACTTCATAATACTACAGATAGGACCCAACATTCCTCACAAAATTACCACCATCTTTTTTTTCTCACACTTTTTATTTGAAAATTTTGTTTTGGCACCACTTGGATTTTTATTTTATGAGTTGATTTGTAAGACCATAGATAGGACCTGATGTCCCTCACAAAACTATCATATATTTGGTTTATCTTTTCTTTATTTTATGAATTTTCAATGTAAGACTATGGATAGGAGTCGGCCCTCCACATAAAATACCACCTTTTCATGTTTTGATCCTTGTTCTCAACTCTAGTTTTTATTTTTTCTTGTAGATGAAATCTACAAAATAATTTTTTTTAACATGTTTTCCTCCATTTCCCTCATTCTCATGATAAGGAATCACATTTTACTATCATTGTATTCCTTTTTCCCCTTTGTCACTTTTTTTTTTTATAAAAGAAATTAAATTTTTTCCATATGTCTTTCCTCTTTATCCCTTTTTACTTTCACTCCACATTGGATAAAACAAGGTTGAAGTCAAGATAACACTTCTATTTCAACTAGATTTATGAAAATCTTAGACCCCATGCTCTTTGAGGTTATCTCTCTTAATAACCGTATCCCAATTATTCAAATGAAAGTCATATTTAGCACCCATGTTTGGTCTTCCAAATATGTATGGAGGAGGAATAGAAAAATCCATCAAGAAATTTAAAATCCAAATCATTTGAATCAAAAGGCAATGATATCTAAAAGGAAACATATAGATCTCAAAAGTCAAAATCACACCAAAAGACATGATTACAAGCACATATCCTATCTCTAATCAAATATCAAAATACATAGTTGGCCTCGCATAGATTTGAGGTCCTTTGGTGTGAGGTAGGCCATTATACTAGAATAGGGGAATTCAAAAAACTCTCTATAGTGCTACCTACTATCTCACATAAGTACCCAATCTTCAAAGTAAACCAATGGCTCTGTAAGGTGTCCTAAGTAATGGGGAACACGTTATGGGGAGGTAACTACATTTTAATTTTCATGCATATAGCTTTTATGGGATGATATATATATTTCATTTATTGACCTAAGATTGGTGTAGCTAAGAGAAGTTTTTCATATTCTTTAAGGTCAAAATTACTCTTATTTTGACAAACCTAATTTCAGTGTCTTGATTTCGATAAATATTTCCTCTACCTTGGTTTTTCCTTCATTATCCCCTCCAACCATTTCATTTACCCCTTGATAGATAAATTGTGATTTTAAATACGTTTTCCTTTCTTCTTCAATTCCTTCTTCTTCACCTATTATAAAAACATGCTAACATAAATTTATTTCAAATTTATCTATCCTTAGAGAGTAACAACATGTTTGAGCAACTATGGATTACCTCTTTCTTTTTCACCATACACTTACATTACTTTCCTTTTACCATTTATCATTATTGAATTGTCCTACTATTATAGAAACTTGAGTTTGTACCTATTTCCATTTTTGAGTGAGGTTGGCTTGTTACATCTCACTCATCAATGTTGTTTTCCCTTTTGGGTACCTTTTTCCATTGTTGAGTGAGATGTGGATTGTTACTGCTCAATCATCAATGTTGTTTTAACATTTTGTTTTTATATTTTACCATTGATTTGTTTTATTACTATCATGTTTGACATGTATCCTTGGTTTGACTTGGTAAGTTTGCTTTTCTTACTTAAATATAACTTGTTTGAGTTTTTCAATCTTTAGTAGCCTTGGATTTTTGGTTACCTAATTTACTCTTTTTTATTGACTTGGTCACTTGGTCTAACATAGAACTTGTCACCCCATCTTGCTAAATTTACCAAGTACATCCCATCCTCATAGCACCATCTATCTTGGCTTTTCATGCGTTTATTTTTGTTTTGCTCTTTATTTTGTATTTTTGGGTTTGTTAAAAGCAGTCTCTATGCCTTACATAATCAAAACTAACAACACAATAGAAAACCATCCAAATATAAAGGAAATTCAAGGTACACATTACATTTAATTTTTACTTATTTACCTTTTAGTTTTTTTTGCTTTTCAATAATCCAATTTTTTTTATCATCAACATTATGTGTCCTATTTTTTCTTGAAGCACCATCCCCTATTACACCTTAGTGACACATGATGAGCTTCAAGTGGGGCATATGTATACACATAATATTTTCAAATTTAATTAAATATTGATACTTTACATATTATAGGAACCCATTGAGACTCAATCTCATTGATTTCATGCCCTAAGGGGTGTATCAAGATAGGGGTGGGTAGACCTTTAGTGCTTCACAAGATTGTTATCCATTATTGCCACATTATTACCAATCTAAACAGCTCTTATAACCAATCCCTAAGCTATTACTCCTCCATTGAATACTCCCCCAATATTTTTCCTCTTTATATCCTCCTTTTCTTGCCTTAATTTCCTTTTGGATTATTGATTGTACTAGGTAGACTAGGGTCAACCCTATATAGGTTAGGGGTATTTTTAACTTTTTGGGTTTGTTAGCCTTCAGTCAACCTAGCTCAAACTTAATGAATTATCCCTAAAAACATATAGGATCGACCCTGTTTAGCCAACATTTTTGGGATGATTTATGGGAAGATATACCTATAAATACAAGATCATTTCATCATTATTTCAATATTAAATCAAGAGTTATTATTCACTCATGCTTCTTAAGAATCTATTCTTCCACCATTCTACTTGAGGAGTCTTATCTTAAGGTTTCTACTTAGATAATATATTATTGTGGATAATTCTTAGATGTTTTGGCATTTATTAGTGATCCTTACAAACCATAATAACCTCTTTTGAAGCCCCTTTTCCCAAGGGAGAGATTGAGTCTCAATGGGTTCACATTTAGGTAAGTATGTTCTAACTTTGTTCTCCTCTCTTTAGTAGCTAGAAGTAGCATAAGTGTTGTCTTGAATAATATTACTCTTCATATTCCATGTATTAGGGTATTACTCATACTTAGTTTAAATGAGATTCTCTTATACATGTTTTGATTTCTTTATTCACCCCTTGGTTGTGCCACAAGATTTTGTGTGCACCATATTAGATTTACTTTCTTGTTTATTATAATAGAGTGAATATTAAACCTAGGATTATTTTAGGGTTATTGCATGATTATATTAGACTATAGGATTTGGAACCCTACCTCACATGGTGTATTGTGACAAGTGATACCCTAATCAAGTATAACAGATTCCCATACTGTTCATGATCTTGTTTAACAAATGTATTCACAATTGAAAGTGTACATATGCTCTATCTTCTCTAAGATAGGGTTGATTTATAGACATGATGCATTTTTGATTGCATACACTTTCCATTTTATTACATTACTTTCATACTCCCAATGTGATTTAATGTGATTCTTCTTATTTTAATTCGGTGCCAATATTTCAAATGGTTTAAAAACAATACTTTTTGACCTCTTGTTTACCACACTTTGGTTTCTTATGCTTAGTCATTTTATTATTATTACACATTTCCCAATGTGAAATAGTGTGTAGTACATTTTTTTTTGATTGATTATACTTATCCAAATTTGTTTGCCTATTTCTTTTTAACCATGCATGTGTCCTACATAATGCTAGAAAAGAAAAAAACATCTCATATATTTCCTATATCATATACAACAAAATCAAATTAAACATGCTAGAAAGAAATGTATTCAAGCATCCATAACCACAACAATCATATAAACACATAAAATCAACATCCAACTACCAAAATCATACATACATATATATATATATATATATATATATATATATATATATATATATATATATATATATATCACGTGTGTTGATATAAAGTACAAAAATATACATCATTCCATTTCTATGGATGGGCTCTATCCTATATATCTCATGGCTTAGCCATGCTACCCATAGATGCCTTAGATAGTCCCTTATGAATAGTACACTATAAAGAGGTTGTCTAAGATCTTAGACCCATCACTTATCCCTATAAGTTAGCCACTTAGGCCTATACCTACACTACCTCAGCATGTACAAGTCTAGCTAAGTCATGGTATCCATATGTGTGGCTCTCTCCTCAGCTAAGGCCTTATATGCCTATGCCTCTCCCACTCACACCCTTGATGGTGGTTATGGTCCTCTCTGTATGATCATACTCACATCACATCTTCTCTTACTAGTCTATACTAGTTTCCTAGGGTAGATTCTATCATAGGATCCTCCACTGTCACTAGTTCATATAGTGTCAGTGCCTCATCAAAGATCTCATAGAGTGTTCTCATCACCTAGGATCCCCATCTAGTCTTCTCTTCCATAGGATATGAAAAATTCAAACTAGATAGATATTATATCATAAATATGTATATCAAAAATCTATCTATCTACAATCTATCTCAAAAAACCTAAGCAAATTTTAACCATTTATTCCTTACATGTTAATGTATTTCCAACTACTATCTCACCATCTATGTGACCACTGAGCATGGTCTCTCTATCAGTGTGTTCTCCAAGTACCTCATATATAGGTCACCACCCAAGGTAAAATATTAGGGTCACCACTCATGCCTATCTCACCCTATACTTGAGTGGTACCTCTATATCCCAACTCTATCCTTGCTCGCCTGATGGGTCATCTAAGATGACCATCATCTATACCCTCTCCCATTACTAGTGTCTTTATTGATGGTGTGATGAAGGTGGTCACTACTCCTAATATGGTGTTGATGTTGGTACCTCTATCACTATTACATCCACATCTATAACCTCTCTATTTGTTACATGTCATTCTCAACTAGTCTATAGTCTCTCACATTATGGTCTAATCACTAGCTTCACAACTAGTGGCCCTAATCTTCCTCTACCCGTTATATCTCTCACATGCTTGGTCCAAAAATAGGAAACACTATCAACACCACTAGGTGAAGGATTCCCATCTATCCTAGTAGACTTTCAACTAGATGTGGTTATAGCTACCAAGTATAGTGGCCTATAATCTATGTCTTTGCCAATGTTGGTGCCACTATCTCCCAACTCAACCATACCATAATAATATACCCATAAAACTACCACACAATGTCTACCTACCTAGTTTTCTACAACACTTGCACATGGGGAATGACATGTGCTACTTGATCCTACCACCACCTTAGTACCTAAGGCAATCGATCTTCGACTAGATGGGGTAACCTAGTTGGTTGATACATCAAATACCTCTCATATATCCATGAATTTATAAAAATAATAGGCCCATGGTCTTGTACCCTCTAAAATAGATCCCATACATGTCATCCATAAGTTAGACCCATATGACAAACCTAAATCATACAGTGGCTTATGATCTAAAATAATATGGCATAAGGCTATCACATATAGTAGTACCTTGTCACTCGACTTGTGACACAACACCTATGCTATCATAATTCCCATTACTAATTTTTAAATATCCTAAATATAAGATGTATAAATTTCAAATAGGCTAACTCTTAGCTTGGGATATATCCTATCTGAGCCCAACACCGACATGACTAAATCTCTCTTCTCCTCCTATCAATTTGACACTCCCATAATCATGGTCACACCTCTTATTGGTAGTCCTAGAATCACATGGATGTCCTATAGGGTGATATACACCTCCCATCTAAATGTGTTAGTCAATCATTCTTAGGATCCCAAGAACATGACTATCAAATCAGAACTTAATGGGACTTGACACATATCAACAATCCCTTTTAGACCTAATCTAACCAATATTGATCAATCCTTAACTATCAGTCACTCTAAGAGGTCTAGGATCCATGTCATATCCACCAATATCCAAAATATCAGATGCCCCTAAAACCATAAAATAACAAAATATGTATTAGATCCTCCATGTCATTTATAATCAAAATACATTCTTTTCAAATTTTAACAAAAATAAGCCTAATTTGCTTCAATATATCCATTTTTGATAAATTTAACCTATTTTTAGCCTATTCATCTATTTTATTACTTATCTATTTTGGGCCTTTCTAGCACTCTTTCGAACTATTTCACGTATTTTCATACTATTCTAGTCACTTAGTCAAACCTAGGTTGACTAAAATTTCCTCATTTCGACCAAGTTGACTTACAAACTAAGTCAACCCTTTAATTTTTTCCTATTTTAGTATTAGGTCATCACAATATATTATTATACTAAGTTATCAATAAGGTACTAGGTTGGTAGCATGAAAAATAAACTAAGTCAACACATATCTACTAAGTCGATAATGTGGATTTCATAAATTTTAACCTACTAGGTTGACCTAGTTGATTCTGCTTGTTGACCCCTTTCATTGCCTATAAAAAATGCCTTCTAGTAGTTATTACTTTGATCGCTCTCAACCCATTTCCCCTTTTGTTTTAAAGTACCATTATCATCTTTTTGGGATTCATTTTAGTTCCTAGAATTGTTTTAAATTATAAATTTCTATAAAACACTAAATTTTAATAACATATTTAAAAACAAGTTTTAAATTCTCATTTGCCTACCTGTACTACACCGATTACAATTATTGGGCATCCCTCTCATCTTGGCTCTCATCTCCTCACCATCCTCACTATATTTAATTTTGTTTGGTCTCTTATAGATATTTTTCTCTCTCCCACAAGTCAAACAATAAAAAATAACTTCCCTTTCATCCTATTTAAACTTACTTTTCAGAATTCTTTACCTTTCAAATATTTTTTGCCAAATTCCTTGTTTTGCTCATATCTTTATTTTTACTAACCCATTTTTAAAACCATAAAATGTTTAGAATCATGAAGTCATAGAGAATATTTTCCACTACTATATGCATATATTCTAAAACTTTCAATTTTTGTCTATTTTTTGCACTAATCTCTATAGGTTTATCTAATGTTCTTCACAATAGACACCTTCACTTATCTTGAAGTCTAATTCTTTATATATCACTAAGGTAAGTAAAAGTGTGTATTTTTCAATTATGTCCTTTCATTTATCTTATTTTCTTCTTAATAAATTTTACTTAGCATCAACATTATGTGTCGTCATGTTCTATTTCCTGAAGCACCATCCCATATTACACCCACATGACACATGATGAGATTCGAGTGGGGTATATAAATACACACAATATTTTCAAACTTTTATCACTTAATGATACTATTTATCTTTTATGAACCCATTGATTCTCAATCTCTCTGAGTGCACATCTTAAGGGGTGCATCAAGAAAGGGGTGGATAGACCATTAGTCATTTGTAGGATTGTTGTCCCTTTTTCCACTTGTTATCTACACACTTGTCTCCTAAAAACCTTATCCCTAAGATTATTATTCTATATTTCACACTCTTTAGTCATTTTATATGTTTTTTACTCTTTTTCCAAACCTTAACCCCCATTCAACTATTCACTTTATTGGGTCGACCCTTCATAGTTCTGGGTAAAATTCATTTAAGGTCTAGGTCAGTTCTTGGCTGACCTAGACTTTGACCAAGTGAATTATTATCCATAAATATGATAGGTTGAATGGGTTAATGCTATTAGCTAAAACTTTGAAAATGGGTTAGGGTTAAATATGCTTATATATACAAGTTCATTTTCCCATTATTTAGAAAATAGAAGTAAGAGTTATTGCACATCTACTTATCCACCACTCTACTTGAGGAAAAATCTTAAAGTTTCATAATTTATTATAGGATATGGATCTTATCTTGTGGATAAGTCTTTAATATGCATGGATAAGTTATTTATCCTAGAGATAATTTATCCTTATCATCCTTACATACCATAATAACCTCTTACAGATCACCTTGGCCAAGGGAAAGATTGAGGCTCGACAAGTTCATCTTCAAAGGTAAGTGTTCCTAAATTTGTTCATCTTTTGTAAGAGTAGATAGATATCCATTTTTACTTATCTTCCATGCATTAGGATTTTTTATACATTGATGTGAGTATATATCTCTTATGCATGTTTACTTTTTTTTTCTAACCCCCACATTGTGCCACAAGCTTTGGTGAGTACTATATTATACTTTACTTGTTATTAGTTTAGTAAGATATTAAAACATATGGATTAATTAGGGTTATTTAATGATTATGATTGATTGGAGGCTTTGGAATTATCCCTAGCATTGTGTATTGTGATAATAGATCCCCTAATTGGATCTAGTAGATCCTAATATTGGTCATGTTCCTAATTATCTAATATATCCCCAATTGGAAGTGTATGGTGTGATGTATCTTCTCTGAGTTAGGATTGATTTATAGACATGATGCCTTTTTGATTTCATATATTAAGAAGATATATAAAGTTTTTGGATTATCAAAATGGAACACAAGGTAAAGGTTTAATGATGGGTATTTTTAAAACACTACATTCTTGGAATTGTTCAAAATTCTAAGGGTTTTTGTTTCCTTGAATCTTGTAGATAGATCCATTATGGATTGATTTGACACATTGGCATGTAAATGAAGAAATTGTTCTTATATGATGAGTCCATGGTTGATAGAGTAAGATATTTTAAGAAAGTGAAAAGTTAAAGATTATAAATTTCACACATAAGTTAATGGGGGAAATGGGAATGGGAATACAAACACAACCTAGAGGAGGAATTTTCCTTCTTTCATAGCCTTGACATGTATTTTGTGTGAATTTGAGGTTTTATTCTAAATATCTAATTATCTTAATAAAGTTAATGGAAGCAACATAAGTGCCTAAAACTTCATAAATTAAATCATGCTTAACTTGGATATCACTTATTTATATGCTAATGAATAAAGTAGCATCATCTGCATGAAGTAATATCTTGTTGGGAATAATAGAAGGGATAGGGAAATTAATTGAGAGGGAAGTGTATACAATTTCATCAACATATATTTACATCTCTTCACATTGTTGAAGTATGATATCTTCAAATCTAGATAAGGTAGCTTCTCACCCTATAGAAAGAGGATGAAGGATGTTCAGTTCCAAAAATAATTACATTAGATGGTTACAATGGTGAGGAGAAATTCTCGTTATATCTAAAAAGGGTATTTGAGATGGGAGATGAGAGTGTTACAAAAAAATATCCCATTCATCATAACCTTGAGAGGGTTGTTATATATAGGTGTATAGTGTTATAAAATATCCTAGATAGGAGGGTTTTCGGTAATATTAAACTTGTGTTGATAGGGTATGGTTGGTTTAGGTTGGTTGTAAGTGGGTTGAGTGAGTTTAGGTGATGTGATTGTTTGTTGAGGTATTTATTTTGGTTGGGTAGAATAAATACTATTAGAAGTTTGATATATATTATCTTTTGGTATAGAAGTCGGAGGAAGAGTAGATGTTATATCAATGGTGTGATAGGTATGATAATTTTTTGTTGTTGAGAGTGGTGCTTGTATGGGTAGTGGTTCCTCTTGCCCCAATTTCATAAGATTTTATGGGTAAGTTTCTTGAATTATTTTTAATGGTTGAAAGGGGTGATGTGTAGGTGTTGGATTTGAGTTAATAAAATCAACTACTCTTCTCATTTAGTCATATTAACCACATTTTTGTCATTGGTGTTAAGGTCTATAAGAATTTCAACATTATTATTAGTAGGAATAGGTTTTTTAATATTTTCTTGGTGGTTAGCAAGGGTATCTTTTTAGATAGATAAATGAGCATTATCTTGATTTAAAAATTTATTTTTATCTTATGTTTCATGAGATTTAAGAATTATGTCATAATATTATTAAATTTTTTGGATAAGGGATTCATGATCAATAAGACCAAGAATAAAATACATAGAAATATTTCATAATTTTCTTCAAGTCTCATGATAATTTCCCCAATTTTCATGAAACCAAAAAAAATAGTTTAGATCATACCATGATTTCATAGGATGAGTGGGGTCAAGATCTCATCGTAGAGGTCCTAGAAGACATTTTTGAATTTCTAATAGGGACAATGGTTTATGCACACTAGTGTGGTTGTTTTTAGTAAATTTAGGAGTAAGATTATAAGTGTTATTAACGGAGGAACATGTTACATGGTGTTTTTTGGAGCAATATATTGGATTGTGTGTATTATGTCATAAGTGTCGGTAACACCATCATTGGTTGCATCACAATTTTTATTTTTGATGAGCATGCAAGTTCCCATTGTAGGTTAGAATGGTTAAAATTTATGCATGAGGAAGTATTTTAATTTTTCTTGGTCAAGATCTTATTCCAAATTTTTTGGAGAGAGGGTCCTAATTTGATATTGTAATTTAGGGTGGAGATCATCGGTAAATAGGTGCAAGAGGTTGTCATTTACCATATTATGCTTAGATTTTTTATATAATGTTTTTCATTATTTAATGAGGACTTATATTATTTTGGTTTTGAGTTGTTTATAAAATAATATAAGCTATTTTTGGGAAGATCACTAGTTCGAAATTCTTAAACCAATGAGTTGACTAGGTTTTCTAGGCTAGTGATAGAGTGGGTTTTTAATTGATTGTACCAATACAATGCATCTCATAAGAGTGTTTTATAAATTATTTTATTATAAATAAAGGTAATAAACTTAACTTAATATTTACAAAGGTTGTCAAAAAAATTTAGATGCAAGGAAATATCGATAAATCCATTATAAGTGATGGTGGGGGTGATACCTCCTATGTCAATGTTAGTAATTTGAGGTATCAAAGGTTCATTTTGTAAATGTTTGATGGTTTTAATGATAAGTGTATGTTTTTTGATGAGGTTAACATGGAAACCCCTAAGGGGTAGTAGGGGGCATTAGGATTTTGTGCTCCCCATGAAACATGGTGAGGTTGGTTTTGGATATGTCTGAGTGATTTTGCATTCGTATCATCTGATTTGTATTATTGGTTTGAAAAGTATCCATTTAGTTAAGTGTTTGTAAGAGAAGTTAATTAGTTCGAACATCATTTTGTCTAGTTTACATAGCATATCGATTATGTTCTAAAGTTATAGATAGGTTTTGACAATTATGGCTATAGACTATCTAGTGTTATTATGAAGAATAATTGAAATAAATAAAACAAAGAATTGTATCGATCTGGTTAATCTAGTTGTGTCACACAACATAAACCTTACACCAACATTGGATTATATAAGTTTTACAATAAAATATATAATTATTAGATATAAATTAGAAAAATAAAGATGCTTATCTATGTGGCCATTCATAAATGTTTTAAATTATATTAATTTTAGAAATACATGTGATAGAGTTAGTTATAAAGTAGGAACTAAAAAGGTAATCTAAGGATGGTTTCATGTAGTTAAGTTTTAAAAGGATCTATATTGGTGATCAAAATATCTTGGTATTGGGGTATACCCCCTCACTTCATAATCCCATAGGATAAGGGTATCGAGTCCTTTACCAATATATACCATCAACTATGTATGTATACTCTACAACAAAACTGAGTCGACTTTCCCCTTAGTGATGAAATATAAGTAGGTAGACATTAGATATAATTTTTTTAATGTTTTTTGATTTTATGTTGTTTGTAATTGTGAGGAATAGAAAAATAGTGTGACTAAATCAATAAATTAAAACTTCATATTTAGTCTATGTGTGTTAATCTAAGCTAGTAAGTAGAAAAAAGAAAAGTGAATTAATTACTAACAAGATGAGTTAATATTTTTTTTGAAGATTATAGGGTCATTTCAGATGACCATGTATATAAATTATACTAAATAGAATTGACTAAGTTACAGATCTATATAACTCTAGTTGACCTAGTTTGTTATAGGGTTACAATTTTATAGACTAAGAATTGTGAAAAATAGGACTGTAATTGAAGAACATAAATGACTAAGATGGTGAGAATGACATGATAATTTTGAAGATGTTAAATTTTTTATTTTTATACTATGTTGTTTAGATGGATTTTTTTAGCTTGTTAACAAATTCAATTGGGTCGACTAAGTTTTAAAAACTATATGTAAATAAAAAGACTAAGTCGAGATAATTAATCTAGTTACATATGGTTGAAGATGACCTACATAGAGAAATATAGAGTCAATCACATTGATTATATGTTAAAACTATACACATAATGTTAGACTAAATCAAAATATTTGATCTAATACTGTAAAAATGAAAATGTATAATAAATAAGAATAAATAAAGGCATGAAAGAAAAAACTATAAGGATTAGTTCATGTCAGGTTTACCAGAATGTATACAATGGAAAGTTAAGCTGATCTACAAATCAATCCTATAGCTCAAAGAAGATAAATCACACTAGCCCTTTCACTTATTGGTAAATTTAGAAAATCAAGGTCATGACCAATATGAATCTATTATAATTAAGGGGTCCCTTACCACACAATATCACTAGATAGGGTTCCAAAGCCTCTATTCAAGTAACACTATGTAAGAATCCTAGCTAGGTCCTATGTTTTATTATGAATGTAACTAACAAATTAAAGCAAATATAATTTAGTGATCACCAAATCATGTGACACAAAATGGGGTAATAAACAACATAAAAAAAATATGAAAAAAAAATTTACTCAAGTCAATGTAGACGTAATCCTAATGCATGGAGAGATAAATATATTCATAAGCTAACAAATGTAAATCTATATACTTAATAAAGAGGATCAAGAGTTATAAATACTTACCTTGAAGATGAACCCATCGACCCTCAATCTCTCCCTTGGCTAATGTGATTTGTAAGAGGTTATTGTGTTTTATAAGGATAAAAATGATAGGTCAGCTCTAGGCTACATGACTTCTCTTATGCATCCAAATGAATTCTCCCACAAGATAAGATTTTTATCTTCAAGTGTAGTATGAAACCCTAAGTAATGGATCCTCAAGTAGAATGGTTGATAATCATATGTACAAATAAATGATTAACTTTATATCTATATGAAATGGAAAAAATGATGTGTTTATATAGATGGATCTAACCCTAATGTCTTCCAATGTTTTAGTTGATATAATTGTCTCAATCAACTTTGTTCTTTAATAAATAAAGTAATTAGTTCTTGGACTAGGTTTAATGAGGCTAAATTAATCTCGTAATGTATTTTTATTTTAAGATGAATTTATTTGATAAATGAAAAAAATAGGTTTTTGGCTTAGGAAGGGCTTATTTGAAGTGGTGAATTACTTAGGGGAGTGTGTAAGGGAGGTTTAAAAGATTAAGAAAATGTATAGGATATGTGTGTGTTGATTTCAAGTGGTGGTATAAGGGAAAAAAAAATTGTGAAGCTCCAATAGTCTACCCACCCCTTTCCCAATGCACCCTTTAAGGTATACACTTAGAGAGATTGAGTCTCGATAGGTTCATGCAAGATAAAAAGCATCAATAATTAATAAAGTTTAAAAATATTATGTGTATACACCATGGGGGTGCATGTATATTATAAGTTAATGATGTGGAGATGGGTAGATAAACTTGAACCTAAACCTATAATATGGAGGATGAGAAGAGCCAAAGAAAGATGAAAATTCTTGGATTAGAAAGAGAAGTATGACAATAGAGAATATGAAATAAAGAAAGTAACCCATAATTAACTGTGAATAGGAGTAAGAGTATAATAGAATATGTTAGAGATAAAAAAGTCAAGTAAGAATATATGAAATATGTTTGAAGTAAAGAGTGTAGAGAGTGTATGCAATTACAAATACATTAGATCTATAAATCAATCCAATCTCAGAGAAGATAGATCCTACTTACATTTTTGATTGGGGATACATTAGATAAATTATAACATGACTAATATGTGTATTTTATAGACCCAATGAAGGGATATCTTATCATAATAATATCACTAGGAAGGGTTCTAAAGCCTCCAGTCAAGAAAAACCATGAAATAACCCTAATTAAGTCCTATGTTTACATATTCACTATCGTAATAAAAAGTAAAGGAAAAATCTAATCTACTACTCACCAAAACTTGTGGCATAAAGTGGGGGTAATAAATAATAAAATTAAAGATGCATAAAAGACATATACTCATGTCAATGTATATGGAATCCTAATGCATGGAAGAAAAGTAAAAATTCATATCTATCTACTTTTACAAATGAGAAACAAAGTTAGGAATACTTACCTTTGAAGATGAACCTATTGAGCCTCAATCTCTCGCTTGGACAAGGTGATTCACAAGAGGTTGTTATGGATGATAAGGATAAATCAGATCCAAGGTAAAAAACCTATTAATTAATCCAAAATATTTATCCACAAGACAAGATCTGTATCTCCAAAGAAAGTATGAAACCTTAAGCTTGTTCCTCAAGTAGAATGGTGGATAAGTAGATGCATAATAGCTCTTACTTCTTATTCTCTTATCCAAATAATGGAAAAATGATTTTGTATATATATGTGGATTTAACCCTAATCCCTTCTAAATGTTTTGACTGATAACATCGACCCAGTCTACTTAGTATCATTATTGACAAAAAAACACTAGTTCATAAGCTAGGTCTTCCAAGAGTTGACCTATACCCTAAATGAGTTTTGCCAATAAGAGTAACGGTCGACCCAATCAACCTAGTCATGTAAACTATTAAAAAGGGTCATAGGTTATTAAAAGGGGTATAGAAGGTGGTATAATACTAGAGGAGTGTGAAAAATAAGATAAAAAGCTTAGGGAAATGGTTTTCAAGAGATAATTGTGTAGATAAAAAGTGGAAAAATGACAATAATCATGCCAAGCACCAATGTTCTACCCACCGCTTTCTCGATGCACCCCTTAAGGCATGAACTCAAAGAGATTGAGACTCAATGGATTTTTCAAATATAAAGAGCACCAATAATTGATAAATTTTTTAAAATATTATATAAATATATATATATATATATATATATATACCCCACTCAAAAATCATCACAAGCCATGTAAGTGTAATATAGGATGGTGTTTCAAGAATATAATATGATGACACATAACACTAATGCTAAGTAAAATGTAGTAAGGATAAAATAAGATAAATGAAAGGATGGAATTGAAAAACACATACCTTTACTTACCTTAGTGTTATATATAAATAAGGAGACTACGAGAGATGTGAAGGTGTCCAATGTGAGGAACATTAGGTAAACCTATAGAGATTAGTGCAAAAAAGAGTGAAAAATATAATTTTTTGTAATATAGACATATGATAGTGGAAAATATTCTCTACAACATCATGATTCTAGAAATTTTTATGTTTCAGAAAATGAGTTAGTAAGAAAAATATGATCAAAACAAGGAATCTAATAATAAACAATTAAAAGGTAAAGAATTGTGAATTTAACCCTAATCCATTCTAAATGTTTTGACTGATAGCATCGACCCAGTCTACTTAGTATCACTATTGACAAAAAAACACTAGTTTATAAGCTAGGTCTTCCAAGAGTTGACCTATACCCTAAATGAGTTTTGCCAATAAGAGTAAAGGTTTACCCAGTCAACCTAGTCATGTAAACTATTAAAAAGGGTCATAGGTTATGAAAAGGGTTATAGAAGGTGGTATAATACTAGAGGAGTGTGAAAAATAATATAAAAATCTTAGGGAAATGGTTTTCAAGAGATAACTATGTAGATAAAAAGTGGAAAAACTGACAATAATCATGCCAAGCAACAATGTTCTACCCACCGCTTTCTCGGTGCACCCCTTAAGGCATAAACTCAGAGAGATTGAGACTCAATGGGTTTTTAAAATATAAAAAGCATCAATAATTGATAAATTTTTTAAAATATTATGTGTGTATATATATATATATATATATATATATATGCCCCACTCAAAAATCATCACAAGCCATGTAAGTGTAATATAGGATGGTGTTTTAGGAACAAAATATGATGACACATAACACTGATGCTAAGTAAAATGTAGTAAGGATAAAATAAGATAAATGAAAGGATGGAATTTAAAAACATATACCTTTACTTACCTTAGTGTTATATATAAATAAGGAGACTACGAGAGATGTGAAGGTGTCCAATGTGAGGAACATTAGGTAAACCTATAGAGATTAGTGCAAAAAAGAGTGAAAAATCTAATTTTTTGTAATATACACAAATGATAGTGTAAAAGATTCTCTACAACATCATAATTCTAGAAATTTTTATGTTTCAGAAAATGAGTTAGTAAGAAAAATATGATCAAAACAAGGAATCTAATAATAAATAATTGAAAGGTAAAGAATTGTGAATTTAACCCTAATCCCTTCTAAATGTTTTGACTGATATCATCGAACCAATCTACTTAGTATCATTATTGACAAAAAAAACACTAGTTCATAAGTTAGGTCTTCCAAGAGTTGACCTATACCCTAAATGAGTTTTGCCAATAAGAGTAAAGGTCGACCCAGTCAACCTAGTCATGTAAACTATTAAAAAGGGTCATAGGTTATGAAAAGGGGTATAGAAGGTTGTATAATACTAGAGGAGTATGAAAAATAAGATAAAAAGCTTAGGGAAATGGTTTTCAAGAGATAATTGTGTAGATAAAAAGTGTAAAAAATGATAATAATCATGCCAAGCACCAATGTTCTACCCACCGCTTTCTCGGTGCACCCCTTAAGGCATGAACTCAGAGAGATTGAGACTCAATGGGTTTTTAAAATATAAAGAGCACCAATAATTGATAATTTTTTAAAAATATTATGTATATATGTATATATATATATATATATATATGTATACATACATATATATATATATATATATATATATATATATATATATATATATATATATATATATATATATATATATATATATATACCCCACTCAAAAAACATCACAAGCCATGTAAGTGTAATATAGGATGGTGTTTCAGGAATAAAATATGATGACACATAACACTGATGCTAAGTAAAATGTAGTAAGGATAAAATAAGATAAATGAGAGGATGGAATTGAAAAATTCATACCTTTACTTACCTTAGTGTTATATATAAATAAGGAGACTACGAAAGATGTGAACGTGTCCAATGTGAGGAACATTAGGTAAACCTATAGAGACTAGTGCAAAAAAGAGTGAAAAATCTAATTTTTTGTAATATAGACATATGATAGTGGAAAAGATTCTCTACAACATCATGATTCTATAAATTTTTATGTTTTATAAAATGAGTTAGTAAGAAAAATATGATCAAAACAAGGAATCTAATAATAAACAATTGAAAGGTAAAGAATTGTGAATAGTAAATATAGAGTGAAAAAGAATTTATTTGATATTATTTGAATTATTTGAGACAAAAATAGATCTCTAAGAGAACTAATGAAATCTAAAAGAGACAAAATGGTGAGGAGACAATAGTTGAGATGAAGAGGATGCCTAACAGTCATAATGGGTGAATCATATATAGGCAACTAATAATTTCAAATTTGTTTTGAATATTTTGTTGGAATTAAGTGTTTTATAGAAATTTTTAAATTAAACTAATTATAGAAAATGAAATAAACCTTAGGAAGTTTATAAGGGAACTAGAGGTTAAATGAAGAACTAGGTTTGAAAATGATTAGAGGAATAAGTGTTGAAGGAATATATGATAAGAGGTCAAAGGGTCAATAATTTGAAAGAACTAGGTCGTCCTAGTTGAACTAGTACGCTAAAAATCAGGTTTTGACTGGATCGACCTAGTAGGTATGGGTGTAATTAGTTTATTTAAGTAGAGGGATGACTTAGTACCCTATTATCAACTTAGTTGATTAATATAAATTTCCACTTTAGTACTAAGTTGGGGAAATGAAAGGTTTGACCTAGTTTGTTAAGTCTAAATGGTTGACCCAATACTATTAGGTTGATTTAGTATGTTACTAAGTGGCTGGTATAGTACTAAAATGTAAAATATTGGTTGATAGAGTAATTTTAAGGCCCAAGTTACTTGACCAAGAATTTAAATGGATAAGTAGGATAAAAATAAGTCAAATTGGTAATAAATTATTAGATTAAGGCAAATTAGGTTCACTTTTACTAAAATTTAAAATAATGTATTTGATTATAAGTGACATGGAGGTATACTACATCTTTTGTTGTTTGATGATTGCAAGGGTGCCAAATATTTTGGTGATTAGTGGATGTGTGATAGCTTCTATATCTATTGGATAACCTAATGAAGGTAGAATGGACTATATTAGTTATATTAGGATTAGGAGGCATCATGGAGATGTAATGAGTTATATTGAGTGTTGATCTAGAGGTCATGTTCCTAAGGGGATGGGAGTGCTTGACCAATACGTTTAGGTGAGTGGTGGATGGGGATACCATAAAGGTAGGTATCACATTAGAGGATGTCCATGCTTTACTTAGCCTTCCTATAGGAGGAACATTAGTGATACCAAATGATCAAGAGGAGAGATGATCATTATATTGATGAGTAACTTGCTCATATAGGATTTACCTAGGATTGAGGGTGAGTCTATTTGATGTTTATATATCCCAAGTTCTATATATCTAAAAGGTTTTGATATTAATTATGATAGTATGATTACTATGTGACAAGTTAAATGGTAAGGTACCATTATATGTGATAGCCTTCTGATAGTTGATATTAGAGTAGGGGCAATCTTTGACTTGGGTTATATCATTTAGGTTTAGATCATGCATGATATATATTATATGTTATCTAAAGGGTATAATACCATGAGGCTAGTGGTATTACTAAGTGCCTAGATATATGAGAGGTTCCTAATGTACTGACTAGCTAGGTTACCCCATATGGTTGATGATTAGTTACCTCAAGTACTAAGATAGAGACAAGATCAGGTGGCATAGGTCATGCCCCACATGATATAACTATAGATGGTCACATGAAGAGAGATCATGTGGTAGACTTATGCACACATTATGATAGTTTGGCTAAGTTTGAGGATGGTGGCATGAGAGTTATCATAAGCACATATCATGAGCCATTACATTTGGTGGGTAGAGCCACATCTAATGGTATGCTTACCAGGATAGTTTGGATTTCTTCATCTGATGTCTCCTATAGTGGTGCCCAAATTTTGGTCTAGGAATGTGAGAGAGATGAGGGGAAGAGGAGGAGGAGGACCACCAATAATGATATTTGAGATTAGACCATGATGTGAAAGACCATGGATAGGTTGAGCATGATGACTAGAAATTAGAGAGGACATGGATGTGGATGCAAGAGTTTTGTAAGTATCATAATCAGCACCATAGTAGGAGAAGTGGTGATTGCCTCAATCACATCATTGATATAGATTCTAATGGTGATATAAAACATAGAGGATGGTTATCCAAGATGACCTATAAATCAACCTAGGGCAAAGCTAGTCTACAGAGGCACTAGTGAAGTGAGGATTGAGATTGGCACATGTGGTGACCCAAGGGTTTGCATTAATTAGGAGGCATCTTATGGACAAGGTACTGAGAGGATGATCTAATGGAGAGACCATGTTTTCTGGTTGAGTAGATAGGGATAAGGTTCTTGGTAAAACTGAGATAGGTAATAAATGTTGAAATTTGTTTAAGCTTTGAAAATAGAATACTAGTTGTATAAGATTTAATTGATAGATAATAGATATATATATTTTGAGATATATTTATGATCTTACATCTATCTAGTTTGAATTTTTTATATCTTTCTAACAAGGGGGACACCATATGGGGATCCCTAGTGAGGGAATCAATCCATTATATTCTATATGGGGTGTTGATGCCATACAACCCCACCACATTAGATGATCCCATAGTACCATCTACCCTTGCATAAGTGAGCTAGTTTAAACTAGTAGGAGAGGTCATGAGGAGATTATAGGCATGGAAAGATGTGCTATATCCACCAACATGGGTGGGAGTTAGAGATGCACATACATGGTAGGCCTTGGCTTAGGAGAGCCATGTATTTGGCTACCACTATTCAGCCAGGATAGGTACAAGCCTAGGTGGCCAACCTAAAAGGATAGGTAGTAGGATTGAGATCTCAAACATATTATTTACAATATAATATTTAGAGGGGATTATATAAGGCATAAATGGGAAATGTCACTAGGCCACAAGATATACATGATAGAGCCTAGCCTTAGAGTTAGAGTGATGTATTTTTATATAGACATCTTATTTTGATAGGTGAATGTTGATCTTATGTGTTTGTATTGTTGTTGTGATTGTGGATGCATGGATATATTTATTTTTAGCACATTTAGTTTGCTTTTATTATATATTCTATAGGAAAACTATGTGTTTTATTTTATTTTCTAGAATTATGTAGTACACATGAATGGTTAAAAATAAATAGACAAAATGGATTTGGCAAAGTATAATTAATCAAAAACAAATGTATTACACACTATTTTATGTTGGGAAATGTGTAACAGAAAAAAAAATGACTAAGTATAATAAACCAAAGAGTGGTAAACAAGAGGGTTAAATGTTTTTTTAAAACCATGAGAAAGATTGACACTAAATTTGAAACAAGTAAAATCAAACTAAATCACATTGGGAAGTATGAAAATAATGTAACAAAATGGAAAACCAATGAAAGAATAATGGTATAAATATAAATAAATTAAGTCAATTAATCATACTAAATCATGTTGGGAAGTAGAAAAGAGAAAAAAAATTGACAAAAATGGTCTTCAATTAATCACACTAATTCAAGCTAGGAAGTATGAAAAATTGAAGAAAAGTGGTTGGATTCTTACATACAATCAAAAAATAAGAAATCAAAAGATGAATATTAATGAAGTAAGCATAAAATATACAAAATAAAGATGGGAAACATGCCAATGATGTGAAACTTACAATGAATCACATGTTATCTCATATTTGACACATGTAATTTTGTTGTGACTTGGATATTATCAAATTTTATGACGGTCAGGTCCTATCTATGGTCTTACACTAAAACTCACAAAGGGAAAACTAATGAGGTAGAATTAATGTGAAAATTTGTTAAAAGGGGATTTTTTTAATCTTAATATGAGAAATTTTGTAATTTGTGAGGAAGGTCAGGTCCTATCCATGGTCTTACAATGTAATTCACAAATGGAATCCCTAGGGGGAGTAATCAGTGAATAGAATAATATTTCTCAAGAAAAAATATTAGGGTTGTGGGGAGTGAAAAATGGAATGTAAGAATCATAATTTAGGCATCTTATGAGAAGACCTTAGGAGACATGATGCACACTAAGGACATGAGAAGACATTGAGTGACTAGTGACCATCAATATACAGAGGATACATGTTTGCTATAGACACAAAGTTATGTAGGAAAATAAGTGTGATACTAAGATCAACTCATGTAGGTAGTTTTGATATATGAAATTAAAATGGACCTACCTTCCCACAATGTGTTCCCTATTCCTCAAGACCCCTTATAGATTTGTCAGTCTACTATGAACATTGGGAACTTTCATGAGAAAGTAGGTAGCAGTAAAAGATTTTTTTGTTCTTATTTTATAATCTACTAGCCCACTATAAACCAATGGACCTCACTTATATCATGAGGCTAGATATGGAGTTTGAAATTCAATTACAAAAAGGATATATGCTTTAAATCATGTCTTTTAGTGTGATTTGACTTTTGAAAAGTTTAAATATTACCTTTTTTTATCATTGCCTTTTGTTAAATGATTTGGATTTTGAATGTTTTTAAAGATTTTAAGATTCCTCCTCCATACAGACATGGAATGACCAAACATGAGAGATAGAGTGATACACATGAAAGAGCTTTAGGCTTTGGCTAAAGGAAGCTAAGTATCCAAAGACAAGACTGACTAGAATATTTAGGCTTAATGATGAACCAATATGTTATCTCAAGTCTCAACCATATGTATACTTAGTTTGTGAAATGAAATAAAGGGAAATAAAGGGATATCTAAAGTGGACTGATAAAAGGAGATTATAATGAGGGGAACTATTTGTGAAATGATTCCATGGTAAAGAAGGAATGACTAAAGGGAGAAAGGTTTACATAAACAAGTCACAATAATAATTATCCATGTTTATATAAATAAGATAGAAAACAATCATGAAAAAGAAAAAAATCATAAGAAAATGAACTTCAGAATAAAAAGACTACAATTTATGAAAAAGAATCCATAAGAGAACATAATGATATCATAAGCAATATAAAGTGTGAAACCAAAATCACCATGTAAAACAGATAATAATTTGACACAATGTCAAATGATATAAAATAGATAAATGTAAAGTTGGATCACATGTCCAATCTAGATAAAAATGTAAGAACACCATGCATGTGTTCATAAGTACTGATATATTTATCCACACACATTATCCATAACATATGATAAGTCTCTATGAATTTAAATGTGAATTGTAGCTAACATCTTATCATGTGTACACCTAAAATCACTCACCTCATTACCTTCAATAATATTCCTATTAATTGATGCTAATTATGCTAATACCATCTATTCTAATTCATCCCACTAATTAATCCCCCATTCCTAGCCATTTATTCAATATCCCCCTTCAATAATTATCCATTTTACTATCCTTAGTCTAATCTTATCCCTTCATTAATTCTATCCTAATCCCTATTATTCTAATCTAATCCTATTTATCCATTATATGGGAATTTAAAATTCCCATAACCCCACCTAATCACCTATTAACCTACTCCCTAGGTATTCTTACATCTCTAGGAATCCTAATCCTCATTAATGCCCCTCTAATCCTCCATTATCCCTAAAATAATAGATAAGCCTCTAGAACTATATAATCTCCTTCAATTCTTTATAAGTCTCTAAATTAGAGACTTCTAAATAATTTTAAATCCTATAAAAATCCCTCCTTTTGCCTATTTAAACAAGTTCTTCCTCTACCCTCAAACCAACTTGAATCCTCATAGTAAATCCATGTCCATTTAGCAATCAACTAGTATTTCAATAACACCATTATGCCAAAATCAATCCTTAATTAAGCATCTATCATCCATCATTTTGATCAAACATTCATGTCAATCTAAGTTTATATGCAATCACTTGATCATTTATAAATACTGGAAGGAGTTGATATCAAATAAGGAATTTGGTAAGCTTTTATATCATTCTAATTTATTTTATAAATCCTTCCTATTATGTAGTTTGATATTTGAGTTGATTGAATTACATAATTTAATCTATTGAGCTCAAATTTCATGTTACATTTTGGCAAGCATAGCGGGATGAAACCCACAATCTCTTGATATAACCCATTTGAGTTGAAGTGTGAAGATAAGTTTACAGGTTACAAAGAAAGAGGATAAGTGTCCATATATCCAAGAATCTCGAAATAGCCATCTCTAAGCATTGTAAAAAAAAATGAAGGTGGGATTTATAAAACCATTTTGATCCCTTTTTTTGAATTTGAATTGAGTGTAATATCATAACTTATGACTTTATTGGATAAAATAAAAACTTTACTAGTGACTTTGTTGGTTGATTAAGCAAATTTATTAGGGTGTGTTGAAATAAAATTTAATCTAATTCTAACCTATCTTCTTTGAAGTTTGTTTTATTTTTGTGAGATTTTAGAGCTTTGTTTAGGTTTATCAAAGTTTCCATTCATTGTCAGGTTGAGATAAGCAAAATTTTATGGATTTAATAGCAGTTTTGAATTTATTCATTTCCACACTAGTTTTGATTCAAGTATATTTTTGTCTCTGGTTTGTCTACAAAGCCACAACTAGTGGAATGTCAAAGCTAATGATTTTATGAATATATTTGGTAGCAAATATTTTCCCTGTTGGTCATGTACTAAGCATTACTCTACCAGATCACCAACTAGTGGGTTTGATACCAAAATCCATCTTCCATCATGCTTGTAATAATATATCCATAACCTGTTTAAGCTTGATAAAGGTTATTATATAGTTTAGATTTTTTTAATGCCTATTTTAAATCTATAAACTATGGTTGTTTCCATGAGCCATCTCAAATTTTTCATTTGCTCGAGAAAACATAAGGTTTGGTGTGGCTATATGGCACACCAAGTGTCTTTCCAAAATATTTAATAGCCTCATAATGACTATAAAGTCCATGTGGAAAGAATGCATTTCAAGCGTTCCCTTCCTACCTAAATAATAATAATAATAATAATAATAGTAATAATAATAGGACCTTAGCTGATTAAAGAGCTATGACCTTTATAGATGGTAGTTCATAAAGTCTTTTGTCATCAATAATAATATTGACTGACACAATAGTATTATCCTCCTTCCCATTCATGTAGTGGACTAGATAAGAAAGAGATAATAGTGCTTTGGAATAGCCTTTTTAAAACCACCACATTGACGTCATTATTGGTTCTCCTCAACAAAAGCTAACAAAAACCTTTATGAGAAACTTGAGGAAAATATCATCACTCTTGGAAATGATATGCTTGGCCTTTTTTCCCTTCCCCCTCCTACTTTCAAATAAACACCCATTTTTCCATGCCTTGTGCTTAGACATTTTATCTAAGGGTTTATACACCTTGTGCCAACAAAGAAAAAAATGATTAGGTTAGACACTTATTTTTCTACATTAGGTAAAAGTCACTATGTGAAGACATCCATACCTCAGTCTTTTAAATGGGTTTTATTCTACTATCATTTGGGCCAAAAATAATATTTTTTTCTTCTATCCTGATTAGCTAAATGTCAGAATACACTTGTATGTTCCATTCCATCAAATGGGTCACATCCCTTGAGACCATCATCCCTCCTATCCCATCCAAGGTTGCCATCTACAAAATCCTAAAGATTCTAGATTTGAATTAGAGTCCCAAATCAAATCATTTAATATTCTTGACTTGTGTACATTACACGAGGAGAATTTGAAGTTTTAAATTTTGAGATATGATTTTCAGTATAATTTTAAATGTTTATTATTAAACTCTTATTTTTAATAGTTTTTACTATTTTGGAGAATTTAATATAAATGGCGTAGTTATAGAAAGTGATATTTATATCATTTAATAGTTGTGTTTATTAGTTTTAGTCATTTATTTAAAAGGTGATAGTTAATAATAATAATCTTTATATATATATATATATATATATATAATAAATAAAATTAAAAAAAAATCATATTTATATATATTAAAGTTTTAATATTGAGAGTGGATTTAGTCTCGTAATATCATGATTTTAAATGAATTTGTCATTATAGGTTGTAAATATTGGATTTCCTTCTCTTTTTTTATATAATATAAATAAAGTGTAACATCATCTAACCTAAAGGCAATACGACCGCCAAAAATGAAAATTATCAAAACTAATCCTCATCTTATAGGTTTCCTATTTAAGCTTGCCAAATCA
Source organism: Torreya grandis (assembly GCA_037957365.1). NCBI lineage: Eukaryota > Viridiplantae > Streptophyta > Pinopsida > Cupressales > Taxaceae > Torreya > Torreya grandis. The sequence goes on along the minus strand of JARHVA010001464.1, from coordinate 2,534,936 downwards.
AAACTACTGAACTTGTGTTTATAGGCTACCTTTCAAAGAATCCATTTGGCACTTTAAAAAATCAAATTTTGATTATCTATTTTTTATTATATATATCATCTTGTTGTGAAAAATTATTTCATGTATATACTTGTGTGTGTGTGAGTATGTGTGTAAATAATCATTATATCATGCCTCTCACACATAGGTAATTAGTCAGTTAATTAATCATATAATGTGTTTTGATTGTTTATCACCCCCCCCCACTAGGATAACACATGACATGGAATTGATCCCCATGTATGGGATTAGTTTATATGGGTTAGGGTCATGGATTTCATCACTGCATATTGATCAAACTCCATGTTCTATTAGAGTCAAAAATTAGGGACATTTGTCATTAGGCTAATAAATTGACCCCATATAGGTCATCCATGAAGGGGAAGAGTTAAATATATAAACTAGGCATTAGACATCACCCTATATGGACTTGGGGCCCAATGTACCTTTGTGTATACAAGAGACACCCTTAGAGATCATATTCTACCAAGCATAAGACCTTCTAGCCATAATAGTTATACAATTATAGGAGTCAGTATTAGCTCTAAAGTAGTCATTAAGTGAAAGTGGGGTTGAGAGGGTTAAATTGATGTCATAATGGGTCACCAACTTACAGCCTCACCCATGAAGCCATTGGATTGTGCAGATGTTAGGTTACACATCCATCAATTTACTAATATAAGTTTTAGATTGTTTGCTTGGGTGTGTGTTGTGTTAAACATGTGTTGTTTGTGAGCCAAGTCAGCCTTCCCCCAAAAATTCACACATATATAAGTCTTTTTTAAAACTCATCTTGTACATCCTATCATCTTGCATATTCGTACATCATCTCATATCATATTGTATATCCTTACCACATCTTTATTCCATAATCCTTTGTATATATCCTAATCAGTCTTTATCCTATCATACACATTGTCTTTATCTATATTTTTCTTAGTCCTATTCCATCTCCCATCTTTCCTAACCATATACACTTATCATTTATCATGCCCCCTATCTTCCCCCATTTTATCATCATCACCATCTTGATTCCATCCCTAATCATCACCCTACATCTTAATCACATCCTATATATCCTAAAACCATCCCCTTGTACCTAATGTATTCTTTTGTACATCCTACTAGTCTTATCCCATCTTAGTTCTACCTATAATTCATCCATCACTCACCATACTAATCATCATCTTGTCCACCCCTATCTCACTATCACATCATATATATAATCCTTTTATATTTTATCCCATTTACCATTTTATCTTAAATATATTCACCCATTATTAGTCATACCCATATCACCAACATCTTGTACATACTTTTCTCATTATTCGCTTTCATATATACTTTTGCCTTTTACATCCTTATTTTTTACATATTATCCTCTTATATTCTTTTTATTATCCTTATCTCAACCCCCATCGTGTCCTCATCCCATCACACCCACTTATCATTATTCACATCACCTATATCTTGTCTTATATCCTATTATCAACCTTTTGAACATATCATTCTCTTACATCCTATTCACCTCTAACATCCTTGATTTTGTCCCATTATAGTCATACCCATTCATCATTATCCACATACTTCATCACCAATATATTATTTTATACATTATTAACATCATCTTGTACATATTTTCCTCTTATACCTTCTTTTTGTCTTATTCTTATCTTAATAAAACCATATCCACCACAACTTCTAAACTTGACTTTATCAATCTCTATTTCACCATCATCCCCATATCATTTTATCTCAATTTTACTTCATTTTGTATATCCTTATCATCATAATTTTATAGACTTTTCATCCTATCCCAAAACTTGTCTTAATCCCATCCACTCATCATTGGCCACATATTCATCACCTATATCTTATCTTGAACATCATTTGTTATTTTAAAACACCCTCTAGTCACATCCTATCCTAGTCATATCCTGTCACTTACATTTTATCTTGTGTATCCTTAGTCATAGCCTTGACATGTTTTGTGTGTGGATTTAAGATTTCATTAGAAATATCCAAGGGTTTTAATAAAATTGAGAGAGGCAACACAAGTGTCAGAACCCTCCTCAATCAAGGCATACTTGACTTGGATATCACCAATTTAGACACTGATGAACAAAGGAAGATTATTCACATGAAGCAAAATCTCATCATGGATAATGGAAGCAATGGGTAATTTGAGGGAAAGAGAAGTGTCCATTTTTTCATGAACATATATAGACATAGCTTTGCATTGTTGTAAAATGTTATCATCTGATCTGGATAAGGTGTCTTCACATCCTACTAGGGGAGGGATGGGGGATTTTTATTTTAAACAAAAGTTGGATAATATGGTTATGATGATGTGGTTTGATAAATGGGATTTGAGATGGGATATTAGTGAGTTTTATGATAGGATCCCATTTATCATAACCCATAAAAATATTGTTGGAAAGAGGTGCATAGTGTTGAAGGAGGTCTTCAAAAGGAGGAGCCAAAGTACATGTGAATTTATGTTGATAAGAGGTAGAAGGTTTAATTATAGGATAAGTTTATATATTATGTTGAGAAGATGGATAATTTGATTTAGGTATGGTTTTAGAATTGTTAGAAGAAGTGTTGATAAAAATGTGAGTATCATTGGTGATAGGTAAGGAAGATGGAGAGATGGTGGAAATAGTATGAGAAGTGTTATCCAAGGGAGGGGTTGGAATTGATTTATAAAAATATATAATGTCATCTTACCCTAACTCATTTAAGTGATTTGGAGAATAATCTTAGATAACATGAAATGTGTGAGATAGTGGCGGTGTGTAGATGGTTAAGGATCAATGAAAGTAACCACCCTTTGCATGTTAGTCATATTTACCATATTATCTTAAAGAGTTAGGTCAAGAAGATTGTTAACATTATCAGAAGGGGTAGGCTTGGCTTGGGTATCTTGGTGATTTGGAAGAGGATATTTATAGATGGAAAAATAATCATGATCCTAATTTAAAGCTTGAGCTTTATTATGTGTTTCATGGGCTTTAAAAGCAATGTCATAGGATTTTGAGCATTGATGAATGATATAATTATGGTCAAAATTGGGACCAAGAAGGAAATCCATATCAAAATTATGAATTTGCCTATAGGTCTCATGATAATGACCCCAAATAGCATGAAACCAAAAAAAATTATTGGGATCATATCAAGATTTCATAGGATGAGTGGGATCAAGTTCTCATGGGAGAGGCCTTGGGAAATGTTTTTATAATTCTAATAGGGATAAAGGTTTATGAATATTTATGTTTTTGGATAAAGAGAAATGAGGGTTGGTGATTTTTTTATAAGGGGAATCTTTCTCCAAAGTTTGGTTAGGAACAATAACTTGAATAGTGTGAATGGTATCATAAGATTTAGTGACACCATCATTTGTATCATGAAGATTACTTTTCTTAAGTAACATAGGAGTACACATAGAAGGTTGGGATGGATCAAATTTATGCTTAAGTAAATCTTGATGTTTATATGGGTCAATAGCCTAAACCAAATTACATGTAAAGAGAGTTTGGAATCAATATTACAATTTGGAAATAAGAGAATTAGTAAATAAATGTAAAAGGTTGTCATTAGCCATATTATTTTTGCATTTGTTATACAAGGTCTTCCATTATTTAATGAAATCTTGTGAATTTTTAGTTTCAAGTTGATTACAATTGATAAAATAGGCCAAGGTATTCTCAAGAAGATCACTAGTTTGGAACTCTTAGATTAGAGCATTGACTAAATCTTCTCAAATAGAAATATAATTAAATTTATGTTGGTTGTACCAATCTAAAGCATCACCAATGAGATTTTTTGATAAGATCTTCATAGAAAAAAATGTGTTTAATTTGACCCAATATTTATATATATTTCTAATTTTTTTAAACGAAGAGTAGGATCAGTTGACCCATTGTAAGCAATGGTAAGCATGATACCTCTTATATTGACAATAGTAATTTAAGATGTAAGACACTCATTTTAAATATGATTGATTGTATTATTTACAAGAGGAGGCTTAGGGATAATATTACCATGGTAATCGATAAGAGGAGGTAGGGGAACATTTTTATTATGCATGCCCCATGGCATCTATTGAGGGTGGGTTCAAAGATGGATAATATGATTTTACACTTACATCATTTGATTTGCATTATTATCTTGAAATTAGTATTTGATGGGTTTGATTAAAATTAGTATTTGAATAACTAAAATTAGTAGTAGTGTCTTTGGTGCCACTATGGGTATTAGGAGGAACTTGAGAAGAATTGTTAGTAACTGAGGCACTAGTGGCATAATTTGCTTGTGTGGAAAAATATGGACTAGTAGATGGATGAGAATAAGTATCACTATAGGCATGATTCCCTTAGGTATAAAATGATGCACTAGTGGAAAAATTGAGAAGAGTGGGTCTTGGAATAGGCCCACTAGATATAAAACCTACCATGTTAGTATAGATACTAGGTATGAGAAGGGGTGAAAATAGAGGTAAAATGATGGGAATAAAAGAAGCTAATATCCCCAAATCCATGTGAGAATGTGGGATAAGGTGAATGAGGATCCTCAAATTTACCACTTATCATGAGATGGTAAATAGTAGAAGGATTTTTTTCCTCAATGTTGAGGAAACTCATTGATGAAGAAGAGCATTTCAGGTGTATTCTCTAATTTGGATTGAACTTCAAGTGATAAAATAAGATTGAAAAGTGAAGAATAATGAGAAGGTGTCCCATAGTTTGTTATGTGAGTGGATATATGAACATTACATTCATCCAAGATAGGAGCCACAAGATGCTTATGGGAGAACCTAGTAGGGTTAGTAAGACTCATCATATCCATTTAATTTAACTTAGTATTTTCTTGAAATAAGAATTTCATGATGAAGGAGAGAGATTAGGTAAGGAAAATTTTGATGCAAAATCAATACAATACAAAGGGACAAATAAGAGTACATAGTCAACTTGGTCAACCTAATAATAGAAATAGGGTCTAAAATTTGAGTTAAAAAGGATACAGAGTTGATAGGGTCAAATTAGTACTATAACCTGAGATAGATAATATCCTAATAAGGATATAGAGTCAATAGGGTTGACTTAGTACTGTAACCTAAGAGGTAGAAATGAATACTAGGTTGACTAGGTTGATGCAATACTATGTCAAACAGAACAATAGTGTACTAAAAACAAGGAAAAAAATTTCAATGTAATTTGAAATGAAGAAATGGAAGTACACACAATCAATTGTGTCAATGATAATGATCTAATTAAGGCACACAACACAAAACCTTACACCAATACTAGCCAATGCAAGTTCTTGCAATAAAACATATAAAGAGCAAAGAGCAAGAAATCAACTTAAAAAGTAAATAATAACTAAGTGGTCATCTTGAATGTTGTTATATAATTATAAAGTGTTATTTTAAGTTGGCTAAAATTATAGAACTAGATATTAATCTATGGATGGTTTCAATATATTTATGCTAAATGTTTTTTGTATTGGCCATGGTACTAGCTCAGTATTTGGGCCTCCCCATCAATTCACAACCCCATAATGATAAGTTTGTAAGGTGGTTTAAAAATATATAAAATTAACCACATGTTTATATTTATCCATAAAACCAAGTCAACTTCCCCCTTGGTGATGAAATCTAAGTAGGTAGGCCTTGGGTAGATTAATGTTTGAATGCATTTTGAAATTATATGATTTGGTAGTGTGTATGAGAAATTAAAAAATAGTGAAACTAAATGGAATATTGAAAAACCACCTTATTATACTATGTGAGCTAATATAACCATGCAAATAACTGAAACTAAAAGTGTGAAATAATTACTCGCATATAGTTGTAAATTTTCAATTTAAAACATAGTACATAGCTGATTTAGATGATAGTGTATGCAAAAATTACAAAACATAGTCAACAATGTCACTATTTTAATATAACATAAATATTCCTTAATAATTAAGTCAACTAAGTTGACCTAGACTTTCAAACATAAGACAAAATAGAAAACTAGGTCAACTTGGTCAACCTAGTTTATTGTATGATGGTAATTTTAAAGATTGTAAACTTTGTTAAAAAAAACTATAAGGAAGAATTGAATTGAAAGAGAGAGAGAGAGAGAGAGAGAGAGAGAGAGAGAGAGAGAGAGAGAGAGAGAGAGAGAGAGAGAGAGAGAGAGAGAGAGAGAGGAAACTTGTTGGGTTAGAATATTTTGAGGACTATGAAAGTTCTATTGAATTTCCTTGAATGTTACTTGTAAATTCTACCAACTATGTTGACTAGGTCAAACTAGTTCTATAATTTGCTATTTGATGAAGCCTATTAAGATGACTATACCAGCCTGGTCAACCTATTATGTTTTTTAAAATTTATCTAGAATAATATGTTGACTTATTCACCTATTTTATTGTCTAAAAGTATATAATATCACTATGTTGACTTGTTAGACCTAGTAGCCTATATCTAATGAAAACCTACACAAAAAGAACAAAGTCATTTTTAATACAACTGTGTGTTAAACCTATGCACAAAAGTTATAAATTATACCAGAACTATCAACCTAAAATCAAAAATATATAAAAAATAATAAATAAAATAATATAAATGAAAAATGTGAAAGAAAACTTACAAGGGTTAAATTCACATCAAGTTCACTAGTATGTATGTAATCAAAAATACATCAGATCTATAAATTAATCTTATCTTAGAGAATATAGATCCTACTTACACTTCCAATTGGGGATACATTCGATAATTATGAACATGACCAATATTTGGATCTACTAGACCCAATTAGGGGATATCTTATGATAATAAAATCATTAGGGAGGGTTTTAAAGCCTTCAGTCAAGTAAAATGGCATGATAACCCTAACTAAGTCCTATGTTTTCATATTCATTATACTAATAACAAGTAAATAAAAAATATAATATAATGCTCACCAAAGCTTGTGGCACAAAGTGGGGTTAATAAATAATAAAAGTAAAAATTCATAGAAGGCATATACTCACATCAATTATATGAAATCCTAATACATGGAAGATAAGTATAAATGCATATCTATCTACTCTTACAAAGGAAGAATAAAGTTAGGAATACTTACCTTTGAAGGAACCCACTAAGCCTCAATCTCTCCATTGTAAAAGGTTCTTTTCAAGAGGTTCTTATGTTATGTAAGGAAGAAAAGTATAAATGTTCTCTAGGATACACAACCTATCAATGCATCCAAAATACATATCCACAAGACAAAATCCATATCTCAAAAAAAGGTATGAAACCCTAAGATTTTTCATCAATTAGAATGGTGGATAAGTAGATGTACAATAGCTCTCACTTCTTTTTCTCTTCTCTAAATAATGGAGAAATGATCTTGTATATATAGGTGAAGTTAACCCTAAACCATTCTAAAAATTTTTACCGATAGGGTCGACCTAATCGACCTAGTATCATTATTGATAAAAACTCACTGGGCCATGGGCTAGGTCAGCCAAGAGCCAAACTAGACCCTAAATGAGTTTTTACAGTAAGAGTACAAGGTTGACCTAGTCAACCTAGTCATGTAAACTATTGAAAGGGGATTTAAGTTAGTAAAATGGGTATGGAAGGTGGTAAAAGACTAGAGGAATATTCAAAAGAGGACAATAATATTATGGAAATGGTTTTTAGGAGATAAGTGTTAGATAAAAAGTGGCAAAAGGGACAACAATCCTATGAAGTGCCAATGGTATGCCCACCCCTTTCCTAGTGCACCCCTTAAGGCATGTACTCAAATAGATTGAGACTCGAAGGGTTTAAGACAAAGAGCATTAGTAATTGATAAAATTTTGAAAATATTATGTGTATATAGAGAGTATGTACAAGGGATTGAGGAAGAGGAAGAAAGAAATATAACTAGTGAAAATATGGAGCTCATGAAGTAGGAAGAAGAAGGTAGGTTAATAACCAAACAACTAGAAGATATAAATCATAATTAATGAAAAGGATATTGTTTGGACCTAGGAAGGAATATTTTTGGTAAGAATTTATGTTAGAATGTATAGATATCATAGGTTCAAGTTTAAATTTATAAGAATTTAATAATATATATCATTCACTTTAAGATAATGCATCTTCCCAACCCCATTTATCATTTGAGAGAAAAATAAGTGTAGGAAAAGAGGTGGATACAAGTTTGTTTGATTCAGTAACAAATAAGTTTGGTAAGTTAAGTGTGAAGACAAAGTAGGCAATAGGAAATAAGAGGATAGAAAAGATAGGATTCATTTTTAGGACACCTAAAAATATTAGTGTGAAAATGTTCTTACTCATAGTCACTAGTTCACATACACATATAGTTATAGTTGCCATTACATAGACACCTAAAGTCATAGTCTCTAGTGTATAAAAAGTAGTGTTAACAACTTCAATTTTGATAGCTATGTCTCTTAATGTAGGCATGTTTATTCATTTTATGCAATATGATGGGTCTACGGATCTTGAGTAACACTTGGTAACTTCCAACATGTAATGGAATGTTAAGGGAGAAACATATGATGATGTGAATAAAATTTGAACTAGTAGGGGATTTGTTAGGTCAAGTCTTAGAGATCATTTATAAAAGGATGTTAATACTCTCAGTCTTTCACAAGTTAAATATCTATTTCTATTAGAGTTTAAGGTGATAAAATGCTCAATCTAGACTATTCAAGACCTAAAGTAGATTTGATAAAAGTCAATAGAATTACTCAAAAACTATGATCACAAATGTTCTAATGCCATGAATAAGATTGATTTCATCCTAGAATATAAATATAAGGATACCTATTTTGTAGAAGGGTAGAAACCATGAATTAAATTTATTATTGTGTAGTCTCAATTCCTAACTAAGGCAGATGCCCACTCTACTACTCTATGAGTTGACCAAATTAAGGATTATGGTGACCTTCTAGTAGTGGGTTCCAAATTATAGGAAAAACCAAATGTTTTTATGAAAAGAATAAATGATATGCATGAGAATGATAGTATTAATTTAATCTTATGGTGTATAAAATTTAGTGGAGAGTGCCACCATAGGAATGACTGTCTCAAACTCAAAATATAGTTTTATGAAATTTGTAGAGTTATTGGACATGATACTTCAAAGTGACATATTTAAAATATATATATATATATATATATATATATATATATAAAAGTCACAATGTATTGAAACTTTTTTAAATTGATAAATCATGATGAGAGGAGTTTTATAACATGTAATATATATATATATATATATTATAAATAAAGTCTTCATAGTTGTTGCACAACATTTAATGACTATGAAGTAGGGTATCTCAGGCCAAAATGTACACATAACAAGTGTGACATAAGGTAATCCCTCGTGGATACATTCATCACTACCATGCTAACCATAGGGTATGGTTGGTTGATTCCATCTTCTCTTCAACATAGTATCAATCTTCCTAGAATAATGTGAGTTCAAAGAAACACCAATCTAATTGGGCTCAAAGTTCACCTCATCACCAATATGGGGGTATAATGCATATAAAACTAGCATAGAGGATATGTTGGAGAATATTCACAAGGATGGGGATAAAAACAAAATATAGGTGGATATAGAGTAGGATATAGGGGAGGATACTGAGGAGGGTATCAATTAGGCCATAACAATGACAATTGGTAATCCTGAACACCTATGTAATGTTATTTGTGTGGAGAATACAATCACCATGTAAATAATTTCCCTACCAATTTACAAATATAGACCTATTGTGTGTATTACAAAGTTTAATTCCAACATCAAATAGAGTCATGTCTAGTGCTTGATAATTAAAGGAAGGATAAACCAATGCTAAATGAAACCTAAGAATGCATTCATCTAGGTTGTTACTAGACAATAACATGCATAACAAGGATTACCTCCTTTGGAAATGGCAATAGATTTAGGAATCATAAAAGCTTGTCCTGATCAATATCCTAATCCTATATGTGAGAAGAATTTTATGTATCAGTATGGAAAGATTGTGTGCATAATGAAGCAGGAAGGAGTTATAAAAGATTTGAAATACTTATTGAAGTTACTCATTACACTATGAAATAAGGATATATTTGTTTCTAACTATTTTTTGCTTTTCTACATTCAGAAGAAGTAAGAAACTAAGATAAATGGTCAGGGGTTTGTACGTACCCAGATAAAGTTTGCGCACTATTATCCAGATGATTGAAGGGACTCCTCTTTGGCTATGGAGGATGACACCTGTTAGATAAGAAGAAAACTAAAATAAAGAAGGTGTTAGATAGATGTATGGTGGACTGCCAAGCAAAGCTCGATCCTAGAAGTGCAAAGGCTTCCTTGAGGGATGACAGTCCACTTTTGATAAAAGAATGTTGCTAAAAAGAGAAATGGTGAAAGACTAAACAAAAGAAATAGAGATAATGCGTACCTATATTCTGCTATCGATCTATCACAGTCACCGATGTTGGTAGTTCTACTGGAATCGGTTGGTCAAGGTTACTGATGTCATTTATTCTATCGACATCGGTAGGGGAAATGGATGATGTCGATCAGGACAATGGCCTTGGGCAAGTTTTGGACAAGGTTGTAGTTGACAGAGGGGTCTGGAAGGTCTGTCTAGGTCTAGAGGTCCATGCAAGATTGCAGGGAAGCCAATAGAGTCTTAAGAGCGACAAGGAGTAGAGGACAGGTTGTCAAAAGGAGTAAGGATATGGGGGAGGCCTCTCAACCTCTCTAGGAAGAAAGTCAAGTTTGGTCTGGTCTACAGTACTTAAAAGCAGCAAACAGAGACTGATTAAAAATACATTCTAAGTTACTAGAATGAAATAAAAGAAGAATACCTAGCTCTTGCTTGCTAATGGAGTGTAGAAGACTTGTTTCTGATGTGGCTGATGTAGAAGACTTCCTGCAATGTCTTTAACCCAAAGTCTGGGGCTATTTCTGTAGAGTTCATGTAGCCTGTGATGTTTGGTGTGCATCTGAGAGAGAGAGAGAAAGGTCAAATACCAGGAGCCAGAGAATTAGCCTTCGAGTTTGTGATTAGTATTACATTTGGCTTGCAAGTTGGTTTTAAGCAATTGACATCAGCGATCCCACTGGCATCGGCCAATGGATAACTGATGTCATCAGCTAGAAGATGGGTAAAAAGGCTATTTTTAGCCTTTTTTCATTCCTCTATCTGCTGAGTTTAGTGGTCATGGTTAAACGGTTGAAGGTGAGTTTAATAGGCATGGGAGACTTGGAATGATTAGTCATAGGGTGATAAATGAGGGTATCCAAGGGTGATGTTTAAGGGTGATGTGTTATTAATTTAAAATAGGTATTTTATTTTAAATTAATAAGTGTGTGGGCTAGGAATTTTTAGAAGTGGACCAAGGGGACCAAGGGGGGAGTCGACCAAGGAGTAGACACAATTTTGGTGTCTACATTTGCCCCTTTTTGTCTTGTTGGTTGTTCTGACGAACTGCAAGACAAAAATAGGAGTAAGTTTCCCCAAGTATGGGATGAGATCATTTTTGTCTTGTTGGTTGTTCTGACGAACTGTAAGACAAAAATAGGAGTAAGTTTCCCCAGGTATGGGATGAGGTATCCCCCCTCAAAGTGGGAGTCGAGAGAAGGTAACCTAATATCAGGTGCCGATTTGATAGAGAGTGGATGGATATGGTGGAGTTTGAGTGTGAATGCTAAAAAAGTTGAGATTATGTGTATACCACTTCACGAGATGGTCAGGTCAAATTGTCACCAATCAAGGTCAAGGAGTGCTAAAATTGAAATAACCGGTCCCCAGCATTTAGTCATAGCTGATTGGGTTATTCAATCCAAGCTATAGCTCCAATTGGTCATCATGTTCCAAGTATCTTGGGCTTAGGAAGTTCTCCTAGAAACATGGAAATGTCACAAGTACTGGGGATCAACTTACTCGCAATCCAATACTTGTGAGGGTCGTAATGCAGACAATTTTGCTAACCATTTGTGAGGTAGCATAAATGCAATCAAAATAACTAAGACAAAGTTGTCTCAAACATGGTCGTGGTCTGAGGAGATAGTCATGATATCTAAGATTTTTGGTTATGATTTTGGGTTGGTATAGATAGTTGGTCCATTAGATGGACAGACAAAGGAATGGCTGAGCTAACCTCAGAAGACCCCATGTCAATTGAGTGCTACCTACATAGCCCCTATTTTTAGGACCTCAAGCCAATGTAGTTTTCCCTAAAAGAGAGGAAGGGGGTTGGTTATGGATGGGTTGGATGAGGTTAAGTCATGGTTAAAGGTCAAATGGTTTGTCCATCAAGTAGATGAACAAATGGATGTGGCTGAGCTAACCCCAAAAGATGTCATGTCATCTGAGTGCTGCTTACATAGCTCTTGTTGGAAGGGCCTCAGACCAATGTAGTTCAAGAGAAGAGTCAAAATGGTTGATAGGTTGGTTTGGTCATGTTAATAATGATGAGGGTATGATGATGTTACAGCCTTTTCCATATTATGTGATGGTGTATTTTGTAACATTGGCTATGTGGTCTTTCATCCCTAGCAAGTTTCCATATTAGTGATGGATGTATGCTAAAAATGAAATGAGGTTATTTATGCTTCAGCAAGGAATGGTTTATGCTTGACATAAATTGTGTGGTCGATAGTTTTTATGTGTATTGGTTTCCATAGAAACTAGTGTGAATGGGCTATGTTAGTGGTCTGAAAATGCTTGGTTTGATTTGGTTGGGTTAAGAAAATGATTTGGTTGAATGTGACCAAGGTGTATAAGAAGTGAAAGGTGTGTTTCTCTTTCATTGACAAGGACCATAATGATTACATAGATAAGGTTTTTGGAAACAAAAGCCATGTTCATGCATTACGTCATTGACCATTGTTTATGTTAGAGAAGTACTCAAATCACTTGATGTTAAGTGAGCTCGAAATCCCTTGAGTATGTGATGTGATATGTGTGATTATGTGATATGTGAGGGTAGGGTAACCCTTTTTAGCAGGGATAACTTTGCCCCTTTTATAGGTGACCCTGAGAATGACTATAGATAAGTCCATGACTTAATAGTTTCTCAGTCATTTTTTTTTGTTTTTGGGTAGACTGATCGATGCGGGAAGTCTACGTGGGGATGTTGTTTTGTTTTATGGTCATATGTGAAGCTGATCGATGCAGGAAGCTTCTAAGAGAGTGTTGTTTGTAGTAAGATTTTTAGGCATAGCCATCCTTCAAGGGAGTGGTCTATATTCTACTTGATATGTTGATGTCTTTGAATAGTTGTCCTTCAAGGGAGTAGTCTATTAATTACAACAATGATGTAGCTATCTTTTGAGGGAGTAGTCTACATTTACAGTTTATGACCTTTATATGTTAGGCATCCCATTTTTATATGTTTTGTTGACTAAATTCTTAGCCATGGACGAGCCTCTAGAGGTTTGGAGGGTTCCCTTTTATTAGGACAAAGCATTCATGCTTGACAAAAGGGTTGACTAATGTTTGTCGGGTTAAGGGTTAAAAGGAATAGGGACGAGGATGATGGGGATTGCTCAAGGGATGAGCTCAAGTTAAATATCAAGTGAATGAGTACTTGATGAATAGTAGAATGGTCATAGATGCAAGGCATTAAGGGGCTCAGGCTTTGGTTGGCCTTCAAGAGAAGATAGATGATAAGTCCCTGGTCCATACTTGTGTGTTATGATATAAGGTCTGAGCTAATTAGGAGCAAACTTGCCTCATTTGCTTCTTTCCAGATCAGTCACATGTTGGAGATGATTAAGAAGTTGGTTGATGTTTGGTCGATGCTTGGTTAGTTGATGTTTGGTCGATGCTTGGTTGGTCGATGTTTGGTCAATGCTTGTTTGGTTGATGTTTGGTTGATGCTTGGTTGGTTGATGTTTAGTCAATGCTTGGTTGAGGTCATGATAGTCAGTATAAAGTTAAAGTCCCCCAATTGTTTTGTGACAGGGACAAAGTTTGATACCCATTGTGGATAATCAGTGGGTTGGATAAATGGGATGGAGAGAAGACAATGAAGCTCCTCTTTGTCAAGGAGTGTGACACGAGGATGATTCCTATGAAGCTTTTTCCTGATAGGCTTAGTTTAAGAGGGTGAGATCCTGATCTTCCATGTTGGAGTTTGGAATCTCAGAATTAGGGACAGTGATGGAGAAAATGGTAGGTAATGTTTTGATTAAAGAAGCTAGTGGTTAGGGGCCTTTAGGTTGGACTGCCATTGTTTGTAAAGCTTTGATTAAATATTGGTGATGTTGTGGAGAGCTTTGAATGAGGTCATATAAAGATGTCTTCATGGGAGTTTGGTGAAGTTATTTCACCATGGAGTTATGAATCAGCTTGGAAGATGTTAGATGGGATGTGCCTAAGATTGAAATCTTGGGTTTTGGTGGTTGAGGAGACTTGACAAATGGATATGTTTGAGGGAAAGAAACCTTTTCTTTCCCTTTATCCTTGAAAGTTTGTGACCTGGTGGCCACATTGATGGTGTTGATTTCAAATAATGGGGTTGAAGGTGGTAGAGAGACCATAGTCTATTGATGGGATCTCGATTTAGGTGAAGATGTTTGAGAGGTATGGGATGGTGTTGATGACTTGGTTAAAGGGTGGTCAAGAGGATCCTTAATGAATAGGGTGTCCTTTTTTAGGTGTTGGTGAATGATAGCCTTAAGAGTGCAACAACGCACAGTGTCATGTCTAGGTGTGTGATGATACACAAAAAAATTAGTGTCGTCTAACCAAGATGGTTTTGATTCAAGAGTTGATGAGTGTGAAGGTGAAGAGGTTTGGGAGACATTAGATGGTGTTGGAGATTTGTTGACAGTATCCTCAACAATATGGATGTCTTTCTTGAAGTATTGGTGAATAACAACCTTGAGGGCACAACAATTCTCGATATCATGTCCTAGTGTGTGATGATATAGGTAAATTTTAGTGTCATCGAACCATAATGGTTTCGATCCAAGAGGTTGAAATGGTTTAATAGGTGGAAGAATGATGCTAGAGGATTGTAACAATTCGCGTAATAGCAAGGCATAAGAACCTGCTAATGGGTCTGCATGTTGTGTTGTAGTAAAAGTTGACAACTTCTATTTAGAAGCTATTGAGAGAGTGTTTCATACCATCCTTTTGTTTGGTAGTGTGAGCAAATGTGTAGATGACACTTTCATGGTAGGAGGCATTAGATGTTTTGAAGGAGGTATGTTTTTGTTAGGTGTTGGTAGTAATGGAGGTGATTTGTTTTTGTTGGGTGTCAAAGTAGGGAGCACTCCTATTAAGGTAAAAGGATGTGGGCCCAAAATGGAGGGCAATGATGATGGTGGGGGAGAAGTTCTCCAACATGTTTTAATAGCCTTCTTTAGTTTAGTGCGAGGACTACTAATGTGAGGGGTGAGGTTTAAATCAACCTTCACCAAATCTTCTTCAGCCAAAGTGGGTGAGGTGGCAAGTTCCTCTCTCAGTGGAGAAGGGGCTGGAGAGTGTGGCTCTTTAGTCGAATAAGGTGTAGGGATGATCATGGCTTCCTCATGTGGTTGAGTAGTGGGGAAAGTATGATCCCCCAAGGAGGATGAGGGTGAGACTACCAGTGCTGGTATCGTTAAAGCGTCCTACAATGTAAGAGAGGTCAATGGAGAACTAATAGGAGAAGAAGGCTCTTCCACCTGTGGAGGAGAAATAGGTGAAGAAAGATCTTCTACCTGTGGTGGACAAATAGGTTGACTAACCTCTTTAGACTATGGGAGAGGTTGGTTAGGCATAAAGGGAGAGACCGTGTTGACCGTGCGTCTATTGCACTCTTGGGAGTCATCGGTCATGGTCTGAATGTTATTTTGACTAGGGGGATGGTTAGGAAAAGGTTGTCTAAAGATGTCTATGTTTTGGTTAGGTGGCATGTTTGGGTTATCCAAGACAAGATCACCTTTATCTAACATGTCTTGGACAATGTTTTTAAAGGTTTTGCAGTTGTTTATGTCATGGCCTTTGACACGATGACAATTACAGAAGTCATTTTCCCTATACCATACAGGGATAGGTTTTAAGGGGTTGAATTTAGGTGGTGGTAAAATTTGAGGGAGATTGAGGACTCCCTGTTTGATGAGTTTATTCAACACCGAAGTGTATGATTCTCCTAATGGAGTATATTGACGCTATACGTATCGTTGTTAGAATTGTCGTGTAATGCTTTGAGATGTGGAAGCTTCAGATTGGTTGGTTTTTGTTGAAGATGATGGTCTAACGACTATGGCATTTGTTGATCCCTTAGATTTGGAATTGGAAGAAGAAGATTTGGAGGAAGGGTCATTTGATTTTGCATTGGGGTTTTTACTATGCAATGTGACCTTGTCCTCTTCGACCGTACAGAGTTCAAGCTTCCTAGCCATGGTGAAAGCTTCGTCAAATGTGTGGAATGTTTGGACCCACAAGGTAGGTGAAATGTGTTTGGCACATGCTTGTGAAAAGAGCTCAATGAGCTCAAGTTGAGGTAATGAAAAGGAGAGTTGGTTAATTAAACTTCTCCATCGAGCAATGAAATCAGCTATGGATTCATCATCAAATTGTCTGATAGAATATAGGTCTGTGATGGAGACCTTTTTAGTGATGTTGATAAAAAAGTGGTCAAGGAAAGGTTGGGTTAGTTGAGTGAATTTAAAAAGAGAGTGACTGGTAATAGAACTATACCAATCGAGGGCAGCACCAGAAAGTGACATGGGAAATGTGCGTAGTAACAATGCATCGTCATGTGCTATAAGGTAACAAATGTGTCTAAATGCTCAAAGATGTTGCTGTGGGTCCTCCTTACTCTAAAAATGAGTAAACTTGGGGAGTTCCCACTGACTTGGATATGGTTGGATTAGGACTAAAGGATAAATGGGTTCATTACAGATTTGTTCATATGAGAGAACATTTCTTGAACATGAAATAGATGTCTCAAGATTAGACATCTTATCCATCAACATCTTGATTAGATCAGTTGACAGATTTGTAGGTGGGGTACCCCCTAGGTTTTAAGGCATTTGGAAGGTGTTAGAAGGGGCATATGATGTAGTTGGTTGTGCTTGTATAGGTGCAACATATTGGTAACTAGTCATAGGGACTGATGTTGAAGTCAAGGGTGGTTGTGTCATAAAGCTAGAAGGCAAAACTTGGCTTGATGTCACCAGAGGTGGTTGGATGGTGGTAACATTAGCCAAAGGATGAGTATCCACCCTTGTGTTGATGGGTGAAAGAGTAGGTGGGATGGAGAAAACTAGGTTTTGGAATGGTGTAGAACTTTGTTGAATAGTTTGTAGTTGATGGGGCATCGAAACCCCGATGGAAGTAGGTCCAGAAATAGAAGGAGAAGACACAATTTGAAGATTGGTCATGGTTGGGTTGTTAGCTGAGGCAATGGCCTGGGTGTCTATGGGTTGAGTTACAGAGGCCATTGATATGACTGTCGTCTCAACTAAGGAAGTTAGCATCCCATAAATTGGGTTGCCTAAAGAGTCTCATGTTTGACTTCTTGGGAGATAGTGCTGAAGGGCCTTGACATTGAGGTCAAGGAACCTTTCAAAATCTTGGTCCCCTTTGGGAACAATAGAGGGTTGAGTTAGGGTTGGTTGGGTAGGAGTTTGTTCAATCTCTGAATGATAATCCATTAAAGGACTTGTTATGGAGGGTGAAGGTGGAAGTGGTTGTTGCCTTGTGTGGCCAACAAGAGTTTTGGTTTGACTATGTGTCAAAACCATCCAAGGCAAGAGGGGGGTTTAGGTTTTGAAAACTGTATGTTTTAGCCTTAGAAAACTAGAATTGGTGTTTTTAATAGCCAAAAAGTCAGGCTTTTAGCTTGTTGTTTGAGAAGAAAGATTTTTGGATAGTCACCAACGTCAGTATAAAAATTGATGTCAGTGAAGTAAATTGCCGATGTCGGTCAGATAACTAATGTCAGTGAAAATAGTTGCCAACATCGGTGGAAAAACCAATGTCGATGTCTGTATGTTTCCAGAAACTCAGAAAACTAAAAGTTTTTGGAAGAAAAAGAAGAAAGTCTGAGTTGTTCTTGGAGCTTAGAATAATGCGTCCTCACCAGCTCAAAAAACTAGATAGAGATAGAAAAATATATGAAGACAAGCAACCTCTAAATGTTAATTCCTAAGAATAAATTTTAGAATCGTGTTGGCTTATGCCTTAGAAGAGTGTGTTTAGAAAGTTGGCTTGTAGAATGGGTCCTAGAAGAAGCAGTTTAAGGTTGGTTTTGGGTTAGTTTTGGTGCTCAAAATTTGTATTAGGTTTCGTACGTGGCCTGGTGCTAGGAGCTTGCTCCCCTCACTTCATGAGCCTAGAGCCAAGCTGGGTTGTTTAGCCAGTATATACTTCCCCTAGAGTTTATACTCTGCTAGAGAACAAAGTGGGTTTTCCCCTTTGTAGTGAAGCCCAAGTAGGATTACCAGGAAGGGTAAGGTATCCACTAGGTGATGAAATCCTAGTCGGGCCTTGTCTCAAGTATGTTTAGATGTTTGATTGTGAAAGTGGTCTGGTCATGTAACATAAGTGCACTATGATTTATTCATAATGTGTTTTTAATTACTAGATGTGAGAGCTAAGTATGCATTCAGGCAAAAATGAAATGCAATAGATTTTATCCCAAACTGAAATGTTTTGTTCAGATGCAAACAAGTTGAGAAAAGGTTAAGAGTATGAACTTCACTACTCTAAGATGCAAGAAGGAATGGTGACAAGAAGAAAAAGAAAGAGATTCTTTTTAACTTTTGCTTATGATGTCTTTTCAAAATAAAGAGATAGAAGAAGGATGCAAGAAGAAATCTAATGCACCTATATGAATGTTTGCTTTTAGAAGAAAAATAATGATGAACCTAAGGAAAATTCTAGGGATCCCACTGGGCATGCTAGAATGTTTCCACTCATTTTTTGCTTTTCTACATTTAGAAGAAGTAAGAAACTAAGATAAATGGTTAGGGGTTTGTACATACCTAGATAAAGTTTTTACACCATTATCCAGACAATTGAAGGGACTCCTCTTTGGCTGTGGAGGATGACACCTGTTAGATAAGAAGAAAACTAAAACAAAGAAGGTGTTAGATAGATGTATGGTGGACTGCCAAGCAAAGCTCGATCCCAGAAGTGCAAAGACTTCCTTGAGGGATGACATTCCACTTTTGATAAAAGAATGTTGCTAGAAAGAGAAATGGTGAAATAATAAACAAAAGAAATAGAGATAATGCGTTCCTATATTCTATTGTCGGTCTGTCACAGTTATCGATGTTGGTAGTTCTGCTGGCATCAGTTGGTCAAGGTTGCTGATGTCATTTATTTTGCCGACATCAGTAGGGGAAATGGATGATGTCGGTCAGGGCAATATCCTTGGGCAAGTTTTGGATAGGGTTGTAGTTGACAGAAGGGTCTAAAAGGTCTATCTGGGTTTGGAGGTTCGTGCAAGATTTTAGGAAAGCCAATAGAGTCTTAAGAGGGACAAGAGGTAGAGGACAGGTTGTCAAAAGGAGTAAGGATATGGGGGAGGCCTCTTAGCCTCTCTGGGAAGAAAGTCAAGTTTGGTCTGGTCTACAGTACTTAGAAGTAGCAAATAGAGACTGATTACAAATACATTCTAAGTTATTAGAATGAAATAAAAGAAGAATACTTAGCTCTTGCTTGCTGATGAAGGAGTGTTGAAGACTTGTTAATGATGTGGCTAATGTAAAAGACTTCATGCAATGTCTTTAACCCAAAGTCTGGGGCTATTTCCACAGAGTGCCTATAGTCTGTGATGCTTGGTCTACATTTGAGAGAGAGAGAGAAAGGTTGAATACTAAGAGCTAGAGAATTAGCCTTTGGGTCTGTGATTAGTTTTTTGTTCAGCCTGCAAGTTGGTTTTAAGCAACTGATGTCGGTGATCCCGCCAACATCGACTGATGGATAACTAATGTTGGCAGCTAGAGGATGGGTAAAAAGGCTATTTTTAGCCTTTTTTCCATTCCTCTATCAGCTGAGTTCAGTGGTTGTGGTTAAATGGTCGAAGGTAGGTTTAATAGGTGTGGGAGAGTTGGAATGATTAGTCATAGGGTGATAAATGAGGGTATCCAAGGGTGAGGAATCCAAGGGCGATATTCAAGGGTGATGTGTTATTAATTTAAAATAGGTATTTTATTTTAAATTAATAAGTGTGTGGGTTAGGAATGTTTACAAGTGGACCAAGGGGACCAAGGGGGGAGTCGACCAAGGAGTAGACACAATTTTGGTGTCTATAATATCATATAATATTAATGACCTCTTGTATAATTTGTTGGAGTATGCATGATGTGGTTAACAACATATAGATAAGGTTATCTGGTATATGAAAAGTAATAATCCTTGGGATGTTGGATCCCACATAGATATTGAGCTTATAGGTTACAAATTTCTTAATGCAATATATGAATATAAGATTACTATGAATATCATCTTGATATCAACATGGGAATCTATTGGTAGGACATGTTTGAGCTATAGTCTTATCGCCCTCAACTTCATAGATTATGGGCAGGTAGAATTGATTGGTCATCTTGAGGATGTGGATATTAGAGTGGGTGAGATAAGTATACATGGAGATTTTTAATTAATTGATATGAAGACTAGAAAGACCCATTAATCTACCTTAATTGGTAATAAATGGTCTTACAATGGCCAAATTACTATTAACATAGTATGCAACCAACTAGAGGCTCATCAAAGAGACAAGATAGTTGTCATCCATTTAAATAAAGTGAAGCAAAATCCTTACATAATTCCAAAGGAACTTGATTCATCATATGCTTATGGTGATAATATTTGGTTTAAATTTAGCACACATACATAGAGGAATGCACTATGAGTTATCAAATATTACTTTTTGAACCCACAGATGGAGTAGTCACAGATAACAAAACATCGATCTTGTAAACCAATAATAATAAAATTTCCAACACCACAGTTTGAACTCAAGGATTGTACCTCTCTATTAGTGAGTTATCCTACCATGTTGGAGGTGGATGTCATGTATAATATAGGTGTAATAATGATGTTTTATACCAAACCTAATTGATAGGGTGTTTTACCTTTGGAAATAACATCTTCTATAAGTGGTGATTTATACACTCACATGTTGAACTCGGTGAGGGGAAATCATGAGATATGGCCACTATGCATGGTTTTCACTACCAAACATTAGTTACCACAATAATTTTTTATAAAAGACCTTAATATATTCATCTTGAGGTTAAAAAATCATGAGCCATAGTTAGATCAAATATTTATTACACTCATCTATGTACTAAAAGGTATTATTTCAGACTTGGTGGGAAGTGCATAGATACTTAGAGGAAAATTGGGAGGAAGCATGTTATTTTTTGTACACATGGTTTTAGTTACCTCATATAATGAAATAAAAATGGTTGTTATTTCAAAAAGGCCAATGTTTTGAGATAAACATTCATCAATGTGTGTGTGTGTGTGTGTGTGTGTGTGTGTGTGTATATATATATATATATATAT
Source organism: Torreya grandis (assembly GCA_037957365.1). Taxonomy (NCBI): domain Eukaryota; kingdom Viridiplantae; phylum Streptophyta; class Pinopsida; order Cupressales; family Taxaceae; genus Torreya; species Torreya grandis. The sequence continues at coordinate 2,513,393 of JARHVA010001464.1, read as the reverse complement.
ATATAGTTTTTACGAGTTGAGATGAGGTATTGGGTGCACATTTTTAGCCACACACTAGCACCACTACCAACTTTCTAGTAATGCATCAAGAGTGCAAGAGAGAAAAAACATTGGGCACAATTGAAAAAAAAAATTAATCAAACTTTTGTATTTGAGGATGACAACCCTTTTCTTACATAATTCATTAATTGAAACTTAAAATATTTCTATTTCATATATGAGTAGATGATCTAGGAGCTACAACAAAGCCATCATCAAAGAAGGAAGCAACTCATGATTTGAATCTGATACTTCATAATTACAAGGAAATTCAACATTAACAAACTTTTATTAAGCCTTGTAATATAATAATAGATGAGCTAAAGGAATCTAATGATTGTGATAGAGATATATATTTAGAAGGCTTCTTTGAATAGGAGAGGGAAGATGAAACAACACTAACCCAAGAATAAAATAAGTTGAAGAGGATAAACTTCACAATATAAACATTCCAAAATGGGAATTAGAGAACACTTTGTGAGAGGATCTACTTAATACATCAAGCAAAGTGTATCAAGAAACATTTAAAAAGACCAAATAAAACATTGAAATAGAGTCAGTTCCTAAGCTTGTGACTATGGGAGATTACCCTGGGTAAGAATAGATCTTGGAGGCATTATAGTTTCTATGAGACTATCAAAAAAAATTTCTAACCAAATTATTTGAAATAAGATGTGTATATCCATCATTGGGAGAGATGCACGTAGAGTTGAAAGAGTATGATTTGCCTATTAAAAATTACCCATACAAGATAAACCCCAACATGAAAATAAAAGTAAATGCTAAACTAGATCAAATACAATAAGCTAAAATGATTTATCCAGTTGAAAAATTAGACTAGGTGAGTACTACAGTGATACAACCAAAGAAGTTTGGAGAGATACAAGTTTGTGGAGACTACTGTAAACTCAATGATGCCTACATAAATGATCCATTTCCAATACCATTAATGTATTAAGTCCTTGAGTTGGTCACATGTCATAAATTATACTTATTCATAGATGGATTCAATGGGTACCATTAGATTTTGATTGCATAAGAGGACCAAACTAAGACATCTTTTATAAATAAATAATGATCATTCATATATAAGGTAATGCCTTTTGGTTTGAATAATGCACCAAAAGTTTTATCTAGAGATGTAGTAACTATATGTAAAGACTTACATTCATGATTTTATAGAAGTATATTTGGATCATTGGGCTATCTTTTCTCTTTTTAAAGAGAATCTATTAAAATTGTGACTAATGTTAGAATGGTGTCGATCTCTATGCATTTAATTGAATTTAAATAAGTACTTATTTTTCAAACCTTTTGGTGTTCTTTTGGGCCATGTTGTATGTGTTGATGTAATTTTTGTGGACAAATATAATATTTATGTAATAGTGGAGATGCCACCCCTAACCAACTCTACATAAGTGTGTACCTTTCTAGGTAATATAGGATACTATATAAAATTTATTAAAGGATATGTAGCCATATCTAGACCAATGTAAAAACTATTGTGCAAGATACAAAGTTTGATTGGACCTTAGAATTACAAAAAAAAATTATCAATCTTAAAAAAGTTTTTTAACCTCACCTATTTTATTTTTTCCTGACTTAAACAATCCATTCCACATACATGTGGATGCTTCTGGTGTTGTAGTAGGGGTTGTCTTAGAGAAACCAGGATATGGTAGGTTGGATCACCCCATATATTTTTATAGAAAGAAGCTCTTAGTAGCATAGAATAACTATAAAACTATAGAAAAAGAGGATTTATATATGGTATTTACAGTGAAAAAGTTTTAACACTATCTATTGGCCACTCCATTTAACCTTCTTACTGACCACTAGGCATTGTAATACCTAGTTAATAATCCAATGTTAGGAGGATGGATCTCTAGGTGGATTATACTATTTAAAGAGTTTTAATTTTTAATAAATATAAATATATGTCAATAAAATTTTAGATTGGATCATCTGAGTAGTCTACAAAATAGTGATGAACCAAAATAAATAGAGGATGAGTCCTGAGATGTACATTTATTTAGGGCTACTACAATATCAAACAATATGGAGGAAATTAAAAACCTTTTGGAGTAGATAACATTACATATGCATTACATGTAAAGGGATAAATAGTACATGGTCACTTAATCTATCCCATATAGTCTCATCAATGAATTTTTGTACCAGATTAGGACAAATGATGTGTTGCACAGAATAACATTAGACCATGAATGACCACATCTTCTTTAAGATTTACACCAGGTAATTGTATGTGGTAATTTCATTGGAAAATAAATTTAAATAAAAATATTATATAGTGGTCTTTGGTGATCAACTTTATTCTAGGACAAACACATGGTAGCCAAGCATTGTGATGTGTATTAGTGAATGGGAAAGCCAATTCAATGAGATGAGATGCCTTTAGTTATAATACTCATAAAATAACCATTTTAATTATGGGTAATTATTATTTTTAAATGTATAAGTTCCCTAAAAAAATGAAATCATGTGTGTGACATTATTACTATGAAGGACTACTTCACCAAATGGGTGGAATCTATCGTAACCCCAAGTTACAGTGTGAAGGACATTGCTAAATTATTATATGAAAACATTATTACAAGATTCAAATGCCAAATTAATATGGTAAATAATAGAGGAACTCATTACCTTATAAACACTATCAATAATCTCATTGAGGATTCTATGATCTTGCACTAAAAGAGCATGACTTATCACCCTCAAGGAAATGGACAAGTTGAAGCATCAAAAAATGTTTTGGGAAAAATATTAATGAAAATATGTAATGTCTAATGGTATGATTGGGGGGATAAAATTCTTATGATTATTTGGGTATATATAAAAGTTAAAATTGTGCCACATGTTTCAATCCCTTCCATTTTTTCTATGGTCTTAACTCAGTAATGACTATGGAGTATGCTATTTTGAGTTTACGCTTACAATGGTTATGAGTTTATGAGGCCAAGATTATCTAAAGAAAATATTAATGGACCTAGTTAAAATATAGTAAATTTGAAAAATGGAATAGTGGATGTAAGAGATCAACAAGTTAAGCTAGAAGGCATGACATGGTAGCAACTTATGATCTAAGCAATTTCATCCAAAACAAGTAGTACTGCTATATGATAGTAAGTTTAAGGGATTCTTGCGAAAAAACACATTATATGGAAGGAACCTTACATTATTCATGAAGTCTCACAATAGGTTAACCTTGTGTTATAATATCTATAGGAACCATATTACTAGGATGAGTTAATTATCATAGGTTTAAAACTTACTATCAATAGTCTCTATCATTCTTACTACTAAAAAGAGAGAGTGACGAGTAGCACTATGTAGATTAAGGTTTTTGTTTAATGATATTTTGTGATTTTTTTTGGTTTTAAATATTAGAGTGTTTTTACAATGTTATATTTAAATCATAACACATCTAAACATATATATAAGAGTCAACATCACAAACTATGACTGATTCATAGAGATAGACTAAAGGAAGGACAATTATCAATAACTACACCATGGTCATCAAATAAGTCTAGGAAGATAAAAATTATAATAAAATTATGGTTAAAGGATAAATAAAAATCATTCAAGACCATTAATGACAAGGCACTAAAGGAGATTGCATCTTTCCCAAAGTAGATCACATGGTAAAATGATAAGTGGGGTCATAAAATAATTGGGATGAATGAAAGGACATCTTATCACATCATATATCTATCAATGAAGGAATTAAAGAGCATAAACACAAAAGGTCACTCTCATATCAAATAAAATATAAGTGAAATTAATTTTGGAGGAAAACATGTGTAAAACTAGTCAACACATTTAAACTAGTCTGCTAGACAAATTTGGGTGCCAAAAACTATGTAATAAAAGGCATGGACTATAGACACTAGAAAACCATACCAAACAATTCTAGTTGTCATAAAATACCCCCTTGGACCCCTTTATCCCCATTCAGTTAGAATATTTATTAAAACCCCTTAAAAACACCCATTTACCATATTTAGCTAAATTAATTAGTTAAATAAGTTAAATAATCTTATTTACACATCACCACCCAAACCCATGGCTAACTTAAAGACACCTAGCCTTAAGATTATTTCCTACCTTGACATTTAATGCCATAACTTCCTAGACCTTTCCTTCCCACATGTCCATGCTAACTTAAACTAGTTTGGACCATTTTTAATGGTCTTAATGGCCAAACCTAAGTGTAAATAGCTATTTTTGGAAACTCTTATGATATCCACCTTGATAGATACTGGTCACCTCTCGACCAATGTCATTTCACCATGATCAATGTTGGTTACTTAAGGTAGCCCCAAGACCCTTACTCAAAAGGTTGAAACTTTTGAGTGAGAATCAAAACTCTCATGTGGATCTGAGTTTCCCAACAAACCAAAGAGCCAACCTAGAGATTAGAAAAGTGATTCAACACCTCAATACTAAGGACTCAAGTACCATCACTCTATCCATTATTTTCTAGCATCCCAAGTGGCTCACACTCAACTTCAGGACTTCTTCTAGCTAATAACTACACAAGCTAAGTATCTTGTACTTGTTTTTAGTCCAATATTTAGTTTTTAGTGCTTTAGTGTTTGTGCCCACTTCCCATCTCTCCCCATATCCTATCTTGTGTTAGAGTTTTGAAAATTTAAACACTCTCTTTTCCACTAAACACCCAATGATCATTCTTTGCCATTTGAGTATCAAATCTATATGTTTGATATATCTGAGACCTCATTTTATCCTCATAACCATCATCCAACCCTAAACAACCCAAAAAAGCCCTTTTATAACTAGACTAAAGTCCATTCTACCCAAAACCAAAACCATGACAAACCCATAATGACTGACATCAGTCACCCTTTAGTCAACATTGGTCATCCCTCGACCAGCATCAGTTACCCTTAACTAGTATCAGTTTCATAGTGACTAGCATTGGTCTCTATGTATTTTTTTTCTAAATAACAACAAGCTAAATCCAACCATCAGCCATCACCCAAAATATAATTTTTTGACTTCTGTCACAACACATAATCCTAAACAAAATTTTTAATCAAGTTTTAGAAATTTAGCATTAGTTTTGAACAAGTTCATTCCATTTTGATAAACTCATCATTTTCTCTTGAAAATCATTTATTTCATTTTGATTGAGTAATTTATATTACTTTATGGAAGCATCTATTTTCATTTTCCATAACTTAACTTGTTTAAAGAGTGGATTGACAACCCTCCAATGAAGTCTAGTACTTCTTGGATCTAGCATTTGCTTGGCAATCCACCCTCCTACATTAGTAATCAATAGGTTTCTAGTTTCCTTTTTTATTACAGGTCATCCTCCCAAGCTAAAGAGGAGTTTTTCACAATCGATTGGATTAGAGAGTGAACAAATAAATCTAGGTTCTTCTACACCATTCCCTTTATTTAAAGTTTGACTTTTTTGCTAAAATGTAAAATAAAATAACACAAAACATAGTGAAACATTTTATCACACCTGGTGGGATAGAGTTTTCTTAGGTTGGTAATTATTTTAGGACATTCTAGTTGTATTAGTGAAAGAATCATTTATTGCACTTTTTTGTTTTTGAAATTAAAATGTTCTTTTCTTCATTTCTTAAAAAAAATTGAAAATCGTAACTTTCAATTCTTTCTTATCAAAATCAAGTAGTTGTTTATTTACTTTATTATAAAAAGCAAATCATTTATTTCCCTTTCTTTCTATAAAGTGAAAAGGCATTCATCCTAGGATAAGACTTGCATCCTCATTCTTCATTTAGGTGAATTCTATTTATTTTTGTACTCATTCAAATAAATTAAAAAATTCCTTTTGGTTTTAAAATCAATCTTCATTCATTGATTGCTTGCTTGGTTAAATCACATAGTTTAAAGTAATTAGTAAATCAATCATAAAAAATAGTTTTGTCACACACACAATACCAAACCACTCATACAAATTAATTCATCAAACATTAACATAATGCCCTAATAGGATTTCATCACCTAGAAGAACCTTCACCCTTGGCTATCCCAATTGAAATTCACTATAAAGGGGAGAAACCAAAACTCATTACCTTGGCTAAGTATAAACTCTATTAATTTGGTATATCTTGGCTAAGCACCTGATACCCTTATCACTATGGTATGTGAAGCAAGGTGGTAGGCCACAATATCAAGCTATGTACCAATTCTAGTATAGAGATCTTTGGATCCTTAAAAAAAACCGAAAACCATCTATACACTTCTTATTCTATTACCCATTATAAAAACCAAGTGGACTCACATAAACTTATAATTTGAGGCATAAGCCTAAAAGTGAGATAAAAAGAATTATAGGATTTAATGTACTCTTAGTGTGTGTGTAATTTCCTTGAATATTTTATTATTTTCTCTCATTTTGAGTATGTGAATTTGTTTCCACCAAACATGCAAAAGCTTCCACCATTCATTGCATGGTCTTGACAAGGAAACAAACTAGAAACCAAGCAAATCAAAACCAACCTCCCTACTAACTATCTTCCTCTTCCTCATCCATAGAGCACACTCTAGATACAAAAATTTCTCCAAACCATTTTAGGAGTCTTGATATGCCTTGATATTTTTCTTAAGGAGATATAGACTTTACTAACCTCCTTGATAATAACCCCGTATCCCTCAAACACTATCTTTCCACAATTACTAATTATACCTATGCTTTGGTTCCCTCCATTGATACACCTTATGGATTGGGTGGTTTCCACTATCTCTACCACCCAATCCATGGTGACCCAAGCTTCCTCTTCCAAAAATAACCCTTCAACCATCTTTACCTAAAACCAAGTTGCCCTTCCACCAAACAATTCCAAATCACCCTATAATTCCACTAATCCCATTACTAACCCATCAAATGTAGGGATAACTTAGCCTATGGGAACCCAAGAACCACTTACGATTGGGATTCCTTCCACTAGTATGACTTCCTTACCACTTGCCATTCAAAAAAAAACATCTCCCACCCCTTTCCAAAACTTAGTGGTTTCCATACCATCTACTCTCCCACCCATAAGTACCAAGGTGACTACACATCTTCAACCAACCAACCCAACCATGCCCATGACATAAAAGAATCCGAATGCACCTAACCCAAGCTATATCCCAAACCCACAAAGATATAGGCCTCTACATTATTCCCAACCCTTCATGGCCAATTACCAATATGTGGTCTCTACCCTTATACCAATTACCAATATATTACACCCTCACAACCCCAACAACACATACCTTATAATTATGGGGGTGCAACACCATAATTTGACCTCATTAAAAGGTTGATGGACAAGATGACAAATCTAGAGACATCCATTTTTGGGGACCATAATATTTTGTCCTATGATCATATTTACAATGTTCCCATCCACCCTTTTATACCAATCTATCCTTACCCTACATAATTGAAAATTCCCAAATTTGCCAAATTCCAAAGCAAGGAATATCCCCAAAAATACCTAAGAGCATTTAGGTATTCATGTTATCTAATTACTTATGATGATGCTCTTCTTCAATAAACCTTCCCTATGTCCTCAGTGGGACCCACATTATACTGGTACAGTGCCATCACTAGGAACTCCCTATTTTCTTTTGCTTAACTAGATCAAACTTTCTTGGACCACTTTTCTATCAATATTTTTGAGAATGTTTCTATAAATGACTTATATTTCATTCAACAATTTGAGGATGAATCTATTCCTAATTTTATTACTCATTAGAGAGGTTTGATCAATGAACTCTCCTTCTCCTTACCCCAACCTGAGTTAATTAAGCTTATCTCTTAGGTATGTGTTAAACACATATCATCCACCTTATAGGTTCAAACCTTTGAAACCTTTAATGATGCATTTACCATGGTTAGAAACTTAGAAATTTTAGAAATTGATGAGGGTAAACTTAAGTTGAGGAATACAAATTCTAGTTTCAAATCTATTGAAGCCTCCTCAAAACTCACAAACCATGCCAACACTAAATCTAAAATAACAACCAATGTCATTGTACCTAAAATGACTCCTCCTTAGTATTCAACCAATCCAACCCATCCACCTCTTTGAACCAAAATTACAAATCCTAAAAATCACTTTATGTAAAATCAATATACTCCACTAGGGGAGTCTTACACTTTGATTTTATACAAATTATTAAGGCATCCATAATTAAACTTCCTCTAATCAAACTTTATACACAAAGTATTTTTATCTTTTATCAAATATTAACACTTTACATCTTACAAAAACATGTCGTGACTCAATCTCTCTGAGTGCATGCTTTAATAGGTGTACTAGGAAAGGGGTGGGTAGACCTTTGGTGCTTTGTAGGATTGTTTTCCCTTATTACCACATTATTCCCAATCCATGCAGCTCCTAAAACTTTTCTCTAAGCTATTTCTCCTCCATTACACATTTCTCTAGTTTCTTCTTCTTTTTATCCTTCTTATCCTTGCTTTACACTCTTTTTACCTATTTAGTACATAAGGTTATCCTGGTTGACCTATTGTATTTTAGGGTCACTTTATCTCTTTTGACTTATTTGTCTTCTGACTGACCTATCATAGATTTTGGGCATTATCTTGAGAATGTACTAGGTCGACCCAGTCAACCTAGCACATCCGACATGTCCAAATGATTTTTGGGTGAGATACTCCTACATATACAAGGTCATTATAGTCATTATTATAATATTCAAGAAAAGAGTTATTATTTGCTTACACTTCTTCACAAGCTGCTCTTCCACCATTCTACTTAAGGAGTCTTAGCTTAGGTTTCTTATTTGGAGAATCTAGTCTTGTGGATAGGTCTTGGATGCTTTGGCCTAACAAAGTGATCCTTATAAACCATAATAGCCTCTTATGAATCCCCATTAGCCAATGGAGAGATTGAATCGTGACAAGTTCACATTCAGGTAAGTATATTCTAACTTATTTTCCTCTTTTTTAGTAGATAAAAGTAACATAAGTATTGGATCAAATAATATTACTCTTCATATTCTATTTATTAGGGTGTTACTCATACTTACTTTATTTTAAGTTACCTATACATATTTGATTATTTTTCATCTAACCACTCACTTTATGCCACAACCTTTGGTGTGCACTAGATTATTTTACTTTTCTTGTTATTAGAATAGTTTACTTTCTTATTTATTACATAAGTGAACATCAAATCATAGGACTCTTTTAGGAGGGTTGTGTGATTGTGTTAAACTATAAGGTTTGGAACCCTTTTTAGCATGATGTGTTGTGATAAATGATACAAGTGATCCCCTAGTTGGGTCTATTAGATCCCCATATTAGTCATGCTCCTACTTAATAAGTATATACCCAATCAGAAGTGTAGGTATGCTCTATCTTATCTGATCCTCAATTAATTCATTGTGCATCATGCAATTCTGATTACATACATTCTAGTGAACGCAATGTGAATCAAATCCTTACTAACTTTGCTCACTTTTATTTAATTTATTTTGTTACTTTGTCATCATTTATATCATATATTTTGACATACAGGTTCAATTCTATCGATCTGATTTTATTTTTATGTGTGTAGGAATAAGTAACTAGATTAACCAGATTGACCTAGTACAAGTTTTCAACACTTATCAAAATACCAATTTATCATACTAGGTCAACTTGGTTAACCTAGTGTATTTATAATCACTTTGCAACAGTCTCTATATAGCCTAATTGATTAGCTTAACCCAGTACTGATTCTAGTTTCTAGATTTTTAGATCATCCTACTAGGTCAACCAGCTCAACCTAGTACATTTCCAGACTTCCTATCTAACCAACTAGGTTGACCAGGTTGACCTAATACATTTTTAGCATTTTTTAGTAGATTTCTATATTACTTGGTTTACCAGATTAGCCTAGTTTGCAAGTTTTGGATCAATAAATTCTATCTCTAAACCATTAAGGTGAGTTTATATCCTTTTGTATCTCTCTATTTTTATACTTACCTTTCAAGTTTGTAGCCTTCAAAATTGCCTCTACACAACCAACTAGATCAACCTGATCAACCTAGTTCTATGTCTTATTTTCTATCTAAAATAACTAGGTCAACCTGGTTGACCTAGTAGGTTATCCAAACCCTATTTTCAATAGTATTAGCTTGAAACTCTCAACCTAGTTCTATTTGTTGTGCATATAGTGTTTTCATTATACCTTGTTTCAAAGTTGGAATTCACCTTGTATGCTAATCACATCTTTTATTTCAATTGTTTGAATGCTTAGAATAGTTCACCTAATCTAATTAGGAGGTTTTTAATTAATCACTTAGTTTTACTATTTCTATTTTATGCACACATAGCCAAATCACTTAAACATTAAAAAGTATTTTAACATTTGACTACCTAGGCCAACCTACTTGGATTTCATCACCAAAGGGGAAGTTGACTTGATACTATGGTTAAGTATAAATCATGGTTAATAATATATTTTGGCTAAGAACCTAACACTCTTATCATGTCAGTATGTGAAGTGAGGGTAGGCCCCAATACCAAGCCTATATCATTGCCACTATAGTCCCTTTCATCCTAAAGTCACCTGAAACCATCCATAGATTGTTATTTAGTAGCTTATTTACATCCAAATTTCTATCATTTAAAATCATTCTTAATAATCTAACATTATAGGTTGACCAATTAGCTAGTTTTACTTTTCAAGTTGTTTACTTGCTCTTTTCTCAATTGTGTGTGGAAGAACATGCACTTGCCAATATTGGTGCAAGATTTTTGCCTTATGTACTTCAATTGGATTGACTAACATCAATATAATTGATTGTTTGTTTAATTTTTGCATTCACTTTCTTGGACTAGTTGTAAATTATCTTGTTTTATTCCCTATCTTACTATCAATCCTTTATTTTTCCCTATCTACTATACTAGGTCAATCTGGTTGACCTAGTGTTGTCTCAGACCTTATTTTCTACACCTGTTCATTGGACTAGGTTAACTTGGTTGACCTAGTATAGTCTATAGGTCCTATTTTTACACTAGGTCTACCTGGTCAACCTAGTTCTATTTCTTACTATCCCTATTTATCAACCTAATTCTCCATCTCTTTCATTTTCTATTCTATTCATTTATTTTAAATCAAAATGAGGTCTCCTATCAAAATCTTTTTGGATAGTCTTAATCCATTTAGATCCTATATGGGATGTTCATTTATCCCTTTCTTTTCTTCCCAAGAGAACCATCACTCTTGGGGCACCTCTTCTCCTCCTTCATCTTTAAATTTTCACATGGTTCAAATAACACCTAAAGATGAAGTTGATGGATCCAATCCTTTTTATACCTATCAATAAACTTCTAAAAATCTTCAAACTAATGTAGGAGAGATTGATATAAGTTTACTTAATAATCACACCAATAATAATTCTTTTAACAATCCTTCCCCCAACACCAATTCAGGAAGTGTTCCTTCTAACACTAACCCACCACTTAATACAACCCAACTATTAGCTCAAGTAATTCAACAAATGAACATTATGCAAAAATCTAATACCAATCAGATGATGTAAATTCAACAACACTTAATTATTGTAACTAATCAACCTCCAATCATGCATCCTCAATTTAATCCTAACTACATTCTTCCACCTCTTAGAGATGCCTTAGGTAATGTTATTCTTCAACCGATAATTAATAACATGATGCTTTAAACTATTCAAAATTAACCTTTATCTCCCTTCATTATAGCTATTGACATTGGTAACATAGCACCAACTATCAAATATGATGGGACTAAAGACCCCACCTCATTTCTTAAAGCCTTTGGTAATCTTTACAAAGAATGGATCCAAACTAATACATTTTCCACTACTAAACTCTTAGTTAAAACTTTTACTGGTGATGTATTAAAATGGTATAATCAATAACCTCAACATTCTATTTGGCAACTTGAAGATTTGGTCAATCCTTTAGTTAAATAATTTTCAAACAATGATCTTCCTAAAAAATTTCTTAGCCATTTCGTAAATGTTAAGCAAACTCCTAATGAATTGGCTCTTGACTTTATTAAAATATGGAAATCCATAGCTCATAAAGCCAATCATAATATGTCTAATGATAACGTGTTCAAAATCTTTACCACCACTTAAACTCCCACTCTTCAATACAAGGTTTGAACCTTTGCTACTCAAACTCTTGATGAAGCTCTTGACCAAGCTAAATGGAAAGACTTTATTATGAATTAATATGAACTTAATTATAAGATTCTGAAAGGATATTTCCAAACATCCAATGATATCACTATTAACACTTCTCAAGTAAAATTAGGAGTTTCTAAAAATGATATTCCTTTACCATCTCACATACCTCTTTTAGTACATAAAATGAAACAATTTTTATTTCCCTCTAAACTTTTCATATATCCTAATGCTCCTCTGAAGTGGTATGATCCTAATCTCTTTTGTTGGTTTCAAGCTAACATTTTACATTCTCACAAATATTTTAGAGGGATTTCTAAATGTGTTATTCTTTACATTCTTGGTGATTCATTCGACCATGAAACCATGATCAAACATCATCATCAAGAGTACACTAATATTTCTAAAAAAAGATAATCCTCTAAAGCTTATACATCTAATAACCAAAAATATTCTTCCCATAATCAATCAACTTCTAAACATGTTTTTACAATTGATGTCAATTATGATCAATACTTAAAAAGATCTCAATATGTCAATATAGCTAAAGTTAACTATCATCAGAAAGTTGCCCATAAATTTCATGTTACCAAGCCTAAGAAACCTTCTTTAGAGGAACAATTTATTAAAGATACCACCACCATAGTATTGAGTCAAAATAACTTGAGGAACAACTTCTTCTTTTATATCCTCTAACCACATATATTCTTCCAAAGTTTATTGTGTCTTTTAAACCCCATGGCTCTTCTTCTAAATCTCATTGTATTTTTTTTGAAGAACTTAACTATATGCCATGCAAGATTCTTATTATGGAGTTGATTCACACTTGACCTTATCATTGAAAATTATTTATGCAACAACTCCAAGAGATTTAAGATCCATCTTCCTTAGAGGAAGAACCATATTCTATTAATTCTCAACCAACTAACATTAATACCATCAAATCTATGTATCCTTCTTCAAAACCTTCCATTGAATTCCTTGAAGAAGACATGATTAATGATGAAATCCTCTTTTGTGTTGATGATCTACCTCTCTTCATCAAAATAGCCATTAATACCACCCTCATTCCAAAAGTTCTAGTTGATGAAGGTTATGGTATTAATCTAACCTCTTTATGGCTTCTACAACAGCTTGGTTATAATAAAATCCATCTTAAACAAACATGTCTTACTTTTTGTGGTTTTGACAAGACTAATTAAAAGCCACTTGGTTATATATATGTTCCCTTAACCATTGGTTCTATGACCATTCAGACCAAACTCATGGTTTTTGACCTTCCTTTATCTTATAACATACTCCTTGCTCATCCATGGACTCATTAAATGAGGGCCATTGCTTTGTCTAGTAGTCAATACATTAAATTTATCCATAACAAAAAATTCTATAAGCATGAAGCCAATCCAAACCCATGGAGTATCCAATTACCTAATCCTAAATCATAATATCATATTCCTATGATCCCTAAAATTAATAATGCTCCTTTACCTGAGTTCATAAATATGAATCCTAATTTACAATTTGCTCTTACAGATTCTGATGATGATGAGCCCAATGAATTATAGCATACTTGCAACACCACCAAATTACCTCCATATATTTTATAATGGCTTCCTCCTATTTTACCTATGGATCATACCATTCCTCTCATGGATGAGATTACCAATTTTCCCCCTCCATGTAATACTCAAGAGCCATCTTTACTTAAAGATGCTTTTAATTTCAATGATTTTGGAGTGGCTAAATTGTTTCAAGATTCTCTCACCATGTCTCCTAGAACATTTAGTATTCTTTGGATTTCACCTTCCAAATATCCTTTTGAATCCCAAGCATGTACAATTTCTCCTACATATGATGATAACTATATCATGGCCCAAGCTCAATCAAGAGACTTAGATGTCTTACATTATCTAAAGACTGTAACCCAAATTCATGTTTTTAGTTAGAATGTGCATACCATTTTTGTAGTTAAACACTTAGAACCTAAGGGTTATGTGCTTCCTATTAATCCTCTTTTTATCATTTCCCCTTTGGTGGTAAAACAAATTACACCTTTCAAACCTCTGAAATAACCTTCACCTTCTTTACCTCCTTTGGATCCTCCCATCAAATATAATCCATCTAATTTTTCTACTCTTAAATCACACTTGATGCCAAGGCAACCAATGTTCATCAAATACATTTCGACTATTATCATCATGGTAACCAAATTCTAGATCTAGAAGTAGATTTATAGTATTGTGGTCCTCTTCCTAATTTGCCTAGTGATGAAGCTATTCTTCAACTACTTTATGTCTAGGAACTTTAACTCCCCCATCAACATCATAAACTTGGACATTGTAAAACTAAAAGTCCTTACTTCAACAACTTTATTGCTAGCATTGATCTTAAGACTAACACAATTTCCTCCTTACCTAAATTCACCATACCACTTTCAAGATGGTAATGCCATGCTTATTTAAGAAACAACTCATATTAAATATGGTATACCCTCATTCCCTTGATTGATCATAATTTCCAAAGAACTTTCACCTTCTTAATATGATAATTTCAACCTATTTTTTGATAAGTATCAAGAGGCATTCACATGGTCTTACCAAGACATGCCTGGCATTAACCCTAACATAGTGGTCCATAACATCATTACCTATCCTAATGCCAAACCTGTGAATCAAAAGCAATGCAAATTTCCTCTTGAAGTTACCAACTTATGCCATAAGGAAATCATCAAACTACTCAATGTTAAATTTATTAAACCTGTGGATTATTCTAAATGAGTTTCCAATATTGTTCCTGTTAAAAAAAAGGCCACTATGGTCATTCATATTTGCATTGATTTTCATAATCTTAATCTTACATGTCCTAAAGATAACTTTCCTTTGCCTTCAATAGATGATATTATCAATTACATGGTTGTATATGAAATGTTATCTCTTATGGATGGATTTTTAGGATACAATCAGATTCATAGAGCTCCCAAGGACCAACATAAGACTAATTTCACCATGGAATGGGGTACCTATTATTATGTAAAAATTCCCTTTGGTCTCAAAAAAATTGAGGCCACTTACCAATGTGCAATGACTCATATCTTTCATGACCTCATCCATATAATTGTCGAAACATATGTGGATGATCTTATCACCAAATCCAAACATCATAAAAACCACCTTTCTGATCTTTCCATCATCTTTGACTATCTCCTTAAATATAAAGCCCAAATTAATCCTTTCAAATGTGTTTTTAGAGTTACATTTGGAAAATTGTTAGGATTTTTAGTCTCTCTCCATGGTATTTATGTTGATCCAACTAAGATTAATGTTATTATGAACATGCCCATTTCTCATTCTATTCTTGATATTCATACCTAATTAGGCAAACTTGGATCAATTAGATTATTTTTTCTATAGATGGATTATCAAATTCACTCTATTAATTCCATTATTAAGAAAGGTACAACCTTGGAATAGACAAATCCATGTCAAAAATCATTTGATAATATGAAAGAGTCATTACTTCATCCACCTACACATTGTCCTCCTTCTAATGATAAAACTTTAATTCTTTATACTTATTCCATGCCTATTTTAGTTGGGGCAATGATTTCCCAATAAGATGATATGGGCAAGGAGTATGCCATATAGTATATTAGCAAAGTCCTCATCAATTATGAAACACATTATACTTAAATTGAGCATGATTTCCTCGCTATCTATTTTACTAATGAAAAGCTTCGTCACTATATGATTTATCAAACCACCTATGTCATCATTCATTATGACCTCCTTCATCACTCATTCTCCAAAGAATTTCTTCCAAGAGATATAATTGGCAAGTGGATGGTTTTACTAATCAAATTTGATCTTTTCATTATCATGCAAAAAGTCATCAAAAGGTAAGTCATAGCTGACCAACTTGCAATAGCTCCTATTCTAACCACTTCTTCCCTTCAGGATAACCTTATAGATGATAATAGCCTTTATATTGAAGGTCTTAATCAATCAATCTCTCTTAAATATTATTCTCATATATTTATTACTGATTGTATAGCTAATCAACTTGATGAATCTTCCCCTCCCTTTGGTACTACTAAAAAAATGATACTTATTAAATATCTTCTCAAAATTAATTTTGAATTGCATGAGGATACTTGGACCCTCCAATTTTATGGAATTAAATTCCTTCAAGGAACTAGGGTAGGTTCCATTCTCACTAGTCCTCTTGGCAAGATCATTCCTTTAGCTTTTCATTTTACATTTGATGTCACCAACAACATGGCTGAGTACGAAACTCTTATCTTAGGTATAAGATATGATCTTGATTTAGAAATACAATACCTCATGATTTAGGTGATTCTCAACTCATTTTCCATCAAGTTAGTGGTGCCTATCAATGTAAAAGTGAAAACCTTATCACCTATCATCAAATTATAATCAATCTTGCCAAGGATTTTCTCTTTTATAATTGAGCCTATTCCAAGAGATCAAAATTTTGTTGCTGATTATCTTCCATCTTAAATGTCTCTTTTTCATCCACATCAAGTTCTTTATTATCCTTATTTTATCATATAAATAATCAAATCCCCATCATATACTCACCCTCTTAATTCTCTTATTTACCACGCCAAAGTTATCACCATATAACAATACCCATGGTATCAAGATATCATCTAATTCTTAGAACATCAAACTTATCCTCTTGACTTGGATTCTCATGAAAAGACACATCTCCAAAAACAAGCTTTCAAGTACATATTTAGACATAACATCCCTTATTATCTCAATTTTGAAGGTACCTTATTCCATTGTGTCATGCAAGATGAGGTCCCTCCTTTACTTGAACAAGCACATGGGGTAATTTATAGTGGTCACTGTAGCAAACACACTATAGCTTTCAAATGCCTACATATGGGTTACTATTGACCTACTCTAGAAAAGGATGTTATTGAATATGCTAAAAATTATACTCCTTGTCAGCTTCATAATGATCTCATTTATTTACCACTAGCTGAACTTCAAACCATTAAATCTCCTTGGCCATTTTCCAAATGGGGTTTGATCTCATTGATAGAACTCCTTGTTCCCAAGATGAACACATCTTTATTATCACCACTATAAAATACTTTACCAAGTGGGTAGAAGCCATACCCCTTGTCAATGTTATCATCCTACCAAATCTAAATTCATTATGAGCCAATTCATTTGTCATTTTGGTGTTCCTCATACCATCATTTATGACAATGGTGGTAATTTAAAAAATAAACATGTTAAACAACTTTGCACCAAATTTAATGTTAATCACAAATTTTCCACTCCTTATCATCCATAATACAATGGTTAAACTAAGGCCACTGATAAGATTCTCAATAAAATCCTTTAATAGATAATTCATGAAACCTAAAAAAATTGCCATATTCATCTTTGTCTCACACTTTGGGCCTATCAGACTAGCATTCATATTACCACTAGGGCAACTCAATTTTCTCTAGTCTATGGTTCTAAGTCAGTTCTTCTTCTTTAAGTTGATCTTCCTTCTCTTCACATATCTCTTTATTGCATCATTCCCGATGAGGAATTTCATGAATCTCACCTTCATTTTCTTGATCTACTTGATGAATGTCACCTCTCTACCTTATAACATAATCACCAATATAAGGCTCGCATTGACCAAAAACATAACAAACGTGTCAAAATATGCACATTTAATGTTGGTTATTTTGTCCTTAAATTAGAATACACTCATGAAAAATAAGGCAAGTATGCCCAAAAATGGTGGGTCCCATACTTAGTTAATGATAATTTCATTCCAATTAACTACTACCTTCAAACTAATGAAGGCCATGTTTTCAAAGAACCCACCAATGCTTAATTATAAAGAAAATACTTCACCTAATCATTTCCTTCTTATTATTCTTTACATCTCTATCTATATAGTAATTTTTTCATGTTACTTAAGCATGGGTGTCTCCCTCTATAGTAGTTCCCTCTTGTTCACAAACCTTTAGTCCTCCCCTTTTGGTCTTTTAGTTTCTTGATGTACCATAGTCTTCCTTATTTTCTTGCATTTATTCTTATTTTTCATTCTTTTTTTGTTTACTAATTTTGATTTAACACTTGTTGGGTTGTTATTTTGTGATTTTATTTGTAAAACCATTGATAAGACCTAGCATCACTCATGAAACCACCATCATTTTACTTATTTTTGTTCTCTATTTGCTTCTTGCCAATGTTGTTTTGGCATCCTTTGGGTTTTTATTTTGTGAGGTGATTTTTTCAAAGGCTTCCTCACTTTTCTTTTCTCTTGATTATTATCACCTTAATGGGTCTTTATTTTATGAGTTGCTTTTTAAAACCATGGATAAGACCTAGCCCTCATAAAATTACCATTATTTTCTTGTTCTTGATCTCTGTTCTTAAACATTAGCTTTTGCTTCTTTTGCTAGATGGAATTTTCACAACAATCTATGTTAGAATATTTCCCTCCATTTCTATCTCTCTTATGATAATGAATCACACCTTTTCTATCATTGTATCCCTTCTATTTTCCCTTTGTCATGTTTTTTTTCAATTTGGAGCAATTCAAATTATTCCATGTGTCATTCCTCTTGATTTCCCATTTTTCCCATCTCCTCATTGGATAAAACAAGGTCAAAGTCAAGATAACACTTTTTATTCACCTGGATTTATGAGACTCTTAGACACCATGTTCTTTGAAGTTTATCTCTCTTAGAAACCTTGTCCCAAGTTTTCAAATGAAAGTCATCTTTAGCATCCATATTTGTTTTTCCAAATCTTTATGGAGGAGGAATAGAAATATACATCAAGAAATTTAAAATCCAAATCATCTGAAACAAAAGGCAATGATATCTAAAAGGCAAAATACTAATTTTAAAAGTCAAATTAACACTAAAAGACATGATTACAAGCACATATCCTATCTCTAATTGAAGCTCAAACTCCATAGTCAGCTTCATATAGAGCCAAAGTACTTTGGGGTGTGGAGGTCATTAGACTGGAATAGGGGAATTCAAATAACTATATGGTGCTACCTACTTTCTCATACAAGTACCAAATCTTCATAGTAGATTGATGACTCTGTAAGTGCTCTTGAAGAGTAGGGAAAACATCATGGGGAGTAGGTCCATTTTAATTTCATGCATATATCCTTCATGGGATGATCTCTATAATCCATTTATTTACCTAAGACTTGTGTGGCTAAGAGAAGTTCTTTAGATTCCCTAAGGTCGACAATCCTCTTGTCTAAATAAACCAAAATTTAGTGTCTTAACTTTGATAAAGAGTTTCTCTACCTTGGTTTTTCCTTCATTCTCCCCTACACCCATTTCATTTTCCCTCCTTGATAGCTAAATTCTGATTCCAAATATGTTTTCCCTCTTCTTTAAATTCCTTCTTCTTCATTTCTTAAAAACATGCTAACACTAATTTTTTTCAATTTTATCTATCCTTATAAATAAAACATGTTTGAGAAAATTTGGATCATTTTATTTATATCACTTTACATTTAATAGACTTAATTTACCTTCATTTTTCCATTTTTCATGATTTTGTTGTCCTACTATCACGAACATTTGAGTTCACACCCTTTTTCTATTGTTGAGTGAGATCTAGTTTGTTACTTCTCACTCATTAATGTTGTTTTCCATTTTATGCATTCACTTTTTCCATTGTTGAGTGAGATGTGGATTGTTACTACTCACTCATCAATGTTATTTTACCATTTTTCTTTTTTTTTTTTACCATTGATTTGTCTTGCTTATCATTCCTTTTTTAACATGTATCCTTGGTTTAAATTGGCAAGTTTTCCTTTTCTTACTTGAGGTTTACTTGTTTGAGTTTTTTAGTCTTTAGTAGCCTTTGTTTTTTAGTTACCTAATTTACTCTTGAGTGACTTGATCATTTGGTCTAACATAGCATTTGTCACCTAGCTTGCCAAATTCCCAAGTACATCCCATCCATACAACACTAGTTATCTTGGATTTTATTGCATTTGTGTATTTTCACTCTTTAGTTTTGTATTTATAGGTTTGTCAAAAGTAGTCTTTCCACCCTACATAATCAAAACTAAAAATACAACTAATAACCATCACATGATAAAAGGTAAGTCAATGTATGCATCACATTTAATTTTTGGTTATTTAATTTTTAGTTAGTTTTCCTTTTTGTCATTTACTTTCAATTATTTTATGATTTTTAAAATACTAAAACTTTGTTTTAGCATTAGCATTGTATGTGTCCTTATGTTCTTTCTCAAAGAACCATCCCCTATTATACCTTAGTGACACATGATGAGCTTTGAGTGGGGCATATGTATACACGTAATATTTTTATCTTTTATCAAATATTGATGCTTTAGATCTTGTAGGAACTTGTCATGACTCAATATTTATGAGTGCATACCTTAAGGGTTACACCAAGAAAGTGGTGGGAAGACCTTTGGTGCTTCATAAGATTGTTGTCCATTATTGCCACATTATTCCCAATTTATTAAACTCTTAAAACCTTTCCCTAAGCTATTTCACCTCCCTTACACATTCCTCTAGTCTTTTCCTCTTTTTATCCTTCTTCTCCTTGTTTTACACCCTTTTTACTTGTTCAGTACACTAGGTCGACCCGGTCGACCTGATGTATTTAAGGGTCACTTTAACTCTTTTGATTTAATTGTCTTTTAGATGACCTAGCATAAATTTTTGGCATTAACCCAAGAATGTACTAGGTCAAACTGATTGACCTAGCATATATGACATGTCTAAATGATTTTTGGTTGAGATACTCCTATATATACAATTTTATTTTGATCATTATTAGAATATGCAAGAAAAGAGTTATTATTCTCTCATGCTTCTTCACAATCTACTCTTCCACCATTCTACTTGAGGAGTCTTATCTTAGGTTTTTTATTTGGAGAATATAGTCTTGTGGATAGGTCTTAGATGCTTTGGCCTAACAAAGTGATCCTTGTGAACCACAAAAACCTCTTTCCAATCCCCATTGGCTAAGGGAGAGATTAAATCATGATGGGTTCACATTCAGTTAAGTATATTCTAACTTTGTTCTCCTCTCTTTTAGTAGATAGAAGTAGCATAAGTGTTCACTTAAATAACATTACTCTTCATATTCTATGTATTAGGGTGTTACTCATACTTAATTTATTTTAAGTTATTTATACATATTTTATTACTTTTCATCTAACCCCTCACTTTGTGCCACAAGATTTGGTGTGTACTAGATTAGTTTACTTTTATTATTATTAGAATAGTTGACTTTCTTATTTATTACATAAGTGAACATCAAATCAAAGGAATATTTTAAGTTTGTTGTGTGATTTTGTTATAATGTAGGCTTTGGAACACTTCCTAGGATGGTGTGTTGTGACAAATGATACAAGTGATCCCCTAATTGGGTCTAGTGGATCCCCATATTGGTCATGTTCCCAATTAACAAGTGCATACCCAATCAGAAGTGTTGGTGTGCTCTATCTTATTTGATTTAGGATTAATTCATTATGTATCATGCAATTTTGATTTCATACACAAACCACCTCAATAATTTGATTCATCCCTTCTTATACCAAGTTGGTATAAGGAAAATGAGACATGTAACCTTCATCATGCCATTGGACATAATGTTGATATATGTAAAACATTTAAAAACATAGTCTAAGACTTGATTGAAAAGGTTGATCTTGTGATGGATAACCCAAATTCACCCCCAAATCAAGCACTTGACATCTTTTGATAAGCATTCCCAAACCACCCACCTTCCACAAATAATGAATATATGAATGTAGAAACATCCTAAAAACATGAGGTTCATATGGTTAAAGTTATTATTAATGAACTTATTATTTATGAACCCATAGCCCAAACCACTACTTCTTTTCCACTCCCTTCTATAGTGGAGTTACCTACCCTTCATTTTGAAAGCATACCAAAGGAATAAACCAACATTTATTATCCACTCACTTCCATAGTGGAAATACCCATCTCTCCTTTGGAAATTATAACAAAGGAATAAACCACCATCCCTTCTCCACTTATTTCCATAGTGTAATCACCTAACCTTACTTCAAAAAGCATAATGAGGGAATGAAACATCACTCCCATGCCATTTTATTCCCTATTAGAGATATCTACCCTTCCTTTAGAAAACATAACTAAAGAAGAGATTATTTCACCTACTCCTTCCATGGAAGAATCATCCACCAAATCCTTAGAACCATTAATACAAGAAAAGGAAAACATGACCATCCCACATTCACAACCATTTTTTCTATCCTTAGAATCCACTATTGAGGTAACTAAGCCTTTCTATAAAACATTTTCAAGGTTGGTCTAAAATCTAGAATTTCTATCTCAACCAAACCTTAATCATTCCACATTATAACATCACCTTGGAATCCCATACCCAACCAAGGAGTCACCACCCACACCATTATCCTCCCAACCTTCAAACTCTACAAGTAATACCACCACTACCTTAACAAAGTCAAACAAAACCTCCACATCCCAAACTTTAGATAAACCATCCAACCCAACTCCTTCAAAAACAAACAAAATAACCTCCACTATCCAATTAAAGTATATCAAGAACCTAGGTGTCCTTCCCACCCAGAATTTAACCCATCTTATGTTAAAATTATAATTTACACCACCAATCCCACCTAAAAATATCACAAACCAAACTAACAAGGAAAATTGAACCATCTATGATTTAGAAATCAAAAACCACCTTACCTCCCTATTGGAAATATTGTCATTGATGTCAAAGGTCTAGCATTGTTGGTGATAAAGACCCCATTACATTTAATGTTATTTGTAATAGATATATCTTGGCTAATGTGAGTTAATATTTATTTAATATTAATGAATATATTTTTGGTTGTATATGAGACAAAATAAGGGCCCATGGAGAAGTCAAGAGCCACGGGATAAAGACAAAAGAAGGATGGGATGTATTTTCCCATGAAGAGTCATCTTGGGGAATTCCAAGAGTCACCAAGTGAAGACAAAAGAGGAAGGGCACAATTTCTCATGAAGGGACACTTTAAGGAATACAAAAAGTCACCAAGATGAGGACAAAAGAGGGAAGGATGTTTTTGATCATGAAGGGTCACCACATGACTTTTCAAAGGCTTGAATACGAAGGGTCATACAAGTTTGGTGCCATTTTCCATGAAGATTGAAGGGTCACAAAGGGGGAAGGAAAAAGGTCATTTGGAAGGCTATAAATAAAGGCTTGAGAAGCCATTTGTAAATATGAGAAAGAGAGGTTGATTTGATATTGTATTATCTAGCTTAGAAGAGCATTTGTGAGAGATGAATATGATTTGTATTTGTTATATCTAGCTTAGAAGAGCAAAGGTGAGAGAGAAAAAAGAGATGTTGTAATGAACTATCATTTGTTGAGATAGCAACATTGAGAGATAGTTGTGTGGTTTACACAAATGGGTTGGTGCTCCAATGGGTTGGTGCTCACGAATTGTTGCTAGGTTGGTGCTCGGCAAAGGGGTTGGTGCTCCTGTGGGTTGGTGCTCACAAATAGTTTTTGGGTTGGTGCTCAGAAAAGGGGTTGGTGCTTATACAAATTGGTTCTTGCAAATATTTTTTTTATTGGTGCTCATTCATATACTTGAGATTGTTCTCCATGGTTTTTCCCACATTGGGTTTCCACATTATATCTGGTGTCTCTCTCTTATGTGGTTTTTATTATTTTAGTTTTATTGCATATCTTGAATGTTTGATTAAGTGGAATTTGATTAAGGGAAAGTTTTATAAGATATATCATATACTGATTCACCCCCCTCTCAGTATATTTCATGCTTAACAACTGGTATAAGAGTAGGTTCCTTTTTGAAAAAGTGTTACAGCTTGAAGGTAGATCAGGAAAGCACAAGATGGCCATACATAAGGGTGCCTCTAAAAGCAAAATAATAGTTGATCAAGAAGAAGAAGAAGAAGAGGATGAAGCCGAAGTGAATATGGAAGGAGAACTCATGTGTGCCTTAGAAGAGCTGAAAGTTGTTGAAAAGAAAAATCAAAGATTGAAGCACCAAATCAAGAAAAATGAGGAGTCAAAGGAGATAATTGAAGATCTACAAGTGCACTTTGAAAAAGCCAAGAAGAATGAAGAAGATCTAATGGCACAGTTGGAAATATCAATAAAAGAATGTGGAAGGTATGTTACTGAAATTGCCTCTTTAAAAGAAGAGATTGAGAAAACAGTCAATAATAAAATAGTCAATGATTCAAAATTTGAGAATAACACTAATATGCTGAATAAGATATTAGAAAGCCAAAAGGAAATATTAGATAATATAGGTATTTGTTTTGAAAAGAAGAAGAGCTATGTTGAAGCTCTTGCAAATGAAGAAACAAGAAGGGAAGAAGTGAAGAATATAGAGGACAAAGAAGGCTGGAAGGAACAAGGCTATAAAAGGAAATCAGGTCAAAGATTCACAATAAGGTCATATTTTTATGGTTAATATTTTTATTGTAATTGATATGGTCCTAAGAAATTAGAATGTATAAAAAGAGCTAACAGTCTCAAAAATAAGGAAAAAGAAGGTCATGTAGAGTCAAGCAGAAGCTATAACTCTTTTGCTCCTCTATCAAGCTTTGATGAAGACACCATAATTTGTTAAAAGTGTAACAAATTCAGGCAAATAGCTTAGTATTATAGAAGCATGTTTGAATCACTCAAGAAGGACCAGAGTTTCAAGGTTCCATTCATCAAGAAAAAGGTTCAGACATGGTAGAAGAAACAACCTAAAGGTTCTATGTTGGTCTAGACAGCTTTGCATACAAGAAATAAAGAAAAGCCATGGTTTATTGATAGAAAATGTTTAAGGCACATAATAGGATACAAGAGCAAGTTCATAACCTTGAAGAAGATCAATGGTGGCATAGTGAAATTTGGGGACAATACTACTGGCAAAATTGCCAAAAAAAGGTACACTAAGTTTAGATAATGGTAGAACTAAAATTGAAAATGTTTTATATGTAGAAGGTCTTAAGCATAGTCTTCTGATTGTAAGTCAAATGTGTGATTAGGGGCACACACTAAAGTTTTATGTAAGGTTGTGAAATTAGAAGAAAATATTCAGATGTATTGATTGTAGATGCTTAGAGAATAGGTAATAACTTATATATGCTATCAGACATCAAAGGTCAAAAATATTGTTTGAGTTAGATTGAAGAAAGTTGGCTATGGCACAGGAGAATGGGGCACATAAATTTTGACAATTTTTGTCAAAATCTACAAAAAGCAAGCAGTCAAGAATCTTCCAAAGATCACAAAGCCATCTAACACGCTTTGTGGACCTTGTTAGCATGGAAAGCAGGTTAGAAAGTGGTTCAAAACAAAAGAGTACTCGACCACTCAGATACTAGACCTTGTTCACACTAATCTATGTGGAC
The DNA here is from genome assembly GCA_037957365.1 of Torreya grandis. NCBI lineage: Eukaryota > Viridiplantae > Streptophyta > Pinopsida > Cupressales > Taxaceae > Torreya > Torreya grandis. The sequence goes on along the minus strand of JARHVA010001464.1, from coordinate 2,487,727 downwards.
CTATGAGGACTCAAAGTACTCAAGGTGATAAATATTTCATGTTGCTTATTAATGATTTTTCATGTATGACTTGGATAATGTTTTTAAATAAAAAATCAAAAGCTTTTAGATAGTTTAAAGCATTCAAAGCATTAGTTGAGAATGAAACTAATCTGAAGATTAAGTGTCTAAGATCAGATCGAGGAGGAGAATTCATGTTGGATTAATTTATTGAGTTTTGTGAAGATCATGGAATAAAGAGATAGTATTCAGCAACCAAAACTCCAAAACAAAATGGAGTAGTTGAATGGAAAAATAGAACAGTTTAGGAGATGGCAAGGACAATGCTAAATGAATCCAAGATAGAAAATAAATATTGGAGAGAGGTGGTTAGTACATCAGTGCATATTTAGAATAGAGATTTATTAAGAGTCAATAGTGACAAGACTCCTTATGAGCTTTAGAAAGACAAGCCAACAATAGTTGATTATTTCAGAGTTTTCGGTAGCAAATTCTTCATAAAAAGAACCAATGAAAAACTTGGTAAGTTTGAATCCAGAGCAAATGAAGGTATATTTCTTAGTTATTCTTGCAAAATTAAAGCTTATAGATGTTATAACAAAAGAATGAAGAAAATTGTTGAAAGTGCAAGTGTCAAGATAGAAGAAGATGGAACATAAAAGATCAGTGATCCAGTAGACATTCTTAAAACCATTAAAGAGGAAGGCTTTGAAGAATCATATGAAGATGAGGAAAAGGAGAAGGAGAAAAAGGGCACCAAGACTCCATCCAAATACATTCAAAAAAATCATAATGAAAGCAACATCATTAAGGATATAAAAGAAGGAATTCACACCAGAAGAATGATGGTAAGTGAATCTGAACAAGTTAATTTCTCTTTGTTATCTAATATTCAGCCTAGAAATTTTTCAAAAGCTAGACATGATAAACATTGGGTTAAGGCTATGGATGAAGAATTAGATCAAATAGAAAAGAATGATACTTGGGAATTAGTGCCTAGACTAAAAGATCACAATGTGATAAGAACAAAATGGGTTTATAGAAATAAGTTGAATGAAAATGGAGAAGTAAAAAAAAATAAAGCAAGATTAGTATGTAAAGGATATGCTCAAATTGAGGGAATAGATTTTGAAGAAACTTTTGCATCAGTGGCAAGGTTAGAGGCTATTAGAATGTTTCTTGCATATGCAGTATTTAAAAAATTCAAAGTGTTTCAGATGGATGTCCTATATACCTTCCTAAATGGGAATCTTGAAGAAGAGGTATACATTGAGTAGCCTAAGGGGTTTATTCTCTTGAATATTAGTAATCATGTATGCAAATTGAAGAAAGCATTGTATGGATTAAAACTAGCTCCCAGAGCTTAGTATGCAAGACTTGATAAGTACCTGCAAGATCAAGGATTCAAGAGAGGATTTGCTGATAGTAATCTTTACATCAAAACAAAAGGTGAGCATCAATTTATTGTTGTGGTATATGTTGATGATATCATTTTTGGAGGAAATATTGAAAAGATGACAAAAGAATTTTCTTATAGAATGCAAAAATAATTTGAGAAGTCTATGCTTGGAGATTATCATTTTTCTTAAGATTACAAATATTTCAATCAAATAAAGGAATTTTTATATCTCAAAGTAAATATGCCAAGGAAATGTTGAAGAAATTTGGTTTTGAGGATTGTGTACCAGTTGGCACACCTATGTGTATAGGAAATAAGGTGAGCAAGGATGAAGATTCACCTGTTATAGATCAATCTTTGTATAGATCTATGATTGGTAGTCTTTTATATTTAACAGCATCAAGACCAAAAATCATGCATGTAGTAGGTATGGTTGCAAGATATCAGTCATCTCCAAGAGATAGTCATGTTCATTTGGTGAAAAGAATATTCAGATATATCAAGGGGACAGTGGATTATGGATTATGGTATCCCACAGGTAAAGATTTCACTTTAGTTTCTTATACAGATTTAGATTGGGCAGAGTGATTAGATGATAGAAAGAGTACAAGTGGAGGAGCTTTCTTCCTTGGTGATAGCTTAGTATCATGGCTAAGCAAGAAGCAAAACTCAGTATCACTTTATACAGATGAAGCAAAATATATTGCAGCAGTATTGTGTTATACTCAAGTGCTTTAGATGAAGCAAACTTTGGAAGATATCAAGGTAAAGTATGATGAACCTATTTCCATTTTTTGTGATAACACAAGTGCTATAAATATTTCAAAAAATTTAGTAATGCATTCAGTAACAAAACATACTCCCATTAGATATCACTTCTTGAGAGAGCAAGTTGCAGATCAATAGGTTAAGATGGAATATATTAGTATTACAGAGTAGATTGTAGATATTTTCACAAAGGCACTACCAAAAGGCACATTTGAGTATCTATGAGAGAAGCTAGGATTAATTTTCTTTACTTCCTGCCATTGAGGTTCAGCATCAATTGAGGGGGAGCTAAGTGTTAGCTCTAGGTAGGCCCTTTGCTATTGATGTCAAAGGGGGAGAATAATAGTTATAGGTATAAGTGCAAAAATAGGTACAAGTAATAGGTGCAAGTTACTACAGTAAGGGGGAGTTACTGTATGTTTTTAGATGATAGTATGTGTAGGTGATAGGATGTGGCAGTTTCAGGATTGAAGTTGCCATCAATGACAAAGGGGGAGATTGTTGTAAATATTGTCATTGATGTCAAAGGTCTATCATTATTAGTGATAAAGGTCCCATTGCATTTAATGTTGTTTGTAATAGATATATCTTGGCTAATTTGAGTTAATATTTATTTAATATTAATGAATATATTTTTTGTTGCATATGAGACAAACTAAGGGCCCATGGAGAAGTCAAAGAGCCATGGGATAAAGACAAAAGAAGGATGGGATGCATTTTCCCATGAAGAGTCATCTTGGGGAATTCCAAGAGTCACCAAGTGAAGACAAAAGAGGAAGGGTACAATTTATCATGAAGGGACACTTTAAGGAATACGAAAAGTCACCAAGATGAGGACAAAAGAGGGAAGGACATTTTTGATCATGAAGGGTCACCACATGACTTTTCAAAGGCTTGAATATGAAGGGTCATACAAGTTTGGCACCATTTTCCATGAGGATTGAAGGGTCACAAAGGGGGAAGGCCAAAGGTCATTTGGAAAGCTATAAATAAAGGCTTGAGAAGCCATTTGTAAATATGAGAAAGAGAGGTTGATTTGATATTATATTATCTAGCTTAGAAGAGAATTTGTGAGAGATGAATATGATTTGTATTTTTTATATCTAGCTTAGAAGAGCAAAGGTGAGAGAGAAGAAAGAGATGTTGTAATGAACTATCATTTGTTGAGATAGCAACATTGAGAGATAGTTGTGTGGTTTACACAAAGGAGTTGGTACTCCTGTGGGTTGGTGCTCATGAATTTTTTTTGGGTTGGTGCTCGACAAATGGGTTGGTGCTCCTATGGGTTGGTACTCATGAATAGTTGTTGGGTTGGTGCTCAGCAAAGGGGTTGGTGCTCCTACAAGTTGGTGCTCATTCATATACTTGAGATTGTTCTCCATGGTTTTTCCCACATTGGGTTTCCACATTATATTTGGTGTCTCTCTCTTATGTGGTGTTTATTTTTTTAGTTTTATTGCATATCTTAAATGTTTGATTAAGTGGAATTTGATTAATGGAAAGTTTTATAAGATATATCATATACTAATTCACCCCCCCCTCTCAGTATATTTCATGCTTAACACTCCCATTATTACTTTACCTTCCATTCTAGGGCCACATCCCTCATCCATTTTAAGGATCTCACCCTTATACCTCATTGAAAATACCAAGCCTTAAAATAAAGAAACCACAAGCCCAACCTCCACTTCTAGACACACCTCCACCTATTCTTACCAAACCCTCAACCTCAAAACCATCTACCTCAAAACCACCCACCAAAAGCACTATCCCAACCAAAGCTCCATTCAGTAAGCCTACCCATAAAAAGGTATCCACCCCAACTATCAACACTAAAACATACACCCCATTAGCACCCTTGTTATAATCATATTCTAAAATCTTGAAAAGGTTTTTATAAGCTTCCTACTTAGTCTTACCTCCCATTAAGCCATTTTCTCCTCTTAGTCTAAAACCAACATGGTTCAATGACAATTTTATTTACACATACCATAGGACACCTTGACATGACACAAATAACTACAAAGTTCTCCAATAAATATAACAAAAACTTTGTGATGCATAAGATTTATTAACAAAGGAGATTCCCATAATCCCACCTCCAAGATAAAATTCAAAAGCTACCACCCCATGTCAACCTATACCTAAAATATCATATAATATTATAGAGGAACCAAAGAAACCTATTACCCCACATACCTTACAAATCCACACCATTTATTTGGTCACTTGATCACAAACCCAAAAGGATAAATTTAAAGCCAAATTTTCCATCCCATGCACATACCCTTCTTCTACCTAAGCACCCAAATCACCTTCACCCAAACCCAAGATTTCTATCTTGGGTACACCTCAATCCAACCCATCTAGACTAATACATAGGTCAGTTCTAAAATACCTTGACCAAACACTAGTGAAGATGAATTTGTATGAGTTTATCTAAACCTCACCCCAACATTGTTAGTTATGATGGAAGCCTTAAAATTGATCGAGGTTTAACCCAAAGATCCTTGACCACTAGCAGATTTAGTCTGAGCCCTTTAGTTATCCAACCTCATCACTTTTAAGATTTGGAGATACCCCTTATCCATTTAAATGATATAGATTATCCCCTTTTTATTACTACCCACATCAACAAAACCAAGATCAAGAGGGTTATGATTGATGGGGGATATATCATTAATATTATTTCCTCCCATTCATACGATCAACATAATCTCCTAGAGAACATCATGTCTAAAACTACCATTGTACTCTAATATTTTAATGATACCAAGGAAACTACCTTGGGGATGGTTGTCCTTCATATATGTTTGGGCCCTCACACTCTTCCTAATCTCTTTTATGTAATATAAGGAGATTTTTAATATAACGTATTGCTTGGACACCCTTGGATCTATACCATGGGTCATGTGCCATCAAATTTGCATAGGTTTATCAAGTTTTATTATGAGGGTCAATTTCATGTCATTCTAGTTGACCCTAGTCCTTTTAATTCATGCAATATGACTTATCGACCCAATGATGTTCTCATCCCATTAAAGGATGCATCCCTTTTATCCTTCATAAACCAAGCTTATACAAGCTCATACATACCTTACTCCTAAAAACCTATGAAAGATCCCTTGGAATCCATGTTCCAACATCACTCACTTAGGGAGTATCACCTATTAACTCTAGATGCCCTTCCTACTCCCCAGGAGTATGCAAATCATGATCAACATCCTAGATATGATTCCAACATTAGAACCATCATTATTTTTGGTCCTCCTAATTTATAAACCAATTTTATCTATGGGGGACTTGATAAACCACTTTCAACCTATAATGTCTCCTCTTTTGTTAAATTATTCACCTCTGATTTCTCTTTCTTGGATAAACTAGAGTTTGCCTAAACATACCTCCATTAGTGTGCTTGGAAGGAATTTAGTTTAGGACATTATGAACATGGAACACATGAGCTAATCCAATGTAAAACTTAGAAGCCTCATTAATGACATGGTCTTAGATTTATCCCACTAGAAGAACCAACCAACCCACCTTCCATCACAATCATTGAGGAAGACATCCCATCCTCACCAACCCTTTCTTATTAAAAATTTAAGGAACTTGATTCCATCCCACCTAAATTTTGTTTATCAATATGATTAGTTTGGGACTCCTAACCTATCAAAAGGATGGGGAAACCAAAACCATTCTTCTGAATCATCATGAGATGGTAGAAGATGATTCTCCTACCATTTATACTATCTAGTGCTAGGATGATGATTTCCTTCTCACCTATCTTAGTGGTAAAGATTAATCCTTTCATAAATCCCTTCTTATTGAGACATAAACCATGTTTAATAAAGTTATCATTGAAATCAAATTGGGCACTTAGGATAAATCCCACATAATTAAAATAACCAATCCTTAGATTCTTCAAAAGGTCAAGATTTCTCTTCATTTTTACAAGATCATAGCATAGCATTTACTTGGCATTAAAATGATATGATAGGAATAAACATTTCCATAGTCATCCATAACATCATCACATACCTCAATTCCAATCATGTTATTCAAAAGCCTCTAAGGATACACCCTTGTATTACCCTTATTGCTAAAGAAGATCTTCAATGTCTCTTCTTCATCAACTTCATCTAACCCATTGACTACCCCTAATGGGTCTCGAATGTCATTCATATCACCAAAGCGATAGGGGGAATTCATATTTTCATGGAATTTTGTTATTTTAGCCTTCCTTATCTAAAATATGACTTTCTTTTGCTAGGCATTGACCAGCTTATTGATCTAGTTATCAACTTTAAGATGTTATCTCTTATAGATGGATTCTTAGGCTATAATCAGATCTTGATCACCCTAGAAGATCAACATAAAACTACCTTTATCACCCCATGGGGAATTTTCTACTAGAATACCATTCCATTTAGTTTAAATAATGTTGGTGCAATTTATCATCTTCCCATGACCTAGATCTTTTATGACCTTATCCATAAAACTATAGAGGACTATGTATATGACCTCCTTATAAAGCTAAATGTCATAAATACCATTTGACAATCCTTAAGGTTATCTTAGAACTCCTTATCCACTTTAATGTTTGCCTCAACCCAAATAAGTACATATTTTGAGTCTTATTAGGTAAACTTCTTAGATTTATTATTTCTCTCCATAAAATAGAAGTTGGTCTCACTAAAGTCAAGGAAATCCTCGAAATGCCTCCACCAAATAACCTTAAGAAACTCTATAGTTTTTAGGGGAAGCTTTAATCCATTTGTCACTTCATCTATCAAATTATCTGATAGATCTCATCCCTTTCATCACCTTCTTAAGAAGTATATCTCCTTTAAGTGGAACAAAGACTATCAAAAGGACTTTAAATCACTAAAATAATACCTTCTTTCCCCACCTATTATTATCCCTCCAAAAGATGACCAACCCTTCTACCTTTACATTTCTACCATAAACCATTCCTTGGGTTCCATGTTTTCACATCATGATGATCAACATCAAGAGTAGGTAGTATACTATATAATTCAAACGCTTATAGATTATGAGACTCATTATACCCATACCAATAAATTATGCCTCACCTTGGTCTTTGTGGCTTATAAACTCTATCACTACCTCCTTAACCAAAAAACCTTTTTTATCAACAATACCAACCCACTCAAGTACATGCATTATAAGCCATATCAAAATCAACATTGGCTAGATGGCTCATTATTTTAGTAGATTTTAATCTTGAGTTATTTTTAAAAAAATAAAATAAAGGGAAAATAATTGTAGATAAATTAGTTGAATCCCCTTTAGCATACAACTAGCCTTATAACTTTGAGTTTCTCAATGAGTCCATTACAACTCTCTCTCAAGAAGACATTACTTATTATATAACCATGTTCTTTTATGGATCAAAGTGTCAACATGGTGGGGGTGATGGAATCATCCTTATCCCCCTTGAAGGTGAGCCTTTTCCACTATCCTTTAAACATGAATTTGATTTCACTAACAACATGGCTGAGTATGAGGCCTTAGTACTAGGTCTCCAAACAAATTTGTCCTTGGGAGTTAAATCGATCAAATTTTTTGGTGAATCATAACTTATGGTCAACAAAATAAATAGTTCTTATCAATGTAAATATGATGTTATACATAATTTAAAATAATTGATATATGCACTATTGATGTTATTTGATCATTACTTTATTCAAGCCATTCCATATTCTATGAAAAATCTCACTAATAACATGGCTTCTCTTTCTTCCCAAATCCTATATGCACCTTATGATTCTAAATTCTTATTCACTACCCATCACCTAAACAAACTCTCTTACACCAAATCGAACCTCCCTTCCATCTACAATGTGGAAGAAGCCCAACTTGATATTTGGTATAAGCAAATATTTGACTAACTTACCTTAGCTATCATCCCTTCTAATATCTCTAGAAATGGTAGATGAGTATTTATATATAGAACTTATCACTATACCATACTAGGGGGAATTATTTACAAGCAAGGATTTAATAGACTTCTTTTTAGATACCTACATAGTCATGAAATATCTCGCACAATCAAAGAAATGCATGTTGGGATTTATGGATGACACTTTAGTGGTTTAGTTGTTGCTAAATGAATCTTTCACCTTAGCTACTATTGGCCTACCCTTAACCAAGACTATTTTGATTATTTCAAGAAGTGTGTTAAGTGTCAACAACATGCTAATTTGTATCATGTTCTTAGTCATGGCCTACAAGTCTCTAAGGATTTTTGGCCCTTATCTTAGTGGTAATTAGATCTCATTCATGAAAGTAACCCTCATTATTTTTAGAAGGAATAATTTTATCATCATTGTGACATAATATTTCACCAAATGGGTAGAGGTTATTCCCCTCATCTCAACAAAAGCCTATAAAATTGTCAACTTCATTAACCATCATATCATGAAGATCTTTGGTGTTCCTCATAATATAATTACCAATAATGGAAAATCATTTATAAACAAGAAGGTAAGAAATATTTACAACACCTTTGACATTAAGTTAAGATTCTCATCTCCATATCATCCACAATCTAATGGACAAGCTAAAGATTCTAATAACATATATAATAAAATACTAACCAAAATGATCAATGAATTTGGTAAGGACTGAAACTTACACATTCCATTCACCCTATGGGCATATCATACTAGAATTCAAACCCCTATAGGTGCTACCCCTTTCTCACTTGTATTTAGATTAAATGATATCTTTCCTCTCAAAGTCCAAGTTCCCTCCTTTCAAATATCTCTAAAGGATACCATCTCAGAGGATGATTATCATCAAGAACATTTATCCCAACTTGAGCTACTCGATGAGCATCATTTAGCCATGTTTAACCATATTTTTTTCTATCAAGAATAAATCAAGTTACTTATAACAAAAATCCTAAGAGAATAAGAATTCAATATTGGAAACCTCATCTTAAAGTAAAATCAACATGTAACCAACATGGAAAGAAGCAAGCTAGGAAAGTTTGCTTTCAATTATCTTGGACTATATATCATAATGCATAAGTATGGGTCAGGAGATTACCAATTATCATCTCTTGATTCAAAAATGAGACCTAAGTCCCTCAATGCTTCACATCTACATCCATTATTTTATTAAAATGAGTTCAAACTCACCTTATGTCTAGTTTAAATTGGTCCCTTGTTTTACTAAATTATCACCTTCATCCCCTTACTTTGAGAAAAACCAATTAAAGCATTTAATCATGTGATTATCCATCACACTTTTAGCCTCAATCCTAAACATGGGTACCATAGCTCTACCCATGGCATGATTCTCATAGATACTTATCATCTCTTATAGGATGGATTCCCATGGTTGTTATCTCTTAAAGCATCCTCTCACCCATCACTCAACCTTCTTATGCTATAATTTTTCCTTCATAAAGGTAAATCTTAAGCCTATATAAGAAATTCTATCTGAACAAAAAGAAAGAACACAAATAAAATAATAATAAATAATATATCTTATGGGTCATCTCTATCATTGTAGACTATTCCCTTGAAGGATAGCTACCAAAACAACTGAGAATTGATTAAAAAAATATAGACTGGTCCCTTGAAGGATAGTGATCCCAACCCAACCCAACCCAACCAACCAACGAATGATAATGTAAAGCATAAGAATGTATTATGTTCATAATCCAATCCATCTTGCCTTTTTTGGTCCTTCCTAATGAAATATCACCACATCTTCTTCTTCTTTATCATACCTACTTGTTGATACATTCATTAAGGCATTTGTCTCTTGATTATTTAACATTCTTCTCTCATTTTTTATTCTTCTTACATATAAATTTATTATTTAAATTAATCTATATGGTTAAGGTGTTTTTAAAACATTCTAAATCATCTCTTATTTTAATCAACTAAATGGCATCATCACATTCAATACATTTAATAACATTATGTGATTATTATATGATTTGCACATTCTATTTTACCATCCACATCACTTCTTTAGGTGTTTTTATCATAAAAACATCCCATTTATCATAATCATCATCATACATTATCAAATTATCATATCATATTAATTTTATAACATCTCATCTGTCTAAGCAATATTGTGTATCATCATGCCTAAAATCAAATTAATTCTATCACATAGAACTCATAGCAACTTTTTATCATGAATGAAACAACATTTAATCATTTTTATAAATTAGATAAATGAATCAACCCCCTATTTTATTCAAATCACATATGTATATAAGTATGGGATCACATAAATTAATTAACTCAAATTGGCATTTAAAACTTTAAATTATGCATACTCCTACTAACAGGAAAAAATGCTAAACCATAATATACACATGTCATAAACATAATTAATATCATAACCATGCATCATCACATAAAGATTAAAATGAATCATAAATAAACCATAACATCACACATCATCATCAATAGCATCATAACTCAGACTAAATGTTGAATATAATATATATAAGAATGTCCATGTCTCTCAAAATTGTATATACATCTTGATACATCAGCTTGTAAGCTAGAATCAAAATCATAATCGTAAAAAAACCAATGGTTTATGGTGTATGGGAACTACCATCCCTTGGATCCTATCCATCTCTCTATCTTGTTTAAGCATCTGCAAATGTTATGTCACCATTGGGTGTAGTATTGTTGGGTCTCCCTAAAATAACCTACTCTGATAGATACTCTAAATATTAGGGCAAAATTGGAAGACTATTAAAAATATTTCCTTCATAATATATAATCTCCTCCATTTTCACCATATATCTAGTCAAAGGAATAGTCTATGGTGGTCCCATAACTACTATACTTTATACTCATCCTCTTGCCTATCTTAAAGTATCTCACTTAGCTAATACCAAGGTTAGTTATGCCTATAACCCATCCCTCTCCTAAGTGATATTAGCTAGATGTCCCTATGTATAATCTCTCTAATGTGTGATAGTGGCTACTTGTGCCTAGAGACTATCTCTCTTAGGTCCTCAGTGCTAGATGTCCCCATGCATATTCTCTCTCCTAGGTGATAATGGCTAATTATGCCTGGAGACTATCTCTCTCTTGGGTCCTAACCATTAGCTATCCCTATACCATGTGTTTCTCCTACATCATTGATGTTAGAGATGCATTTGTGATAGCTAGTAATCATCTCACCTAATCTATATTAATAGTAACAATCTATATATTGGGAGCATCCTACTTTTCTATATCTACATCCTTAGCCTGATGCTATCCACCATCTTCTCTAGCATCCAAAACCTATCATCTATCTCCCCCAATCAGAATAAGTTTTTGTCCCTACCAAAAAATTATATAATCAGTAGTTACCCTACCATTATCAACTCTTATAGGAGCTAGTAGCTCCTTATATAATGGCTACTCCTCTACTAGCTATGGTATAGGTAATGGTGCCTTTGCATCCTCACATCTATATCTAAATAATACTCTTGGGACATCCTATACCAAGGAATACTATCCCCTCACATAGTCAAAAATTATCAGCTCTATCTCATTCTCCCTCCTCTTGTGGATCCATCTGATGCTCTATAGAGAAAATATATGTGAACTCAACCCCCTCCATGATGGAAAACCTATGTATGGCCTTTAGATAATATCCCCATAAACTAATGCATCCAATCACTACCTATACCATACTAAATCTCATACTTCCCCTCGTACCCTTGGTAGTTCTATATCTTATCTCCATCTCATAAAACCAACTATAAATTTGACTTGATGCCATGTCATCCATGGTAATCCAATTGGTCATAAGATGGTAATATGCTTATATGAACAATAATGTATTAGGAAGCATACACTCATCCCATATCATATATGTACTTGGTAACCCCATAACTCTTAACAAACTTGAACCAATAATACTATAGCCCATGTATATATTATCTAATCCTTGGGTATATATACTAAAATGCCTATCAAATCCTAAATAAATATCCTACCATTTGAGTCTAGTAATGCATAGTAGGTGACTACTATAATCATCATAGTCATAGATTATCTCCCATCAATATTCATACAATAAATATCCTTAAATTAGAGTCCCACACTATGACATCGAGCCTCTACTACATGCTTTCTATATAATAGGTCCATCTGTGCATCCTACTCCTTACTATGAATCAGTTCCACTACCTGACCCTATATGATAAACTTTAAAATCTTATGTACATCCTCTAATATAATGGTAAGATCTCCTATCAATAAAAAGAAGTGTTGGTCTCTAGGTCCTATCTCTCGATGAGGGATACCAACATTGTCATGTCTCAAGACATGCATCAATAGTACCACATGCCACCCAAACCCACTACTATCATATGATCCCAACATACCTAGTCATGTCTCTATATAACTCCTTGAGAAGCAAAAAAATATGATCCCACATCATCAATATTGTTGGGTGAATATTTTTTCATCAACAAACTAAAGGAAAAATGGGTATATCAACCACAACATAATGAGATAAATCTCTCCTCTCAGCAAGGGGAGGCTCCCTATAAACTATAATATACTAATATAAACTGAAAATAGACTCAAGGGTGAGATCATACCATCCATCTCTCTTTTTTTAGACATGATGTTCACAAGGTAAAGGAAAATTCATGTGTAATAACTAAAAGCAATCCTCTTCTTTCAGAAATGATGTCCAGTAAATAGTAGACAAATTTCTTGGGAGTAACTGGATCCATGAGAAACCCACAAAAGCACAAAGTCTTTCATTGCTTCCCTTAATGATTTATAATGTATATAATAGTAGAATGAAGTGAAGCTCAAAGTCTCCTCTGAAAACTACAAAATATTATAAGATCACAAAGGATAAAAGTAGTACAAAGCCTTTCTAATACCCTTTTCACTAAAACATAAGAAACATAGACTAAATCATAATTAACTTCAGAACATCTTTCAGATAATTTCCACACACTCTACTTATTTAATCAAATAGATGAGATATTATTAAGAAAAAGGACATCAGAACAATTTCCTAAATAACACAAGTTATTCCAATGCAAAGTTTGAAAAGTCACCCGCTTTCTCATTCATTCAAGAAAATTTGATTTACAATCTGAGCTCAAAGTCTTAAAAGGCATCTCAATTTGGGTAGATTTTTTGCTTCTAATCATCAAAAGATATGTCTATTACAAAAGAGGCTCTATTTATTTATAGGGATAAGCCTTGAGGATTTTAAAAAGATTTAAATATTTTGACCTAGTCAAAGGTAGGAGTCTTTGTTGACTTTGGACTTTCCATATTTTTACATGTAATTACACATGACAAAAGTACATGTGAAAATGTCCAAAGTGGTTACAAAAGTGCATTTAAAAAGAAGGGAAATTAAATCAAAGGAAATTTGATTCAATTTATAACCCCATCTTTCTTTACATGAGCATTGTACATGGTGATAGTTGCTTGTATCCCAATACTGTTTGGAGTAACAATATTCTTGAAAATTATCTTCGTCCTGACTATGGCATCTCTCACTATTGTGACCAATTTTGCATGACTAGTTAACCTAGTTTTTAGATTATCTAGAGTTAATTGATTATCCATTATAATGTCCATGGAGCCTATCGAGAATGGTTTATCTTCAAATTCCTTTTGGAACATACCTTTAAATTATTGAACCATTTCTTATGATAAAAGGAATTGGTTGTCTTGTGATGTAAGCTTACAAGGTAGCTCCTCCAATTTATGTAAAAGACTGATGTCACTTTGTTCACTGAGGTCCTTTGATGATTCAAGGCTGCTGATCAATTCCTTAAGCACCTGACTTCTATATATCAATGCTTCTTTAGTTTCAGTATAAGAGTCTATATCAACAATGATGCCAATTGATACTAGGGTGCTTATTTTAAATTTATTCATATCCATCCACTTGTCAAGATACTTTTTAATACATTCAATATCCTGAGAAATGATATTGATAAGATCATCCATTTTTGATCTCACTTTCTTCATCTTACCCATTTTCTTAGACAACTCTGTGAACAAGGAAATTCCTTGTGTATGCATATTTTCCAAGTAATCTTCAAGTACTTTCCCCTTGAGATAGGTCCTTTTTGCTTTTTGAATCATGGGGTCATCTATGGAGATAGCCTCTAGAGTTACTATTTCTAGAGTAAAAGTTATTCTCCTTATTAATGTAGTCAGTTGTTCCACCATTACTTTATAATGGTCCTTCATTTCTCTTTCTCTGTCAAACTTCTGAACCAAGATATCCATAGCTGACTACATATGTCTCTTAGCACTTTCATGAGTTATCTTTCCTAACTCAATTTGAGAGATAGAGTAGTCATTTACATCAAAAATTTTGAGAGTTGCATCTTATGGAGGTTTTGATATTTCTAGAAATTTGTGCCCTTTATCCTCAATCATCTTTGAAATAATTTCTAGATTTTTGGGAGTCTTGAATTTTACTGGCACCATTTTATTGAAATCAAAGTCATCTGGGGAGATGGCCTATTTTTTCCTTTTGGATGTATAAGTTGACAACCAAGGTGGGAGGGTAGAAGTACTTACATTAGTATCAATATCCATAGTTGGCATTACTAGAGTTGCACCTACACCAGAGGTGGAAACAATGGGTGGAGTATTAGTAAGAACTACACCTATTGCTGAATGATTGAAAGTAGAACTATCTCTGATATCAAAAGATGAAGATGACAAACTAGGGATTGACCCTGAGGAATGAAGAATATCTCTAGAAGCACCTTGAGTGTCATTACAAATAATTTTGGAAGGAAAGGTAGCTCCAAAAGAGGGAACACTGATTAGAGAAATAGGTGGAGTTACAACAAGTGTGCTAGGTGGGGAAGAAGAAATTCCCATTTCTGGCTGTACACCTTATGGAGATAGAGTTTCCTTTCTTATTTATCTATGAGCCTACCATTAGTCTCCATTTTCTCCACTACTGGTTCTTCAACACTTTGCTTTTCAACCTCCATATTTGTTGTTCTTAGCTCTTTTTCTATAACTTGTGACTTCTTTGTCATGAAAATGATCATAGGCTTATGCGGCCTATCAGAAGTCAGGAAATCACTTTTATTCTTCATCTTATTTTCTACCCTTCTCCTTTTTTCCTCTTAATATTCACCTTATGATCCTATGATGAACTCTTTCAAGGTGATTCACTTACTTCCTAACTAGTCATTGGTGTTTACCAATATTGGTTCAAATCTTTTCCTCAAAGAAGTCAACTCCTTCTAAGACCATTGGGTTAGGGGAAGAGGGGTATTGGTGATCTATTTAGCATGGTATCTATTGTTGATCAAATCCCCATCATCCATTATATTCTTAGGGATATCAGCGAGTCCCAGATATTCTATCTGCTCTAGAGACAATATATTGTAGTCCATTTTTTTGACGTCTTCTGCAGTCCTCAAATCAACCCAAACATCTTCAATCATAGGCTCATGAAACTAGGTCTTCTTCCTGATTATGTCCTTTACACCTCTATAGTCAATGTTTGGTCTCCTTTTGAAATGCTTCATGGTTATGAGTTGCATTTTAGTCTCCCTAACTCTAGCTTTTCCAGCAGTCAATACTAAGAACCTACCAATTTCAATCAGGAACCTAAAACTGGGTTTCTTAAGTTACATCTACTTATTATGTATGACAATAATTTTTGTGTATAGCTCCATTAAGACCAATTTTTCTGAAGGGAATCTTGGAAGTATATAAGGATGACCTTGGAAAAAGCCAACCTATAGATAAGAAAAAGAAGGGAACTACAAAAACATACATCTAAAGTCGTTCACAATTATCCAAGCTTCATCTGACACTCTTTTTTGTTCCAATTGGGGATCAAAGAGACACAAAAATACTATGAAAAATCATCATTTACCCTCTTAAAATGATGGATAGAACCCTTCAATTTCAATTGAGAGTAATATTGATATACTAGGGTTACCCTATTGTCTCCTTCTGATGTCAAACCTGGGAAGGTTCTCATTGATGCCATAATATATACTAGGTATGAAGTCATGTAGAATTTGGAGGTAGTGGATACCTTCATCAATTGCTCATGCATAGCATTACTGATTTGTTCAACCCAAAAAATGACTTGTTTTCTTTGGAGAATTATCTTAATGAAAGGGTACATTCATTCATGAAATAGTGAGGAAGAAGGTAAACTTCTTACCCTACTAAGAAGGGTGATCAGGTCACTAACTTCTTCTATAAAATCACTCCTTAGAAAGCTCCATGGCCATCTTAACAAGTTATCCCTTGCAGTCTTGATCCTTATATTATTGATTACTTTCTTTGTTCTTTCAGGATCTTTGTTATACTCCCTTTGTGATTCAATGAAGTTGAGCTTTAATACTTCAGTAGTGGGAGGACACATGAACACTTTGTCAATGAATTTAGAGTCTAGTCTAATCACCACATTACCACTAGCATCTAACATAGCCCTAGTGTCCTTATTGTAAAACTGAGTACACTAGAGAATAAACTCTATGTTGTGAGCTGTTATAGGAAAAGAATATACTAGATGAATATTTCTCTTGATTATCTTCTTCATTTCATGGCTGGGATTGATTGATCTAGTCCTATTCATGAACTCAACCATATCTACATGATCAATCTCTATATCCCTAATGTCAACAACATTAGAAGTAATTGAGGTGATTGGAAAAACACCTTGATACTTTTACTTCATTGTCTTCAACTTTTTTGGAGAAATCTCAGTCATCTGAAAGAGCTTTTGTCAAAAGAATGTTGATAAAGAAGGATCCTTGAGAGAAACTGCAACAAGAATCATGATCGTGCAATCAGAGGAAAATTTGGAAATCTAGGAAAACTACATGTTGGTGATCATGACCATGGGAATGTGCTTAAAAGGGCTAAGATGTGAGTAGGCCAAAAAGTCAAAGGGAAGTGGGCTCAAAAAAATGAAATTTCAAAATTTCCCAGAGTTAGAATTTTTGAGGGAATGTATGCAGGGATGGCAAAAATTACCATCCTTGCATGTAGAAGAAAGTTTGTTTGTGCAAGGGCGGTAAAAATTACTACCCTTGCATGTACTTCATGTATGGGTGGTAATTTTTGCCACCAGTGCACATGGGTTGAAAATGTGTAAGGGTAGTAATTTTTGTTGCCCATGCACAAATAGCAAGGGATAGTGTAATAGCAAAAATTTTTGCCACCCTTACACTTGTTATCTCGATTTTGTGTAAGATCAAAAAATTTTGCTTCCATTACATTAATAGCAATAGTATTTTGGTTTTTAGGGTTTTTTAGGCTTTCACCCCTAACGAGGAGGAGGGGGAGGAGAAAAATAAGAAGAAACAAATAAAATATAAAACATAAAATGGAGAATAGGGAAAAACCAAACTTTTAAAGAAAAGAGGAAGAAATAAAAAGAAAACCTTGAAACAAAAAGAGAAAAGAATGTAAGACCTACCTGTTAAATTGAAATCCCACTAGCGTGCTCAGTCGACTAGTTACAGGGAAGAGGAGGAAACAACTTGGAATGAAACAAATGAGGCTCAAATCAACATTTAAAAGGGGCAAAGCTGACTCCAACCACTCAGTGCTCATGGTCATAAATACTATGTGTAAAAATTGAGATCATGTAGGGGTAGAAAAAATTGTTTCCCTCGCATGATGAAGAGGAAGAAATATGCAAGAGCGATGAAAATCACTGCTCTTGTAGGGAGGCGCTTGAAGTGCAAGGGTGGTAATTTTCATCGCTCTTGCATGGAAAGATGTAAGGGTGATGAAAATCACCACCTTTACATCTAAGCACAAAACAACATGCAAGGTTGGAAAAAAATGCCACTCTTGCATGTGAATGAAAAACAACATATAAGGGCAGCAAAGAATGCCCTCCTACATGTAAACTAGAAATACTAACTCTTTAAAATTTATCAAAAATTTGACGTTTTGATTGCATTGAGACTACAAAAATTTTCACATTTCTTGAGAAATCATAATGAGGGAAGGCCATGAAATTTTCAAGGAGTTAGTCGACTATGCTCGAGATCAAGAGAATCTTGTCTCAAATGACGAACTTAGAGTGAAACAAACAAATTTTGTAGGGGTTGTTCCAAAAATGAGTGTCACTAACTTTGCAAACAACAGTTGGCTCTTGTTGGAAAACTTCCATCAATCAAAACTTGAAATGATCAATGGGAGTAGAAATCAGTCTCTAAGTTCCTTCATCCAAGCCATTGGGCCATGGAGTCAAGCTAAGAAAGAAAAAGACACAAAAACCAAACATAAATAAATAAATGTAAGATTATATAAATGTATAAATGAAATCATCTAATACTTCAAGGATTAAAGTGTTTCAGATGTTGTCCACTATGAGGTAGTGAGAATGATGTTCCATCTTGATATCCTAGTAAGAATCTATTTTCACCATAGACCTAATGAAAGGTAAATGGACCTCTCCATAAAGAATCAAATTTGTTGTGCATTATTTTTGGTTCTTTCCTCTTGTCCCATAACAAGACTTGATCTCCAATTTGAAAATTATAAATCCTTGATCTTTTGTCAAAGAGTTTCTTTACCTAATTTTGATGTGCAATAATCTAGTCCACTACCATGGTTCATTGTTCATCTATTTCAGTTAGGCAAATGATCCTTTTGTCAATAGAATTTTTGAAAGTTTGATCTTCAATTGCCTTTGCCAACTTTAGTGCTAGTAGTTTTAGGGTGATTGGTATTTCCACATTCAAACCATACAGAAGTTGAAATGGTGACATACATATTGCCCTCTTGGGTGTAACCTTGTCTACCCACAAAGCATTGAACAATGCTTTATGCTAATTTCTCTAATTATCATCTATCAATTTCATGATAATAGTAACCAAAATTTTGTTTCTTGATTCTACTTGACCATTTCCTTATAGATAATAGTTAGAGAAGTGGGAAAAAATAATCTCGTAATTGCAGAAAAACTTAGCAACCTCATGAGAAGAGAAATAAGAAGCATTATCTGTTATAATCTTCGTTGGGACCCCAAATCAGGAGATGATATTCTCTTTAATGAAATTACATACCACTTCTGAAGTAGCATGCTTGGTTGGAATGGCTTCCACCCACTTGGTAAAATAGTCTGTCATGGTGAGAACATAGTCATGTCTAGCACTCAAGGATAGGCTCATGCTGCCAATGAAATCAACACTCCATTGTCAAAACATTTCTTTAATCACTACTGGCTTGAGGGTTAATTTGGCTAATTTAGGTTTCCTAATAAACTATTGACACAATTCACACCTACGTACCCAAGTGTACGCATCTTGAAATAGTGTAGGACAATAGTATTTAGGTCGTAGAATTTTGTGAGCCATCACTAGTGCAGAAAAATGTCCTCCACAAGCCAAATTATGGAAGGACTCCAAAAGTTTACTTTGTTGCACCTTATCAATGCAATGAAGAAACACCCCATCAAGGCTTCATTTGTACAAACCATTGTCCATAATATATAGTTAGTATCCTTCAACTTAACATTCCATTTTTCTTTATAGGATAGATGGGTTGGATACTCACCATAGGTAAGAAAATGAGTGATATTAGAATACCACTCATTAGTAGTAGTGACAAAGAGAATTATAGGTACATCTTCGACCTCGATTCCTTCATGTCTTATTTCCTTTGGTATGTTATCAACAATCAATTGGCAGAGACCTTTTCCCCAAACAAGCTTGGTAGGTTTGATATCAAGATTAAACGCTTGAATTTTATAAATCTAATTGCCCCTTTTAGTGCCAAACTCTTGTTGAGTTAGAATGGACTTCACTATTGTATCAGACAATAGAACAACAGTATGTGAATTCAGGATATAAAATCTGAAATACTTTATTGCCTTAACCATGGCATAAGCATGATTCTCCGTGTTTGAATATTTCAATTTATGAGTTTTGAGAGGATAGCTTATAAATGATATGGGAGATTCCACACCTTCTTTATTTTGTTGGACCAAAATGGCTAAAAGTGTATGTTCAGAAGTGTAGCTATATATTATGAAGTCTTTGGTATAATTTGGGCAAACTAAGATTGGGGCATGGGTGATTGCTTTCTTGATATCTTCAAATGTTGACTTGCCTTTTTCACTCTAATGGAAAGTGGCTTTACCCTTCATCATGCCAACAATGTGGCGAGTCTTCTCTATGAATTTTAGAATGAATCTTCATAGAAAATTCACCTTTCCAAAGAAAAAATGAACTACAGTCTTACTAGCAGGAAGAATAAGATTTTGGATAGATTTGACTCTTTTTGAGTCAAATTTTATGCCTTCTTAGGATATAGTGTGACTAAGAAATTTACCTTCTATAACCCCAAAAATTGACTTCTTGGGATTAAGAGAAATACCATTTCACTGACAACATTCTAGCACTTATTGTAAATGATGCACATGATCAAGATGATGTTTATAAAAAATGGTCAAGTCATCAAGATATATTATAACAAACTTCCTTATTACATCTCTGAAGGCAAGATCCATTGCTTTCTAGAAGGTGGTGCCAGCATTGATTAGACCAAAAGGCATTCTGTGATATGTGAAAGTGCCCCACGGTGTAGTGAAAGTAGTTTTATGTTGGTCTACTTCATTGACTTCCACTTGATTATACCTGGAAAAACTATCTAACATTGATAACATTTCTAAACCAGTCACTATTTGCAACACTTGATCCATGATGGGTAAGGGATAGTTATCTTTTAAAAAAGATTGATTTAAGTTTCTGAAATTAACATAGATACAAATTTTTCCATTCTTTTTTTTCACCAAGGCTATGTTAGCAATCCATGCAGAATGATGGATTAGAAAAATAATTCTTCCATTCAACATTTTTTGGATCTTAGAAAAGATAGTACTTGATATTTTGGGGTTGTATTGCCTTTGCTTCTGCTTGTGAGGTGATGACCCAACTTTAAAAAGAATTTTGTGCTGAATTTCTCCAAGGCTGAAGGATTTTAGATCATCATAAGAATATGCCAAAAAATTAATGTAATAGTGAAGAAGAGCAACAAATTTGAGTTTTTCATCAGAAGTGCAACAATTCCCAATGTTGACAATTTTGGGATTTTCTGTTGTGCTCAAATTTACTTGATCAAACTCCTTGGAGGAACTTAAATTTTGTTGATGCTTGACATACCTGTCATGATTATCAAATAACTTTTCAAGAGAAACTAAAACTTTTGAAATTTTATTCTCCTTGAGTTGAAGAAACTCTTTGCTAGTTTTTGAATTTATTTTGGGAACTAATTCTCATGGTGGAGATTCACTACCTTCAAAATAAAGATCCTCAAAGTTGTCCATATTTTCCATAAAAGAAATGATTTGATTATCATCATTAAATACCTACCAATGATTGACATTATCAGGTACACTCAATTGAAAGACCAGCTCAATAGTGTACTTGTCCCCTTTGAAATCTTTATGGAAAACCATGAGGATTGTAGAGACAACCAATGAATCTACATGATCATTGAATTATCTTAGCACAACAAAAATATTAAAAGCATCAAAACCTTCAATACTATCCTATACTAGATTGTGATAATGTCACAATCTTTCATTTTTGGTTTGGTATAAATTCCTTACCTGATAAACTACAGGTTCAGCATCTCCTTGACTATGAAGAATCTTAATACCTTTAGCATGAGTAGTTTTCAATCCAAGTAGAAAAAACTCATACTTAGTGGTGTTGTTAGTATTATTGAACTGTAACTTATACAAATAAGGAAAAAATTCTCCTTGAGGGGATATCAAGACAATTCTGGCTCTAGAATTGGTAAAAGAGCAACTACCATCAAATTCTAAAATCTAAACATCATTAGAATTTGATTTTTTTAAATATTTCTCCTCATTTGTAAAGAAAAATTCTTGGTTATCTGAAATTTTTCCTAATAATTCTTTTTATTGTCTATTTGAATTTTCCAAATTGTCACTTAAAAAACTTTTTTTTGATGAGCTAAAAATATCTTCAGTGGTCAGAAAAGAGTTACCTATTCTCAATGATTCAAATAAAATTTGAACTTTGGGATCTGATGTTTAGGTGACAATATATTTTGACTCTTTCTCAGGAGATAATTTTTTCATGATGCCTTTAATAGGTATCCTAGCTTCAAATAGATCCATATTCAACTCTCCACCTACATCCATGCAAAAATTTTGTCTGAGTAGAATGCCATAGGAAGCAAGAACATCAACCACCAAGACTGTCATTTTAATCCTTTTATTTGTAAAAGCTATGAATGCAAATTGGGCATCTTTGATTTGACTCAAGAGTGGTACTTTCTTGTTTTACATGGAGAAGCATCTACCAAAAGTCTTAGTTAAGGTGAGACCAAGATAATCTACTACCTTGGTGGGCATAATATTGTCAGAGGCTTTAGAGTTTATTATACAGTTGCTCAATTTATAACCATTTATCAAAAGGGAAACATAGAAAGGTTCTATTTTACCAAGGGAAATAAGAGTAGGGAGAAGATTATTCTGAGTAGATTTGTTCTTTGAGGAATCTTGAGTCATCTCTGAAAAATCTTGTCCTGTAGGGATGGTTTTGTTTTTATGTATTCAACCAACCTATCAAACTATTTAGGATTGGGTCACAAGTACTCAACTTTAGTCATTTGAATCTTGGTCTTTCTAGCATGATCAATTATGTCAAATAATTGGAATGAACTAGAAATAGAGGAAGGAAGTACATCATCCTAATCTTTATTGGGTGTGGCACTGGTCTGAGAAAGAGAAATATAAGGTATGGGATAGTTTTAGGTACTTAATTTCTTATTGGTCATTAGGTCCTTTGATTGGAAAGGCAATGAAATCCCCCATTTAGAAATTGAGGCTACTGGCTGAGGTTCTTCTCCCACCTTCCCTTTATCATCTTTTTGATTCGACTGATTTTGGGACCTATTAAAGATAACATATGATCCATCAAACACTTATCCTTTTTTCTTAGCTTCATCTTGGTATTGAAAATAACTAATATTAGATTCACCAGCTAATTCCTCTTCTCCTTACACAAAGAGATTAGCATCATCTTCTTGGTCCAACTTGAGTTGGAAAGAGAGATCATGTTCAGCTTCATGATAACTAACTACTGAGTTGACCGGTGCTACTTTAATGGTGAGCTTTCCCTATGTGGAAGGAAGACAGTTGGATTATTCTTGATTTTTAGCATCATTGCCTTGATATGAATGATTAGGAAATGTCCTTGGCATATTCCAATAAGGAGGAGAAGACATACCTTGCGCCATTTACCTTTTTAGAGCTAGCAATTCATTTGCCAACTTTTGCACCATAGGATCTGTGGTGCTTGTGAAAGAACTTTCAACAGATGAGGAAAATTTATTTTTATTAGAATCTCTTCTAATCTTACCTACTAGGATAAGATCATCTTCAACATCGATAGCTAAATTTTGGGCTATAGAAAGATCTATAGGGCCAATCCACTTCAACAAAAAACTTACTTCAGGAAGTTGAGAGTTGATGAAAAAACACTTAAGATTCTCTGGTGTTGGTTGAGCAATTGTAGGAATTATGTTCCTCGACTTATTGAATTTAGCAATGAAGTCTCATATAGGTTCATGGGGTTCCTTGTTCATTTACGTAATCTGAGCCAGCAAGGCATGTACATCTTCAACAGGTTTGAACCTAGTCTCAAACTTGGCTTTGAGAGTATTCCAGTCAGTTATAGTTTGAGCTTGAAGGTGATAAAACCAATCTATGGCAGTGGCCTTGCAAAGTTTTTACAAATAGTCTCACCACTATATCTTCATATTCCACACCTATCACACCACATGCTATGCATAAATTAGCAATATGCTCATTAGGATGGACTTTCCCATCACCATAGAATTTGGGAAAATTCTTTCTCGAACTATGAGGCAGTTCATGTAAAGGTGGGGTTAGATTGAGAGGACCAAAAGTGTTGCCCCAAGGACCTTAGGCTAGCATGATATGATGATTAAAGAGGGATAACAAATTTTTGGTGGGGTAAGTACAGACAAAACTCTACTAGCACTAAGACTAGAAGCTTCATCTGGTATTGGAGATCTGACATTGGTAGGAGGGAAAACCTTGGTACATTGAAGGTGAGATGGTGGAGGAAAAATATCAAAATTATTTCATTGCACCAACTCAAATATAGGATCAACAATACCTTGAGCTCTCTAGCTTCATGTGTACAATGGATTTTCCAGAGTATAAAATGAAAAAGGACTAGAAATGCTTTAATTTGAAGCTTGAGGCTTCAAAGTGTGCATTCATGTTCCTAGTAGAGTCACCAAAAGCTATTGGGTGAATATTTTTTATCAACTAACTAAAGGCAAAATGAGTATATAAACCATAGTATAATGAGATAAATCTCTCCTCTCAGCAAGGGGAGGCTCCCTATAAACTATAATATACTAATATAAACTAAAAATAGATTCAGGGGTGAGATCATACCATCCATCTCTCTTTTTTCATAGATGATGCTCACAAGGTAAAGGAAAATTCTTGTGTAATAACTGAAAGCAATCCTCTTCTTTCAAAAATGATGTCCAGTAAATAGTAGAAAAAATTCTTAGGTAGTAACTGGATCCATGAGAAACCCACGAAAGCACAAAGTCTTTCATTGCTTCTCTTACTGATTTATAATGTATATAACAATAGAATGAAGTGCAGCCCAAATTCTCCACCAGAAACTATGAAAGAGTATAAGATCACAAAGGATAAAAGTAGTAAAAAGCCTTTCTAATACCCTTTTCACTAAAACATAAGAAACATAAACTAAAGGTAATTATAGTAGCACAAAGTCTCCATAATTAATTTTAGAACATCTTCCAAATAATTTCCACACACTCTACTTATTTAATCAAATAGATGAGATATTATTAGGAAAAAAGACATAAGAACAATTTCCTAAATAAAACAAGTTATTCCGATGCAAAGTTTGAAAAGTCACCTGCTTTCTCATTCATTCAAGAAAATATGATTTACAATCTGAGCTCAAAGTCTCAAACGGCATCTCAATTTGGGCAGAGTTTTTGCTTCTAATCATCAAAAGATATGTCTATTACAAAAGAGGCTCTCTTTCTTTATAGGGAGAAGCCTTGAGGATTTAAAAAATATTTTCTAAATAAAACAAGTTATTCCGATGCAAAGTTTGAAAAGTCACCTGCTTTCTCATTCATTCAAGAAAATATGATTTACAATCTGAGCTCAAAGTCTCAAAAGGCATCTCAATTTGGGCAGAGTTTTTGCTTCTAATCATCAAAAGATATGTCTATTACAAAAGAGGCTCTCTTTATTTATAGGGAGAAGCCTTGAGGATTTAAAAAATAATTAAATATTTTGACCTAGTCAAAGGTAGGAGTCTTTGTTGACTTTGGACTTTCCATATTTTTACATGTAATTACACATGACAAAAGTACATGTGTAAATGTCCAAAGCAGTTACAAAAGTGTAGTTTGAAAAAATAGAAATTAAATTAAAGGAAAGTTGATTTAATTTGTAGCCCCACTTTCTTTATGTGAGCATTGTACATGGTGATAGCTACTTATATCTCGATACTGTCTGGAGTAACAATATTCTTGAAAATCATCTTCACCCTGACTATGGCATCTCTCACTGTTGTGACCGATTTTGCATGACTAGTTAACCTAGTTTTTAGATTATCTAAAGTTAATTGATTATTTAGTATATTGTCCATGGAGGCTACCAATAATGGTTTATCTTCAAATTCCTAAACCATTTATTCTGCTAAAAGGAATTGGTTGTCTTTTGATGTAAGCTTGCAAGGTAGATCCTCCAATTTATGCAAAAGATTGATGTCACTTTGTTCACTAAGGTCCTTTGATGATTCGAGGTCACTAATCAATTCTGTAAGCACCTGACTCCTATATATCAATGCTTCTTTAGTTTCAATATAAGAGTCTCTATCAACAATGATGCCAATTGATACTAGGGTGATTATTTTCATTTTTTTCATATCCATCCACTTATCAAGATACTTAATTATGCTTTCAATATCTTGAGAAATGATATTGATAAAATCATCCATTTCTGCTCTCACTTTCTTCATCTTACCCATTTTCTTAGACAACTCTATGAATAAGGAAATTCCTTGTGTATGCATCTTGTCTAAGTAATATTCAATTACTTTTCCCTTGAGATAGGTCCTTTCTACTTTCTACATCACAGGGTCATCTATGGAGATAGCCTTTAGAGTTACTATTTATGGAGTGAAAGTTATTCTCCTTATTACCGCAGTCAATTGTTCCACCATTGCTTTATAATGGTCCTTCATTTCTCTTTCTCTATCAAACTTCTAAACCAAGATGTCCATAGCTGATTGCATATCATTCTTAGCACTTTCATGAGTTATCTTTCCTAACTCAATTCGAGAGATAGAGTAGTCATTTACATCAAAAATTTTGAGAGTTGCATCCTGTGCAGGTTTTGATATTTCCAAAAATTTGTGTCCTTTATCCTCAATCATCTTTGAAATAATTTTTGACTTTTTGGGAGTCTTGATTTTTACTAGCAACCTTTTATTGAAATCAAAGTCATCTGGGGAGATGGCATATTTTTTCCTTTTAGGTGTATAAGTCAACAACCAAGGTGGGAGGGTAGAAGTACTTACATTAGTATCAATCTCTATAGTTGGTGTTACTAGAGTTTCACCTACACTAGAGGTGGAAATAATGGGTGGAGTATTAGTAAGAACTACACCTGCTGCTGAATGATCAAAAGCAGAACTATCTCTGATATCAAAAGATAGAGATGACAAACTAGGGATTGACCCTAAGGAATGAATAATATCTCTAGAAGTACCTTGAGGCTCATCAAAAATAATTTTGGAAGGAAAGGTAGCTCCAAAAGAAGGAACATTGATTGGATAAATAGGTGGAGTTACAATAGGTGTGCTAGGTAGGGAAGAAGAAATTCCCATTTTTGATTGTACACCTTCTTGCAGAGACAAAGTTTCCTTTTCTTGTTGATCTATGGGCCTATCATCAATCTCCATTTTCTCCACTACTGGTTCTTTGGTGCTTTGAATTTCAACCTCCATATTTTTTGTTCTTGGCTCTTTTTCTACAACTTGTGACTTCTTTGTCATGAAGATGATCCTAGGATTATGTGGCCTATTAGAAGCAGGGACATCACTTTGATTCTTCATCTTATTTTTTTCCCTTTTCCTTGTTTCCTCTTGAAATTTAACTTTTGATCTTGTGATGAACTCTTTCAAGGTGATTCCCTTATTCGCTAACCAATCATTGGTGTTTGCCAATATTGGTTCAAATCTTTTCCTCAAAGAAGTTAACTCCTTTTGAGAGCATTAGTTTTGGGGAAGAGGGGTATTAGCAATCTGTTCAGCATGGTATCTATTTTTGATCAAATCCACATCATCCACTAGATTCTCAGTCCCATATAGTTTATCTGCTCAAGAGACAATCAACTGTAGTCCATTTTTTTGACATATTTTATAGTCCTCAAATCAACCCAAACATCTTTGATCATAGGCTCGTGAAACTGGGTCTTCCTCCTGATTATGTTCTTTACACCTTTGTAGTCAAATTTTGGTCCCCTTTTGAAATGCTTCATGGTTACGAGTTGCATTTTAGTCTCCATAACTCTATCTTTTCTAGTGGTCAATACTGAGAACCTGCCAATTTCAATCAGGAACCTAAAACTAGGTTTTTTAAGTTCCATCTGTTTATTGTATACAACAATAATTTGCCTATATAGCGCCATCAAGACCAATTTGTCTAAATGGAATCTTAGAAGCATATAAGGATGACCTTGGAAAAAGCCAACCTACAAATAAGAAAAATAAGGGAACTACAAGAACATACATCGAAGTCATTCATAACTATCTAGGCTTCGTCTAACACTCTTTTTTTTTCTAATTGGGGATCAAAGAGACATAAAAATAATATGAAAAAATCATCATTTACCCTCCTAAAATGATGGATAAAACCCTTCAATGTCAACTGAGAGTAATATTGATATACTGGGGTTACCCTCCTATCTCCTTCTGATGTCAAACCTAGGAAGGTTCTCATTGATGCCGCAATATATACTAGGTATGAAGTCATGTAGAGTTTGGAGGTAGTGGATACCTTCATCAATTTCTCATGTAGAGCATTGCTAATTTTTTCTCCTCAAAAAGTGACTTGTTTTCCTTGGATAATTATCTTAATGAAAGGGTACATCCATTCGTGAAATAGTGAGGAAGAAGGTAAACCTCTTACCCTATTGAGAAGGGTGATCAGGTCACCAACTTCTTCTATGAAATCACTCCTTGGAAAGCTCCATGGCCATCTTGACAAGTTCACCCTTAGAGTCTTGAGCCATCTATTGTTGATTAATTTCTTTTCTCTTTTAGGATCTTTGTCATACTCCCTTTGTGCTTCAACAAAATTGAGTTTTAATACTTCAGTAGTGGGAGGGCACATGAATACTTTATCAATGAATTTAGAGTCTAGTCTAATCACCACATTACCACTACCATCTAACATAGCCCTAGTATCATTATTGTAAAATTGAATGCACTATAGAATTAACTCTATGTTGTGAGATGCTACAGGAAAAGAAGATACCAGATGAATATTGATCTTGATTATCTTCTTCATTTTGTGGCTAGGATTGATTAATCTAGTCCTGTCCATGAACTCAGCCATATCTACATGAGTGATCTCTATATCCCTAATGTCATCGACATTAAAAGTAACTGAGGTGATTGGAAAAACACCTTGATACTTGTACTCCATTATCTTCAAATTTTTTGGAGAAACCTCAATCATCTAGAAGAGCTTTTATCAAAAGGATGTCGATGAAGAAGGATCCTTGAGAGAAACTGTAACAAGATTCATGATCATGCAATCAAGAGAAAAATTGGCAATCTAAAAAAACTACATGTTGGTGATCATGACCATGGGAATGCACTTGAAAGGGCTAAGGTGTGAGCAGGCTAGAAAGTCAAAGGGAAGTAGGTTCAAAAAAATGAAATTTCAAAATTTCCCAGAGTTAGGATTTTTGAGGGAATGTATGTAAGGGTGGCAAAAATTTCCACCCTTGCATGTAGAGGAAAGTTTGTTTGTGTAAGGGTGGTAAAACTTTCCTCCCTTGGATGTACTTCATGTATGGGTGACAATTTTTGCCGCACGTGCACATGGGCTGAAAATGTGTAAGGGTGGCAATTTTTTCCACCCATGCACAAATAGCAAGGGATAGTGTAATGGAAGCAAATTTTTCTACCCTTACACTTGTTATCTCAGTTTTGTGTGAGAGTAGAATTTTTTTTTTCCATTACAGTAATAACAATAGTATTTTAGTTTTTAGGGGTTTTTAGGCTTTCACCCCTAACAAGGAGGAGGGGGAGGAGAAAAAGAAGAAGAAACAAATAAAACATAAAACATAAAAGGGAGAATGGGGAAAATCTAAATTTTAAAGAAAGGAGGAAGAAATAAAAAGAAAACCTATAAATAAAAAGAGGAAAGAATGCAAGATCTACCTGTTAAATTGAAATCCCATGCTTGAAGCAAGAAAAATTGTAATCCCACTAGCGCGCTCGATTGATTGGTTGTACGGAGGAGGAGCAAACAACTTGGAATGAATCAAATGAGGCTCAAATTAGCATTTTAAAGGGGTAAAGTTGATGCCAACCACTAATCACATGTAGTCATAAATGCCACATGTAAAAACTGAGATCATGTAGGGGTGGTAAAAATTGCCACCCTTCCATGATGAACAAGAAGAAATATGCAAGAGTAGCAAAAATTGCCACTCCTGCAGGGAGGTGCTTGAAGTGCAAGGGTGGTGATTTTCACCACTCTTACATGGAAAGATGTAAGGGTGGTAAAAGTCACCACCTTTTCATCTGAGCATAAAATAACATGCAAGGGCGACAAAAAATGCCGCTCTTGCATGTGAATGAAAAACAACATGCAAGGGTGGTAAAAAAATGTCACTCCTGCATGTAAACCAGAAATACTAACTCCTTAAAATTTATCAAAAACTTGACGTTTTGATTACATCGAGACCACAAAAAAATTCACATTTCTTGAGAAATCATAATGAGGGAAGGTCATGAACTTTTCAAGGAGTTATTCGACTACACTTGATATCAAGAGAATCTTGTCTCGAACAATGAACTTAGAGTGAAATAGACAAGTTTTGTAGGGTTTGTTCCAAAAATGAGCATAGTTGATTTTGGGAAAAAAAAATATTATCCTTTCTTATGTGTATAGGTACATAGATTATTTTAACCTACACTTTAAAAATCCCACACACATTTCACCTACACTACCATAGTCTCTACACCTAGGTACTCACCTATGTTTTACCCTTACCTACTCCACATCTAATTTAACAACCCATAGACTCCTTTTCCTTACCACTAAACTTAGCCCCTTTAACCTATACCTACTTCTTATCTTGTAACCTTTCTAATTAGCATACCCACTTAGTTATCCAACCCCACCCAATACTCATTATCTTTTAACCACTATTTTACCATTTTTTCAACCTTTTCCCCTACACTTTCACCCAAGACCGACATCGATCAACCCTTGACTGATATGATTTCCTTAATGGACCAATGTCAATCAACTCTTGATCAAAATTGGATTCCTCTATGAGCCAATGTTAGTCACTTATTAACTAACATAGGTCCCATGTCGATTGATGTTAGTTAACGATGATAGGCATTAATCACTATTGTAGGGGATGAAGTCCCAAAAACCATAAATTACATTAAATGACTAACTAAAATTCCAAATCAGCTTCTCTCTCCCTACCTAACCACTTCCCACACTACAAAACAAAACCAACGACACAACCATAAAACATCATAAATAACAATAACACCTACCTCATCTTATGACCATAATCATGGTGGTATTCACTTCCTAGCCATTACTTTCCTTCTAACTGAAACTTATCCTCTAGATCATTTTATTTTGACTCTCTCTAGCCAAACCTAGTACATGGTCTACTTGGCACCCTCTCAAACACTATCCCACTTCACTCTACCCAACAATCCACTCAATTATCATGATCAAGTATATAGAGCACTCTTTTTTGCAAACATCACTTTCACTATGGATAAAAGGTAACAACAAACAAAATATCAAAAAAATGATTTTAACCTTTGTGGTCACTTGCCCCCTCTTTAGGTTTTGGTTGGTGATAATGTCAATCACACATAGGGTTAGGAAGACTGACATCAATTGATTTAGATTAACATCGATCACAAAAATTAGGGTTTCAAACCCCTAACTACCCCATACCCTTAGACCCCTTTTCACCCCAAGGTATCCTTTTACCCTATTTTCTCCTCCATTATATTAACCACTTTCATTCCCTTTAGTCACTCCTACCAATTTTTCATTCCCTTTATGTAGCAACCTTGACTTGGTCACATTAACCACTTAGACCACCTTGCCATATTCATAATGTTACGCACGTGTGTGACTTTTTCACACCACCCTCTTGGTACCTCATAACACACCCACTTGTGGTACCAACACTTGCCATCCATTTTGTCTTCTTAAGATCACCCTACTTTTGGCTCCCTACAAACACATAGACTTACATTTATAAGTGCACCCATATCATCTATCCCTAATGTTATGGCATGGTTCACTTATCACTTATCCTCCTATGTACCACCTTATTTTCTAATTCATTTAACCACAATAGCCTTGTCTAGGCATAATTTATCATTACATTTTGTATACCCTTTTTTGCTTTCATGCCTAACCACCTAAACCATTTTTTAACTCACTTACCCACTTTTCAAACCCAAACTCAACTTCATTTTCACCTCATCACTTCCTAGTTTTAGGGGGACCACCTCCTCCCATACTTGGGGTATTCAAATTTACACTACATCATTTATTTTTGTTTTACATCTTGTTGATGCAACCTACACAACAAAAAGGGGCAAAATGTAGAGACTAGAAAATTGTACCAAATGGTTCTAGTTGTCAAAAAATACCCCCTTGTCCCCATTATCCCCCATGTGTTATAATAGTTATTAAAAATCCTTAAAAACACCCATTTCCACATTTAATTAAATTAATTAGTTAAATAATCCTATTTATACATCCCCACCTAAACCCATGGCTAACATAACAACACCTGTCCTTAAGACTATTTCCTACCTTGGAATTTAATGCCCTAACTTCCTAGACCTCTTTTTCCCACATGTCCATTATGACTTAAATTAACTCAGATCACTTCTAATGGTCTTAATGGCAAAACTTAAATGAAAATGGATATTTTTGGCAACTTTGACTATATCCACCTTGACTAATGTTGATCACCCCTTGATCAATGTCAATTGACTAGGACTGACATTGATTACTTAAGGTATCCCCAAGACCCTTAATTAGGAGGTTAAAACTTTTGAGATAGACTCATAACTTTCATAGGAATCTAAGCTTCCTAGTGAACCAAAGAACCAACCTATAAATCATAAAAGTGCTTCAACATCTCAATACTAAGGACTCAAGTATCCTCACTCTGTCTATTTTATTTCAGGATCCTAAGTGGCTCACACTCAACTTTAGGACTTATTCAATCCAACAACTACACAAGCTAAGTATCTTGTACTTATTTTTAGTTTAGTATTTAGTTTTTAGTAGTTTAGTGCTTGTTCCCACTTCCCATCTTTCCCCATATCCTCTCTTATGTTGAAGTTTTGCAACTCCAAACACTCTCTTTTCTACTAAACACCTGCTAATCATTCTTTACCATCTGAGTATTAGATATATATGTTTGATATCTTTGAGACCTCATTCTATCCTCACAACCATCATCCAACCCCAAATATCCCATAAAATCCCTTTCTTAACTAGTCCAAAGTCTATTATACCCAATACCATAACTATGACAAACCCATAGTGACTGACATCGGTCACCCCCTGATTGACATCGATCATCCCTTGAAAAAAATTGGTTACCCTTAACCAATATCACTTGCATAGTGATTGTCATCAGTCTCTATGTATTTAATTTTCGCAAAAATAACAAACTAAATTCACCCATCAGCCCTCACCCAAAATATGGTTTTTTGACTTCTATCACAACATGGCATCCTATATAATTTTTTTTTTCAATTTTTAGCATTTTCACATTCATTTTGAATAATGTAATGCCATTTTGATAAAATCACTCTTTTTCTCTCGAAAAGCATTTATTTCATTATGATTGAGTACTTTTTATTACTTTATGTAAGCATCTATTTCATTTTCCAAAACTTAACTTTTTTAAAGAGTGGATTGATGGACCTCTAGTGAAGTCTAGTACTTCTTAGATATATCAGTTTCTAGGAAATCCACCCTCTTATCCTACTAATCAATCCATTCCTAGTTTCCTTATTATTATAGGTCATCCTCCCAAGCCAAAGAGGAGTTATTCACAATCTAATGGATCATGGAACGTGCAACTAAATCTAGTTTCTTCTACATCATCCCCTCTATTTAAAGTTTTAATTATTTTCTAAAAAGTAAAACAAAATAACATAAAACATAGTGAAACATGGACAACACATAAACATTACATACTTATGCTAACAAGTGAATTTTATGATTTGTTTTCAAAACATTTTCTTGCACATAAATTGCATACCAGAGCTGGAATAAATAGAGAAAGTATTCAACAAAGGCTTCCACAATAACCATGGATAGAGCTCAATTATTGATCCCACTCTTAGATGTGTAAAAAGATGAAATGGAGACTAGCCTAGGGATATCACAAACTAAATAGCAGGATTCAGACCCATTTGACTTCATTCATGTAGTTGAAACCACTTTAATTATGTCAAATCCACAAAAAGCAACATAGGTAGGATCCCTATCTCAACAACATCTCATGTGAGGCTCAAATGTAGAATGGTTAATCAAACTACCTACGTTTAGATAACTAGATTAGGAAATTCTCATTCTATGTATTAGGTATAATGAAGGGGATATTCATTTATCCCAAGATGTCACAATTTGTATTAATGCTTAGACTATAGAATAAGTAACAAACCTCCCAAATAATGACAAATCCTTTCTCCCCTAAAAATCCATAGCTTCACTAATCCTTTCAAACACTAGGGATACGTATACAACAAAGGAAGGTAGATGAATACCAATTGATTAAATAGATGATGCTTCAATGCACATTCTAATTAAATGCATTAAAATTTTGTTTTGGAAAATTATAAAATAGGATAAGCAAGAAACAAAAGGGGTTATAGATATTATTAATTTCATGATATTCCTATTAAAAGACTTTAATTGGCCCAATTTTTTTGCCTTCAAGTTAACTACCAAAATTTAAAATATACATACAGGTACCTATTATGCCCTTAACCATTATCATGTCTAGGGATATGTGTAGTTGACTTGTGCCCTACATAGCCCTTTTAAATATTATTTTAAATTTATCTATACATTCATATACTTATTAGGTTGCCCTATTTGTGGCACATGGTCATGTTAAAATATATATAAGAGGTAGGGTTAGTTATTCATCATCATATTTGAGTATTCATTCTTATTGAAAGCATTTAGGAGGTTCCCCCTTGAAGTGGCTTATATATTATTCATATTTTCTACTATATTTCCATATCATTTTGAAATATTGTTTTATATCTACTTATTTAGTGAATTAATATCATTTTAAGTGGTATCAAAGTGTTAATTTGGGCCATAATTAAGACAAAAACCCTAGATTTTGAAATTTGGATATATCTTGTAAACAGGTGCAAATTTCAATGTAATTTTTTTACTAGAGTTTTGAAATAATTCAAGTAAGTTTCCATTAAAAATTCATCTCATTTGTAGGTTTTTCAAAATCTATCACCATTTTAGGGGTTTTTTATAAATTTACTCTATAGCTTGCAATTTGTATAATTTTTCAAAACTTTTTATATTTTTGGAAACCTTGGAAAAAATTAGTTTGGGTGTAGTTTTTTATATTTGTGATTTGAGGCCTAAATATTTTTAAAAATTATTGGTCAAAGTTAGGTCAATGTTGTAAAATAAGGTTCACTATAAAACCTTTGTATGGCTAATCCTAACACCCATGGATGGGGGAAAGGGAAAGACACCCCTAAAAATACTTTAGGGGATGACATGGAGTCTGAATCATATTATATGATTTCTCAAATCTAGTCAAATATACATGGCCTAATGTAGAAGTATGTGCAAGTCAAAACTCAAATATCAACAATGCAAGGGGAGCTTAATGGCATGAACAATAAATTGCATCAAATCACAACATAATTGGCTACTATTTCATCTAGTTTAACACTAAAAAACCCTCCATTTTTTCCTTTTGGTCCTCCTCTTAATACTAACACCACTAATATGGGGGTAAAACTAATTTTGCCAAAAGTAGACTTCCAAAAGTTTGATGGTAAGGATCCACTCACTGAGATCAATCAAATTGAAAATATATTTAATTTACACCAAACTCCTAAATCTCAAAAGGTGGTTGTGGCATCTTTGTATCTAGAACTTGAGACATTCATTTGGTATCATTGGTTTTGTGCTCAAAATAAGAAGACTAGTGCTCCTGTTGCATGGTTAGTATTCTCTGATAAACTGATGTCTCATTATCAGGGTAATGTTTCTAAAAACTACTTTAACCAATTAGCCAAACTATGACAAATACAAATAGTGAAGGATTATATTCATCAATTTCAAAATCTATCCTTATGTGTGGGGGATATCATTGAGGCAAATATGACTGACCCTTTTCTAGGTGGACTAAAATATAGTATTCAATTAGAGGTTCGTATGGTTAACCCCACAACTATTTCTGAAGCTATACCAAGGGCATGTTTGGTAGAAGAAAAAGAGATGATCAAATGTCATCCTTTCACTACTAGTTAGTAATTCACCTTCCCAAATCCATCACATCCTCAACCTACCAGATTAACACCATAATAATTTGAGGAGAAGCATGCCAAAGGATTGTGTTATGGTTATGATAGTAAATGGAGCAAAGGTCATTAATGTGATGAAAAGAAGTTATTTTACATTGAAGGGGTTGATGAGGATGAAGATGATGAGGAAACATCTGTTGAGGGTTTTGAAAGACCTAAAGATGAAGTTGTAGATTCTCAACCTACTATCTGTTATTATGCCCTTGCAGTTATTTTTAATCCTTAAACTCTTAAGATGGTGGGTTTCATTAAGAAACAAAAGTTCACCATGTTAATTAACTTAGGTAGTACACATAATTTCATCAATATTAAGTTGGTTAGTTGTTTGAATTGTTTCATCTACCAAGCCATATCATTTCAAGTCATGATTGTAGATGGTGGTATAGTTAATTATTCTATAAAATGCTACAGTATTAAGTTAGCAATGGGGGACTATTTACTAGATTCTCCTATGTTTTCTATTCCTATGAGTAGGTTTTACATTATTTTGTGAGTATAATGGCTCACTATATTGGGTACTATTGAGATGAATTTCCATGAACTATTCATGCATTTTTATTCTAAAGGCAAGCTAGTAGAACTATAGGGATTAAGATTTAAATTTATAGAAATGGTTAGTTCACATCAAATGACCAAGATGTTATAAAAAAAGGTGTTGAAGGATTTATGGCACACTTATTTTCCATTAATCTTAAACAAACTAAGGAGTCTACCCATCCTAAGTTACAACACATATTATATGAGCATTCAGTTATTTTTGGACCCATGCTAAAAGGTCTTCCTCCTAGTCATATTCATGATCATGCCATCAGACTCATTCCTAGAAGTACACCACCTAACATCATACCATACACATATCCTTATGCCTAGAAGAGTGAAATTGAAAAAAAATGGTAAAAGAGTTGTTGGAGGTAGGAACCATTCATCATATACAAATTGAATGTTCTTCTCTAGTAGTCATGGTGCAAAAGAAGGATGAAACATGGAGGATGTGCCAAAATTATAGAGATCTCGGCAAGTTCACAATCAAATATAAGTTTATTATTTCTATAATTATGATTTGTTTGATTAATTACATGGTGTTATTTATTTTACCTAATTATATCTTCACTCTAGGTATTATCAAATTCAAATCCATGAGGAGGACAATCCTAAAATAGCTTTTCATATGCACAAAGGCCATTATTAATTTTTTGTCATGCCTTTTGGTCTCACCAATGTACCATCTACCTTTTAGAGTTTTATGAATATAGTTTTTAGGCCATTTTTGAGAAATGTTGTACTTGTGTTTTTTGATGACACCCTTATTTATAGAAACAATTGGGAAGACCACTCATAGCATGTGAAATAGGTATGGTAAATTTATAGAAGGACAAATCAACCCAAATGCATTTTTTTTTCTTACTACCACATTCAAAAACATTGCATGGACTAAAATGGGTAAATACTATGAGAAACTAAGCTGATTCAACACATGGTGGATTAAGGTTCTATCCTTGATCAAGTTTTACCCTAAAATACCCAAAGATGCCATGTAGTATATGGGACAACATGCATTGGTTACAAAGCTACGCAATGGCATCCAAATCAAAGTGCATGAGTTATTGACACTAAATAAAACCATAATTCCATTTTTCATCATGATGCTGGATGCACAAGAAAATATTTGGAGATAGAAATATCTAGCTATGAGGAAAGTGAAACCTCTACATTCCATGCCTCTAAGTGGACAATAGCCCATACTAAAACAACGAAAAGAATAATTGCAAGCACAAATATAGGCTCCATCATAACCCTTAGTGGCTCCATCATATCACGATAAAGGAAAAATAAAGGCACCAACATTGAGAGAATCACCTTCACCAGTAAATGAAAAAACTTGATAAGTAAATTCCTAGTTTTAAAATATAAATGTTTTGAAAATATAAGTTGAGTGTGAATTATTAGATTTTATATTCGAAGAACATGATGTTTTAAAGTGAATACTTGAAGATGCCGATGATGATTGTTATGATCATGAAGAAGAAATAAAATTCTTCTTATATAATTTAATACACACATACCACATTCATAGTTAGGTAAGCTAATAACTTTGGGTTGGCATCACTCAACCTCGACCTTATATTATTATTAACACTATAGGTTAGGAAGGAACTTGATATAAGTTGAAGGCCAAAATATTTCATAAACATCCAGCTATAGGATCTTTTACTACACACCAAAAAGAGTAACCTACATAAGATATTACACCTCCACCATTATTTTGAAAACCAAGGGCTCATCCTTTATCAAGGCCATCCTAAAATGTAAAAAGAGAATGATATATTTTATAGAAAAATTATAAAAGAGGGGAATATAATAAGAACCTAAATTAAAACCACATCCCCGAGGCTAGGCTAATACGAAACAAATTAAAGGCCTCATTACCCTTCATACATCTATAAATAAGATGGATACAAGGTAGATTACTATGTATGAATCATCTATTTTATAATATTCACAATCAATGAAAACACTAGACTCACTAACTCTTGTGGAAGAACTAGAAGAGACTAGCTTTCCATAGAAAAAGCCATAAACATAAACTATGCAAGAGTTAGAATATTTGAAGGAGGAACAAAGGAAGGATAAATGGAAATAGGAAAAGGAATAGAAAAATATAAAGAATAAATAATCAAATATAAAGGTAGAAATGGGTGAAGAATAATGTAAATAATAGGTAAATACATAATAAGATCAGAAAAAATAACAAGTTATGTTAGAGGCACACTATAAATAGCTAAAGTAGCATAGGCTACAAAGAAGCAATCCAAAGAAGAAGAGGCTAAAAATAATTGATAAAATAAGAAGATGATACATAGAGGTAAGTTGAGTAATTTTAATCTCATAATAAATGGTCCAAATAATAGGAGATGAATAAAAATGAGCAAGAAG
This sequence comes from Torreya grandis, assembly GCA_037957365.1. NCBI lineage: Eukaryota > Viridiplantae > Streptophyta > Pinopsida > Cupressales > Taxaceae > Torreya > Torreya grandis. The sequence continues at coordinate 2,448,683 of JARHVA010001464.1, read as the reverse complement.
AGGTAGTGAAAAAACAACATGAAGTGTAGGCTGCACAACAAAAGTAAGAAGAAGCAACAATATAAGCAAAGGTTTAAGAGGATAAAAAGGATAAATAAGAGTATTAAATTAAAAATGAATAATCTAAAACCATAGATAAACAAAAATTAGCTAAGGATAAAGCCAAAACTAAAGCTAAGGCCAAGGTTAAGGTAGATATAGAATTCAGAGCTAAGACTAAGGTAGAAACTAAATCCAAAGCTAAAGATAAATCTAAGGATAATTCCAAGGTGAAATATAAATCCAAAACTAAGGATGATGCTAAGGCTAAGATTACAACTAATGTCAAGCCAAAAAATAAAAAGATGATAAAGCCAAGGAAGAAGTAGAGCATGCATAATAGCACAAACTAGTGACACAAATAGGTGTGTAGGAGGAAGCTTCATAGTCAAAACCTTAAATCATTAGCCAATGGTTGTGGGATGTTCCTAAATAATCCACATAATTCACTAATTTATCACTTATTTTGGCCTAATTCATTCCTCTCTTACAATTATTCCAACCACATCTATGGTATTTGCTAACACTATGCTTGAAACATCTTTGGATGTTGCTCAATTTTCATTGACCAAGTAGATTGAGGGTGCAACTCTATTTGAAGAGTCCATTTAAAAAAAGGATTTAAAATTATAATAAAATTTCTTCTATTTGTGAATTGATAATGTATAATTGATTTGTAAACTTATAAATGTGTGTTAGATAATCAATATTATCTACCCTAAATTGGTTACATAAGTCATAGGTGACCAAGTGATGTTTGAAGAAAAATAACTCATAGCTTTTTTGAATCAGCTCATAGATGAATGGATGGTTGTGAAATAATTAAAATAATTAAGATAATATGGTTAGAATATCAAATTAGATATGGAGGAAAATTTAGAACTTCTTGAGGAATATGAGCATGTTTTAGACACTGCTTCATAACAAGTAAAAGAGATAGCACAAGGGATGTTGAATTAGAGGAAATACCTTAAATATTCATTATCTAACACTCAATTAGAGTTTAAAATAGTATAAAAAACCAAAAATATAATGGATGACCAAACAAATACTTGTAATGTAATGATCAATGCCCTCAATCAATTTCTAGATTTGAGGGATGCCACCATGCAAAAACTTTAGGATTGGCATAATGAAACTTTGCACACTAAATTTTCTATTCTACAATCTCAAAGTCATATAGATCAATTGGATGAGTTGTTTTTGGATATATATCTCAAATTTTCCAATGCTAAAGTACTCATTTATATCATAGAAGATGATGATGTATAGAACTTGATGGCAATCCATATCATACTATGCATAATGCTTACTAATGTGTGTGAAGTGCTCATAAATTGGAAGATGCTTAAGCAATATCATTAATAGATTGATAAAAATATTTATCAAATTATGTATGAGCCTAAAATAATTCCACCATAACAACTCCAATAGATCCTATAACAAAAGAAGATATTTGTGAACCTAGAATTATACACCCAATAACAATAAATACCACTAATAGATTATATGTAACCAAGTGATTCATCTGTAGCACAAGTAGAATCAACACCACAATAGCTTAAGTAACAACTTTAAATCATGACACCATCCACCTAATAGGTAATTTTCACTCTAATTTTATAGCTTTCATGAGTTTTGCATAAATTTTGTAGGATATCCTTAAACATTAAGAGTGGGGACAAGATGGTTGAAAACCCATAAAGGGAAGACACTTGGTTATGATAGTCTACTGAAAAAATTAAAGGGTGGTTTTTTCACTCAATATTTCACCCTAGATAGGTTGTTCAAGCCTTCTCTATATTGATTGAAACATTGGGTTACCTCTAGACCTATGGGTTGCCTATAACAGAGGTAAACTTCTATGTTTAAGTGATAACTCCCTAGATTAGTCTTTTATAGCTTATCACCTATGCTACTTGATTTCTTGGATTAGAAGGGGTATAAATAACATAAAATTAACTTATGTTAATGAGGTGATACACTAGATTGATTTCCACTAGACTACCATACACTTGCATTATGAAACATGACTCACAATACTAGTCTCAACATCCTAGATTGCTCTAACATTAGTGTTTCAAACATGGAGATGATATGCATTTTAATTACCAAGGTGAGTGAAAAAAAAGTTATAGTGAAGAAACTAATGATACTCCTTACAATAGCTATGATGAATATCAAATTTTATGACAAATACACTAGCTAACCTTTATATGGCATGTTAGATGGAGAAAACTTGCATCAAACATGAAAGAGTAAAGAGAACACAGGGATAGATAGTTATCACTTGTCATTCCAATATTCATTATTTCACACATTTATATAATGAGATATGAAATCAAAACCAAATTATAAATATTTATTTAAAATTTAAATACAATATTCAAACTAGTAAGGCTTCACCATATCAGGTGTGGATTAGATACAAAGGTCAAAATGGCTTGCATATATAGAGAATATGAGAGGAGAGAGAAGAAGAGTGGAAGGTTCACAAGAGAAAGTGTTAAAATATGATAAATAATTACAATTAAATATAATGAATTAGGAAATATGTCAAGAAGTTATCATGGACAAGTGTTCACTTGAAGTTCATCATTCTCCTTTAATTTGGCATAAAGACCTCAAATAGCCTTATTGAAACTATCTTGTTTGATGATGAGTCACTTTAATGATTGAAATTACCATAGGGGTAATTTCCAAATATCCTATAACATGAGAAAATGGAAATGAGATTAGTACAGGTCTTGTATGCTTCTCCAACTGATGATCCTCCTCTTGACACTTGTGTTTAATATCTATAGTCACTTACTAGCCCTCTAGGCTTTAACATTCACATTTTTCACTTAGGTGAATTGTATTTATCTAAGGATATGAATTTTAGAGGTATTAATACATCTATTTAAATCTCATTTATATTCTACTCCATCAATTAGACCTCATAGAGATCTAATATTAGACCTCTCATATTCTCACTAGGCAGTCACTTATCTTTTCACTGTCTATCGAAGACTGCCTATAATGAAAAGATTATCATAGGAGTTTATATGATTTATTAAAGTGATAAATTAGTATAAGGATTTATAATAATTCCCTATTAACCTCCCTCAATGACTTTCATCTACAAATTCTCTTATATACCTATTAAACACATCAAAACTTGTTATAAACTTAGATTTTGGTTTATCCGTACAAGTAATAGTACATATAAAATGTATGTCATGGAGATTTGGTGAGTGATATACATGTTAAAATCAATTTCATGATCATTTGACCCATACTAGATGTATACCCATTTGTTTTTTCTCGATCAGGTCTAAATAAGCATTTAAGAAGGTTTTTGGTCTCCTCGACTATTAACAATGGTTCATAACATTTTTTAAAAAATAAATTTTCAGCCAATTACACAAATTTTGGGTATATTACCCCCTTAAACTATTATTATCTTCTTCAATCACCATGTAGTTGGTTCATACTGATATGAGCAAATGAACATAGCCTATTGAACCCTTGATTGCGTTATGGATACCATTGATAGTAATTAAGGCCAAAATGATAAATTTGGGATATTTATCTCCAACTTGATGGAAATTTTGGAATCTACAATCTCCATTTAAGTTCATCAAATGTATTTTAAGGACCATGTGGTCTTTTGAACCAAGATAGGAACTATGAGGGTTTAGGCCTAATTGTAGGCCTAGTAGACCTAGACTTTGTTTGATTGACTATGACCACCTATGAGTGGTTTCTAGTGACTGTATGTGTTTACACACATTTTTTCATATCTAAATAAACCTTCCACATTATTCTACATTGTTTTAATAGTCTTCATTTGATCCTCTTTCTCTTCCCATAACAAACCTGTAGTTATATTACTCATGGAGTGCCCTCTATCTAAGAAAAAATAGAGGGAATCTCCCCTATTTTCTTAAACAAAATAATATTTTTAAGATATTTATTAGGTCATGGATATTTTTTGTACAAAATTACAAGGTTACATCACATCTTAAAATCTCTCAACACTCCAAAACCTAAAACTAGCTTCTCAAGTCTAGTGACTATGTAGGGTTTTGGGTTGACTATGGGTTGAGGTTTGAAGCCTAGTATTTACTCTATATATTTAATATAAGAAAAATATTAAGATGTGTTGGACATGTTTTATAAAATTTTAAATGTGTTCATGTAAATTATACCTTTTCCAACCTTTCAAATCGTCTCTCTCCACTAGCCTAGACTAGTTTGCTACTTTAGCAAGTCTATAGTTATCAATTAGAGAAACTAAATGACCCATGTAAATGTTGATGTTTGTTTTAGAGACACATGGAAAGTTAAAAACTAATTATTAATGTGATTTATACATATTCACTCACTTCATGTTTTTGACCATTAACCAAGCATGCATCTTTTACTAGCATGAGCTAACCTGTGACTATGCCAGACTGTAAGGACTCATTTCGAGAATCAAGAATCTCCTATAGGTGACTATATAAATTTAAACTTTTTTATTCAGATTTTTTAGTTCCTCATGAGGTAATTAACACTATTTCATACTTGGATGGACTCAAATCTTATCTTGATATCATGTTCTCACCCTTATACCATCATTATGATATAGATCTATAATTTCAAAGTTCACTTTGGTTCAAATTCCACTATAGTTTACTGAGTGTTTCCATCAATAACTTGAATGATTTGAATATTTTACTCTAAAGTTTTACTTTTCTTAAGAAATAGATAAAACTAAAATGAAGGATGTGTAGAAAAACTTGGTAGAAGTGCATGCATTGAATATAGACTTGATGTGTGAACTCCTCTCTGGCTAGGGAGGAATAACCTACAATAAGAAAGCACTAACAAAGGGGATTATTAGGTAGATATATGGGTAGATTGCCTGTCAAGTTAGATCCAAGAATTTTGAACTTACTTGGAGGCTGTCAATCTACTGTTAAGATAAATTAATGTCTGATGAAAAAAAGATTGATAATAAAGTTGCATAACATGAATGAAAGTACTTAATTCCAATGAAATAAATAGTCTTTTTATAAATGATAATTATTTAACAAAATAACATTATGTTGAATGCTAAAATACTAAGAAAGAAGGTAATTGGTAAATGGACAAGATGGCTAAGAAGGTAACTAAGATAAGTGGTCAAAAGGGTAAGTGGAAAATGGTGCTCAAGAGAAAAATAGTAAAGATTGTCAAAAAGGGGTAAATGGAAAATGGTCCTTAAGAGACAAAAGGGTGAAGAAGGTAAAGGGGAAAATAAGGTCAAGGTATTAAGAAGGTAAAGGGCAAAGATGGTCAAAATGATAAAAGGAAAATGATCAAAAAGGTAAAGGTGGTCAAAAAGAGGTAAATGGTCAAGAGGTTTGAAGATGGCAAAGGGGTAAATGATAAATGGTAAAAGGAGTGGTAAAGAGGTTATGGTTTGGAGGTAAAAATAAGAATAATGAAAAAGGGTTGGTTTGGAGGTAAATAAAAGAGAAGTAAAATGAGGATAAGAAAATGAAATTACAAAATAAACAAGGTTACCTAGAAGAAACTTTGTTGTTGATGTTGTTGTTGATTATGATGTTGGCTTGTAAATCCATCAGAGTCTCATTGCTTGAGCTCTTTTCCTCCAAGATAATGATCTCCTTAAAAAGTGACCCTAAATAAAAGAAGAAATACTTCCACCAAAGACCAACTTAACCCATGGGTGAAGGGGGAGGGTCATATTTATAGCATTTGATGTTAAGAAACATGCCAAAAGAATGGAATAGTGAAATATGGTGCCATTTTCCAAGTGGGCTCATAAATGAGACATGGGATAATGGTGGTTGGGATTCCCACTTGGTTAATGGGTCTCCTATTTTGGATGGTGTGTCTCCCACCTTGTATATATGTTCAAAACTAGTGGAGATAATTCCCATGGACCCAAATGTGTCTAAGAGACTTTACACCTTGATTTCTTATCTTACCCCAAGCACTTAAGAAGTTACCCCATAAAATGTGGCAACACTTTCCATGTGGGTGGGTAAGTGAGTCATGAGATAAGGCTGGTGGGGTTCCCACTTATCTAATGGGTCTCCCACTTGGTTGGTTTATATCCCACCTTGCTAAAGATTTAAAAATGGATGGAGAAAATGGCCATTTATCCTTTTCAAAGAGCTTAACAAGTGGAAACACCACTTTGAAGGAAAGTTTCATGCATTGGAATAAAAATACATGTTAGATGATGGCCCCATGAGGAGAAATTTGCCACACTTTGAAGGGGGACCCTTATGATGCTTAATGATGCCATTTGACATCTTAGATGAGGGTCCCAAGTGGGGTATGATGTCCCACTTCAAGCCACCTCAATTTCAAGCCATATCACTTGTCATATCACCATTGAATCACCTTTCCATGTCACATGCCATGTCACCTTGAATAGTGATAGTGGGTCCTACAGTAAATAGTGATTTTGAATAGTGACTTGGAATAGTGATTTCAAATAGTACTTTTAGAATAGTACTTTTGAATAGTGATTCAAAATAGTGACTTGGTTAGGTTAAGAGGGGTTGGGTAAAGGGTCAAGAAGGGTTAGGTGGGCCCTAGTATGGTCCCAAGGAATTCAAACATCTATAACTATAAATGTGAAATTTTCTATTGTTTAGATTTCTCCCCCTTTTGTTATGTAGCTTTTGAATTAATAAGCTACAAAATAAAAATGGATGGCTAATCAGAGATCTAGTTTCTTCGAGTATGGGAGGAGGTGTTCCCCCTCAAACTAGAAGTTGATGAAGGAAAGAAAAATTGGGTGTGGTTTGATAAGTTATTGATGGTGAGTCATTAATTAGTGATAAAAAGGGTTAGACAATTGAAATGCAAACATGTGCACAAAATAAAACTATGTGTGATAGCCAAGATCACACAAAAACTAAAGTTGTCAATGTTGGTAAAAATAAGGGTCCAATCTAAGGGACAAGTGACCAATGTACCATGTGACCACAATGATGAATGGGTATCCCTATTAGTCTCTTAGATAAAGTTAGTGTTTTCATGGATATCTGAGTTCAGAAGTGCCCACTTGAAAAACACAAATGGTTTAGTCAAAAAAGGTGGTTCAAAGTCAAATTTTCAACATGGAAAAAATGTTTAATGTGGGAAAAAGGACCAAATCAAGGTCATCATAAAATATGAAAATAATTTAGGTCAAAAATGGTAAACCTTGAGGTGGATGTGGGCTAATGGATAGATATTCAAAGAGAGTGGTTAGTAAGGGTTCAGGTAGGGGGTGGCTGAGCTAACTCAATACGTAATATGCAAGTGGATGTTGCCTACATATTTCTATGGATGTGATATCCAACAAAAACTTTAGGCCAAATTTAGTTTTATAGTGGTGTTTTATGGGTTGCCCCAATTTGATGTACCACATAGTTTGGTTTAGTTGAAAGTTTTTATTTTTGAAAATAGAGGTTTTCGGTTTTGGTCAAGGTGTTGGTGAGGTTTTTTGTTTTAAATGGTTAAATAATTACCATAATGATCCCATACACATTAAGATGAGAAAACATGGATGGGCAAGGTAGGATAAATAAGAGGGTCACAAAAAGATAATCACCATATTTGTCTTGCAATGGAGCTAATCCAAAGAAGATGTGCCTTTATGAGGAGGCTAAACCTTCTAAAATTATGTGAGGGTATAAGTATATGGATAATAACTATCAATACAATATGAGTTTTAGGAGATGGGCATCTATCAAGATCTGTATAGTCTCTTTGGAAAATTTTCATCATCACTACGAGTTGAGTTTTATGGGTAGTAGTGAAGGAATGACTTGCAAAGAATTTATTTGATGATTAAGTAGATTATATAAGGTATAACATAAGCAATGTGGTGAGTGATAGAGGATAGACTACACCTTACTCAAGAGATGCATAACTAGTATAGGTAAAAGGTGTTTATATCTACATCCTCTATCCCATTACCTTGGAGCCAATGACTCTAGGTTCTACTGAGAAGAGGTGCTACTAATAGGGAGCCACGTTGCCCAAGTTATTAAGTATATATCTAGAGAAGATAGTTCAAAGGTGATAATGACACAAAAGACCACTAGGACCACAAGGACCATAAGATAACAAAGTAACCAAAGACATCAAATGTGGATTGGATGATAAGGGAAACAAAAAGACATCATGATGGTGCATAATGACTTTATCGAGATGACCAATCTGATTAAGGGTTACATCTCCACACAAAAAGGTAAGTATACATGACCAATTTTAAGTTGGAATACTATTGAAGGGAATAAATGACATCATAAGATCCTCCCCATCAATAGAATGGATAATCATGTTAGTGAGAAATAATATTTAGGTATTCTATTTAAAGAATTATGTTAAGAACAAATACCCATCATGAAGTCATTTACTTTTTTAGGTTATTCAAAGTGTAGAGAACTACAAGAGGTTGAAGATGACAAATAATGGGATCAATGGTGGAGATAATCATCAACCCCCATGACCTAAAATAATCTACACAGTGAATGTGTATATCTATAGGATACTACAACATGTAATGGCAATAATAGAAGTGGTATTAAACCAACAACAATAGGAAATGCACCCATGGCTTGAGATCAATTTGTAACTCTTACATCAATAGTAGTGAAGAAGGCAAGATGTAAGGTTAGAGAACATCACCCTCAGACTATCCATGGAGGAAACCCTTACTATCCAATGGGATGTGTGTTTGGGAAACAAGAGAAGGTACCTATGCAAGTAGAACAATCAAAGTAGAGGGATGTAATGGCTATGATGGTTGAGTAGGGTGAAAGACCTAGAGTGGAGTATGATTTCTACCCTATGGGGAGGAATGCAGAAGAGGAGACTAGAATATACCCCTCGATGGCTACTGATATAGGGAATGTTTTTGAGGCTAGCTCATCAAGAAATCAATAAGGAGGATGCCTTGATATAAATATAGAGTCACTAGATAATCAATGTAATGCCAAAGTAGTAAAGCTATGTATGTATCTACTTTAGACAATGTGTGTGTAATATAATGACTATGTATGTGTCATGCAACAGCTCACACCCTAAATAAAATATTGCACAATTTGATGTTATTATAAATATGGCTATGTAGATAGTCATGATTATAATTGTTGTAATATTGCTTAAAGTAAAGCATACAAGATAAGGAAATGAATAATACTAGATGTTAAAGTGAAGAATATAATCAAAAGATAAATCTCACAATCAAAATATCAACTAAGCACATTAGGATAAGAAGAGGGTATAATGTTTCTTCTTTGACAAGGACTAAAAATAAACTCTAAGTGATATTGGCATACTGAATATAATCCCTATGAATGTGTTGCATGAGCATGATTTTAAGGACAAAAAAGGTGTTTGGATCACATTATGTCAAGTATGATCAAAATGTGTAAAGGTTGTAAAGGGGAAATAGGTTGTGGATAGGGTGAAGAGAGTAGTTGGAGAGGGATAAAAGAAGGACCCATGCTCAATAGATAAATACATTAAAGGAAGAAATGGATGCCATTAAGTAGTAAACTTAACAAGATTTCATGAATTAAAGTAAGAGAGAAGAGGACATGAGGAAACAAACATGTCTATGAAATTATAAGTAGTACAACTAGTGAAATTACTCTAATGAGTGAAAAGCTAGAGGTGGAATTAGAGAAAATAAAGGAGATTTAAAAAGGGATGATGTGAAGGTAGACCAGTAGATGGATGAATTAGGGGTGATAAGACAATGAGATCATAAATACAGACAAAGTTCGATAAGGATGGAAGAATCCAAACATGGATATAGAGGGAAAAAGATCTTGAATAACAAGGAATATCATCAAGGAGGACAATAAAAATGAAATAAAAAAGAGATGGTAGAAGATGGAGGTGTGAGGAGTGACAGATTAGAGAATTGAAAAATATGGGGGGATAAGTGTAACCATCATGAAGGGGAAGGAGATGATTATGAATATATGGGGCCATGAAATAATTAAAAAAAAGTCTAAAAGAGATAAAGGATAAAATAGTTTGGTGATGAGAATGAAAAATAAGGAAACACAAGGAAGGAAAGGAAACATGGAGAAAAAAGATCAAAATGAGGACACAAAAATGATGATAGGAGAGTGAAGAAGGAGGTGGTAACATGACCAAGAAATCATGGATGATTATAGGTAAGGAGAGGAAAAATTGAAGAAGATCAGATGGCAGTGTTGGAGATGAGAATCAAATGGAAAATGGGAAAGTGGTTAGGAAAAATGAGGGGAAGTAAAAGATGGGTGGATAAAAAGGTGAAAAGATAAGGTAGGTGTCAATCACCCTGTTAGAAGAGATTGACAAGTTGAATGGGTGATTAGAAGAGATTTACAAGATGAAAATTGGTGAGGTGGTGAAGAAATAGGGGAGCATAATGAAAGGGAATGAGATGAAAATAAGGGATGAAGATCAGAGATGATAAGAAGAAAAAGGAAGAATGAAGCAGGGATATAAAACACAGACACTCACATAGATGTAAAATATAAGTGAGTACCAAGAAGGAAAAAAGGAAAAGGGGAATGCAAAGGCTAAAAGGATGGAACATATAAGAAGAAAATGGGAATTATGGAAGGATTATTAAAGGATAAATACCTAGTGAGAAGATAGTTTTGGAGGGAAAAAAAGAATGGAAAATGGAAAAGATGAGAAGAGTGGTAAACTGATAGAGAATGATGGCACACATAAATAAAAAGTGGGAGATGTAGTAAAAAAAAAAATAGAATCATGCAAGATGTATAGGATGATGTGGAATTGGTAAGGAAAAGAGAGTGATGAAGATGGTATGATAGGTTACCAAGGGTAAGGGGAAATGATGAGGACAGAGAAATAAGACAAAGGAGAGAAAGGGAAAGATTGGTAAGAAGTGGAAAGAGGGTCAAAAAACATAAAAAGTGGGTGGAAGAGTGAATCATGAATCATGCACAAGGAAAGGTGACTGAGAGGTCAATGAACCAGAGTATATGGTGGCTTTATGAGAGATAACAGAGGCCAATGAAGAAGGCTATCAATCCTTGTGCTAAAAGAGATTGACAAGTTAAAGGGAGGGATATGGTGAAGAGATAGGTAGAGAAGTGGAAGAATATATGTTAGGTGAGAAGGGAAAATAAAATAAAGGATGTAGCCAAGATGACCTTAGTAACTGAGTGTTGCCTACATAGTCCAAAAATACCTCAGGCTAATGTAATTCTCCTAGCAATGGGGGAAAAACAAAGATGAAGTATTAGATGATGTTAAAGTATAAGGATGCTAGGAAAAATTCAAAGCTTCCATTATATAAGATGCCCTAAGCAAGAGTGAATTGTTAGCAATGGAAATTAATGAGAAGAAAAAGGGGATGGTAATTAGTTGTTAGCAACCAAAATGCCCTTAGAAGTCAAGCAGTGCCTACATAGTCCATGGACATTAGGGCAACGTAGTTAAAAAAAGTTTGGCTAGTGGTGTTCAAATGGGTTGCCCTAATTTGATGGACCACGTGGTTTGGTTTGTTAGAATGTCTATAGATAATGGGTGTGCATAAAATATGGGTTGAGGTTGTGGAGAAAGGTATATCCAAATGGTGGGTTCATTGGTCATATATAGGGATTTGATGTTAATGTTGTTTTGATTTTGTTCATGGTTAGGGTTATGATGTTGATGTTTGGATAGATGATAGTGGTAGCGTATAATTAGGTTAGATGACCATAGTAGATGTGGGGAAAGACATGAAAATCATGAGACATACTTCTAGTAGAATACTCATGACTCAATGATGAAAGAATAAGAATGAGGCATAATGCCTATTTGTTGACAAGGAAAAAACAAAACCAATCCCGAATTTGGATTGGTTTAAAGACCAGAAGCCTTTTAAATGCTTTGAATTAGCATGTGTTGGTTGATAAAATAAATTTATTTATCATAATGCATCAAGTAAGCTCTAAATCCCTTGCTTTATAGATATTATAAAGGGAATATGGGTGATAGGTGGTGTGAAAGATAATGGGTAATATGTATGGTAACCTTATGTGGATTAGTTTTCCCCTTCTATAGGTGACCTATGATTGATAATAGATAAGTCCATGTCGTATAGTAGATGTAGACTGATCAATGCAGGAAGTCTACATAGGAAATCTGATTATGGCTTCCAACTTATTATGTTGCTTGAGAGCCAATTAAGGCTTCAAATTTTATTGTGGTATTGGGTCTTTTTATTTATTACTATATATGAGAAGTTGATCGATGTGGTAAACTTCTAAGAAATTGATTTATTTTTACAAAGTCAACTTATACATCTTTCAAGGGAGTGGTATAAGTTTATATACTTTGTTTAATGATTTTGATAGTTATCCTTCAATGGAGTAGTCTACCTTTAGTTCAAGCAATTTTTATTTTATTTTTAGGCAATTATCCTTTAAGGGAGCACTATGTAATGCTTAAGATATTGACCCAAGTAATATTTTGGTATCCAAATTATTTTTGGATGTGATGTTTTTAGATATGGATAAGTCTAATTAGGTGTATAGGTTTACCTTTATGAGGGATAAACTCTAACACAAGAAGGTTAATGAAAGGTGAAAAGGTGTGGTTTTGAGAAACAATGACCATGGGATTCCATCTTGTTAGAGATGAAAAATATCAATGAGAAGCATGTTATGGGTAGAGCCATGGTACCCATATCTAGGATTAGCATATGACTTTGATGGTTAATCACATGGTTCTATGTTGTAATCAAGTATCATCAAAAGGAGAGGAGGAAGATGGGTGAAGGTGAAAATCTTGTAATTAAGGGACAAGCTTAAGTTAGACAAAAAAGGTGATCTTGATCCTTTTTTTAACAAAAAATAGACGTAGATGAGAAGCATTGAGAGTCTTAGGTTATAGTTTGCCTTAGAGAGAGGACAAATGATAAGATCCTGATCTATACTTATGGTTTATGATGTAGGGTCCAAGATAATTGAAAGCAAGCTTTCCTCTTTTATTTTTCTCCATGTTGGTCACATGTTGGTTTTATTTTAGGATGAGGTCTCCATTATTGAAGTCTCACACTTTGAGGTGTTTTTTATAGGCATTTTGTGTTTTTAATAGATAGAAAGATAGTTAAGGGTGGCTAAATGACACACATCAAGTAGCTTAAGCTGATCCAGATGGTGTTGATGATAATCATCTTTAGATATGAGCTCTTACAAAGCTATGCAAAGAGATGGGATTTGGACTTCAAGAGGTAAGATAACCTTTTCTCTAGAGACTAGAGAGAAAGAGGTATCACCCATATAGGTTCAAATTATAGTTTATAGGTCCATAAAATGAAGGGGATGTGTAAATGCTAATCCTGGCTTGAAGAACTAACTACTTTGGTTAGCATTTTCTTGAGGATTTTGTTAGAGGCTTCTACTTGTCCATTTTATTATGGATGGTAAGGTGAGGAAAAAATTAGGTCAATGATGAATGCATCACATAGACCCTAAACTTGCTTGTTTTTGAAAGATTTTCCATTATTAGTGATAATTTATGAGGAACACTGAAGTCATATATGATATGATGGTTGATAAAGTTGATAATCTTCTTTACTTTGGTCAAGATAAAAGGAATAAATTCTACTCACTTGGTGAAATATTCAGTGGTTGAGATGATGGAGCTATGAAAATATGAGGAATGAGGGTTCATCTCACCAATAAGATCTAGGCCCTATTATGAGAAAGGCCAAAAGTCCTTGGATACTTGGAAGCCATTGGATAGCACATGACCTAAATTAGAGTGTTGTTGACATTTAACACACTTTTTTACATAATCACAATAGTCTTGGTTGAGTGTGGGCCAATAGTAGCCAAGGAAAAGGATACGTTTAGTAATGGCTAGACCACTAAAGTGTCCCCCCAAAATCCCATTATGCATTTCTTTGATAGCATGGGAAGCTTCATGGTTGTATATGCAATAGAGAAGGATGAAATTAAAACAACATTTTTAAAGCATTCCCCTAGTATGGTGTAACAAGAGTTACTCTGAATAAAGGTTCTTTAAGAATTCTTAGAGAGGTTGGGAGGAATGATGTCAAGGTTGAGGTAATTAAAAGTTTGGTCATACCAAATATTAGATGGGGATTCCTCCACACTACAAATGGTAGGGAGGTCAAACTAGTTATAAGAGGGTGTGGTAAAACGATGAATGGTGACAAATCTTTTGGAATTGGAAGGGTAAGAAGGGATCTAGGAAGTAAGGCAAGCCATTATATCTATAAATTTGTTGGTAGATCAAGGAATAAACTGGACAAGGTAACATTTAAATGATGTTAAGAGTTTATCAACTAAAAGTTTGTATTTCTATAATACATCATTCTTACATTGATAGGAGCCATTGACCTATTTGACCATGAGCTAGGAATCACCAAAGACATTGATAGTCTTAATTCCTAAGGCTAGAGCAGTTTGGAGACCTATGACTAGGGCTTCATACTTAGCCATATTATTAGTGCATTCAAATTCAAGTTTGAAGGAGAGAGGAAGGGGTTCACCATTAAGAGGAATAAGAATAAATCTAGCACCTGCACCTTGTTGGCATTTTAAACCATCGAAGAACATATTTATCTGGTAGGTTATGCCATCCTCTTGAAAAATATTTGTGATAGAATCATATAAAAATACAAGAGGAAGTGGTTGGTTATCTGGTAAAAGAGCTTCAGCCAATTGGTCAACAATGACTTGCCCTTTGATCAACTTCTACCGGATAAATTTGAGATCAAACTCAGCTAAGAGTATGAGCCACTTAGTCATGCACTATTTTTGGTATGGTTTAGAGTGCATATACCTAAGTGGATTGATGTTAGTGATGACAAAGGTTTACTGATTAAGGAGGTAGTGATGTAGTTTGGAATCCACAAATACTAAGATGGAGAAAAGTTTATCAGCATGGGTTTATTGAGTCTTGTACTCTATAAGTGTTTGAATCATATAATAAATATCTTACTCCTTATTTTTTCATCATGGTGAGCAAGCATTGCCCCTATGGAATGGTCAGTGGTGGATATGTAAAGGTAAAAGGGTTGATCCTCTTTATGAGGGATAAGAATGGGTGGAGAGAGGAGGTACTCCTTGAGGCAATTACAGACTTATTGGTAGTCCTTGGTCCACTTAAAGGAGGTATACTTCTTACAAAGATGTTGAAAGGGGTGACATCTATTTGATAATTAGGAAATTAAGTGATGGATGGATTGTAGCTTTCCTTATAGGCTACAAAGTTGTTTAAGGTTGGTAGGAGGAGGCATCTCTAGGATTGCTTTAACCTTATCAGGGTCTACTTTGATTCCTTGAAGAGAGAGATAAAGCTAATAAGCTTTCATGAAATGACCCCAAAAACACATTTATTGGGGTTGAGTTTGACATGGAAATGGATTAGGCATTAAAAAATAATTTCAATAACTTTCAAATGATCTTTGCAAGTTTTGGATTTTTGTAAGAGATCATCGACATAGTCTTCTATGATGGTGTGGATGAGGTCATGGAAGATGTAGGTCATGAATCACTAGTAGGTTGTGCCAAAATTTTTAGACAAAAAGGCATGACCCTATAACATAAGATTCCTTATGGAGTAATGAAATAATTTTTATGCTAATATTTGGGAGTAATCAAGATCTGATTAAATCCTAGGAAACTATCCATGAGAGATAACATTTTGTGGCTAGTTGTAAGATTAATAAGTTGGTTGATGTTAGGCAAAGGGAATTCATCCTTTGGACAAGCAAGGTTGAGCTCACAAAAATTAATACAGAGGTGAAGTCCCCTCGTAGATTTGGTAATGGGAGTGATGTTAGAAACCCATTATAGATAGTCGATGGGTTGAATGAAGTCAATGGATAGGATATGCTAAAGTTTTTGTTTAACTAGAAGGGCTATGTGAGGGTGCATCCTACAATTTTTTTGTTGAATAGGCCTAGCATTAGGATGAGTGAAAATGTTGTGGAGGGAAATAGAAGGGTCAATTTTGGGTATATCCTGATAAGACCAAGTAAATTTTATGCTTTGGTTTCAAAGGAAAGAATGATAATCTTATTGTTTTATGGCATTTAAAGATTGACCTACTTTGACAATATAGGGGTTATCCTAAGTACCCAGGTTCACATCAATATTAGATTATTTCAACATGGTTTGGTTTTCAAGAGGAAGGGATTTATGGATAGAAGAATTCCCCTACACCAAGATAGGTAAGTATGGAATCATCATCTTGATGTTGGATTGTGTTGATGGTAGGAGAATCATTTTCTACCATTTTGGGATGAATGAGAGGAAGAGTTCTAGTTTAGCCATCCTTTTGATAGATTATAGGTCCTAGACTAAAATTATTGACAAAAAAAATTAGGAAGAATGATGTCAAAATCATCATAATTCAAAGGAGGTTGGGTTGGTGAGGAGGGGATGTCTTCATCGACAGTGTCAATTGGTTTAGGTAGATTGGTGGGTTCTTTAGGTGGTACAAAATTGAGACCAAATGACTCATGAGGTTTTTTGGTTTTGATCAAATTATCTCATGAGGTCCTTATTTATATCATCCAAAACCAAATAATTTTAGGAACACCTGTGAAGGTATAATTTAGTAAATGCTAGTTTGCCTAGGTAAGAAAAGTTAGAGGTAAATGGTCAAATAGAAGAGGTAGTGGTGGGAGCAAGAAGTGGTCGATCAAGTCTTGCATAGATGAAGTTTTTTTGATGGTTAGGGAGACCAAAATGGATAATGGTTTTAATGTTAGAGTTATATAAAGGGTCATGTTTGAAGTTCTCATATTCTTGAGGATTAGGGAAAGCATCAAGAGCTAGAAGGTAATACTCCCCTAATGAGAGACATTAGAACATAGATTATAAGGTATCTTCTATGGGGATATATGAAGAAGGGATGGATGAGCTAGTTGATGCTTGATCATTATTGTGAGTAAAAGTGTTGATGGTTATGATTGGTTGGGTGGATCTATTGGAATCTAGTTGAAAGGTAGATGAGGGAGGTAGAAGGACATCATTAGGCTAGTAGGTCATGTTATAAGAAGTAAAGGGACTAGGATTAACTTTGATGGTAACTACTTGTCCCTTATGTTCAAATTTAACACATTGTTGTAAGGTGGAAGGGATGTAACTCATAGCATAGATCCAAGGGTGTTCGAGTAATACATTGTATTGGAACTCGCCCTCTACAATGTAGAATAGTTTGGGAATGAAAAATGGTCCCAAATAGATATGGAGGAAAATAGTCCCTAGGGTGGTGGCCATGGTGTCATTGAAGAATTGAAGGACTAATATACTTTTTGAGATGATGTTTTTGGGTAGTTGAAGTTGGTCATATGCATGGGAGGAGATAATGTTGATTTTATCTCCTCCATCAATCATAACCTTTTTGATGTGGGTTTGATTGATGTATATGGAAGTGAAAATGGGAGGATCAGATTCCTTAGGATTAGTATGTGGTATTTCAAAATCCTTAAAGTTGATGAGGGTGGAAAGTTAGATGGATCCAACCAAGGGTGCAAGAGGTTGAGGATCATTTGGTTGAACCTCTATGGATTTTATAGCCTTGATCACTACCTAGTGATAGTGGGGAAAAGTGTTGATTCGCTCATAGATCTCATTTTTTATGATGTTTGGTGAAGTTGTTTCAACACTAAGAACTATATGAATGCAAAAGGTTTGGAGGGCGAAGCTCCCATAATGGATACTTTGGGTTTTGGATGTTGTGAAGGTGAGGGTGGAGATGTTTGGGTTTGGTTGGAGGATTTAGGGGTTGTAAGGTATGTCCATGAGATGGTTACCCTGGTTTTCCCCTTATCCTTGTATTGGGATTGAGATCGGGTCACCACATGAATGGTGTGGACAAAGGGGTTCACTAGGTTTGATGCTTGCTTCAGTTCCTCCTTCTCATCATTGGATAGGAGTGGGATAGTAGGTAAAGGTTGGTTGGGTTGGGTTGATGGTAATATTTGTGGTGGGGGTAAGAAAGGATCCTTTAATAGATTATCTTCATCTAAAAGATTATGGATAAGTGTTTGGAGGGATTTATAATTTTTCATATCATGTCTAGGAGTCTTGTGGTAAAGGCAAATCAAACTGTCATTAAACCATGTTGGTTTAAGACATGAAGGGTCAAAATTTTTTATTAGAGGTAAGATAATCGAGGAATTTTGCATAACCTTTTTAAAATGGTGGAGTAGAATTCAACAAAAGTTTTTGATGGGGTTTTGGTTTTGGGAGTGATAACCTTTTGGGGTGTAGGCTTTATTATAGAAGTGGTATTTGGAAGAATGGTTTTAATTGATAGTTTTGGTTGGGTTTGATTGGTTAAGGTTGGTTTTGGATGATGAAGTTTTAGCTATAGGTGGTAAAGTAGAGGTAGATAGGTAGGTTATAAATGATCAAGAACCAGAGGGTTTGATGGGTGTAGGTGGTAAAAAAGGGGATGGTTTTTTAGAGGAAGAATAGGTAACTAGAATGGTTAAAGGATGGGGTCCTAATATGGAAGGTAGATGGGAAGGAGGTGGTATGGGTCTAGTTTGGGGTGGGGGTTTAGGCAACTCTAATTTCTTAGTTGAGTTCATTAGAGGATTATTTGGTATTATAGATGGGGTTAAGCTCAACCTCAAAGGTGGGTGAGTGTGAGTAGGTGTAGGGATAATTCCTAAGGTCTTGATTGGCTTGGTGAGAGGGACGTAAGATGATTTGGAAATTTTAGGTAAAGGTAGTTGGGATGGTTCACTTATGGTTTTGGAAGAGATATTTGATGAAGAGATAATTATGGGTTTAAGGATGGATTAAAATGAAGTTGAGGATTCTAATTTATTTTGGTAAGGGAGTCCAAGATGATGCCAAAAAGTGGCTCTATCAAAGTTGGTTTGAAAAGTGAATTTTAGGCTTTGGACAATTCTAGAGAAGGGATTATAAATGGTTTAGTTCCTTGGTTATTTGTTTCAATGCTTAATTACTTTGGTGGAGAAGAGGGAATGGTTTCTTCATGGTTGTCTTGGATGGAAGGTTTCACAATTAGTGGTTGGATAGATGGGGTAATCTCAACTTTTGGGATGGTTTCTGAAGGGAGAGTGGAGGTTTCTATAATAAGGGAAATAAGGGATATTGGTGTGGTATCCTCAAGTGAAAGAGTGAACATGGTTACTTCCTTTGTCTGGTCATCCAAAGGAATGGAGGGTAGCTCTATTGCTTGACTAGGTGGAATGGGAGAGGAAGGTGCAGTTAAAGCAATGGTTACCTCCTTCAATGTCTCCACCAAAGGAGAGGTAGATGAAGATAAGGTATCACCAAGTGAAGAGGGAGGGTTAATTGATTCTTCTATTTGGTTATCCAAAATAATAGGAGGTGAGTTTACTATTTTCACTTGGATGATTGAGGTAATGGTCTCCTCAATAATGGGCTCATTACTAATAACAATTATCATGTGTGCCTCATGGGAATGACATGATTCAAGTTTATTGTCATGGTGTTGGGTAGTAGGAGCATGATTGGGAAAAGGTTTGTGGAAAATGTCAATGGATTGATTAGGAAATTTATTGGGATTGTCAAGTGCAATCTTTTTGATATCAATCAAGTTTTAGACAAGACTTTTGAAGGTGTTACATCAATTAATGTCATGTCATACAACTCGATGAAACTCATAATGGTCATTTTCATTATACCACCTAGGTATAGGGTGAGAAGCATCAAATTCTTGAGGTGGTTTAATTGGTGGGAGTTGGATGAGGTTGGATTTGAATTTTTTTTCCAAAACTGATGCATAAGATTCTCTAATGGGAGTATATTGTTCTGAGAGGAACTTAGTTTTGGTTCTAGTTTTGTGGATAGGAAGGGTTGGTTTAAGGGGGTTTGTTTACAATTGAAGGTGGTGTAGTTTTTAAAAAAACCAAGTTTTTGGATGATTTTTCTTTGGTATTAGGTTGGTTAGTGGTTTTGGTAGAGGAAGGGTCATTAGATTTAAAACTACAATTTTTCTTCCATAGTTTCAATTTCCCTTCATCAATGACTTGTTTTTCCAGTTTGCATGCCATAGTGAATGCCTCATCAAAATTCTTGAAACTTTTAACTTGAAGAGTGGGGGTAATATGTTTGGCATAACCCTAGGAGAATAGCTCAATAAATTTGGCTTGGGGTAATGAAAAATAAATTTGGCTGATAAGGCCTTTCCATCTAGCCACAAAATCCACAATTGATTATCATCAAATTTCTTAATGGAATAGAGATACATGATAGAGACCTTTTTTGATATATTCATATAAAAGTGTTCTTAAAATATTTGGTCTAATTGGGAGAATGAAAAGATGGAGTGCTGGGTGAGAGAACTATACCAATCAAGGGTTGGTCTGGATAAGGACATAGGGAAGGTTCCAAGAAGGAGAGTGTCATAATAGGTGATTAAATAACAATAATTATGGAAGGATCTCAAATGTTGTTGGGGATCCTCCTTTCCTTAGAATTTTGAAAACTTTGGCAATTCCCATTAAGGAGTATAAACATGGATAGAGATTGATGGATGAATTGGTTCATTACAAAATTGATCATAAGATAAAGGGTTAGGGGACCTAGAGATAGATGATTCCAAGTTGGTGATTTTGTCCATTAATATCTTGATCAAATCTAGTTGGGGTTGGGAAGTTCATAATTAAGTGGTAAATTTTGTTAAGGTTGATTGGCAACTATGTATGGATAGGTGATAGAAGGTGATAAAGAAGCCAGGTATTGGTAAGTGGTGGTAAGAGGTTGAGATGATGTCACATAAGGTTTGAGTGTCACAAATGATTAGGTAGAAGGTGGTATGTACCCTTATGGGTTAGGGACATATTGATAGGTTGTTATGGATACCTTTTGATGTATATATATGGGTTGAATTAAAGTTATGGCTAAGTTAGTGGGTTGAGGATGGGTAGAGTGGGGTAGAGTGGTAACTCTAGTGCTAATGGGTGGAAGTGTTTGGGGTATAGAAAACACCAAGTTTTTAAATGGTGTAGAATTTGGTGGATTGGCTGAGACAAGGGGAAGGGTGGAAATAGGGGTGGAAGATAACCCCATGGTAGGTGGAGTATAAGTAAATAGAGGTAAAGTTGAACCTATATGGGAAGTGTTGGGTGTGGTAGGAGGTGTTTGCTTAGAGGTTGGGATATTGGATTGGTTTTGGGTGGTGGTAGTAGATGGGATGTTGGAAGAGGACTAGGTTAACAAGGATTGGGTTGAGGTGACACCAACCATGAGATGGGAAGGCATCCCATAAGAAGGGTCTATGTGAGGAACTAAAGCAATAGAGGTCAGTGAGTTAAGTAATCAAGATAATGTTTTAGGGCTATTTGGTTGTTATCAAGGAAGGCAGTAAAATCTACATCACCCTTAAAAAAACTAGGATTCTGGTAGGAGGGGGAGAAAAATGAGGTGACCCCTCATCATTAGAGTTGTATTCCATGGAGGAAGAAGAAGAAGGTGGTGGTTGATTGGTTTGGTTTCTCAACTATTGGCTTGTGGAAACCATGTGAGAAATAATCAAAGGATTGATACCGACTCACACCTCAAACAAAGAGTAATAACAAAGATTCAAGGAAAATAATACATTCACTAAGAGTGCATTAAGTCCTAGGATTCTTTTTAGATCACTTTTAGCTTATGCCTTAGAATGTGTGAAGAGGAAATTGGTTTATAGAATAGGTCCTAGAAAGAGGCCTATGTTTGGTTTTGAGTTATGTTTAGGTGCTTAAGAGAGAACCTATATTAGATCAGGTATATGGCTTAGTACTTGGGGCTTAATCCCCTCACTTCATGATCTCATAGATGGTGTGGGCACTTAGCCTTTATACCATTTATCTAGAGTTTATACTCAACTAGAGAGCCGAGTTAGTTATCCCATTGGTGATTAAATCCAAGTATGATATCTAGGAAGGGGTAAGGTGATTTGCTAGTTGATAAAATCCTATTTGGGCCTTCTCTCAAGTATGTTTGATGTCTGATTATGAATGTGGTTTGGTTTGTGTAACATAAGTGAACTATGATTAATTTGCTTTGCCTTTAATTAAGCTATGTGATCTAAAACAAGCAAGAAATCAATGTATGCAGTTGATTTTAACACAAAAGGAAATTTCAAATTTAATTACATGAAAAGAAGAATAACTATGATGCACACATAAATATGAAATGAATATGAAAGCCCTAGTCCTAAGATGAATGCATTCTTTTGGTTTTTTTTTTTTTTTTTTTAAATGAAAAAAAATGATAATTTTTTTGATCTTTTTTTAAGAAATTACTTTGGAAAAAAATTGAAAATTAAGATTTTCAAACAAAAAAATGAAAAAAATGTTTTAATTTTAGAAATGATAGAATTTCAAGAAAGAAGAAATGAGTCTTTGACTAATGCAACTATATATCCTAAAATAACTATGAACCCAATAAAAATCTAGGGTCCCACTGGGTGTGCCTAAATATTTTACTCTAAATTTTTACTTTTCTTAAGAAAGAGATAAAATTGAAATGAAGGGTGTGTAGAAAAACCTAGTAGAAAGTGTGTGCATTGAATTCAAACTTGATGTGAGAACTCCTCTTTGGATAGGGAGGAATAACATACAATAAGAAATCACTAAAAATTGGGGTTGTTATTTAGATAGATGGTTGGATTGCCTAACAAGCTAGATCAAAGAAGTGTAAACTTACTTGGAGGCTATCAATCCACCATTAAGACACATTAATGTTTCATGAAACAAAGATTGATAATAAAGTTGCATAACATAAATGAAATTAATTAATACCAATGAAATAAATACTTTTATTATAAATGCTAATGTTTTAAAAAAATAAAATTAATTTGAATGCTAAAATTCTAAGAAAGAAGGCAAATCGTAAATGGACAAGATGGTTAAGAAGGTAAAGAAGGTAAGTGGTCAAAAGGGTAAATGGAAAATGGTGCTCAAGAGATAAATAGTAAAGATGGTCAAAAATGGGTAAATGGAAAATGGTGATAAAGAGATAAAAGGGTGAAGAACGTAAAAGGGAAAACATGGTCAAGGTATCAAGAAGGTAAAGGGAAAAGATGGTCAAAAAGATAAAAGGAAAATGATCAAAAAGGTAAAGGTGGTCAAAAAGAGGTAAATGGTCAAGAGGTTTGAAGATGGCAAAGGGGTAAATGATAAATGGTAAAATAAGAGGTAAATGGGTTATGGTTTATAGGTCAAGAGAAGAAAAAGGTGAAGGGGTTAGTTTGGAAGTCAATAGAAGGCAAAGGGGGATAAGAAAATGAAATTACAAAACAAACAAGGTTACCTTGAAGAAACTTTGTTGTTGATGATGATGGATTTTAAATCTGATAGAGTTTCATTGATTGAGCTCTTTTATTCCAAGATGATAACCTCCTTCAAAAGTGCCCCTAAACTTGTAAGAATAAATGCTTCCACCAAAGACCAACTTAACCCATGGGTGAAGGGGGAGGGTCATATTTATAGCATTTGATGTTAATAAACATGCCAAAAGAAGGGAATAGTGAAATATGGTGCCATTTTATTGATGGGATCATAAATGAGTCACAGGATAAGGGTGGTGGGGATTACCACTTGGTTAATGGATCTCCCATTTGGGTTGGTGTGTCTCCCACCTTGAATATATGGTCAAAACTAGTGGAGATAATTATGATGGACCCAAATGAGTCCAAGGGACTTTCCACCTTGCTTTCTTGTCTTAGCCCAAGCACTTAACAAGGTAACCTAAAAAATGTGGTGTCATTTTATATTTGGGTGGGTAAGTGAGTCATGAGATAAGGGTGGTGGGATTTACACTTAGCCAATGGTTCTCCCACTTGGTTGGTTTGTCTCCCACCTTGCTAAAGAGTCCAAAATGGGTGGAGATAATGCTCATTTTTCATTTTCAAAACACTTAAAAAGTGGAAATACCACTTTGAAGGCTATTTTCATGCATGGGAATAAAACTAAATGTTGGATGATGTCCTCATGAGGATAAATTCACCACACTTTGAAGGGGGGCCCTTGTGATGCTTAATGATGTCATTAGGCATCTTGGATGAGGGTCCTAAGTGGGGTATGATTTCCCACTTCAATCCAACTCACTTTTGAGCCATGTCAATTTCCATATCACCATTGAGTCACCTTTTCATGTCACATACCATGTCACCATGAATAGTGATAGTAGGTCCCATAATGAATAGTGATTTTGAATAGTGACTTGGAATAGTGATTTCAAATAGTACTTTTATAATAGACTTTTGAATAGTGATTCATAATAGTGACTTGGTTAGGTTAAGAGGGGTTATGATAAGGGTCAAGAAGGGTTAGGTGGGCCCTAGGGTAGGTCCAAGTCATTCAAACATCTAGAACTATAAGTGTGTAGTTTTCTAGTGTCTACATTGACAACCATTATACCATCAATCTCTCTACCTTTTATTGAATTAACATGTTTATTATAGGATTAATATATAAGAATTAATCCAATAAGATCTCTCAAATTTCATGAAATTCCACTAATAGGTGACATTGTATGAGGCATGATTCTCTTTCGGAGAAGTTAAGGTAAAACTTCTCAATTGCAACTTTCTCAACTATGAACATGGACCTAGGTTTGTATGTATATAATGGCCTCACCATTATCAAAATTATATTTGATATGTTCTCAAACTTTATTGAAGGTATCAATTGATTTTAAAAACCTTATTTTCAACACCACTATGTCTCATCTATTTTGACTCTCAGACCATATTGAAGGCTGTCTGTAGGTGTTACTATATATAAGACTATGTATGTTGAATTGCTTTTCACAACCAATCTCTAATCCTTTGGATAGATAAATATTAATTATTACAAATTTATATTCCTCTCGTAATTTTGAAACCTTCTTACTTCATCAACATGACTAATCAAGGCTTAGTTCCAATTGACTGTAGGTAACGGTCACAAGGAGATATGACTATGTGTGTATCTTAAACCTTTTAATCCATCAATTTTAATTTTGAGACCAAAAATTCAAAGGATAAATTAATAACCATGTAATTATAGATTTAAAATAACATATCACCTTTATTAAGAAGACTAATATAGGAAGATAAGCTTTGGAATTGTGAAAATAATGTTCTACAGTCTAATAGTGTTCATTTGTAGGATAATGAGGGTGATCATACCAACATCTTCACCTTAATATGTGTTAAATAAGTTGACTAAAACATAAAAGGATGTTTATACCCTTCATATCACTTAAACCTCTTATTTTTCTCATATCAATGCAATCAGAGAAGAAAATTGAAGCTATTGGGGGTGTCCAGGTAGTCTAGAGTCACTAACATTATTAGTGATGGTTCGTGAAGCACAAGCCACCAAACTTGAAAACATTAACATGAAATGTAATTAAAAATGGATTAATATCACCCACCAATTTCACTTACTTTAACTCTTTCCCTCCTATCCATACCGAGGGAAAACTAGTTGACCTTGTCTAAGCTACCTAAAAGATTGATGAGAGAGAGAGGTCAATTTTGATATATTCTATATTTATAAAAGATTCTTGAGAGTATATGTTGGGTGAATATTTTGTCACTAGCTAACTGATGGGCAAAATAGGTTGTTTTAGCCACAACATAAGGAGATTGGTCAGCCAAATGTGTAGGTTTACCACATCAAAAGGGGACAAATCTCTCCTCTCATCAAAGGGAGGTTCCCTATAACTATATGGTGGGATATATAATATATATATATAATAAAAAAATAACACTCAGGGGTAGGAAAACACCATCCATCTATCTTTTTTTAGAGATGATGTTCACAGATAAAGGAGAAATCTTGGGTAATTGTTGAATGTACTTCTCGTCTTTCAAAAGTAATATTCAGTCAACAGCTAGATTCCTTCCTAGTAGTAATGGTAACCACGAGAAACCCATGAAAGCACAAAGTCATTCATTGCTTCCCTCACTGAAATAGGGCATAATAACATAGCAGAATGAAGTGTAACATAAAGTCTCCACCTCAACTGCCAAAGAGTAAATGATTATAAAGGATAATGGGGGCACAAAGTCTTCCCAAGATCCTTTAAATAGAAACAAAAAAAACACACTAAAGACGATTGTGGTAGCACAAAGTCTCTACACAGTCAGCTTCAGGACACCTTCCTGATTACTTCCACTAGTTCTACTTATTTAATTAAATAGACAAGAACACATTCAGGAAATAGATGTAAGAACAATCTCCTAAACGACACAAGCTATTGCAGTACAAAGTCTGAAAGTAACCTACTTTCTCATTGATATAACAAAATATGATTAACAATTTGAGCTCAAAGTCTCAGTAATGCCTTTCAATTTGAGTAGAGTTTTGCTTCTGATAACCAAAAGATCCCCCTTGCATAAAAATAAGAGATTACAATATATAGCGGCCAAGAAAGACTTGGCGCTTTATTTCATGGAAAGGCCCATGTTGCATTTAATGCCTTGAATTCATTTTTAGTTTAGTCAAGGGGCCATGCTAGAATAGTGCATCAACCTTGACTTTGGTTTACGAAATCATCTCAAATGTCTTCTCCTCAGCATGGGTTGTTTGGTCTATTTTCTAGATATGTATGCAGCTATCCACTCACTTTTATTGAAAGGGAGAAAAATAGGCCATGCCTTTGAATGTTTACACACTCAAATGTCTACTTGGTGGACTGTTCCACCTACTAGAAATAACTCTCCTACACATATTTTTCAATTTCCTATAGCTTTCCTTTTTTTGTCATAATTTTGTCTCTTCCTCATGATTTGAGCTCTCAGGCTATCTCTTTCCTTTCTACTGGCTCATTCAGCTTCTTCTTCCGCTGGTCGCTAAATTTTTTCTTCAAGTTCTGTGCCATATTTAAAAATAAACAAGCATCTCATTAGCTTGAATTTGACACCCATGAGGATGTCACTAGTTATTGGTCACTTGAAACACATTAAACCTTGAACCTTTGAACCTTGAGAGTTCATTGGTTCCATGGTTCAATGGTTCGAGCAGTCCAATTGGCTCCTTGGTTCAATCACTTTCTTTCCTCTTCAGTTGAACCATCTCTTCAAACTTGTCTTTGGAATATTTTGCTTCCTTCCTTTGCTCAAAGCTTCCTTGAACCTTTGACCCTTTGAACCTCTAAACTTTGAACCATTTTGGTTCAAGGTTCAATGGTTCATTCTCTTTCTTAGAATCCTCTGTTCTTCTAAGTCTCTCAAACTTTTAAATTCCTTCATCTTTCTATCTTTAGAACCCCCTAAAGGGAAGGTGTCCCATCGGGCCTTGAGAATGGTCCATTTCATGGTCGTCGAGAGTCCCCCGCAAGGGTACTTGCCCTTTGGGGTCTTTCAAGTGGCCTTGTTCTTTAAATCCTTCAGTCAAAATGTCTGAAGGAAATCCTTCAGACATTTTATCTGAAGGAAATCTTTCCTCTACTTTTGCCACTTTTTGTTGGGCCTTTCAACATTCCTTCAGACAAAATTTCTAAAGGAATTTCTTTGGACATTTTGTTTGAATGATTACTCTTGTGAAAATTTTCCATGGAAAATCTTTCTGAAAGATATCCTTTTGTTCTTTTTATTCCTTTTGTTCATTGCCCTCCGCAAGGGCACTTGTCCTTTAGGCTTTGGGAGACTCCTTTAAACCATCTAATTGAACCGACTGATTGAACCAATAATGGTTCAATGGTCCAATAGTTTAATAGTTTAATACTGTGTTTTGGTCATTCAATTGACCACTTGAGCCAACCTCTTTAAACCATTCATTTAAACCAACTCTTCAAACTTTATTGAACTCATTGAACCTTTGAACCTTGAAATCTTTTGGCTCAAGGTTCAAAAGTTCAAAAGTTCAATCTTTCTACTTCAAAGTCTTATTTTTGTTAACTCTTTCAAAGCCATTGAACTTTCTGAAGCAGTTGGACTTTGAACTTGCCAAAGCGGTTAACTCTTTAAGTCTGCCAATTTCATTGAACCTTTGAACCCATTGAACCTTTAAACCTTTGGAGGCAGGGTTTAATGGTTCAATGGTTCATTCCATTTGTTTGAAGCCTGCCGATGGACCTTTTGGTTGAACCTCAATGTTGAACCAACCTTGAAATTGCCTAAGTGTTTGGAAGTTATTCCTTTATGAGAGTCCACCTGTTGAAGTTGTTAAACCCATTGAAATTTCAAGTCCCTTGACTAAAAATGCTTGAATAATTGAAGAACTTGGCTACTCAAAACATTTTTTGAAAAAGGAAGAGATCATTTTGGCCTATAGGACCAAAATAGTTGATATGTTGTCCTCAAAAAACAAGTGATGGATTTTGGGAACAATAGCTGGCTCTAGTTGGGGAACTTCCATCGATTGCAAAAATAATTAAAGGGAGTAGAATCTAGAATCTCTGGTGCCTTTAAGTATGCCATTGGGCTATGGAGTCATGCTACCCAAAAAGAAAGGCACAAAAAACAAATGAAAATAAACAACACACAACAAGCTAAAGATTATACAAAATTATACATATGTACAACCTAATCTTATTTGATACTTCAAAGATTTAAGTGCTTTACATGCCACCCATTGTGAGATAGTGAAAATGGCATTCTGTCTTGATATATCAGCAAGAAACCATTTTCTCCCCAAAAGCAATGATTGGCAAATGGACCTATCCACCAGGAATCAACTTTTCTATGCATTACTTTTGGTTCTCTCCTCTTACCCCACAACAAGACTTGATTTGTAGTCTGAAAATCATGAATCCTTGTTCTCTTATAAGAGAATTTCTTTACCTAATTTTGACATGTATAAATATAGTCCATTACCATAATTCATTGTTCTTCTATTTTAGTTAGGCTCATAATTTTATGGTCCCCATTCAACACTTGCCAATGATTGGCACTATTAGGCACACTTGGTCAAAAGACTAGCTCTATAGTGTACTTGTGATCTTTGAAATCTATGTGAGGAACCAAAAGGGTTGTAGAGATAGCCAATGAATCTACACGACTATGAATCTCTCTAGGCACTATAGATATATTGAAAGCATCAAAACTTTCAAGGAAGTCCCATACTAGATTGTAGTAATGGTGCAATATTTTGTTCCTAGTTTGACACAGGTTCCTCACATGACAAACCATCAATTTAGCATCTCCTTTGGGATGAAGGAGTTTGACACCTTTATCTTGAGCAGCCTTCAACTTGAGTAATAGAGATTCATACTCTGTAGTGTCATTGGTGTTGCTGAACTATAACTCATATGAAGAAGGAAAAATATCTCCTTGAAGATATATTAGAACAATCTTGGCTCTAGAATCGGTAGAAGAATAGTTGCCATCAAATTCTAGAATCTAGACATTATCAAAAACTAATCTTTTTTTAGATTCCTCCTGGTCAGGGAGGGAGGATTCTTTTGCATCTAAAATTTACTCTACCAATTCTCCTACCATCCTGTCTAAACTTTTTGGATTATCACCTATAGGAATTTCATTAGATGAAATAGGGACATCCTCTATAGATAGGAAAAAGTTACCCCTTCCTAAAGACTCAAATAGAATTTGACCTTCAGGGGCTAATGTTTGGGTGACAATATATTTTTCCTCCTTCTCAAGAAGTAGCCTCTACATGATGCCTTTGACCAGGATCCTCACTTCAGATAGGTCCATGCTTATTTATCCACCAACATCCTTGAAAAATTTTGACCAAGAAGGATGTTGTACGAGGTTGGGACATCGGCCACCAGAACTATCATTTTAATCCTCTTTTCTAGAAATGCCGCAAATGCAAATTAGACATCCTTGATTTGTCACAGCAAAGGCACTTGTTTTTTTTCCATAGAGAAACATCTCCCAAAGGTATTGGTCAGTGTGAGTCTAAGAGATTCTACCACTTTGGTAGGCATGACATTATCAGATGTGCCTGAGTCTATTATGTAGTTGTTTAGCTGGTGACCGTTTATCAATAGAGAGACATAAAATGGTTCTATCTTCCCAGGAGTAGGAGGAGGAGTAATGACAATGTTATTCTAGGTGGATGTGGGAGTCACTTTTAGAATAGATAGTCCTGAAGGGATGGTTTTATTCTTTACATAATGGACCAAGTTATCCAACTGCTTAGGGTTGGATTGTAGGAATTCAAATTTAGACATTTGAATTTTAGTTTTCTTGACATGGTTAATTATGTCAAATGTCTAAAATGAATTAGGAATAGGGTAAGGAAGTTCATCCTTATAAATTTTTGGGAGTGTAGAACTGATCTGTGAATTTGAAGTAAAAGGTGCAAAAATGTTTACGGTACTTACTTTTTTAGTGATTATCGGGTCCTTTGATTGAAAAGGTAGAGTAGTCCCTCATTTAGCAATTGAAATTGTTGGTTGAGATCACTCCCCTAATTTTCTCTTATCAGCTTACTGGGCTAACTGGTTCTGGGACTGGGTAAATATAGTGTATGATCCATCAAATGCTTCACCTTTACTTCTAGGTTCATCTTGGTAATTTAAGAAACCAATGTTGGAGTCACCAACTAATTCTTCTTGGTCTGCTGTAAAGAGATCAGCATCATCTTCTAGGTTTAACTCAGGTTGGAAAGAGAAATTTGATTATGTTTCAAGGTATCCAACTATAGAGTTGGCTGGAGCTACTTCAATATCAAGTTTCCCCTAAGGGGGAGGAAGATGATTTGGCTGCCCTTATTCTTGGCAGCATTGCCTTGGTATGACTGATTAGTGAATGTCCTCCTTAGTATATCTCAGTATGAAGGAGGAGCAGACATCCCTTGTGCCATTTGCTTTTTGAGAGCTAGCAACTCATTTGCCAGATTTTTCACCATTATATTAGTGGTGCCTATAGATGGATATTTAGAGGATGAAGAAGATTTACCTCTATTAAGATCTCTCCTTATCTTCCCCGCTAAGATGAGATCATCTTCCACCTTAGTAGCCAAATCCTGAACTACAACAAGGTCTATGTGGCTAGCACATCTCAATAAGAAACTCACTTTAGGAAGTTGAGAGTTGATGAAGAAACATTTGAGATTCTCAGCTATCAACTGAGTAATTATAGGAATCCTATTCCTCAGCTTGTCAAACATGGCTATGAAATCTCTCATAGGTTCATGAGGCTCCTTCTTCATTTTTGTGAGTTGAGCTAGTAGGTCATGCACATATTTTGTGGGCTTGAACGTGGATTTGAATTTGTCTTTGAGGGTGTTCTAGTCAGTCACAGACTGAGCCTATAGATGGTAGAACCAGTCTACAACAGCACTTGTAATGTTTCTATAAATAACCTGACTGCTAGGTCTTCATACTCCACACCTATCACACATAAGCTATGCTAAAGGCTGTAATATGTTCATTAGGATGAACTCTCCCATCACCAAATAATTTGGGGAAATTCTTCTTTGAACTACGTGGTAGCTCATGTAGAGGTGGAGTTGAATTGAGTAGGACAAAAGAGTTACCCCAAGTGCCTTGAGCTGCCATTGTATAACTATGGAAAGGGGGGATAATAAATCTTAGTGAGGTATATATAGGCAAAGCTCTATTAGCAAAGGAAAAAGACGCTTTGCCTTGTATTGGTGACCTGGTGTTGGTAGGAGGAAGACTCCTAGTTCATTGAAGGTGAGGTTGTGGAGGAAATAAATCAAAATTGCTCTGCTACACCAACTCAAAAATGGGGTCAACAACACCTTGAGCTTTCTAGCTTCTCATATATCGTGGAGCTGATAGATTGTATAATAAAAATGTAAAAGAATTAGCCTTACTTCAGCTTGGAGCTTGAGGCTCCAAACTGCTCATTCTTTCTAGTTGGCATGGAGCTCCCAGAGCATTGACTTTTGAAATGAAACGCTCAATCTCCAACATCTCTAGTTTCGCAGCTTAAGAGTATATAATGGAAATGGATAAGGCTATAATGATAATGGATAAGACATAATTCATGCTTCAATCTAAAGCTTGAGGCTTCAAATTGTGTAAAATTGTTGTGTCCCCAGCAGAGCCACCAAAAAATGTTGGCACAAAGGTGGAGGAAAATGGTAATGGAAAGAGACTTAGAACAATGAAGAAAATGGATAAGGAAAAGAACTAAAACTATTCATTATACCCAGTGGAGTCACCAAAAACTATTGGGTGAATATTTTGTCACCAGCTAATTGATGGGCAAAATAGGTTGTTTCAACCACAACATAAGGAGATTGGTCAGCTAAATGTGCAAGTTTACCACATCAAAAGGGGACAAATCTCTCCTCTCATCAAGGGGAGGTTTCCTATAACTATATGGTGGACTATATACTATATATATAAGCAGCAAATAACACTCAGGGGTAGGACAACACCATCAATCTCTTTTTTTCAGAGATGATGTTCACAGACAAAGGAGAAATCCTAGGTAATTGCTGAAGGTACTTCTCTTCTTTCAAAAGTAATATTTAGTCAATATCCAAATTCCTTTTTGGTAGTAATGGTAACCATGAGAAACCCATGAAAGCATAAAGTCTTTCATTGCTTCCCTCACTAAAATATGGCATAGTAACACAACAAAATGAAGTGTAGCACAAAGTCTCCACCTCAACTGCCAAAGAGTAAATGATTACAAAGGATAATGGGGGCACAAAGTCTTCCCAAGATCCTTTACATAGAAATAGAAAACAAACACACTAAAGACAATTGTGGCAGCACAAAGTCTCTCCACAGTCAGCTTTAGGACACCTTCTTAATTACTTCCACTAGTTCTACTTATTTAATTAAATGGAAAAGAATGCATTCAAGAAATAGACATAAGAATAATATCCTAAATGACACAAGCTAATATAGCACAAATTCTGAAAGTAACCTGCTTTCTCATTCATATAACAAAATATGATTAACAATCTGAGCTCAAAGTCTCAGTAATGCCTTTCAATTTGGGTAGAGTTTTGCTTCTAATAACCAAAAGATCTCCCTTGCATAAAAATAAGAGACTTTAATATATAGTAGCCAAGAAAGACTTGGCACTTTGTTTCATGGAAAGGCTCATGCTGCATTCAATGCCTTGAATGCTTTTTTAGTTTAGTCAAGGGGCCATGCTGGAATAGTGCATCGGCCTTGACTTTGGTGTATAGAATCATCTCAAATGTCTTCTCCTCAACATGGGTCATTTGGTCTATTTTCTAGATATGTACATGGCTATCCACTCGCTTTTATTCAAAGGGAGAAAAATAGGCTACACCTTTGAATGTTTTTGCACTCAAATGTCTACTTGGTGGATTGTTCCATCTACTGGAAATAACTCTCTTATAGATATTTCTAGATTTCCTATAGCTTTCCCTTTTTTCTTTCACAATTTTGTCTCTTCCTCATGATTTGAACTGTTAGGCTATCTCTTTCCTTTTTGTTGGCTCCTTTGGCTTCTTCTTCAGCTGGTCACTAAATTTGTTCTTCCAGTTTTATGCCATATTTGAAAATAAGCAGGCATCTCATTACCTTGAATTTGATGTCCATAGGGATGTCACTGATTACTGGTCACTTGAACCAAATTGAACCTTGAACCTTTAAACCTTGAGATTTCATTGGTTCCATGGTTCAATGATTTGCGCAGTCTAATCGGCTCCTTGGTTCAATCGCTTCTTTGGTTCAATCACTTTCTTTCCTCTTCGATTGAACCATCTCTTCGAAATTGTCTCTAGAATATTTTGCTTCCTTCACTCAAAGATTCCTTAAAATTTTGAACCTTTGAACCTCTAAACTTTGAACTATTTTAGTTCAAGGTTTAATGGTTCATTCTCTTTCTCAGAATCCTTTGTTCTTCTAAGTCTCTTAAACTTTGAAATTCCTTCAGATTTTTTTCTTTGAAACCCCACAAAGAGAAGGTGTCCCTTCTGGCCTTGAGAATGGCCCATTTCATGGTCATCAAGAGTCCCCCACAAGGGTACTTACCCTTTGAGGTCCTTCAGGTGGCCTTGTTCTTCAAATCCTTCGATCAAAATGTTCGAAGGAAATCCTTCAGACATTTTGTCTGAAGGAAATCTTTCCTCTGCTTTTTTTGCTTTCTATCAGGCCTTTCAACATTCCTTCAGACAAAATGTCTGAAGGAATTCCTTTAGACATTTTGTCCAAAGGATTGCTCTTGTGAAATTTTTCCATGGAAAATATTTTCGAAAGATATCCTTTTATTCCTTTCGTTCCTTTTGTTCATTGCCCTCCATAAGGGCACTTGTCCTTCAAGCTTTGGGAGACTCCTTTGAACCTTCTGATTGAACTGACCAATTGAACCAACAATGGTTTAATTGTCCAATGGTTCAATGGGTCAATATTGTGTTCTACTCATTCAATTGACCGATTGAACCAACTGCTTTGAACCATTCATTTGAACCAACTCTTTAAACTTTATTAAACTCATTGAACCTTTGAACCTTGAACTCTTTTGGTTTAAGGTTCAATGGTTTAATAGTTCAATCTTTCTTCTTCGAAGTCTTCTTTTCATTAAGTC
This sequence comes from Torreya grandis, assembly GCA_037957365.1. Classification (NCBI taxonomy): domain Eukaryota; kingdom Viridiplantae; phylum Streptophyta; class Pinopsida; order Cupressales; family Taxaceae; genus Torreya; species Torreya grandis. Next base: position 2,414,234 of record JARHVA010001464.1, on the reverse strand, counting down.
TTTCAAAGCCGTTGAAATTTTTAAAGAGGTTGCACTTTGAACTTGTCAAAGTGGTTAACTCTTTAAGTCTACTAATTTCATTGAACCTTTGAACCCATTGAACCTTTGAACCTTTGGAGGTAGGGTTCAATGGTTTAATGGTTCATTCCATTTGTTTGAAGCCTGTCGATGGACCTTTTGGTTGAACCTCAACATTAAACCAACCTTGAAATTGCCTCAGTGTTTGGAAGTTGTTCCTTTATGAGAGTCTGCCTGTTGAAGTTGTTGAACTCGTTGAACCTATGAGTCCCTTGACTAGAAACACTTGAATAATTAAAGAACTTGTCTACTCAGAACATTTTTTGAAAAAGGAAGAGACCATTTTGGCCTGCTGGACCAAAATAGTTGATATGTTGTCCCCAAAAACAAGTGACGAATTTTAGGAACAACAATGTAGATGAATTTTGGGGATCTTAAGGGACCCTATTAAATCTTTCCCACAATCTAGTTGAGCTATGCAATCTGCACAACTAACTAAAATTACCTTATTTTTTGTTGATCTTCTTGGATGGGCATTGAACCTATAATTAGTCATTTTAAAAATGGTTTCTCTAAACATTATTATCGTGTGGGACATTAAATTTCATATTAACACATTTGTCTGCTTATGAAAACCATACAATTTCATTAAATGACCCAAAAGGTGGCCTGAGATGACATAGGACTAACTTAGACAAAAATGACATAGATAAAACATATGTTTGACCTCATTAAAGACTATAGGACCAATTTTAAACCAAGAATACCCTATGATAAATTTGAACTATATATGGAGTTGACCTAATTTGACTTGGGGTCAAATTAATCAACATTTTGGCAATTTCCTAGGGGTACCAAACCTACTATTATAGAGACCATTCACCTTCTCCTATCTATTGGGATATGGAGTCACCTATAAACTACTCTTGAAACTAAAATTCCAATAAAAGAACACCAAATCAAACTAAATAATAGGAAACAAACACACAAGATAACACACCAAAGCAAACACACTTGTATTCTCAATAACACTTACAAAAAATACACACAACATAAATAAAACACACACCTATCCTAGTATATAAAAGACCTCAAACACTTGAGGTGAATAACAAATTCATCATTTCTTATAAAAAATACACACAACATAAATAAAACACACACCTATCCTAGTATATAAAAGACCTCAAACACTTGAGGTGAATAACAAATTCATCATTGCTTCAACTAGGGTCAAAGATAATGCTTCTTGCATCATTTTTATTCCAAGAAAACATACCTTCATGTGATGCATACTTACCAATGAACACTTGTTTATGTAGATTGTCTAATGAGTTACCATCTTTAGATCTTCTGCTAACTGCAAGTGTGTCACTTGGATCTCTCATGAATAATCTATCTATCCCTCCAAGAATTTTGTTTGGCTTTGTAGCTTGATTGAACTCTATCTTGTTCAATTGATACCTCTCAAACTTAATCGTAAGAGTCATCAAAGTTATCTCAACTTTAATTTCTTTTAGAACATGATGTATTTGATGTCTAGAATCATCATTCTTGTCCTCTTACTACTCCAACATGCCTAAAGATGGTTTAACATCAGGCTGAGGTTTGGATAACTCTTCAACCACACACATTTCTACCTTAGCTTCATTGGATTCATTCATGACTACAACCTTCATGATAGTAGTTTGAATTCATTCTCATATTTTTTAGGACACCCTCCTTCATGTTTATGAGGTCTATAAAAAAAATTAACATTAGATTCATGATTCTTAGGAAGGGGAGTTGGCTTAATCAGTTGTTCAAACTCTTGAACTATGACATGTAATTGCTACCATATATCAACTTCCTCTTCATGGATATCACATTCATGTGTTGCTTTAACTTGGATAGCTACAATGGCATTATTTTACTCATTATCTTGATATACCATACTTTGAAAACTATTATCATAGTGTATATGAATAAGGTAATTACCCTTAGCATTTTGTTGAAAATAATTATTTATACTTATCTCAAAATGTTTATCACATTCATCATGGATAATGCATATGCCAAGGTTAGTCTATTTAATGAAAGTGTGTGGATCAACACTATACTCATCTAAGAAAAGGTTGGATATAACTTCAATTTTATAGGATGATCCATCATCTATAACATGCTCTTGTTGATCATTGATGGTATAATTCAAATTAGATCTTGTTTCCACATATGGCTCAATATGAAACTTAGATAATGGTTACATTATAGTAGTTAACTTTGCTTGATAACTTATTTTGAATTCCAAGAAGAAATAATTAGATGAGTGATAGCCTCTTATATTGGTAGTGAATACATTGATACACAAATAACAAAGTGAGTAATCTAATCAACCACCACTATATATTAAATAACTGGGAAGCTTGGACAATCATGCAAGAAAATTCTCAAACCTTTGATGATCCCTATTGACTTAGCTAATCTCTCATCAAGTTGTAACACTCCCTTTTGATATGGTTAATATTTCAAGCCCAACTTATCTACCACAAGCTTGGGCATAACTAAGGTACTTGACCCACTATCCACAATGCAATTATGAACAAACTTATCTCCCACATTGAGAGTGAGGTGGAAGGGTGGGGGATTTTCAGATTTGGTGAAGGCTTCAAAAATGTGAGTAGGATCATTAGTTATGGATACATCACCATGTTGATGACTGATGTGGACTTGGTAAAATTTCTCTTGGAGAAGTTATTTTTGGTAAAGCATGTGGAGTACTTGCCAAATAAATATAGATGTTTTAGCATTCTTCAATGAATTAATGATATTGAAATAAAAAACACTTACATTTTATTGAATCCTTGAAGGCAAATAAGTGCTTTGAGATTGAGGTAATGGATCACTTTGATTCATATTTCCCATATTCTAATTTTTAATGGGTATAAAACTTGTAGGGGTTACTTCACTTGTATTCACACCTTACTACCTTATAGGAGGATTATTTAGACTTGTGTCAGCACAGGGAACATCTCCCAAAGCCTTCCTCTTTGATATTGTATTATCTACAATTGAGGCACCTTGGTTTAAGACAAATGTGTCTTATACTAGAAAGTTTGTCAAGCTCACTCTTTAGGGATTACATCCTACATTTATTTTTTCTTGCATGAAGTTCTCATCTTCTACTATAAATTGAGGATTAGGTCATCCTTGAGCTACTAAATCTTATCCCTCACCTTCATTGACATCCATATATTTTCCTTGAGGCTACCATCCTTCTCCTTGAACTAAATTACTATAGATTAGAACCATATATCTTATGTTGGAAGTAGAGGTTGGATTATATGCATTGGGTTGCGTATTGGATTTAGGTTGTCCTTCTCCTCTCCATTGACCATATTGTTGAGGTGGAAACCTATTTGCTTTTGGAGGATATGGGTAGTGGTTTTTTTTAGCTCCATATTATAGATTTAGTTTCCTAACTTGAGCCTCTAAGGCTTTAGACCTTGTCTCCCAATCAATGGTATCTTTCCACTTCTTTGGGGTAACTCCAAACTTGGTGTTTACATTTATAATTAGATCAAGACTTGGGGAAATAAAATACATGTTGGTAAAAATAGGCATATAAAATTTTTGAATAATTTTACCAGCTTGTATTATACCATTCTCATCTTTAATGGCTATGTCAAAGGTGATGGGTGTCATCAGTACCCTTCATTTAATATTATCAATCCAAGGGTAGTTTTCAAAGGTTGTATGTTATAGGAGAAAGAGACCTTTGTAAAATGGTTCCTTTCATCACACTCCACACTTTGTAGGATTAAATAATCATACTTGCTGGAATTAAAAATCACTCTTGTAAAAATAAAAGCACACATGCAAAAATTAAATCAAACTTGTAGAAATTAAAACACTCTTTCATGAAATTAAAACACTCTTTCATGAAATTAAAACACACTTGAAAAAATTAAATTAATGAATTAAAAGTAAATGACAAACACATAAAATACTTGCAAGTTTACAACAAACTATATAAAAAAAATGTATACAACGAAGAAATAAAATAATAATTTATAGCAAAAAGGATAATTACATAATAAAGAAATAAACATAAATACATGATCCATCTTCCTTGGAATGAGTCTCCATCTCAATCCTCATAAGAAACTTATTCATAACAAAAGTTTTAGAATGGACTTCTCACAATAATTGAAAGAAAAGTGTATTGATTGACTGATTGATTGATTGATTCAAGTGTGGAAGGTTGCATGTATAGTCTCATGTTTCCAACTAACACCTTATTTAGGATTAAAAATCAAGATATCCTATCTTATCTCAGTCTCCAAAAGACATGGGGAGAAATATTTTGATTCAAAACTTAGAATCTTTATTTTAAAGATAATTCAATAAATAAGAACAACACAATTGTACTAATGATATCTCTAAGCAGAGATGTCTCATTGATCAAATTTGTAGATCTAAACATATGCCTATCTCTAAGAAGAGATGTCTAATTTCCTTTTTGGGTTACATCTTCATTTATACACATTTTGAAGGTAGGAGGAGGATGTGGAAGGTCACCAATCTCAAGGGAGATAATATTTTGTTGAAAGATAATTTAAGAAACAAGAACCTAATTGTAATAATGATATCTCTAAGAAGAGATGTCTTATTGATTCAATTTGTAGATCTAAACATATGCCTATCTCTAAGAAGATATGTCTAATTTATTTTTTAGGTTGCATATTCATTTATACACATTTTTAGGTATGAGGAGGATCTTTAAGGTCACCAATATCAAAGGAGATTAAGTAGTTAAACTTCTATGATTCACAACAATACATAAATTAAGGAATTACTATTTTTAGAAACTTAATATTTTTAGACTGCACTACTAAAATTAAAATTTTGGGTAAATATTTTTGTTTGTTGAGGTTTAAAATCCATTAATCAAATATCTATGCCATCTCACAATTTTACCCTCATTATTAGCTTTCCAACAGTTCAAATGGGGAGTCAAACAGAGCTATGGTGCAAAAGTTATGGCTCTTAGAAGTTCTGCCACCAATTAAAGTAGAAACAATGCCCAAATTATCACCTAAAATGTTGCTCAGATCATTCTTCCCTCTTTGAGAAGTAATGGTCTCCATTGAATCATTATTTTTAATTAAGTGTGGCAATTGTGTTTTGATTTAATTCCTGATGCATACTTAGAATAGACTATGCTTTGTGGAGCTCTACTTTGTGGAGCTGTGCAAGTCCCAATTGTTTACCATTTCTATTTAACCATTAGTCTATGGATGGAAGGCTATGAATTTTTTTATCTTGGTATCTATTTGATTCTATTGATGTGTTTTTTTGTGTATTTATGGCTACAACATCTACCCTTTTGGATTTTTATGGCTTGACCACCATGAGAATGAATTTTTTGGCACTAATCAGGGAGACAAATGTAGAAGGTGGTACTTTTGGTACCCTATAGTGTTGTGTTCCAAGAGTGAGGGTGATATTTCAAGTTTTTGATTCATAGATGCCATGTTGATCATACATGAATGGTTGACCAAAGAGTACATCACAATCATCCAGATTGACCACATCACATAAGACCTCATCTTGGAAAGGTTTTATTTCATATGAGAGAAGACATTGGTGGGTGACATAGAGGTTTTTCCCTGGACTCAACCATCTAATACTATATGGCTCTGGGTGAGGCTTCATAGATAAATTTAGGCTTTTCACAACATTATTAGAGATTAAATTCTTTTAACTCCTACTATAAAGAATGAAATGTAGAGGCTTACCTTTCACCCATAACTTAGAGTGAAATAACCTTTCCTTGTCATTTGGTCTCTCCTCATGGGTCTATGATGAAGAAACAATGGCTCAGGCTCAACATATATAATCTCTTCTCCATCCTCTTTGACTGTAGGGTGTGTATGAGCCAGATCAGTAGATGTTGAGGATTATGACTCAGAAAGTAGAGACTCGATGGCTTGACATTCTTATTTAGAGTGCATTCTAGATATGTGGTAATCACACCATTTCCTAGTCTTTCCTTCCTTTTTCTTCCAATTTTGGCCTCGTGTTCGACCTTCTTTGTCACTTTTCCATTTTAAAGGCTGACTCTTCATATTCATTTTTCCATGCTTCTGCTCAATATTCACCATGAACTTGTATGCCTCACTGAGGGTTTCTAAATAGAAGAGTTTCATCTCCTCCCATATACACCATTTTAGTCCAACACAATATTTGAGGATCTTGTGTTTCTCACTTTCCTAGATGCCCAATCTCATAGATAAAGAATGAAAAATATCAGTGTAATCTTGAATAGACTATTTCTTACCTTGGCAAAGTTGTTGTCACTCTATATACAGATCATCATATGCTACAATGGAGTAGTATTATTCCTTTATAGCTTCTATGAAATCATCCTAGGTAGGTTCCATATCAAGGCCAATATCATCTATACTAAATTTTTTTTTGTACACTTCTCACCAATTTTTGGCAGGCAATGATGTTTTCAAAAGAGAAAAAGTGATCTTCTCTTTATTGATGAATTTATTTTAAAAAATAGGAAGACAATTGGTCCAACCAATTTTTTACTACATCATCATTGATTTTTCCTTCAAATGTAGGGATATCAAAATTCACCTGAACCTTGAAGCGTGTTGGGATAATAAAAGAAAGTGGGAATATAGATGAAGAGCCAAAATTTTGCACTAATATTTATTGGGGAATTTGGGTGAATTGTTATAGCATATACACTTGTTGTAGTTGGAGGGCTTCATTTACCATTTCCTTGAAAGGATCAGATGTCTCAGTGTTATCTATCATTTAAGGTCATTTGGAGTGAACAGGTAGATAGTATACTAGATCTTGTATTTTCCATCCAAGATTTCTATAATCTAACCTCATCCTCAGGATCATACACTCTTAAGATAAACCACTCTGATACCACTGATCCAAAACTTAGAAGCTTTGGTTGAAATATAATTTAAGAAATAAGAACAACACAATTGTAATAATGATATCCGTAAGAAGAGATGTCTTATTGACTAAATTTATTGATCCAAACATATGCCTATCTTTGAGAAGAGATGTCTGATTTAATTTTTGGCTTACATCTTAATTTATACACATTTTAAAGGTAGGAGGAGGATGTGAAAGGCCATCAATCTTGAGAGAGATTAAGTGTTTCAACATCCATGATTTACAACAATATAGAATTTGAGGATTATTATTTTTAGACTGTACTACTAAAATTAAAATTTGGGGCAATTTCATTTAGTTTTTGGGGGTCAAAACCTACTAAGTGGATATATATGCTATCTCACAATGCTCCCCAATTTTTGAGCTTTTTATCATTTCAAATGAAGAGTCAAATAAAGTTATGGTTCCTTGAATTTCTACCACCAATTGGGGTAGAATCATCACCCAAATTATCACTTGAAATGTTACTCAAATAATTACTCCCTTCTTGAGAAGCAATGGTCCACATCACATCAATATTTTCATCAAGTGTGTTGGTTGAATATTTTGTCAATCAGCATACTGATAAACAAAATAGGTCTGATCATCCAAAGTAGGAAGATTGGTCATCCAAATGTGTAGGTTTACCACAAAAAAGGGGACTAATCTCTCTTCTCATCAAGGGGAGGTTCCCTATATATATATATATATATATATATATATATATATATATATATATATATATATATATACAGAAAAGAATACTCAAGGGTAGAACAAACCATCCATCTCTCTTTTTTTAGAGATGATGCATGCAAATCAAAGGAGAAATCTTAGGGATAATGACAAAAAGTAATCTTCTTCTTTCAGAAGTACTATTCAGCAAACCACAAGAATCTTCCTTGTAGTAATTGCAAAATGTAACCAAGGACGTAGTAACCAGTAGATTGAGATGTAGCACAAAGTCTCCACCTCAATTGTGAAAGAGTGAGATACGAAGGACAATGAGGGCATAAAGTCATCCCAAGGTCCTTTACACAAAAATAAAAACAAAACACACTAAAGGCAATTGTGGGGGCACAAAGTCTCTCCACAGTTGGCTTCAGGACACCTTCCTGACTACTTTCACTAATTCTACTTATTGAATTAAAGGAATAGAAAATATATTAAGGAAAAAGAAATAAGAATAGTTTCCCCAATAACAAAGATATCACAACTCAAAGTCTAAAAAGTCGCTTTCTTATTCTAATAACAAAATATGATCAACAATCTGAGCTCAAAGTCTCAGTAATGACTTTCAATTTGGGCAGAGTTTTGTTCCTAATAATTAGAGAGAGAGAGAGATCCTTTAATTCAATAAAAGAGATTCCCTTATATAGCCTCTTCAAGAAGGACTTGGGAATAGTAACACATCATGTTGCATTGAATTTTGTTAAGAAGCCATGCTAAAATTTTGGGGCATTTACCCATTTACTTTTCTCAATGCAGAGAAACGGGTCATGCTATTGAAAGTTTGCATCTTTCAATATCCAGCTGGTGGTCTACTTCTAAGAACATATTTGATGCACAAATGTTTATAGTCATTCCTCCTTTTATAGTTATTTGAATTGGGTCCTTGATTCATTTTGATGCTCTGTTCTTTAGTTACTTCCTGCTGGTCTTTTAAGAACCCTACAAAAGATGACACTTGGCAGCTTCTGCTGCATTTGATACTATGCCTCAATACATGACACATGGCAACTTCCACTGTGACTTTGAAGATGACATGTGGTAGCATAGTGGGTTTTTTGTTTCTTCAAACTTTTCTATCAAAGGAAAAAGTCTAAAGGAATTCTTTCAAACAATTTATCTGAAGGAATTGTCTCTTTGTCACTTTTGATGGGGGAACTTTTCTAAAGGAAATCCCTTTGCTCTTTTGGCCTTTGAATTGGTCTATTTTCCCCCTTCCTACCCTCCGTAAGGGCTATTTGAGCTCCAAATTAGCCTTTCAATTTTTTACAACGGTTCACTTCAACTTCTAAGTGTCCTTTGTAAGGGTTGTTTGTACCTTGTAAAATTACCTTAGTTGATTTTATGTGAATCTCAAATTATGACACTTGGTAGCATCTGCTATGAAGTGGGTAAGGACACGTGGAAGCATCCATTGAACTTGTAGAATATTTGGACACCTTTTGAGTGTCTTGCGGAAGATGACACTTAGTAACTTCCACTACATTTTGGAAACACTATAGAACCACGTGGGATTCATTTTAGATTCATGCAGACGATGCCACTTGGCGTGTTTTGCTTAACTTATAGAGGACACATGGCAACATCCACTGCTCTTAGAAACAAAGTGAAATGAGGCTTAGAAGATGACACTTGGTAGTATCTGATGAGTTCTATCAGGTTTTTGTTTCCTTCCTTATTCACTTTTTCCACAGAAATTCCCTCTGTAAGGGCACTTGTGTCTTTGACACTTAGGGCACTCCTTTGAACTTGTCGCTTGAATCAAATGATTGAACCAAATTTGGCTTCAATGGTTCAATTTTTCATTCCCTTATTTCTATTGACCACTTGAACCAAGATTCTCTAAAACAAGCCTCTTTAAACCTATTAAACCTTGAACCCGTTGACCCTTTGAACCAAAGTGGTTTGATGGTTCATTCCCTGAAAATGACCAAGTGTCAGAAACTTATTCTTTTGATTGAACCTACCTGTACAAGCCTTTGAACTCGTTGAACCATTAGTCTATCATTTCCTTATTCTTTTCTAAGCTCTTTGATCTTCATTACACTGGTTGAACCTTTGAACCTGTGAACTCATTGAACCCTTTGGTTCAAGCCTTCTTCTCTTTGATAAATGTTTTAAAGCTATTGAACCTTGAAGTGGTTAAACTTTGAACCTTGACAAATGTGCTTAACTTTTGCTACTGATGTTGAACCTTTGAGCCCATTGAACTAAAATGGTTCAAGGTTCAACGGTTCAATGATTCAATGGTTCAACAGTTCAATCCTTGATTAGAAGCTTTTTGATGAACTTTTTTGGTTAAACCTTGTCATTAAACCAACTTTGAAATCACCTAAGTGTTGAGAGCTTACTTATTTCTTGTATAGTCTGTAGAAATCAACCTGTGAAGCCTGTAGAACTTGGCCTGCAGAGTCTGTAGATTTAAGCCTGTAGAGTCCATAGTTTCCTACCTGTAGAGTTCATAGATTTCCAAAAAAGCTTTGAAAAATGAAGAAATTGAATGCTCAGAACAATTCTTGAAAAGGGGAGAGAGGATTTTGGTCTATTGAACCAAAATATTTCAAATCTTGTCCCAAAAATAAGTGATATTTTTGGGGGACAATAGCTGGCTCTAGTTCAGAAACTTCTATCAATTATAAAAAAGAATTGAAGGGAGTAGAATCTAGAGTCTCTAGTGTCTTCAAGTGTGCCATTGGGCTATGGATTCATGCTATCCAAAAAGAAAGGCTCCAAAAAATGAAAATGAAAATCACAAAATAGAACTAAAGACTATACAAATGTACATATGTACAGGTGAACTTATCTGATATTTCAAGAATTAAAGTGATTCAGAAGCTACCCATTACGAGATAATGAAAATGGTGTGTTATCTTAATAAACTAGTAGGAAACCATTTTATCCCCAAAAATGGTGATGGGTGAATGGAACTCTCCACCAGGAAACTAATTTTCTATGTCTTCCTCTTGGCTTTTTCTTCTTCTTGCCCCATGGCAGGATGTGTTCTTCAAACTGAAAACCATAACTCTTTGCTCTCTTTCTAAAGAGTTCATTTTGCTGACTTTAGAATATAGTAGTATGGCCCACCATCATAACTTGTTATTATACTATTTTAGTCCAACCCATACTTTGATTGTCAGCATCAAACTCCTGACAAACCATCAGCTCAACATCTCCTTTGGTGTGAAGGAGTTTAACCTCTTCACCCTGAGCAATTTTCAATCTAAGCAATAGAGATGTGCATCCAGTTGTGGAAGAATTACTACAATCAAATTCTAGGATCCAAGCATCATCAGAAGCTGATCTTCTATTAGATTTCTCTTCATGGGAGATAGAAGATCCTTCTTGATTTGTACTGCACCCTACCAATTTTTTTTATGCCTTGTTTGGATGAAATCTTGGATTGCTAGCTATGGGAATTTCATCAGATGAGACATGAGAATCCTCTATGGTCAAGAAGTAATTACCCCTACCTAAAGGCTTAAATAGAATATGAGCTATAGGGGTTGGCATTTGGGTGACCATAATTTTTGCCTTAGACAGGTCCACACTTAGTTGTCCATGAATGTTTAATTTCTCAGGATTGGCTTGCAGGGATTCAAACTCAGTCATGTGAATTTTAGATTTCTTGATATGATCAATCATGGCAAATGACTGAGATGGACTTGGAAGAGAGGATGGTAGTTCATCCTTTTGGTTTTTAGGAGGAGGAGGACTGATCTGTGAATTTGAAGTAGAAGATGCAGAGATGTTTGATGTACTTACTTCTTTGGCAATCACTAGGTCCTTTGACTAGAAAGGAAGAGGGGTTCTCTTCTTAACAATTGAAATTACTGGTTGGGGTCACTCCTCTATCTTCTCTTTGTCAGCCTGTTGGGCTGACTGATTCTTAGACCTGGTGAATACTGCATATGATCCTTTGACTACTTCACCTTCACTTTTGGGTTCATCCTCGAAATTCAAAAAACCAATGTGGGAGTCACCAGCTGATTCTTCTAGATCCTCCTTGAATAGATCAGTGCCATTTTCTTGTTCAAACTCAAGTTGGAAATAGGAAACATGTTCTGTTTCCAGATATCTAACCACTGAGTTGGTTGGAGGTGCTTTAAGGGCAAGGTTCCTCTATGGGGGAGGAACATGATTTGGTTGCCCTTGACTTCTAGCAGCGTTGCCTTAATATGGCTGATTAGGAAATGTTCTCCTTGGTATAACTTTATATAGAGGAGCAGAAGACATACCTTGTGCCATTTGCCTTTTCAAGGCTAGCAATTCATTTTCCATCTTTTGTACCATTGGGTTAGTGGTGACTATGTGTGAGTATTCAAAAGATGAAGAGGGTTTGCCTCTATTTGGATCTCTCCTTATCTTTTCTACCAAGATAAGGTCATATTTTACCTTAGTAGCCAAGTCCTGAGCAACAACAAGGTCTATGTGGCTAGCTCATCTCAACAGAAAACTCACTTCAGGTAGTTGTGAGTTGATGAAGAAGCATTTGGGGTTCTGCGGTGTCAGTTGGGTGACCATGGGAATCATGTGCCTCAGCTTGTCAAACATGGCAATAAAATCCATCATAGGCTCATGAGGCTCTTTCTTTATCTGAGTGAGCTGGGCTAGCAAGGCATGTGCATCTTCTGTGGGCTTAAACCTTGCTTCAAACTTAGTTTTAAGTGTATCCCAGTCAGTCACTGATCCAGCTTACAGATGGTAGAACCAGTCTATAGTAGCACCTTATAGTGTCTCCACAAAAAGCTTGACTACCATGTCTTCAAATTCCACCCCTATAACACCACAGGCTATGCTGAATGCTACAATGTGTTCATCAGGGTGAACTATCTCATCACCAAAGAATTTGGGGAAATTCTTTCTTAAACTGCGTGGGAGTTCATGCAGAGGTGGAGTCAAGTTAAGTGGGCTGAAAGAGTTACCCCAGGGGCCTCAAACTGCCATGATTTAATTAAGTAAAAAAGAGATAACAAATCTGGATGGAGTGGCCAAATTTCAAAACAAAAATAGAAAAGGACTGGCTTTGCTTCAGCTTGAGGCTTGAGGCTTCAAACTATGAACTCTTTCCCAGCAGCTCTGGTTTTGCAAACCAGATAAAATAATAGAGGTGGAGGAAGATGGTAAGGCTATAATGATAATGGGTAAGACACAGAATGGAATGGAGTCTATAATAGATAATGGTAGAAACTGATTCAATCTAAAACTTGAGGTTTCAAAATGCACATAACTATATCCCTAGTGGAGTCTCCAAAAACTGTTGGTTGAATATTTTGTTGATCAGCATACTAATAAACAAAATAGGTCTGATCATCCAAAGTAGAAAGATTGGTCATCTAAATGTGTAGGTTTACCACATCAAAAGGGGACTAATCTCTCCTCTCATCAAGGGGAGGTTACCTATATATATATATATATATATATATATATATAAACAGAAAATAATACTCAAGGGTAGAACAAACCATCCATTTCTCTTTTTTTAGAGATGATAAATGCAAATCAAAGGAGAAATCTTAGGGATAATGACAAAAAGTACTCTTCTTCTTTCAGAAGTACTATTCAACAAACCACAAGAATCTTCCTAGTAGTAATTGGAAAATGTAACCAAGGACGTAGTAACCAACAAATTGAGATGTAGCACAAAGTCTCCACCTTAATTGTGCAAGAGTGAGATACAAAGGAAAATGAGGGTGTAAAGTCATCGTAAGGTCCTTTACACATAAATTTAAAAAAAAACACACTAAAGGCAATTGTGGGGGCATAAAGCCTCTCCATAGTTGGCTTCAGGACACTTTTTTGACTACTTTCGCTAATTTTGCTTAATGAATTAAAGGAACATAAAATATATTAAGGAAAAAGACATAAGAATAGTTTCCCCAATAACAAAGATATCACAACACAAAGTCTAAAAAGTCACTTGCTTTTTTATTCCAATAACAAAATATGATCAACAATCTGAGCTCAAAGTCTCAGTAATGCCTTTCAATTTGGGCAGAGTTTTATTCCTGATAATCAGTGAGAGATCCTTTAATTCAATAAAAGAGAGTCCCTTATATAGCCTCTTTAAGATGGAATTGGGATCGTAACACATCATGTTGCATTGAATTTTTTTAAGAAGACATGCTATAATTTAGGGGCATTTACCCATTTGCTTTTCTCAATGCATAGAAACGAGTCGTGTTATTAAATGTTTGCATCTTTTAATATCCACCTAGTGGTCTACTTCTAGGAACATATCTGATGCACAAATGTTTCTAGTCATTCCTCCTTTTGTAGTTATTTGAATTGCATCCTTGATTGAATTCAATGATCTATTCCTTAGTCACTTCCTACTGGTGTTTTGAGAACCCTATGGAGGATGACACTTGTCAACTTCCACTACATTTGATATTGTGCCTCAATAGATGACACATGGTGGCTTCCATTATGACTTTGAAGATGACACGTGGCAACATAGTGGGTTTTCTATTTATTTGGACTTTTCTTTTGGAGGAAAAAGTCTGAAGGAATTCTTTCAGACAATTTGTTCAAAGGAATTATCTCTTTATCACTTTTATCAGGGGAACTTTTTTGAAAGAAATCCCTTTCCTCTTTTGGCCTTTGAATTGATCCATTTTCCCCCTTCCTTCCCTCCATAAGGGATGTTTGAGCTCCAAATTAGCCTTTTGGGTTTTTGCAACAGTTCACTTCGACTTCTGAGTGTCCTCCGAAAGGGCTGTTTGTCCCTTGGAAATTTGCCTTAGTTAATTTTATGTGAATCTCAAATTGTGACATGTGGTAGCATCCACTGTGAAATGGGTAAGGACACGTGGTAGCATCCATTAAACTTTAAGAATATTTGGATGCCTTTTGAGTGTCTTGCATAAGATGACACTTGGTAGCTTCCACTACATTTTAGAAACACTATAGAACCATGTGGGATTCATTTTAGATTCATGCAGATGATGCCACTTGGCATGTTTTACTTAACTTATAGAGGACACGTGGCAGCATCCACTGCTCTTAGAAACAAAGTGAAATGAAGCTCTAAAGATGACACTTGGTAGCATCCACTGAGTTCTATCAAGTTTTTGTTTCCTTAGTCACTTTTGCCACAGAAATTCCCTCTGCAAGGGCACTTGTGTCTTTGACGCTTAGGGCACTCCTTTGAACTTGTCACTTGAACCAACCAATTGAACCAACTTTGGTTTCAATGGTTCAATGGTTCATTCCCTTGTTTTTATTGATAGCTTGAACCAAGATTCTTTGAAACAAGCCTCATTGAACTCGTTGAACCTTGAACCCATTAAACCTTTGAACCAAAGTGGTTCGATGGTTCATTCCTTGAAAATGACCAAGTGTTGGAAACTTTTTCTTTTGATTGAACTTGTTTGTAGAAGCCTTTGAACTTGTTGAGCCATTAGTCTGTCACTTCCTTATTCTTTTCTAAGCTCTTTGATCTTCATCGCACCGGTTGAACCTTTGAACCTGTGAACTCATTAAACCCTTTGGTTCAAGCCTTCTTCTCTTTGATAAGTGTTTTGAAGCCATTGAACCTTGAAGTGGTTAAACTTTGAACCTTGACAAATGAACTTAACTCTTGCTACTGATGTTGAACTTTTGAACCCATTGAACCTGTTGAACCAAAATGGTTCAAGGTTCAACAGTTCAATCATTCAATGGTTCAATGGTTCAATCCTTGCTTAGAAGCTTGCCGATGAACTTTTTTGGTTGAACCTTGTTGTTGAACCAACTTTGAAATCACCTAAGTGTTGAGATCTTGATTCTTTCCTATAGAGTCCATAGAAATCAACCTATGAATCCCGTAGAACTTGGCCTACAGAGTCCGTAGATTTAAGCCTACAGAGTCCATAGTTTCCTGCCTGTAGAGTCCATAGATTTCTGGAAAAGCTTTGAAAAATGAAGAAATTGAATGCTCATAATAATTATTAAAAAGGGGAGAGAGGATTTTTGTCTTTTGAACCAAAATAGTTTAAATGTTGTCCCAAAAATGAGTGATATTTTTGGGAGACAACAAAGAGTGGCAATTATGTTTTGATTTGATTCTTGATGCATACTTGGAATGGATTGTGCTTTATGGAGATGTGCTTTATGGCACTGTGTAGGGCCTGATTGTTCACCATTTATATCTAACCATCAGTCTATGGTTGGAATGCCATGAACTTCTTCAACTTGGTATCTATTTTCTTTTATTTTTGGGTTGTTTGTGTAGTCAGGGCTGTAACATCAGCTCTTTTGGATTTTTGTGGCTTGACCACTATGAAAATATATTTTTTTTCACTAATCAAGAAGTTAAATGTAAAATTTGGTACCTCTGGTACCCTATAGCACCATTTTCTAAGAGTGAGAGTGATCCTTTGAGTTCTTGATTCATAGATGCCATGTTGATCATACATGAATGGCTGACCAAAGAGTACATCCCAAACATCTAGATTGACTACATCATATAATATCTTATTTTGGAAAGTTTTTTTTACATATGAGAGAAGACATTAGTGGGTGACATAGAGGTTTCTCCTTAGACTCAGCCATCCAATACTATATGTATTTGGGTGAGGCTTCATGGACAAATTTAGGCTTTTCACAATATTAGCAAAGATTCAATTTTTTTGACTCCCACTATCAATAATGAAATACAGAGGCTTACCTTTCACCTATAATTTAAAGTGAAACAACCTTTTCTCATCATTTGTCCTCTCCTCATGGGTCTGTGATGAAGTAACAATGGTATCGAGCTCAACATCTACAATCTCTTCTTCATCCTCTTTTACTACAAGGTGTGTATGAGGCAAAGTAGTAGATGTTGAGGATTATGACTTAGAAAGTATGGACTTGATGACTCGACATTCTTCTTTGGAGTTCATTCTATATTTTTAGTAATCACACTATTTCTTAGTCTTCCCTTCCTTTTGCTTCTAATTTTGGCCTCATGTTTGACCTTCTTTGTCACTTTTCTATTTTGAAGGCTAACTCTTCATATTCATTCTTCCATACTTCTACTCAATCTTTACCATGAATTTGTATGCCTCACCAAGGGTTTCCAAATAGAAGAGTTCTATCTCCCCCCATATATACCATTATAGTCCACCATGATATTTGAGAACCTTGTATTTTTCACTTTGTTAGATGCCCAATCTCATATATAGAGAATGAAAAATGTTAGTGTAATCTTGAATAGACTATTCCTTACCTTGGTAAAGTTGTTGCTACTCTATATATAGATCATCATATGCTCCAATGGGGTAGTATTCTTCCTTTACGAATTCTATGAAATCATCCCAGGTAGGTTCCACCTCAAGGATAATATCATATGTATTGAATCTCTTCTTGTACACTTCCTACTAATTTTTGATAAGAAATGATGCTTTCAAAAGAGCAACAGTGATCTTCTCTATACTATTTAATTTATTTATAGAAAAATAGGAAGACAATTGATTCAACTAATTTTTTACTACATCAACATTGATTTTGCCTTCAAATGTAGGGATATCAAAATTCACTTAAACTTTAAAGGGTGTTAGGGCACTGAAAGAATGTCGAGGTACAGATGAGGAGCCAAAATTTCCCATCCAAATTTATTGGAGAATTTGAGTGAATTTTAGGTAGCATCTATGCTTGCTACTATTGGAGGGCTTCATTCACCATTTCCTTGAAAGGATCAGATGTCTCAGTGTTGTTTACCATTTGAGGTCATATGGAGTGAACAGGTGGATAGACTCCTAGATCTTGTATTTTCTACCCAAGCTTCCTATAGTCTAACCTCATCCTCAGTATCATACATTCTTAATAAAAACTACTATGATACCATTGATCAAAAACTCAGAATATTTGGTTGAAAGATAATTCAAGAAATAAGAGCAACATAATTGTAATAATGTTATCTCTGAGAAGAGATGTCTTATTGATCAAATTTTTAGATCCAAACATATACCTATCTCTGAGAAGAGATGTCTGATTTAATTTTTGGGTAGCATATTCATTTATACACATTTTTAGGGTAAGAGAAGGAGGTGGAAGGTCACCAATATTGAAAGAGATTAAGTGGTTTGACTTCCATGATTCACAATAATATAAAATCTGAGAAATTACTACTTTTAAACTGTAATACTAAAATTAAAATTTAAGGAATTTCAATTTGTATTTTAGGGGTCAAAACCTACTAAGTATAGCTATGTTCCATCTCATGCATTCCCCTCATTCTTAGTTTTCAAATAGTTCAAATGGGGAGTCAAACGGAGCTATGGTACAAAAGTTATGGCTCTCAGAAGTTCTACCACCAATTAGGGTAGAACCATTACCCAAATTGTCATCTAAAATGTCACTTGGATCATTCCTCCCTCCTTGACAAGTAATTGTCCCCATTGCATTAATATTTATCATCAAGTGTGGTAGTTGTGTTTTAATTTGATTCCTGATGCATACTTGGAATGGATTGTGCTTTATGGAGCTGTACAGGACCTGATTGTTCACCATTTCTATCTAATCATTAGTCTATGGATGGAAGGCTATGAATTTCAACTTGGTATCTGTTTTCTTATGTTGTTGTGTTATTTATGTAGTCAAGGCTGAAACATCGACCCTTTTGGATTTCTATGGCTTGACCACCATGAAAATGAATTTCTTGGCACTAATCAGGGAGACAAATGTATAAGGTGGTTCCTTTGGTACTCTGTAGCATCATGTTCCATGAGTGAGGGTGATATTTTGAGTTCTTGATTCATAGATTCCATGTCAATCATACATGAATGGTTGACCAAAGAGTACATCACAAACATCCATATTGACCACATCACATAAGACCTCATCTTGAAAAGGTTTTATTGCATATGAGAGAAGATATTGGTGGGTGACATGGAGGTTTCTCCCTGGACTCAACCATCCAATATTTTATGGCTTTGGGTGAGGCTTCATATACAAATTTAGGATTTTAACAAAATTAGTAGAGATTAAATTATTTTGACTCCCACTATCAAGAATGAAATATAGAGGCTTACCTTTCATCCATAACTTAGAGTGAAACAACCTTTCTTTATCATCTAGACTCTCCTCGTGAGTCTATGATGAAGCAACGATGGTATCAGGCTCAATATATATAATCTCTTCTTCATCTTCTTTAATTGTAAGGTGTGTATGAGGTAGAGCATTAGATGTTGAGGATTGTGATTCAAAAAATAGGGACTTAATGGCTCAACATTCTTATTTAGAGTGCATTCTATATTTTTGGTAATCACACCATTTCCCAATCTTCCCTTCCTTTTTCTTCTAATTTTAGCCTCATGTTTGACCTTCTTTGTCACTTTTCCATTTTGAAGGCTAACTCTTTGTATTCATTATTCCATGCTTCTGCTCAATCTTCACCATGAACTTGTATACCTCACCGAAGGTTTCCAAATTGAAGAGTTCCATCTCCCCCCATATATACCATTGTATTCCACCATTATATTTGATAACCTTGTGTTTCTAACTTTTCTAGACGCCCAATCTCATAGATAGAGAATGAAAAATGTTAGTGTAATCTTTAACAGACTGTTCCTTATCTTGGTGATGTTGTTGCCACTCTATATATAGATCATCATGTGTTCTAATAAGGTAATATTCTTCCTTTATAGCTTCTATGAAATCATCCGAAGTAGTTTTTTCCTCAAGGACAATATCATCTATACTAAATCTCTTCTTGTACACTTCCCACCAATTTTTAACAAGAAATGATGCTTTTAAAAGAGCAAAAGTGATATTCTCTTTATCGATGAATTTATTTATAGAAAAATAGGAAGATGATTTATCTAACCAATTTTCTACTACATCAGCATTGATTTTGCCTTCAAATGTAGGGATATCAAAATTCACCTGAACCTTGAAAGGTGTTGGGGCATTGAAAGAATGTGGGGTACATATAAGGATCCAAAATTTTCCATCGAGATTTGTTGGAAAATTTGGGTGAATTTTTTTAGCATCTGTGTTTGTTGCTGTTAAATGGATTCATTCAATATTTCATTAAAAATATCATATATCCTGGTGTTGTCTATCATTTGAGGTCATTTGGAGTGAACAGATGGATAGTCTACTAGATCTTGTATTTTTTACCCAAGCTTCTTATAGTCTAACCTCATCCTCAAGATCATATACTCTTAAGATAAACCACTCTGATATTATTGATCCAAAACATAGAATCCTTGGTTGAAAGATAATTCAAGAAATAAAAATAACATAATTATAATAATGTTATCTCTGAGAAGAGATGTCTTATTGATCAAATTTGTAGATCAAAACATATGCCTATCTCTAAGAAAAGATGTTTGCTTTCATTTTTGGGTTACATCTTAATTTATATATATTTTTAAGTTAGGATGAGGATGTAAAAATTCACTGATCTCGAGGGAGATTAAGTGGTATGACTTTCATTATTCACAACAATATAGAATTTGAGGAATTACTATTTTAAAAAATTTACTATTTTTAGATTGCACTACTAAAATTAAAATTTTAGGCAATTCCATTTGTTCTTTGGGGGTCAAAACCTACTAGGCAAATCTCTATGCCATATCATGGAATTCATTTTATTTTTATCTTTTAAACGGTTCAAATGGGGAGTTAAATATAGCTATGGTGCAAAAGTTATGGCTCTCAAAAGTCATACCACCAATTAGGGTAGAGCTATCACCCGAATTGTCACCTAAAATATTTCTCAGATCATTCATCCCTCCTTGAGAAGTAATGGTCCCCATTATATCAATATTTGTCATCAAGTGTGGTAGTTGTGTTTAGATTTGATTCTTGATGCATACTTAGAATGGATTGTGCTTTATAGAGCTGTACTTTATGGAGTTGTGTAGGGCACAATTGTTCACCATTTCTATCTGACCATCAGTCTATGGATGGAAGGCCATGAACTTCTTTAGCTTTGTATCTATTTACTTCTATGATTGTGTTTTTTATGTAGTTAGGGCTGAAACATCAACCCTTTTATATTTCTATGGCTTGACCACCATAAGAATGAATCTCTTGGCACTAATCAAGGAGACAAATGTAGAAGGTGAAACCTATGGTAACCTATAGCACCATGTTCTAAGAGTGATGGTGATCCTTTGAGTTCTTGATTCATAGATGTCATGTCGATCATACATGAATGGCCGACCAAAGAGTATATCACAAACATCTAGATTGACCACATCAAATAAGACCTCATCTTGGAAAGGTTTTATTACATATGAGAGAAGACATTGGTGGGTAACATGGAGGTTTATCCTTAGACTCAACCATCTAATATTGTATGGCTTTGGGTGAGGCTTCATGGAAAAATTTAGGATTTTCACAATATTAGTATAGATTAAATTCTTTCAACTCCCAGTATCAAGAATGAAATGTAGAGGCTTACCTTTCACCCATAAATTAGAGTGAAACAACTTTTCCTTGTCATTTGGCCTCTCCTCATAGGTGTATGATAAATAAACAATGGTATTAGACTTAGCATCTACAATCTCTTCTTCATCCTCTTTGACTATAGGGAGTGTATGAGGTAGAGTAGTAGATGCTTAGAACTATGACTCAAAAAGTAGGGACTTGATGGCTCAACAATATTATTTGGAGTGTGTTCTAGATTTGTGGGAATCACACCATTTTTCAGTCTTCCTTTCCTTTTGCTTCTAATTTTGGCCTCGTATTTGACCTTCTTTATCACTTTTCCATTTTGAAGGATAACTTTTTATATTAATTCTTCTATGCTTTTGGTCAATCTTCACCATGAATTTATATGCCTCAATGAGGGTTTACAAATTGAAGAGTTTTATCTCCCTCCATATATACCATTTTAGTCTACCATGATATTTTATAACATTGTGTTTCTCAATTTCCTGAATGCTCAATCTCATAGATAGAGAATGAAAAATGTCAATGTAATCTTGAATAGACTATTTCTTACCTTGGTAATGTTGTTGCCACTCTATATATAGATTATCATATGCACCAATGGGGTATTATTCTTCCTTAATAGCTTATATTAAATCATCCTAGGTAGGTTCCACCTTAAGGCCAATATCATTCATAATGAATCTCTTCTTGTACACTTCTCACCAATTATTAACAAGCAATGATGATTTCAAAAGAGTAAAAGTGATCTTCTCTTTATCAGTGAATTTATTTATAGAAAAATAGGAAGAAAATTGATCCAACCAATTTTATGCTACATCAACATTTATTTTTCCTTCAAATGTAGGGATATCAAAATTCACCTGAACCTTGAAGGGTGTTGGGGCACTGAAAGAATGTGGGCGTGTATATGAGGAGCTAGAATTTCCCATCAAGATTTATGGGAGAATTTAGGTGAATTATTATAGCATATGTGCTTGCTACTATTGTAGGGATTCATTCACCATTTCCTTTAAAGGATTGTATGTCTCAGTGTTATCCATCATTTGAGGTCATTTGGGTCAAACATGTGGATAGTCTATTGGATCTTGTATTTTCTACCCAAGCTTCTTGTAATCTGACTTCATCCTCAAGATCATATACTCTTAAAACAAACCACTCTAATACCACTAATCCAAAATGTATTAGCTCTAGTTGAAATATAATTTAATAGATAAGAACAACATAATTTTAATAATGCTATCTCTAATAAGAGATGTCTTATTGATCAAATTTGCAGATTGAAACATATGGCTATCTCTGAGAAGAGATGTCTAATTTATTTTTCAGGTTAAATCTTCATTTATACACATTTTAAATGTAGGAAGAGGATGTGAAAGGTCACCAATATCAAGGGATATTAAGTTGTTCAACTTCTATGATTCACAATAATATATAATTTGAGGAATTACTATTTTTCAAAACTTACTACTTTTAGACTACACTATTAAAATTAAAATTTGAGGTTATTTTTTTTTAGTGGTCAAAACCCACAAAACAGAGCTTTGTGTCATCTCACAATGTTCCCCTCATTCTTATCTTTTCAATAGTTCAAACGGGGAGTCAAACAGAGCTATGGTGCAAAAGTTATGGCTCTTGGAAGTTCTGCCACTAATTAGGGTAGAACCGTCACCTGAATTATTGCCTAAAATGTTACTCAGATCATTCCTCCCTCCTTGAGAATAAATGGTCCTCATTGCATCTATAGTTTTCATCAAATGTGGTAGTTATTTTTTGATTTGATTTCCAATGCAAAATTGGAATGGATTATACTTTATGGAATGTGCTTTGTGGAGTTGTGCAGGGCCCAATTATTCACCGTTTCTATCTGACCATTAGTCTATGGATGGAAGGCCATGAACTTATTCAAATTGGTATTGATTTGATTATGTTATGTTATTTATGTAGTCAAGGTTTCAACATTGACCCTTTTGGATTTTTGTGGCTTGACCACCATGAGAATGAATTTATTAGCACTAATCAGGGAGATAGATGTAGAAGGTGGTACCTCTGGTACCCAGTAACACTGTGTTTCAAGAGTTAGGGCAATCCTTAAATTTCTTGAGTCATATATTCCATGTTTAATATATAGTAATGGTTGACCAAAGCTTACATCACAAACATCCATATTGACCACATCACATAAGACCTCATATTGGAAATTTTTTATTGCATATGAGAGAGGACATTGCTAGGTGACACAGAGGTTTCTCCTTAGACTCAACCATCCAATACTGTATGTCTTTGGGTGAGGCTTCATGGAAAAATTTAGGATTTTTACAACATTAGTAGAGATTAAATTCTTTTGACTCCCACTATCAAGAAATAAATGCAGAGGCTTACCTTTCACCCATAACTTAGAGTGAAACAACCTTTTCTTATCATTTGGCCTCTCCTCATGGGTCTATGATGAAGCAATGATGGCATCAGGCTCAACATCTAAAATATTTTCTTTATCCTCTTTGATTTTAGGGTATGTACGAGGTAGAGTAGTAAATGTTGAGGATTATGACTTACACAATAGGGACTCGATGGCTTGACATTCTTCTTTGGAGTGCATTCCATATTTATGTTAATCACACCATTTCCCAGTCTTCCTTTCATTTTTCTTCTAATTTTGGCCTCATGTTTGACCTTCTTTGTCACTTTTATATTTTGAAGGCTAACTCTTTGTATTCACTATTCATTCTTCTACTCAATCTTCACCATGAACTTGTATGCTTCACTGATTGTTTCTAAATTGAATATTTATATCTCCCCCCATATATACCATTGTAATCCACCATGACATTTGAGAACCTTGTGTTTCTCCCTTTTTTGGATGCCCAATCTTATAGATAAAAAATGGAAAATGTCAGTGTAATCTTAAATAGATAGTTATTTACCTTGATGAAGTTGTTGCAACTCTATATACATATCATCATATGCTCTAATGGGTTAGTATTCTTCCTTTACAACTTCTATGAAATCATCCTAGGTAGGTTGCAACTCAAGGACAATATCACCCATACTAAATCTCTTCTTGTACACTTCCCACCAATTTTTGATGGGTAATGATGCTTTCAAAAGAGAAAAAGTGATCTTTTCTTTATCAATGAATTTATTTATATAAAAATAGGAAGACAATTGATCCAACTAATTTTCTACTACATCAATGTTTATTTTGCCTTCAAATGTAGGGATATCAAAATTCACCTTAGCCTTGAAGTGTGTTGGGGCATTGAAATAATGTGGGGTGAAGATGAGGAGCTAGAATTTCTCATCAAGATTTGTGTAAGAATTTGGAAAAATTATTATAGCATATGTGTTTCTACTATTGGAGGGATTCATTCACCATTTCCTTAAAAGGATCATATGTCTCGGTGTTGTCTACCATTTGAGGTCATTTGGAGCAAACAGGTGGATAGTCTGTTGGATCTTATATTTTCAACCCAATCTTCCTATAGTCTAACCTCATCCTCTAGATCATACACTTTTAAGACTATCACTCTGATACAACTAATCCAAAACTTAGAAGATTTGGTTGAAACATAATTCAATAATCAAGAATAACATAATTGTAATAATGTTATCTTTGAGAAGAGATGCCTTATTGATCAAATTTACATATCCAAACATATGCCTATCTCTGAGAAGAGATGTATAATTTAATTATTGGGTTAAATATTCATTTATACACATTTTTAACATAGGAGGAGGATGTGGAAGGTCACCAATATTGAGGGAGATTAAGTGGTTCAACTTCCATGATTCACAATAATACAAAATTCAAGGAATTACTAGTTTTAGAAACTTACTATTTTTAGACTACACTACTAAAATTAAAATTTGGTATAAAATGCATTGATCAGATATCCTTTCCATTTCACGGTGTTTCCCTCATTCTTATCTTTCCAATAGTTCAAATGGGGAGTCAAACAAAGCTATGGTATAAAATTTATGGCTCCTGAAAGTTCTACCACCAATTATGGTAGAACCATCACCCGAATTGTCACTTGAAATGTTGCCTGGATCATATTTATTATAATAAAATATATTATAAAATAATATTTACCTCCATAAAATATTGAGAGAGTTATTACTTGGAATAAAATTACATAAACCTATATTTGAATACAATCTACAAATGGAAAGTCTATACATAAAAACCTATATATAGAAATAATCTAAATAGAAAGCATTCTTTGTGATAGATGGGACATTGGAATAAACTTAAAAAATACTTCCTAAACAATTTTGTAGAATTTTTATTGAATTATAGAACAATTCTATTGAAATTCATAACAACCTACTAAAATCTGAGCCTAGTGAAATCTATAGCAAGCCTGGTGAAAGCCATAGTAATCATGTTGCAATCTATAACTAGTCTATAGCAAGAATATTTTAATTTGTATCTAGTATGTATCAATCCTATTATAATTTTTAGCTACTGTAACAAGCATATAGGAGTCCATATCTTGACCAGAATACTAGATCTTATTGTAGAAGATTTTAACATGGTTACTCTTCATACTTTAAATCATTATTAGCATATTATAAAATGTATGTACACTTATTGAAAGTTTTTTCCCAATAATAATTAGAAATAGATAACCAATCGATAACAAGGAATTCTAAAGATATAAACATGATATAGACTTACTATTGCATTCTAAATAAATTATAAGTTTGGAAACTACATTTGTATCCACTTCTTATGCAAGAAAAAGAATGTTATTTTATCGATATAGTGAGTCATTTTATGGACTCATCATCTCCCCCAGACTTAATCTCATGCATGTCCTCATGCATTAGCATCATGGTATATATGCATAGGTTAGACTTAGCTTCATACTTCAAATGGGATTCCCAAATTTATTTTATTTGAACAAGTATAATAAAATTTTTCTTTTAAAATATTAGATAATAAGTGGCTAATGAAAATGAACATTTAAGGATAGGTTCTTGTGTGGAGGGTTTTTCTACTATCCTTAGATTCTTTTTGATCCTTTTGACATAGGTTTTTGTGTGGAATTCTCATGCTGATCTCTTCATCTTGTCTTCTTTCTTTCTTTTTTTTCTTTTTTTAAAATGAGGTGAGAGCAGGTTCTTGTGTTGACAATTTCCTACTATGATTACATATATTTATTTTGGCCAAATAGCATTTTTTGATAGAAAAATATTTTTTTACAATAAAAAAATTATTTTTCCTTTCAAAACTATGTACCATAATCAAGATCAAACTATTTTTGTATGTTTATATGAGCCCAATTCTTATATCTTAAAAACTATTCTCCTCCCCCACACCTAATCTCTTGCATGCCAAATTAATGAAGTGGGATGAGATTACACAAGATTAGATGGAGTTTTTCTTCCATTTCCCCAGAACAAGCCATTTATAAGAATAGATATTCATGTAATAACAAAACATACAAGTAAATTTAAATGAAAAATTATAAAATAAAATACCATGGCATACCTTTAGTCTTCAATGTTACTTCCATGATAGCCAAAGTGAAACATGTTAGAAAAGAGTGTTGAGAAAATTACAGTCTTGTTATGCTAAAAATAAGAGTACAAAAGTAAGCAACCAAAAAATGATCAACTATTCCATTGAACAAATTGTATATTTTTTAATTTTTTTCCCCTTAATTAGCTAGTAAACTAGTTTTCTAATCAAGGCTCTTTATTCCATCACTTGATCCACTAGCAAGTTAGTTTTCAAACCAAGGCTACCAATAATGCTCAAAGGTTTTCATTGTTTTTTTTTTTTTTAAATTTTTTGAAAATTGATGACATGAAAAATGTTAGCCATAGACTCTATGCATCTTCATACTACTCACAAATATGGCTTGAAATTTTTTGTATGTTAACATTCTTCCACATTGGTCTCTGGAGTGATGACCAATAACTGGTGATAGGCACTTGATAATTCTATTTCATTCTATTGTCAAAGGTAAATAAAGATAATCTACTAATTGCTTATTAAATTCATGGGAAAAAAATTTCATCTCCAGAGTGACTCCTTGTAATTAAAGTATCCTATAAAAATAAAAAATAAACAAAACCTTTCTAGCCAAGATTAATATCAGTAATGTCAAGGAAATATAGATTCTAATAATAGAATGTTAAGATGAACATTTGAATATATATGAAAGAATCTAATTCAACCCATGCAAGAATGAATGATGGTTCAAGAATTAGCATTATTGAGAATGTGATTTTATTATGGATAATAATAACTTTCTCAAACAAGTTCTATTATTACGTAAGTGGATATGGGTTTAGATAATTCCTGAAGATGGATGGAAATGAGTGAAAAAAAATGTAATCAAGTTTTTTTATTATGAATTGTGAAGAAAACACTAACTGTTATTTTGTATAGGGAAGATAAAATTACATTACTAAATTATTTGGTGGAAATTAGAAACTAAAATACATACCTGATAGCTAAATTTTAGAGGTCCTTGGATTCCTTGTTACAAAATAGATTTTGCATGCCTTTTCTTAATACTAAAATTTTTATGTTCTTCATCTACAACCTGCCCTAGATTTTCTTCATGCTGAGCAAGCTTGTCACTATCTTCTTCTTTGGCTGGGAAATAAAAAATGGGGGTTTGAGGGTGGCATCCCCAAATGGGATAAAGGGTAAGTGCCCTTTGCATGATCCCTATAATGATACAGGGGAGGATTGAGGGGTAGAGCCCCTTGAAGCTAGACCCAATTTACCACTTTTGGAACCATAAATTTTCTTTGTATTTAACATATTTCAATAATTTCTTGCTATTTTAGATAGTTTGATGAAAAAATGTAATTCTTACTAATTTTTAATAACTACATCACTTACAAATTGTTAAATTCTTAGTCTCATATGACTTTATTCAATATTCTAGGTTGCATGCTAGTCTAGAGTGGAAGGGAAGTCTGATTATTAATTTTTTACACTATTTTTTTTCTTTTTTAAAAAAAATTTACAAATTTACTCATATATGTAGACTAATAAGAAACACATAAAATAGAATAAATATCTAATATTAATACTGAAGTAATTAAATATCTCAAATATTTCAATTGATATTTTCTATCTAACATTATCGCTATATTTTAGAAAGAATCTTAAAAACAAAAATCTAGTATAAACTTTAGTGATTATTCTAAAATAAAAATAAAATTAAAATATTTAGATCATCAAAATATACATGCTAAAATTTTGTAAAATTTAGTGATTATTTAAGATGTATCGTTAAAGTTGGGATGTGGTTGTTTCATTCATGCTAAATCTGAAACAATA
Source organism: Torreya grandis (assembly GCA_037957365.1). NCBI lineage: Eukaryota > Viridiplantae > Streptophyta > Pinopsida > Cupressales > Taxaceae > Torreya > Torreya grandis. Next base: position 2,385,868 of record JARHVA010001464.1, on the reverse strand, counting down.
TCTTGATGCAAGGCATTTAAATATATTGCATGGTATGAAATTTATTGGATCCTCCACTTCCAAAAAAAATCACAACTTTTAAGAGAATCCACTTCTATTGTGATCTACATTTGCATGAGATTTTTTTAACCTATCAAAATTGTTTGACCCATGTGAAATCCATTAAAAGTAACTAATTCTATGCATGGAAATATTTCATGCAAGATTTATAGGAGGTTATATTTATCAATGAATCTCTCCATCTTAACTTGATTTGGTGATTATTTATACAATGCTCTCTAGGTTATAAAATGAATTAGCAACAAAACAATTGAAACCATTATGTAGTATTTTATCAGATAAAATTGCTAAGATTTTATTAGAAGTGAAAGTTCCTTTTTAACATATCATAAAGTTGTTTTTTCAATTTATTGGTCAATTATTACTATATTAGTCATTGTTAGAAATTAACTATTCTTACTTAGGAGATTGAATAACCACATAATTCTAGCTCAGGAATCTTAATTTAGCAATTACACAGAATGGATTACAAACCATTTTATTTCATCAAAGATCATTAGCATAATTTTATTTATCTACAATGACTTCTCCTTGTATACTTCAGTCATCCTTTCATAAATTTTAGCCATCCTTCATCAGCTATATCTAAATTTTGTCCTCAATCAAAAGCTAACATGTAATCTTATCTTGCTAGAAACTATTTGTGTTTTTCAACCAAATAAAAAACAACAAAACATTTTTATTGCAGACATGTTGGTATGAGATGATTTAAAATAGTTAGAGATCAATTTGGTAGTGGTTTTTACTTATTGATTAGCATGCAAATTTTTTAGAATCATCCAAAAATATGTATGATCCATTATAGGCAATTTTGGACAAGGTGCAACTATATTTGTATAGGTTTTCACACCACCATATATAGTCTATCTAACTATTCCAAATGTAGATCATTCCCTAAATATGCATGTTAGATAGAGAAGTATCTATTTAATATTTATTGATTATGGATAACTACAAAAACTCATGCAACATGTTATTTCCTCCATTGTATTGGTTGTCTCAAATTTTTATTTCCAACCTGTATCAACAAGTAGATATCCCTTCATCATGTTAGCAATTGCTATTTTCTACACAAAAATATTAGCATTGGGGGTTTTATTTTTTTATTTTTAAATCTAAAATTCATAATTGCATAAAAATAAATTCTAATCTATCTTGTAGAAAATAAATTATAAAGAAACCATTAACTAAGTATCTCTTATCATAGAATTTGCAAAGAAACATTCAATCTCACTAGGAATCTCCTTAGAAGATTTGAATCTCCTAATAACACTGTGGTTTCCTAGAAATGGTGCCAACAATGATGGATGATGTCAATGCTTTTTATTTAATATTATAAAGCTAGGTTTGATGTCTAAATGTTGTATGCAATAGGAGAAAGAGACTTTTGGCAAATGGTTCCTTCTATCACACTCCACACTTTGTAGGAATTAAAAATCATACTTGCTGGAATTGGAAATCACACTTGTAAAAATCAAAGCACACTTGCAGAACGTAAATCATACTTGTATAAATTAAAACACTCTTACATGAAATTAAAGCACACTTGTTGAAAGTAAATTTTTAAATTGAAAGTAAATGACAAACACATAAAACATCTGTAAGTTTACAACAAACTATATAAAAAAATGTATACAGTAATAGAGAAATAAAATAATAATTTATAGAATAAAGAAATAAGCATAAATACTTGATCCATATTTTTTGGAATGAGTGGCTAACTCATTCCTCTAAAGAGTATTTATTCATAATATAAGTTTCAGAATGGACTACTTAAAATAATTGAAAGAAAAGTGTATTGATTGATTTATTAATTCAAGTGTAGAAGGTTGCATTTATAATTTGTTACTTCTAACCAACACCTTATTTAAGATTAACAACCGAGATATCCTATCTTATCTTAATATCCACAAGATATGGGGAGAGATATTTATTATAATAAAATATATTACAAAATAATCTTGATCTCTACCAAATATGGAGAGAGTTATTATTTGGAATAAAATTATATAAACCTATATTTGAATACAATCTACAAATAAAAAGTTATATATATAAAGAATTTAAATGGAAAGCATTATTCGTGATAGTTTGGACATTGGAATAATCTTATAAATACTTCTTAAACAAGTCTATAGTAGTTTTCTTGAAGTTTAGAGTAATTTTGTTGAAATTCATAGCAGCTTACTAAAATTCATAGTAAGCTTGGTGAAATCCATAGCAAGCCTAGTCAAATCCATAGCTACTCTAATTTAATATATAGTTGATATATAACAATCTTGTTGTAATATGTAGTTGGTCTGTAGCAAGCATATTGTAATCTATATTTGGTCCACAACAGCTTGTTGTAATCCATAGCTACTGTAACAAGCTTGTAGGAGTCCATATCTTGACCAAAATACTGTATCTTATTGGAGAAGACTTCAACATGGTTACTCTTCATACTTTGAATCATTCTTAGCATATTATGAGCTGTATATACACTCATTAAATTTTTTTATCAATAATCATTAGAATTAGATAACCAATAAATAATAAAGAATTCTAAAGACATAACCATGATATATACTTACTATTTCATTCTAAATAAACTATAAGTTCAAAAACTACTTTTAGATCCACTTCCTATGCAAGAAAAAGAATGTTATTTTTTGGATATAATGAGCCATTTTATGGACTCATCCATAATATTTATGCAAAGTGTATCCACCTATGAACTACAACATGATGGCTATGTTAGCCCTAATAGCTTTAAAGTATGTAAGGAAAACAAAGCTTTTAGGTGGTTTCATAGGAGGTGGAAGCCTATACCAAGTTATTTAAAACCTTTCATTAAATTCATGCATAGTATACTTAGGACCTCTTTGAATCATATTTAGTTGATGAATGAGTGATGTGTGATAAATTTTGTCCTCAAACCTTTGGGTTAATAACTCTACAAACTCATCCCAAGTGGTGATACATCTTCCCAACAATGTCTTATACCAATCAAGGGATTTTCCCCTAAGACACATGGAAAGTAGTATAACTATAATATTTACTTTAGTGACATTATGAAATTTGAATAAATTAAAAATGTCCCTAATATGCTCACTTAGGGGGATAAAACCTTCCCCACTAAAAGTAGGAACACTCTTGGTGGCATTGGGAGGGATATCATTATAGAAATTGATGTGTTTAATATTTTTAGTGTTAAAGGCTAGGAAGGCATGCTACCTAGCCATGTTTTCCTCAAGTTCCTCTACACTCTCTTGATATTATTGGATTGAAAATTCTTCTTGCTCTTCAAATGTCAAGATAGGCTAATGATGTTGAACTTCAAGAGGAAGTTTAGGTTGAAAGAGTTGGTTTATAAGATTATTACCTCTATTAGTAGTTGGCTTGGTAAGTACCATAAAGTATGAATAAAATGAATGATAAAAATTGGTCTAATATTAGATATTACCTTCAATAGAGTCATCAAATGCTGAGTAGAACACATGTATGTAGCTCTGATGTTGTCAATACTATCATTCACCTTTAACAAGATATACTTGAGACAATTATCCCATCGAGCATTATAAAATTGTTATCACTAAATATTACATCTTATAGAGGTTTTTAAATCCTTATCTATATTTTTTTAAACATTAGATTACCTCTAGGCCTATGGGTTGCTTCTACCAGAGTTAAACCTCTAGGTTTAAGGGATAGCTCCCTAGATTAGTCTTTAATATCTTATCACCTATACTACTTTATTTCTTGGATGAAAGGGATAGAAATAACACAAAAATAAAATATGTTAATGAAGTGATATGCCATATTTATCTCTACTACAATACCATACACTTTTACTATGAAACATGACTCACAATACTAGTCTCAACATCCTAGATTACTCTAAGATAAGTGTTTCAAAAATGGAGGTGATATGCATTGTACTTCTTAAGGTGAGTGAATAATAGACTAAATTTTAAACATTAATACTGCTCCTTATACTTATAGATATACAAATACACTATCTACACTTCGTGTGACCTATTAGAGGGAGATCTACTTGAATCAAACATGAAAGAGTAAAGAAAATACAAGGATAGATAGTTATCACTTGTCATTCCACTATTCACTACTTCACACACTTATACAATAAGTTAAGAACTTAAAACCAGATTTTAAATCTTTTTTTCAAATGCAAATTAAATATTCAAACCATTAGGACTTCACCATACTAGGTGTGGATTAGATATAAAGGATAAAATGGCTTCTATATATAGATCATATGAGAAGAGAGAGAAGAGAAGAGAAAGACTCACAAGACCAAGTGTCAAACTATGTGAACCAATTATAATTCAAGAGAATTAATTAGAAAAAAGTTTAGGAAGTTGTCATGGATAAGTGTCCACATGAAGTTCATCATTCTCCTTCAAGTTGGTGTAGAGACCTCAAATATCCTTCTTGAAACTACCTTGTTTGATGATGAGTCACTTGAATGTTTGAAACTACCATAGGAATAATTGCCACATATACTCTAACATGAAAATATGGAAATGAGATTAGTATAGATCTTCTATGCTTCTCCAATTGATTATCCTCCTCTTGACACTTATGTTCACTGTCTATAGTCACTTACTAGCCCTTTAGGATTCAATATTTACATTTGTCACTTAGGTGACTTGTATTTATCTAAGGATATACATTGTAGAGGAGTTAGGACATTTATTCAAATACCATTTTTATTTTAATATCTTAGTTAGACCTTATAAAGATCCAATATTAGACCTCTCATCTTCTCACCAGGTAGTCACTATTCTTTTCACTGTCTATCCAAGACTACATGTAATGAACATATTAGAAAAGGATTTTATATGATTCACTTGCTTGAGATATAATTATATCGAGCTAAAATAAGTCCCTATAGACATACCCTAATGTCTTTGATCTACCAATTCTCCTCTATACCTAAAAAACACATCAAAACTTGTAAAAAACATAGATTTTGATCTATACATACAAGTTTTAATACATATAAAATAGATGTCATGGATCCTAGGTGAGTTTTAGACATGTTAAAATCACTTTCATTTAAATTTTACCCCTCCTATATGAATATCCATTATTTTTGTCTCCATGGGTCCCAAAAAGGGTTTTAGGAGGGTTTTTGGTCTCCTAAAATGTTAATGATGGTTCATAAAATTTAAATATCTAAATTTTGAACCAATTCCAAAATTTGGAGTAAAGGAACCCTTTAAACTATTATTATATTATTGGGTCACCATGTAGTTGTTTTGTACTGATATAAGCAAATGAACATGGCCTCTCAAACCTTTGATTACATTTTAGATACCCATGATATGAATTAAGGCCAAAATGAACAATTTGGGGTATTTATCTACACACTGATAAACCTTGTGGACTTTCCACTCTCCCCAAAATGTCATAAAATGGCTTATAATGATCATGTGGTATTTTGAACCAAGATAGGCACCCTGAGGCTTTAGGCTTAGTAGACCTAGACTATGTTTGATTAACTACAACCACCTCTGAGTGGTTTCTAATGATTGTAGGTGTTTATACACATTTTTTAATATCCAAATAAACCTTCCATATCATTCTAAATTATTTCAAGACTCTTAATTTTATCCTCTCACTCTTCCCATACCAAACCTATAATTATCTTACTCTTGGAGTGCCCTCTATCTAAGTCAAAATAGAAGGCATATACCCTATTTTATTGTCCAAAATAATATTATGGAGATATTTATTATGTCATGGAGACCATATTTAAAAATTTAAAAGGTTAGATCACATTTGAAAATCTCTCAACATTCCAAAACCTAAAACTAGCCTCTCAAATCTAATGATTGTGTAGGGTTTTAGGTTGACTGTGGATTGAGGTTTGAACCCCAGTCTTTAATATATATATTTCATCTAAGAATAACATGAATATGTGTTAGATAAGTGTGATAAATGTTTCAATGTTTTCACCCACATTATACCTTTGGCAAATTTTCCAACTATCTCTCTCCACTAGCCTAGGCTAGTCTGATACTTTAGCTAGTCTATTGGTGTCAATTACAGAAACTAAATGTTATGCCCTTAACCATTGGTGTGTCTAGGGATATGTGTGGCTGAATTATGGCTTACATACCTCTTTTATTTACTTTTTATATTTCTTTATGTTCTTAGATAGGTTAGCCTATGGAATAACCTGTTGACGACTGGAGATTACACCCAGCAGCAAGAAAACAGGTTCCTGCCCTCTCCCTGCAACATGGAAACTCCTCTCTCACCTATGGGATGGCGAAGTAGGAGAGGAGAGTCTCTAGGTATGGGCTAGTTCCCTTTGATGTATCTTTTTTGTTTCAGGCAGTGCAAAATATATATATATATATATATATATATATATATATATATATATATATATATATACTGGGGGGGATGAAAAGGGAGAAGAAAATGCATGAAAACAAACAACCTACTCTAAAGAGGTGATACACCAAAAATGAAATGGCCTTCCCACCTCCACACTCAGGATCATACAAAACATACATACACTGAGATTTGGCAGAGAGACTAGGCTGCTGGAAATGACAGGGAGGTTCCTATGGAAAGCACAGGAAATAGGGACTCACCAAGGTGCTGAGAAATACACACTATAAGTGACCTCTCCTGTTCTATATCTCCAAAATAGAACTCTACTCTTGGCAGCAATAGACAATGGCACTTTGTAGATGACTGGTTTACTGGTGTTCGACCTGTGAGAGCATTAAGGAATAATGACTGGACACAGAACAACATTCAAGGCATACACAAAAAAATCCATCGAAGAAAGAGGTAAAACTGTCTTTTATTAATTCAGGTGGAGAATTTGGAGAGCTATGCTCTTTACAGAATTGGAGAAGATCCCTCAAAATGAACAAGTCTACCCATTTATATGGGAAAAGCCAAGAGGAGTCTCATTAGGAAGAGGGGAAAAACACTGTAGCTAACATAATCAATCTATTGGGACCATGCTTGCTACCTCATTTTGCATGTAACCTACTCCTTTGCCCACTAGGTGGGCCTTTTTCTATATTTTACAGGCCTTTTTTGCCACCTAATGTTGTGAGTGGTAATTTTACTGCCTAATGCATGGATTACACGTGGGACTTTTGCTAACATCGGCTGATGGGCTATCAAGCATGGCAATCTTGCCAATGTCGGCCATGTACGCATGGCTATTCTGTCGATATCAGCTGAGTTGGCTACCTTTCTTTTCTCTGCTTGTGTTGTGATCTGCAATTTTGCTGCTAACTGCATCTGTTTGTGGTCTCTTTTTATCTGCCAGTGTTGTGGGTGGCAATTTTGCTGCTGGCTGCATTGTTCTTGTAAATGTCTACCCTCCTTTTGCCTTAGTGTTAAGTGCCCCAGCCTTTTCCTCTCCTCTTTTGTGAACATTTGAAAACTCTACCTTATGCTACCATGAATGCCAATGAACGAGGCTGATGAGCCAATGCTTTGAAACAAAGCTGTCAAACCCTGAAGGTGGTCCTTGTAACCCAAAATTAATTGGCCATGCAAAGCAAGTGCAGAAGGTGACTGAGATTTCACTTGAGGGGCAAAATTGGGTCAACAAATTGGTGACTCATAGGGGAAGTGTGCCTACTATGCTTAGAACCCAGTTGCCTTACATTCCATTAGGTGCAGAGTCAGATGGTGATTTTATAGAGAGTTCACAATAGCTTTGATAATCCCATAATCAAATACATATAGTTTACCCCCACACGCAAAGGGAAACACACAAGACTAAAAATAACTAATTGTGCAAACTGCACTTAGGGAAAATAGGGAAAATATCTGAAAGCAAACTATTATCTATAGCTAACCAGGAATATTCGTATCCCTCTTGAATTGAAAGGAAATTTTCTCAAGTCCCCTTCCTGGTGAGAAGACTTGTGGTGGCAGGCAAGTAGCTGAAAGAAAATGAGATTTGGTGACTTACTCTTCCTATGTGTCACCTGAGTTGGCTGGAAACTAAGGGGATCAAAATCAATCAGGCCTCCAATATATATGTATTTTAATTGTCCCTGGAGGACTATTAAATGCTGGTCTTTGATATTGGTGCCCTTTACCAAAAAATCAATGGTTGTTGGCTCATCACCGTAAGCCTTCTGATCTGCACATTCCTTCTATAATGTATCATGGTTTGACTTGTTTCCTTCTGCCTCTTTGAAAACTTTGTCAGACTTGTTCTCTGCTTCCTCTTGGCCTTCTTAAAGAAGAGTGAATGTGGTGATGTCTAAAAGGGACTCACAAAAAGATTTCTCATCCCACAAGACTTCACTTTCCTATTTAAAGCTCAGTTCTTCAAGGCATTCCTCCATGAAGACAAACTTCTCCTTTTCCTCTTTGCTGATCAGGTTCTCTAGATTCTCACAAATATTCTCCTAATCCTCCTCTAACTCAGGTTCTTCAATGTAGTCATCCTCATCAAAACAGTAAGGAAGTTCATCAATCAGAGGAGAGGAGAGCTTACCATGCATTTGTTCCTCCTCATACTGCTAGAACATCCGCATATATGCAAGCCCTGTATCTTGTCCATTGTTGATGAGGTCTTCTCAAGGAGGATCAATGAAAATTTATTCTTTGTTGTCACTCATAATAGCCTCCTGAAGACTTGCAGATTGGATTTTTTGCCCCTCACCTACCTCTTGCAAAATAGGTTCTTCTTTGAGACGGTATGAAGTGGAAAAAACATGTGGAAGAGGAAATAGTCCTTGATCTAAAATCAAATGATTCTCCTCTCTCCACTTGATCAACACTTCATCAATGTCAGGCACGGCCTAACAACTCTCTTGGAAATGTGTAAGTGGGGTGTGTTTAGGCATGGAATGTGCTGTTTGGTCTAAACCGTCCACCACACATTGGCTGAGGAAACTCTCCTTGGATTCTAAATCTGCTATTCTCCTACTTAGATCTTCTTGGAAAAGCTTTTCCTAGAGGCTACCAGCATCATCATAGGTAGGGGAAACTTTAGCTTCTTCAAGGTTCTAAGAAAAACCTTGATTTCCTTCTTCTATTCTGCCCCATGATTCCACTGTCTTCCCCCAATTTAGGATCTCTGAATTAAAGTTCTGCCCCTACAAATAGGGAGCAACTTTATTTTCCACAAGGTCACAAGGTCTGTAAATTTTCCCTCTCTTTCAAGGAGCAGCTTCATCCTAGCCTCTAAATCTTCAATTTGTTTGGCTAGGTTGTCCTGAAAGAGTCTTTCTTGGAGGTGGCTAGCATGATCCTCTTCAAAGCTTTGAGCTGGTCCTTGGCATTCCTTCCTCCAACTCAAAATTTGCACATCATGTTGGAGAACTTGGGGAGGCTGAGGAATGCAAGGAAAACACTATTGGTGCATTGGAGGAGTCTTTATTATTCTCAATGGAAGATTCTTGATCTAAGGAGTTGAAAAGATTGATCTCCATGGGAGGTTTCTCTGATGCCATTTAGCATTGGAAGGCCAGGCACACGAGATTGGGAGTAGCTATATTTGATGAGTTGGAGTGAGCAAGTGCAATTTGATAAAATGGATTTGGTGCAAAAGAGGAGGTTTTATTTAGGGTAGGAGGGAGCACGTAAGGCTGATTGCCTTGGATAGATGGATTTCTCCATTTTGTTACCTCCTCCTTCATGGACTGCAAAGCATTTGCTTGCCTAAACAATCACTCCTCTTTATACATCAACTCCTGCTGATATCTATACTACACTTCCAACCTATCAATTTCCATTTTTTGTCTCTCAAATTTGAGCCTCACCCCCCTTATAGTTGCAGGGCAACCAGGAGAGCTACTTGAGGGGATTCTTTGAATATTTTGAGTCTGGTCGATATTATATGAAAAAAAACAAGATCCATGATTTTGAGCAAAAGAAGTATACATATAAAAAATGGATGATTTCTAATGGCAATAGGCTGCTTAACTAGTGGATTTACTTGAAGTCACCAGATGTTGAAGAAAAAATTTGATTTGCTGTAATAGGACCAGCATCAATCCTACAACTTTACTGTGTTAAAAAACTGTGGTCCCATCAGGCATGCCAAAACTGTTGACGACTAGAGATTGCACCCAGTGGTAGGAAAATGGGTTCCTACCCTCTTCCTATAACATGGAAACTCCTCTCTCACCTGTGGGATGATGAAGCAGGAGAGGAGAGTCTCTAGTTATGGGCTAGTTCCCTCTGATGTATCTTGTTTGTTTTAGGTAGTGTAAAATATAGATATATAGATATATACTAGGGGGATGAAAAGGGAGAACAAAATGCATGAAAACAAACAGCCTACTCTAAAGAGGTGATACGCCAAAAATGAAATGACCTTTCCACCTCCACACTCAGGATCAAACAAAACATACATACACTGAGACTTGGCAGAAAGACCAGGTTGCTGGAAATGATAGGGAGGTTCCTATGGAAAGCATAGGAAATAGGAACTCACCAAGGTGCTAAGAAATACACACTATAAGTGACCTCTCCTATTCTATACCTCTAAAATAGAACTCTACTCTTGGCAGTAGTAGACAATGGCACTTTGTAGATGACTGGTTTCCTAGTGCTAGACCTGTGAGAGCATCAAGGAACAATGACTGGACACAGACCAATAGTTAAGGCATACACAAAAAAATCCATCCAAGAAAGACATAAAATTGTCTTTTATTGATTCAGGTGGAGAATTTGGAAAGCTGTGCTCTTTACAAAATTGGAGAAGATCCCTTAAAATGAACAAGTCTGCCCATTTATATGGGAAAAGCCAAGAGGAGTCTCATTGGGAAGAGGGGAAAAACACTGTAGCTAACATCATCAATCTATTGGGACCATGCTTGTTACCCCATTTTGCATGTAGCTTGCTCCTCTACCCATTGGGTGGGCCTTTTTCTATGTTCTGTAGGCCTTTTTTACTACCTGATGTTGTAAGCAACAATTTTACTGCCTAATGCGTGGATTGCACGCGAGACTTTTGCCGACATTGGTCGATTGGCTATCGAGCATGGCAATCTTGCCGATGTCGACTGTGTATGCATGGCTATTCTATTGACGTCAACTAAGTTGACTTCCTTTCTTTTCTTTGCTTGTGTTGTGAGCAGTAATTTTGCCACTGACTGCATCTATTTGTAGTCTCTTTTTACCTGTCGGTGTTGTGGGTAGCAATTTTGCCACTGGCTGCATTATTCTTGTAAATGTCTACCCTCCTTTTGCCTTAGTGTTAAGTGCCCCAGCCTTTTCCTCTACCCTTTTGTGAACATTTGAAAACTCTGCCTTATGCTACCATGAATGCCAATGAACAAGGCCGATGAGCCAATGCTTTGAAACGAAGCTATTGAACCCTGAAGGTGGACCTTGCAACTCGAAATTAACTAGCCATGCAAAGCAAGTGCAGAAGGTGACTGGCATTTTGCCTGAGGGGAAAAATTGGGTCAACATAACCTTGGCTAGGTAGACTATATATAGGAGGTAGTGGTTAGTCTTTAATCATCATGTGAAGCATTATTCTATTAGTTTATTGTTGTGGAGGCTTCTCCCTTGAATTGTATTTTCTATATTATCTAGTATTCTATTTTGTTATCAATTATCACTACGTAATCTCTCATGTTTTCTTATTTTGCATAATATAAAATCATTTTATATGAATAGCTAAGTAATTTCATTACAAGTGGTATCAGAGCTTTAGTTTGGGTAAGTTTCCTATGGTGTTTTTTTTTCTGGATCTGGTGAGGCATGGTTTTTGGGAGCAATTAAAGTGAAAAAACATAACTTGTAATATGGGAAAAATTAATTTTTTTGTCATTTTAGTATTGCTTGAAATGTTTTTTTAAATATATTTTTAAAAAAGTCTAGAATTTTTTTCCCCTTTCACACTTGAAGTCATTGGATTCATCTCGATGAGATTATCACAATGTTATATTTTATCAGTACACTTTTTTGGTACCAAAAATTTTACTCTAGTGTGCAAAGGTAATCATTGGATTCATCTTGACAAGGTGATCACAATGGTACCATTTCTTGGTACACTTTTTTTTAGGGTCAAAACCCTCATAGGGTTTGTTTATGGTAAGTCCTTTAACTTGAGAAAGAAAAGGGGCACGAAAAAATCCTAAGACTCCTGTTGTTGATGACATGGAATCTGGAACTTCAGATCTAGTGATTTCTCAACTTCAAGAGGACATAAAAAACTTGGTGAGAAATGATTAATTTTTTTTAGTCCAAGATGATTTTTTAAGATGCACAACATGATTAATGGAGTTCAAAATGAATTATAGTATATCACTATGTAATTGGATACCCTCACATCTTAGTTTTAGCCTAATAACCCTCCACTTCAACATTCAAATTCTCTTCTCAACAATTCCCATGTTGGTTTGAAATTGATGTTGCCAAAAGTGGACATGTGTAAGTTCAATGGTAATGATCCTCTCACTTGGATTAACCAAATTGAGAATTTATTTGAGCTACATCAAACCCCTAGTTCTCAGAGGGTGATGGTGGCATCCCTATATATGAAACTTGAGAAATTCATTTGATATAGTTGGTTATGTTCTCAAAAGAAAAAGAAAGGTGCTCCTATTACATGGACTATTTTTATTGAGGAGTTGATAGATCATTATCAGAATAATGTCTTTTAGAACTATTTCAACCAATTATCCAAGCTATGACAAATATGACTTGTGAAGGATTATATTCATCAATTTTAGAATCTCTTTTTACGAGTGGAAAATATCATTGAGAGAAATTTGATGGATCTATTTTTGGGTGGCCTCAAAGATAGCATCCAATACAAGGTTTGAATGTTTATCCCAACATCTATATCATAAGCTATCCCTAAGGCACACATGATAGAATAAAAAGAGATGGTCAAAAGGAAAACTTTCAGTACTAGTCATGATCATAGCTTTCCATCACCATCATTTTCATAGCCCACCAGATTAACACAATGAAAAATTAAAAAAATGAGCCAAAGATTTGTGTTATGGTTGTGACAACAAATGGAGCAAAGACCATCATTATGATGAAAAGAAGTTATTTTACATCAAAGGTGCCAATGATGATGAAGATGATGTATAAGTACATGATGTAGATGCAAAAGTTCTTGAGGAGGAATCTATAGACTCTTAGCCTACTATTTCACACCATACTTTGTCAGGTATTAGTACTCCCCAAACTCTTAAGGTGATGGGTTTCTTTAAGAAATAGAAGGTCACTATCTTGATTGATTCTAGGATCACACACAACTTCATCCATAGTAAGTTGGCTGCTCATTTGAAATGTTCATATATCCATCTACATAATTTTAGTTTATGATTGTAGATGGTGGTATTGTCATTTATTCAATAAAATGTCATAGTATTAAGTTGGCTATGGGAGACTACTTATTGGATTCTCCTATGTTTTCTATTCTGATGGGTGGAGATGATATTGTTCTAGGAGTCTAGTGGCTCACCACTTTGAGCACTATTGAGATAAATTTTCAAGAATTATTCATGAATTTTCATTCTAAAGAAAGGACAATTGAGCTAAGAGGATTAAAGGCTAAATCTACCTAACTTCTTAGCTTCTATCAAATGACAAAGATTCTCTGTAAGGGTGTTGATGGTTTTTTAGCTCGCTTATTTTCTATGGAAGTATATCCAACTCAACAATCTCCACCTCTTGATATACAAAAAATAATTGATGCTCATTCCATTATTTTTAGAGACATGCCAAAAGGACTTCCACCTAGCCACACACATGATCATGTTATCACACTTATTCTTGGTAGTACACCACCCAACATCAGGCCATACAGGTAATCCTATACCCAAAAAAGTGAAATTGAAAAGATGGTACAAGAGATGTTGGATGCAGGAATCATTCACCATAGCCAAAGTGAATACTCTTCACTATTTGTTATGGTGAGAAAGAAAGATGACACTTGGAGGATGTGCCCTGACTATAGAGAACTCAACAAGTACACTATCAAAGATAAGTTTCCAATTCTTATCATTGATTTTTTTATAGATGAATTGAATTCTACTATTTATTTTACCAAGTTAGATCTATGTTTTGGGTATCATCAAGTTAAGATCTGTGATGAATACATATCCAAAACTGCTTTCAAGACTCATGAGGTCCATTATGAGTTTTTGGTTATGCCTTTTAGCCTAAAAAATGCACCATTTACTTTTCAAAGTTTGATTAATACTATTTTTAAGCCATTTTTGGGGAAATTTATTTTGTTATTCTTTGATGATATCCTCATTTATAGTAAAATTTGGGAAAACCATTTGTAACATATGAAATAGGTACTATCTATTTTGAAGAAAAACCAATCATATGGCAAACCTTCCAAATGTACTTTTGGGGTTGGTGAGGTTGAATATTTAGGTCATTTTGTGTCTTTGAAGGAGTGAAAGTGGATCCTAAAAAAATCCAAGCAATGGTGGACTGGCCAATTCCTAAGACACTCAAGCAACTTTAGGGATTTTTGTGGCTTACTGATTACTATTACAAATTTGTAAGAAAAATTATGGTAATATTATAGACCCACTTACTCCTTTGTTAAATATAGACTCCTTTTAGTGGACTCATGTAGCTACCTAGGAATTTGAATAATTAAAATTATTTATGTGCACTACTCTAGTATTGGCCACTCCTAATTTTTCTAAGACTTTTGTGGTTGAATGTGGTGCATTTGGGTATGGTATGGGTTCTATACTCATGTAAGAAGGTAGACCACTAGAATTTGAAAGTCATCAACTCAAGGGTAAAACTTAGCACAAGCCCATCTATGAGAAGGAAATGATGGAAATTTTGCATGTAGTTAAACAATTGAGACATTATTTGATGGGTCATCACTTTCAGGTAAAAACTGATCATGATAGTCTTAAATATTTTTTAAAACAAAGGTTTTCATTTGAAGAACAATAGAAATGGGTAACTAAGTTGCTAGGCTATGATTTTGAAATAGTCTACAAAAAAGGCAAGGACAATGTGGTGGCAGATACACTATCTAGAAAAGATGAATTAGTTGAGGCATTGTTATGTGCCATAACCATTTTGTAGGTAGATTTCCTAGAGGAAGCATGATCAAAATGGGAACATGATAATACTACTCATGATTTTATTCAAAATATTCAACAAGGTTTAGATGGATTTGAAAAATTCAAATGGAAAGGTAATGCATTATGGTACAAAAATAGATTGTACCTATGTAAAAATTATCTTCTTAAACAAAAATCCTTCAAGAACTTCATGCAACTCCAATTGGGGGTCATTTAGGATTTTTGAAAACCTATCATAGGATCAAGCAAGATTTGTTTTGGGAAGGTCTCAAGGGGGATGTCCATAAATATGTGCCTGAATGTATGATTTTTCAACAAAACAATGGGAAAACCATCAAAGCTCTAGGTCTTTTATAACTTTTATCTATCCCTAGCTAGCATTTGGAAGAGGTATATATGGATTTCATTATAAGGTTACCAAGATCTGATGGTCAAAATGTTATCACGGTTATTGTAGATCATCTCAATAAGTATGCTCATTTTTGTTCATTATCCCAACCATTTATTGTTAGTATAGTAGCTTATGCTTTTCTCAATATAGTTTAGAAACTGCATATGACCCATAAGATCATTGTCAGTGATAAAGATCCTAATTTTACTTGTAATTTTTGGACTAAGTTATTTACATGTTTAGGAACTTAATTGGCTCATACTTCATCTTATCATCCTAAATTTGATGGACAAAATGAAGTATTCAATAAATTTATAGAAGGATATCTCCATTATTTTGTTTCTGATAAATAGGATAAATGGGTCCATTGGCTACCACTTGCTGAATGGTGGTATAATAATTTTGTTCATAGTTCTTCCAAAATGTCTCCATTGTGGCACTATATGGATAACACCCTCCATCCATCACTTCAACCTTGAAGGTCCATCTTATGGTTCATGGATTTGAATAACATATTCACCATCGATAGGAGGTCCTTGTAAGTTTGCATGAAAATTTAGCTATGGCCTAGAATTGCATAAAGTAACAAGAAAATCAACATAGAAGTGAGAGGAATTTTGGCATTGGTAATTAGGTCTTTATTTACTTATAGCCATACCAACAAATGTCATTTAAGCAATAATAAAAGGATAACAAGTTGTCCCCTAAGTATTATGTGCCTTATCAGATCTTGTAGAAAATTGGCAGTGTGGCCTACAAGTTAGATTTTCTTTCATTCACTCGCATACATATAGTATTGCATGTATCATGCCTTAAGAAAGTCATTGGACACAAAGTTACCATTAAAATAGAATTACCAAAATTAGATGAGGAAGGTAGATTTATTCTTGATCTTGAGGTGATCCTTTAATAACGCACCAAGCAACTTCATTCTAGAGAAATTACAGAATACCTAATCAAATGGAAGAATCTACCATGTGAAGATGCCATTTGGGAGGATGAAGCATTTGTGAAACAACATCCATATTTGCCACAAATTTGAGGACAACATTATTTTGAAGGGGAAGGGCTTATTATGCCCTTAACCATTAGTGTGTCTAGGGATATGTGTGGCTAACTTGTGGCTTACATACCTCTTTTATTTACTTATTACATTTCTCTATGTTCTTAGATAGGTTAGCCTATGTAATAACCTTGGATAAGTAGACTATATTTAGGAGGTAGTGGTTAGTCTTTAATCATCATGTGAATTAGTCTTTTATTAGTGCATTATTGTGGAGGTTTCCCCCTCGAGGTGCCTTTGCTATATTATCTAGTATTTTGTTTGGTTATCAATTATCACTATGTAATCTCTCATATTTTCTTATTTTATGTAATATAAAATCATTCTTTGTGAATATCTAAGTAATTTCATTACACCAAAGGACCCCTATATATTTTCATGTTTATCTAAGAGACACATGGGAGGTGAAATAATAATTATATAAGTGATTTATATATATCCATTCACTTCATGTTTCTAACCATTTTACAAGCATGAATCTTTCAATAGCATGAGCTAACCTATTACTATGCTAGGATTTAAGGACTCATTTAGAGAATCAAGAATCTCATGTAGGTGACTATGCATATTTGAACATTATTCTCCGTATTTTTGAGTTTCCCCTAAGGTTATTATCACTATTTCATACTTGGATTGATTCAAATATTTTATTGATATCATGTTCTTACCCTTTTACCATCATTGTGCTATAGGGCTATAATTTCAAAGTTCACTTTGAGTTAAATGCCATTATAGTTTATTGAGTGTTTATATCAAGAACTTGACTGATTTGAAAACCATTCCACCATCAATAGCTCAACATTTTCTTGAATTAAAATGTTTATTATAGGCCTAGGATACAAGAATGAAGCCACTAATCTCGCACAAATTTCATGAACTTCTACTAAAAAGTGACATTGTACAAGGCAGGATTCCCTTTCATATAAGTTAAGGTAAAACTTCTCAATTGTAACTTTCTCAACCTATGAACATGGACCTAGGTTTATCTGCATATAATGGCCTCACCATTATCTCAATGATAATTTATATGTTCTTAGACTTAATTGAAGGTCTCAATTGAGTTCAAACACTTTAATTTTAACATTACTATATCTCATTTATATTGACTCTCAAACCATATTGAAGACTACTTATAGGTGTTACTATATGTAGGATAATGTATGTTAAATTGGTTTTCATAACCAATATCTAATCCTTATATAGATCAGTCTTATTTGTTACACCTTGAGAGTATCTTGAAATATTTAAACCTTCTTGCTTCATCAACATGACTAATCAAGGCTTAGTTTACCTTGACTATAGGTGATAGTCACAAGGAGATCTGACTGTGTGTGTATATTAAAACTTTTACTCCATCAATGCTAATTTTGAGACTAAACCTTTAAAGGAGAAACTAATCATAATTAAATGAGATATTTAACATAACATATCACCTTTGTTCTAAATATCAATACATGAATATAAGCTTTGTAATTTTGAAAATAATGTTCTATAGTCCAATAGTGCTCATTTCTATCACAATGAGGGCAACCATTCTAGCCTCTTCACCTTCACATGTGAAAAATTAGTTGAATATAAAATTAAAATTATTTTCATACCCTCTAAGATCATGTACACCACTGGGTTTTCTTATATCAATGGAATCAAAACATATAATTGAATCCATTGGGGATGTGCAGGCAATCTCAAGTCACTAACATTCTTAGTGATGGTTCATTAAGCACAAGCCACCAAAATTGTGAATATTGACATGAAATGGAATTAAAAAGGGATTACTATAACCCACTAGGTACACTATCTTAAAATATATCCATCATATCCATACTAAGGGAAAATTGATTGACCTTGTCTAAGCTACCCAAGAGAATAGTGAGAGAGAGAGGTTAGTTTTACTCTATTTTAGATCTATCAAATCTTATTGAACATAGATATGACTTGTGTGGATATAAAAGGATCCTATTGGAGCCTTAACATATACTAGTTATGTTAATTTATTGTCATCGATGTCTCTAAGTTAGCCAAGAGTGTCTATGAGGTGTCAAGTATGTTATTAGGTCAATGACAAAGTGTGCCTTAGTGATCATGCAAGGACCTTACAATGTTTGGTTAGGAAAGATGATGGATGTTGATGATTTTTTGACCATGTTTGAGGGGTCATATTGGGTGTAATGAGTTCTCTGTGTACTTGTGGAAGTGAAAGGAATCCATCTAAGTAGTCTTATGAAGGTCTAGGTTATCCTAGTCACCTTGGGAGAGTTTCCTAGTTAAGCAGATTGATGACATCATCATTCATATGTGTGAAGGTGTCAAAATAAAGTGGTCACGTGGGTCTATTAATTTTTGTGCCTATAACATGTTTTTTAAATTTCATACCTTGACAAGATGTCTATCAAAATTTATGATAGTGCAAAGTTTCTCTCCCAAGCTGATTTCATCAATTTCCATAGTCAATTTTGCATTTTTTAGTGACCGTTGGAATTCAAATATTTGAATTTATAAAATAAAACTAGTCTTAAATGTTTTTCCTATAAATTTTTATGATGGATTAAAAATAAAAGTGCTAGATAACTTTAAGGGCAATCCAAGAAAAATTATTTTGAGTTTTGACTGGTCATATAATTGCATTTATTATGGTTCAAAGTTGACTGAGGGTTTGACTTTATTCTACAAATGACATGAAAAGGATGTTTGATTTTTTTTTTATGTTGTTTGGATGTTTCATATTGAATTATCTATTGGATATTTTTTTAACTCCTTGAGGATCATCTATATGGATTTTAGAGGTTTGACCAACTCATATTCAATATGAACCATTTCTTGTAAGTTGATATTTGTTCATTCATGATGTTTTCATGTACAAGGCAAATGATTAAAAGGTTTTACATATGCAAAATTGTGTAGTGATAAATTTTATTAATTTAGGATGTATTAGGAGTCATATGGCATGGCCTTATGTGCTTTGAACTAGTTTTGTGTTTCTATTTTTTCTTGATGAAGTGTTAAAAGGATGAATAGGTCTCCATAGATGTAAAAGGGCTACTTAGGCCTAATTGAAAGGTGTTGTTTCTTAAGCGTGATGTATCAAATCTATGTTCAACCTATGAATGTGGTGTTTATCTTTTTTAAGTGATATAGAAGCCTTAATGGTTAAGGAATATCTTGTGGCCAACCAAGAAGGTGGTGATCATATAGGCTCTATAAATAATGAAATCAAAGATGAAGGTTTCTAGAGTGAATGTGTGAAGAATAGAGAAGTGTGAGTAAGCTTGGTAGATAGATTTAAGAGTATATAAATGTGAGGGATATGTGTGTGACCTAGTCATCATATTTTTGATATTGTAATAGTGTTTTACAAGGTTTATTATTGAGGATGAGAAAAAAAGTGTAGAGTGATCCAAAAGGTTGTTTTGGATGCATTGCGTGCATGTGAAGGCTTGAGAAAGTGTAAAGGGTTTGTGAGAGTTTTTATTCACTATTTCTCCATCGTATTGGAAGGAAATCAAATATATGGAGGTGTTGATATTAGAAGGTGTTGTGTGGGTGCTTAACATCTAGGGACAATGGGTACTTGTCCATGTTTAAGTATTGGTGATCTTTGTGAAGTGGATGCTTCACTAAAGTATCTTATTTGTGATCCTTATAAGACTGTATTCCATGTTTTTATCAGATTGAGAGTGATTTTTATCCCCCATGAGGGTTTCCCACATAACTCATGTGTTATGTGATTTGATCTTGCATTTTTTTCCTTATTCATTACAATGAATGGTTTCTATGATTCATGAATTCTTATGTTGAATGGTTAAGAGTTTAAAGAATTAGAATTTAAGTTGATTTTCTTGCATCACTAATTCACCCCCCTCTTAGTGAGTATACCTCTAATAATTGGTATCAGAGTCATACCTTTTTTACAATTTTAACCCATTAAAGGTGATCAAAGGTACTATAGGTAGCCATCAAATGAAAGGTGGTTTCTTTACTAAGTAAGAACCAATGTTCAATGGATCCAACTATGATTTTTGGAGTGCAAGGATGAAGACCTACATCATTTCTCTAGGTTTTGACATTTGATAATTTATTATGGATGGGTATTTTACACCCCCTACTCCTCTAACTAGTGCAGTTGATAAGAAGTTGAGTGAGAACAATTATAAATCTATGAATGATATCATTTATGACCTATTAGAGGCTAATTTAACTAAGGTAATTCATTTAAAGTATACCCAATAAAATTGGGATAAATTATAGATCATCTATGAAGGGGATTCAAAGGTTAAGTTGGCTAAATTATAGACCTATTGAAGGCAATTTAAGGGCCTCAAACTAAAGGAAGAAGATACTATAGCATCCTATATTCTAAGGGTTGATGAGGTGGTGAGCATGATCAGAGGTCTTGGAGAGTATATTGAAGAAGCTACTGTAGTATAAAAATTATAAAGGTTTCTCACCCTCAAGTTTGATTAAAAAATTTCTTTTGTAAAAGAAATTCATGATCTCACCAAGATGAAGATGAATGAATTGCATGGAATTATTGATTCTTAAGAGATGAGAGTCAATAAGTAAAACCCACCAAAGAAGGAATCATCCTTCAAAGTGATCAAAGAGAGAAAAGGCAAGAAGATCAAGTTAAGTCTTTCAAACTTTGATCTTAATGAAGATCAACTTGAATCCATGATTGTAAGAAAATTGATTATAGGATTAGGTAATTATGAAGGGAAGCTTCCTTTTAAATATTTTTCATGTGGTAAAGTTGGTCATTTTATAGCTAAGTGCCAAGATAGAGGCAAGTTTGAATACAAGAAATCTCATGAGGATGAGCACAAGAAATCTGAGGGTCCTAATAAGTAAAAAAAAATCAATAGAATAAATGGAAAGAAAGAGTCATATAAAGTTATTAAGAGTATTTACCATGAAAAAGATAATAAATCATCTATTGAAGAAGAATAAAACACATCAAATAGTGAAAATTCATCTCATGATAAGAACAATGAGATGATATTGATGGCTCTTGAGGATGATGAAGGTGCATGCTCTTGAGGTAGAGATCTCTTTGGTGGAGATACATCAGAGGAAGAAGATGAGAAAGTCACTCCTGAATAAAATATCTGAATACCTTGGGAGAGTTAAATCTTTTACAAGGTAAGAATAGAAATCAAACATACTTAATCAAGACCTATGAGGAGAAAATTGGCTTCTTTAAAGAAAGGTTTAGAAATGAAGTCAAAGAGCATGATGATATCACTCAACATATTGAAACTCAATTTTGTACCCTTGCTGAAGAGGTAAATAGTAAGGATGAAGAATGTGTCAAATATAAATCAAACATGGAATCTTTGTAGGTGAAACTAGATCAAGATATGAGTAATCTTGAAACATATCAAAATTTAGAGAAAATTACAGTTGATCTTAATGACATATTGATTAGTCAAAAGGTATCAAATGACAATTTGGGCCTAGGGTTACATGAAGTTGTTCAAAAAGTTAATAATATTGAGAAGAAAGTGATGATAGATTAGAAGACTAATCATGTTAAGAAGAGTGTTAGTAAAAACAAGAAGAATGTCAATATGAATAAGAATGATAACTTCAAAATCTATAAAAGTTCAAATCAAATCAAGGAACCCAATTCAATAAGGTGTGATAACTCCTTCAATGTTTACTATTATTCTTGTCACTAGTTTGATCATAGGATCATTGATTGTAAATTAAAAACTCTTAGTAAGAGATTTTCATGGAATTATGAGCAAGATAATGACAATAATGAGGAATATAATCACTCAATATAGTAAACCAGTCCACAAGGAAAGCATGACATCTTATGATATACGTGACAAGGGATTGGTCATATTTCAAGGTCTTAAAATGCATTCATTAGGAAATCAAATGATCAGGTGCATGAATGGGATAATGAAACTTTAATGAGTCATCATGTAACCCATATAAAAGGTATGAAAAATCAAATAAACTTCATTTGTTTCAAATGTCAAGAGATAGGTCACATATCAAGGTTCTACAAGAATGGTTAGAATTCTACTTCAAAGAATGTCAACCCTAACATGAATAAAAGGATCCATAATGAATGGATACCCAAGGAGGTGAATGAAAAATAAGTTCAAAATGGATATTTTGTCATCATATAACATTGTACAAGTTCAAGTGTCAAAGAGAAAGTCTTATCTGCCCATGTAGACAAAATAATCAAGCAAGATTCTAAGTTTGAAGGAAAGATAAGGTTAAGGACTCAGTCAAAGTCACTTTGATGATGAATCAAGACTGCAAGCCAAGAGATAGCATGGATATGTGGGAGTCTCCTATGTTTTGGGACCTTTAGTTTCTCTATGATAAGTGGGTGTTTTTATCTATGTTTCTTAGGAGACATATTTTATATGTAGAAGTAAGTGTGTGTGTTCTAGGTGATATATAAGAGGCTATAATCAGTACAGAGGTATAAATATTTATTTATTGGTCTTTAATACCAAAGATTTTATGGTAAAAAATTGATGATATTATGTTACCAATCCT
Organism: Torreya grandis; assembly: GCA_037957365.1. Taxonomy (NCBI): domain Eukaryota; kingdom Viridiplantae; phylum Streptophyta; class Pinopsida; order Cupressales; family Taxaceae; genus Torreya; species Torreya grandis. Next base: position 2,362,797 of record JARHVA010001464.1, on the reverse strand, counting down.
TATATTGATCATAGAAGGTCATTGGTTAAGGGGGAACAACAAGTTCATGAGCTTGCTACAGAGGTTAGTGTTAACATTTTGGCCTCACAAGCCAAATGTCAACCCTTATCATTTGAAAATCTTTATGGTCTTTATTTTATCTTTATTTTTATGCCTCATAGTGCCCTTGTTTAAGGGAAAAATGACTAACATAAGCTAAAAAACTAGACCATCATTTAGACATATTGTAGGAATAATTTAGTGGAATGATGACATGAATAGGGATGTCAAATTAAAGATATGGAAAATAGTCATTGGAATTAAATTTTTATAAGGATTAACATGGATCTAAAAAAGTTTTAAAGATCTTAGGAGCTCAGATAAGATCTAATAGTGTACATTGACTTATAAGGCCACAGGGCCCTAAAGATCCAATTGTGTGCATTCGATCATGCAACCATAGATCAATGGAAAGAATCAAGTAAAAATATAAATGGTACAAATTTTATCAATCTAAAGGAGATATATAGCATACATTTAATCAGACCAAGGATATTAATGGTGCATGTTGAGTCAAAAAGTCAAGGAGCTCAAATTGAATGTGAAGTAACCACATGGTGCAAGTGTGAAGGTAGATGAAGCTGATAATATGATCTTGAAGATAAATAATAATATTAAAATCTAACCATAGATATATATTCAATGATGAAGGTTGAAACTAGTATACTCTTGAGGAAATCAACGAGGAAGATCTGATCAAATGGGATGGCGACACATGTCCAAAACTAACAGTGTAGTGTGGTCAAGCTATTGTCATGAAATATAGAGTGTGTTCTGTAATGCATCCTAATCAGTTAAGATCATTTAAATAATATCAATGTAGGGAGAAGTGGGAAAAATATTTTTGTGACTATTATAACTATTTTCCAAGGTGGTTTTAGTGAATTAAAAACTTTCAAGGAGCATAAATGTAGAAAGAAAATAGACTAAAAACATTGGCATGGTAGTTTTAAATATTGTTCTAAGTGAAAGTGATATCATTAATGATCCCTTCAGTGCCAAATTCTTCCCTCTCTATATTTTCTTTCTTCCTATAAATGTAGGCATGAAACTCTTGATTGTCATCCCTCAACTGGGTATAACAAACCTCTACTAAAATTACTTTGTAAACTCTTTTGAAGCAATATAAGACAATTTTAGATTCCAATTCAATGCTAAGTTTACTTCATTTAATATTTATTTATAGAATTTATGTTGTCTATTTATCACATATAGGTCCTTCATGTACCTTAATTTAAGACTATTAGTTTCTAGTAGGTTGTGTGAAGTGTTAAATAATGAGGTTCCTCTTGAAGTGTCATAAGTTCATAGTATCTTATATAGACCTATCTCTTTTTATCATTCAAGTTGAAGGTATCTTTTCAACCTTTATACAAAATACTCATGTTTGGAATCCTATCATAGAATATGATCAATCCTTGTCCCCATTAGATTTATTAGTATTCAAGAAAGTGTCCAAGTTGAGAGTGGATCATTAAACATTTGGTATATCACCACACTTAAAGAAAGTTTTCATTCATATATTTTATCCCCTTTTCATTCCATTATATTTATTTTTATGAAAAGATATTTAATTTTTCATATCTGAGGAGCTATCCTCATTAAAAACCCTTTAGGTGTAACCCAAAATTAAGTAACCAAAACCTAGGGTCATTCCCATGTTGGACTAGGTTTGAGATTAGGACTTGAAAATTTCTAATTTCAAATAGGGTGCACCCTAAGTCTCTAACAATTTTGGCATGCCTAGTGGGACCTCAATCAAAGCATCTAGACATCATCTTGGGATAAATTGGCAATGTGGGAGAACACTTGAAATTCTTTGAGTAGTCATCAATAGATTAGAGGGAAAATTCATGCACCAAATATCTAATAGGTCTAATTCAAAAGGTAAGAAAGTTAGTTCATTGAATTACCTTTGGATATTACAAGGAAGAAAAGGGTATCATTTTCTAACCCTAACCTATCACCCCCTAATTCTCCCACATCTCCAAAATATACAAATTTTTCTCATACTCAATCCACTAAAAGTCCACCAAAGCAAATATAAATAACAAGGCCTAGATTTTAATATTTTGTACCCTTAAATGGTGGTATCCATCTTAACCTTCAACAACATGATGATATCCTTGTTTCCTCTTTGAATAAACTACCATACTTTATAGGAGAAAACTCTACCACTCCTATAGATCACATAGCTGATATTGCAAACCTATGTTCATTGCATAAAATTATGCAAGAGAATATATCCATGAAACTACTAGCCACATATTTGCATGACAAAGCCCTACAATGGTATATGGGTCTAGATCCTACTTCAATCAATAATTGGGATGAGATTGGTGAGTGCCTATGTAATCATTTTGAGGATATAAGTTACCATGTGTTACTTGTTTAATAACTCACCTTAATTAAGAGGGCTTCCCAAGAATCTATTATTGATTTCAACTATAGATTACAAACAAATTGGGATAGGGTCCCTATCATCATTAAGCCCAAACCTAATTATACTTTTCTTTACTATTTGAGAGCATTGAATTTAGACATTGCAATCATTATCCAATCTTTGAGTGGGACAACTCTACCTGAGCCTTATGAGATATCTATAAGGGAAGAAATTATTTGATACAAGTAGGAAAACTCATTCCAAGACCTCTTATGCCACTTATTCTTGAGATTTAGCCAACCCCACCTACTATGTCTCCATTTCCCACTCTAAAAAATCAAGCTTAACTTGATGATAGTCAAGCAGATAAATTTGTAAATATGGAGAGCTTGTTGAAGGCATAAAAAAATAAGCTATTGGCTATAGAGAGACAACAAAAGACTTCATATAGTCCATACCAACGTCCCTTCCAAGCCTAATACCCTGCTTAATCCTACAATATACCCCCTTATCCATCAAATCAACAAGACCAAGGCCAAATTACTCAAGGTAAATCTTATAATAGTTATAACCCCACTGCTACAAGTACCTTGAGAGCCTTGGTCCCCACACAAAACAACTTTTCACAAGAGGTTCAATGGTAATTATGAGGGTAGTATAATAATATGGTGATGGATACAAGTGGATAAATGTATTATGATCCTATTTGGAAAATTTATCCTTCATTCCAAGGCCATAACACAATTCCTCCTCCACCACAAGGCCCCCCAATGAACCAGGATAACTTGCCTTTCATAAAATCATCACAAGCTCAAATTAAATAGCAAAGGAACACGGGTAAGGCACAAACTAACACCATGTTCATAAACTTTCAATAAGGGTAGCATATGTTATAGCATGTGGCAATAAAAATGGGGTAGACTGCACAAAGGGTAGATGAATCAATTTTATCCCAAATAAGAGCTAAGAAGAGGATGTTAAATGTCAATTTTGGGTAGGCTAATGCTTCTTCAACACCTCCAAACATTATTTAGCATCCTACAACTTCAAATATAGCTACTAAAGCTCCTATAACTAAACAAATACCTCAACATCATGGACAATAGTAGAAGCCTCCTTTTATTCCTCATGTTACTCAAATGCCAAGTGACACTTCTAATTCCAAGGTGAAATTCAAAGGTACCAGTATTCCTTTCAATATTATGGATCACATGAAAAATTCTAATGTCACTATGTCAATGTATGATGCTCTATCTATCTTATGACATAAAGAGATCCTTTAGTAAGGTTTATCCAATCTTTATCATGTGAACAAGATAAATGATAAGGTGAACATTATTTTTATAAATTGTAGTCAGCTTAGTCAAGTTCAAGTTTATAATGTTTTTTATCCCCCTAAAGTTTTCAATCCCCCTCTATTTCATTTTTCAGTCATCATAGATGACTATTTAGTGCACAATTGTATGATAGATTTAGGTGCTTTAACCTCAGTTATGCCTGAAGCCATAACATAAAATCTTAAGATTAAGTATGTGCTTAATAAAAAAGGTGTTCTCTAGTTGGATGGTGTATGAAACTATAATTTCATGATGTACATGAAATAATCCTAGATTGGATAAGATAAAGTGCACCTAAACTTCCAATTGGGTATACACTTGTTAAGTAAGAACATGACCAATATGGGGATCTACTAGACCCGATTAGGAGATCACATGTATCACTTGTCACAACATATCATGCTAGGAAGGGTTCCAAAGCCTATAGTCTAAAATAATCACAAAACAACCTAAAATATTACCATGAATTGACATTTAACTTATGCTAATAAATAATAAAGTAAACTAATCTAGTGTGCACCAAAGCTTGTGGCATAATGTGAGGGGTTAGATGAAAAGAAATTAAATATGTATAGGGAACTTCAAATAAATTAAGTATGAGTAACACCTAATACATAGAATATGAAGAGTAATATTATTGAAGTGAACACTTATGATACTTCTATCTACTCAAAAAGAGGAGAACATAATTAGAATATACTTACCTGAATGTGAACCCATCATGATTCAATCTCTCCCTTAGCCAATGGGGCTTCATAAGAGGTTGTTGTGGTTCATAAGGATCACTTTGTTAGGCCAAAGCATTCAAGACCTATATACAAGACTAGATTCTCCAAATAAGAAACCTAAGCTAAGACTCCTCAAGTAGAATGGTGGAAGAGTACATTGTGAAGAAGCGTGAGTGAATCATAACTATTTATTTTATTCTCTATATAATAATGACTAAAATGACCTTGCATATATAAGACTATCTCACCTAAAAATCATTTAAACATGTCAATTGTGTTAGGTCGATCGGGTCAGCCTAGTACATTCGTAGGCTAATGCCTAAATTTTGCATTAGATTAGTTAAAAGGCTAAGAAACCAAAAGAGCTAAAGTGACCCAAGTATACACTAGGTCGACCAGGTCGACCTAGTGTGCTAGACATGTCAAAATGGTAACAAGGAAGGATAATAAGTATAGAAAGAGGAAAAGACCAAAGGAATGTCCAAGGGAAGAGAAAAAACTTAGGGAAAGGTTGTAAGAACTAGTTAGATTGGAAAGAATGTGGAAATAAGGGACAAAAGTCTTGCAAAGCACCAAAGGTCTACCCACCCCTTTCCTATTGCACCCCTTAAAACATTCACTCAAATATATTGAGTCACGGTGGGTTCTTACAAGATGTAAAGTGTTAGTATTTGATAAAATTTAAAAATATTATGTGTATACATATGCCCCACTGAAATCTCCTCATGTGTCACTAAGGTATAATAGAGGATGGTCCTTCGATAAAGAACATACAGACACATGCAACCCTAATGCTAAAAAAAAGTTGCAGTATTTTAAAAAGCATAAAATAACCAAAAGTAAATGATTGAAAGGGAAACTAATCTAAAAAATAAAAGTAAATAACTAAAAATTAAAACTAATTCATACCTTTACTTATATTTTATCGTGGTATGGTTTTCAGTTGTGTTTCTAGTTTTGATTATGTAGGGTGTAGAGACTACTTTTGACAAACCCATAAATACAAAACTAAGGAGCAAAATAAAATAAACATAAGAAAATCCAAGATAATTGGTGCTATGTGGATGGGATGTATTTGGGAATTTGGCAAGTTGGGTGACAAGTGCTATGTTAGACCAAATGACCAAGTCAGACAAGAATAAAGTGGGTAACTAAAAATCTAAGGCTAATAAAGACTAAAAAAATCAAATAAGTAAACCTCAAGGAAGAAAAGGTAAACTCACCAACTCAAACCAAGGATACATGTTTAAAAAGGAATGATAATCAGGCCAAATCAATGGTAAAAAGAAAAAGAAAATGGTAAAACAACATTGATGATTGATCAATAACAATCCACATCTCACTCAACAATGGAAAATGGTCCATAAAAGGGAAAACAACATTGATGAGTGAGCAGTAACAATCTACATCTCACTTAATAATGGAAAAAGGGTACAAACTCAGGTGTTGTAATAGTAGAACAATAAAATCATGATAAATGGTAAAAGAAAAGTAAAGTAAGTTAATTGAATGTAAAATGAGGTGAAGAAAATGATCTAAAGTTTCTCAAAACATATTGTTTTTCATATAAAGAGAGATAAAACTAAAAAAAAATATTGCTAGCATGTTTTTTAAGAAATGAAGAAGAAGGAATTTAGAAGAAAAGGGAAAACAGATTTGGAATCACAATTTGTCTATCAAGGTGGAGATGAAATGGGTGGAGGGGAGAATTAAGGAAAAACCAGGGTAGAGATAACTCTTCATCAAATTCAATACACTAAAATTAGGTTTGTCAAAATAAGAGGACTGTCTACCTTAAGGAATCTAAAGAACTTATCTTAGCTACACAAGTCTTGGGTAAACAAATGGAGTATATATATTATCCCATGAATGTTATATGAATGAAAATTAAAATGGACCTACCTCCCCATGATGTGTTCCCCATTCTTCAAAACCCCTTATAGAGCTGTCGATCTACTACGAAGATTAGGTACTTGCATGATAAAGTAGGTAGCACCATATATTTTTTGAATTCCCCTAGTCCAATCTACTGGCCTACCACACCCCAAAGGACTTTGACTCTATTTGAAGCCAACTATGTATTTTGAGATTTGATTGAGATGTGCTTGTAATCACATCTTTTGGTGTGAATTTTGAATTTTGAGATTTGTATGTTGCCTTTTAGATATCATTGCCTTTTGTTTCAAATTATTTAGCTTTTAACTTTCTTGATGGATTTTTTAAGATTCCTCCTCTATATTGATTTGGAAAACCAAACATGGGTGTTAAATATGACTCTCCTTTGAAAATTTTGGACAAGGTTTCTAAGAGAGAGAACATCAAATAGCATGGGGTCTAAGAGTCTCATAAATCTAGGTGAAATAAATGTGTTATCTTGACATAGAACTTGTTTTATCTAATGTGGAGATGAAAGGAATGGGAAATGAAGAGGAAATGACACATGAAACAATTTGAATTTCTTCAAATTTAAAAAAATTGTGATAAAGGGTAAAAAGAGGGATAAAATGATAGTAAAGTGTGATTCCTTATCATTAGAAAGAGTGAAGTGGAGGAAAAATGCTAGCATAGATTATTATGCATATTATATCTAATCAAATAAGTAAAAGCTAATGTTTAAGAACAAGGATCAATAATATGAAAAGAATGGTAATTTTATGAGGAGGTTCGGGTCCTATCTGTGATCTTAAAAAATAAATCTTAAAAGAGAGACCCATGAGGGTGATAATAAGCAAGAGAAAAGCAAAAGTGAGGGAGCCTTTTTACAAAGTACCTCACAAAATAAAAACCCAAAGGATGCCAAAAAAACATTGGCAAACAACAAAAAGAGAAGAAAATTAAGTAAATTATGGTGGTTTTATAAGGGATGCCAGGTCTTATCTATGGTTTTATAAAATAAATCACAAAATAAAAACCCAAGGGGAACCAAATCAAAATTGGTAAGTAGAAGCAGAATGAAAAATAAGATAATAAAGACTATGGTACATCAAGAAACCAAAAGACCAAAACAAGGGACTAAAGGTTTGTGAATAAGAGGGAACTAATGTAGAGGAAGAGACCCATGCTTAAGTAAGATTAAAAATATGTTAGAAAGATATAGATAAAAAGCATGATAAGAAGGAAATGATTAGGAAAAGTAATTTTTAAGGAATTGAGCATTAGTGGGCTCCTTGAAAACATGGCCTTCATTAGTTTGAATATGGTAAGGACTTGGACCAAGGATGTCTTTAACTAAATATGGGCCCCATAATTTTTGGGTGTATTTACCTTCTTTGTCATGGGTGTAGTCTAATATAAGGATAATATCACCAACATTAAATGTGCTGATTTTAACACGCTTTTTATGTTGTTGGGAAATGTGATCCTTATATTGGTGGTTATGATGCTATGAAGAGATATGAAGAGAAGAGATGAAGATATTATATGTCTAAATCAAGAGCAACTTTCATACCTAGTATAAGAGCTTCACATTTGGCCATATTGTTGGTGACATCAAATGTAAAGTGGAAAGCTAAGGGAATTATCTTTCCAAGAGGACTAGTGAGAATGCATCTTACCCTAGCTCCTTGAAGGCATTTAGCACCATCAAAGAGAAGGGTCCAAGTATCCTCATGCAAGTCAATAGTGATTTTAGGGGCTCCTCGATAACTACCTTTGGTTTAGTAATACCAGAGGAAGCAAGAGATTCATAAAATTGATTAGCTTCAAGATCAGTAGTAAAGCTATAAAAATAATCTTTAATAGAAATTGTTTGATTAAGACCTTCAATCTAAAAGATATCACCATCTAGAAGGTTATCTTGAATGGAAGAAATGGCTGGAATAGGAGCTATGGAAAGTTGGTCATCTATGAATTACCCTTTAACAAATATTTTCATGATGATGAGAAGATCGAATTCCATAATTAAGACCATCCACTTGCCAATTCTATCTCTAAGAATAAATTCTTTAGAGAAGAAATGATGAAGCGGCTCAAAATGAACTATGACATAAGTGGTTTGGTAAATGATGTAGTGATGAATCTTTTTATCTAGAAAATAGATAACATGCAAATCATGCTCAACTTTGGTATAACATGTTTTATAATCGATGAGACCTTAGCTAATATAGAAGATGGCATACTCCTTGCCTATATCATCCCATTGGGAAAGAATTTCCCCAAATAATATAGGTGTGGAAGAAGTATAAATAATCAAAGTTTTATCATTGGAAGGAGGACAATGTGTAGGTGGATGAATCAATGACTCTTTCATATTATTAAACACTTTTTGACATGGATCGATCCATTCCAAGGCTATACCATTCTTAAGAAGGGAATTAATGGATTGAATTTGATAATCCATATCAATAATAAATCATCCAATTGCCCCAAGTTTGCCTAAATAGGTACAAATTTTAGGAATAGAATGAGGAATAGGCATGTTGATAATATAATTAATCTTGGTTGGATCAACATCAATGCCACAATGAGAGACTAAGAATCCTAACAATTTTCTAGATGTAACTTTGAAGACACATTTCAAAGGATTAAGTTAGACTTTATATTTGATGAGATGGTTAAAATTGATGGAAAAATCAAAAAGACAATTTGTATGGTGTTTGGATTTGGAGATAAGATCATCTACATATGTTTTGACAATTTTATGGATGAGGTTGTGAAAGATATGTGTTATTTCACATTGGTAAGTGGCCCCAACATTTTTGACATCAAAGGGAATTTTAACATAACAATAGATTCCCCATTCTGCGGTGAAATTAGTCTTATGTTGGTCCTCAGTAGCTATATGAATCTGGTTGTATCCTGAGAAGCCATCCATAAGAGATAACATTTCATATCCAACCATGGAATTAATAATGGCATTTACTGAAGGTGAAGGAAAACTATCTTTAAGATAAGTAAGATTAAGATTACATAAATCAATGCTAATATAAATAACCATAGTGACCTTTTATTAAACATGAATAATATTGGAAACCCATTCACAATAATCCATAGGTTTAATAAATTTAGCATCAAGTAGTTTGATGATTTCCTTATGTCATAAGTTAGTAACTTTGGGAGGAAATTTGCATTACTTCTGATGCACAAGTTTGGTATCAGGAAAGGTGATGATGTTATGGACCACTATGGTAGGGTCAATGTTAGGAATGTCTTGGTAAGACCAAGAAAATGCATCTTGATACTTATAAAAAAATAGGATGAAATTATCATATTTAGAGGGTAAAATTTCTTTACAAACTATGATTGGTCAAGGGCACAAAGTAAAACCATATTCAACATGAGTTATTTATTCAATAAGCATGGCATTACCATCTTGAAATTAGTATGACATGTTGGGTAAAGATTAACTTGGACTAGTTTTGGGATCAATGCTAGTGATAAAGTTATTGAAGTGAGGAGTTTTAGTTTTAAAATTTCCATGTTTATGATGTTGCCAGGGGAATTGAGGTTCCTGAGCATAAAGTAGCTTGAGAATAGCTTTGTCACTTAGCAAAGTAGGAAAAGGACCATAATACTCAACATCTACTTCTAGATCTAAAATTTTGGTACCATGGAAATCATATTTAGAATGTATTTGATGGATATCGGTTGCCTTGGCATCAAGTTTCATTTCATGAGTAAAAGAATTAGATGAAGTAGAAGAGGTAGATGGAGTGTTGATGGGTTCTTATAAGAGAAGGATTAGATTCAATGGAAGGATCTAAAGGAGGTAAAGAATATGAAAGTATTTCTAGAGGTTTGGAAGGTATGACTTGTTCTACTACCTAAGGAAAATTAATAAGAGGAGGATTCACATGAATCATATAACCCTTAGGTTCTAAGTTAGTATCTATAGAAATGGTATGCACATCCTGATTAAAAGCATGAATTTGGGATAATGTCTTTTGATAATGTAAGACATCCAAGTATCTAAATTGAGCTTGGGCCATGATATAGTTTTCATAATATGTGGGATAAATTAGGCATGCTTGGTATTTAGGAGGATATTTAGAAGGTGAAATCCTAAGATTATTGAATTTTTGAGGAGACATGGAGAGAGGATCTTAAAATAATTTAGCCACTCCAAAATCATTTCAAGTAAAATCATATTCATGTAAATATGGCTCTTGGGAATTGCATGTAGGGGGGAAATCAGTAATCTCATCCATGAGAGGAATGGTAAAATATCTTGGAAAAAGAGAAGGAAGAAGCCATTCCAAAATATATGGAGGTAATTTGGTCATGTTACAAGTATGCTACAATTCATTGGGTTCATCATCATCAAAATCCACAAGAGTGACTTATAAATCAAGATTCATATTGATGAACTCAAGTAAAAGAGCATTATTAATTTTAGGGATCATAAGAAGATGATATTAAGGTTTAGGATTAGGTAATTGGATACTCTATGGGTTGGGATCAGCTTCATGTTTATAGCATTTTCTATTATATAGAAATTTAATTCATTGCCTATTGGAAGAAGTAATGGCCCTAATTCCATGAGTCCATGTACAACCAAGGAGTATGTTATAAGATAAAAGGAGATCAAGAACCATGAGTTTGGTCTAAATGGTCTTTGGACCAATAGTTAAGGGAAGCCATATACAACCAAGTGAATTTTGATTAGTCTTGTCAAAACCATGACAAGTAAGATGGGTTTGTTTAATATTACCTTTATTATAACCAAGTTTTTGAAAAGGCCATAAATAGGTAACATTAATACTATAACCCTCATCAACAAGAACTTTTCAAATAAGGGTGGTATTGATGGTTATTTTCATGAAGAGAGGTAGATCATCGACATGAAAGAGGATTTCATCATTAATCATGTCCTCTTCAAAGCATTAAATTAAAGTCTTAGAAGAAGGACATAGATTAAATGGTATTAATTTTAGTTGGTTGAGAATCAATAAAAGGTGGTTCTTCATCTAAAAATGATGGATCTTCCATCTCTTGGAGTTGTTGCATGAGGAATTTATGATGATAAGTTGAAGTGTGAACCAACTCCATAAGAATCATCTTACATGGCATAGAGTTAAGTTATTTAAGAAAATTTTAATGAGATTTAGAAGAATATCCATTAGGTTTAGAAGACAAATTAAACATTTGAGGAATAGATGTGGTTAGAGGATCTAAAAGAGGAAGTTGTTCCTTAGGTGCTTCTGATTCAATATTACTAGTGGTAGTATCTTTAAGAAATTATTCCTCCAAAGAAGGTTTCTTAGGCTTGGTAATATGATCTTTGTGATCTAGCTTTCAATGATAATTGACCTTAGCCATATTGACATATTGAGAGTTTTTAAAGTATTGGTCATAATCAGTGTCAATTGCGTAAACATCCTTAAAATTTAATTGATTATGGGAATAAGATTTTTGGTTATTGGATGTATAAGCTTTATAGTATTATTATTTTTGAGAAGAATTAGTATATTATTGATGATGATTTTTTATCATGGTCAAATGAATTACCAAGAATTTAAGAAATAACACATTTAGAAATCCTTCTATAAGGTTCATGAGAATGCCCAATGTTGGCATGAAACCAACAAAAGAGATTAGGATCATACCACTTAGGAGGAATGTTAGGATATATGAAAGGTTTAGAGGGTGGTAAAAATTGTCTCATTTGATGTACCAAAATAGGTATGTGAGATGGTAAAGGAATATCACTTTTAACAACTCCAAGTTTGGTTTGAGAAGTGTTAATAGTGATAGCATTAGATTTTTTAAAATATCCTTTAAGAAGTTTAGAACTAGGTTCAAATCACTTCATAAGAAAGTCATGTTGTTTACCTTGGTTAAGAGCTTCATTAAGAGTTTGAGGAGCAAAGGTTTGAACCTTGTATTGAAGAGTGGGAGTTAAAGCAGTAATAAAGAGTTTGAATAGGTTATCATCAGACATATTATGATCAACTTTATGAGCTAAAGATTTTCATCTTTTAATAAATTCATGAGCCAATTCATTAGGATATTTATAAATATTTATGAAATGGCCAAGACAATTTTCAAGAAGATCATTTTGTTGAAACTCTTTACCTAAAGGGTTGACTAAATCCTCAAATTGCCAAATATAATGTTGGGGTAATTGATTATACCATTCTAGTACATCACCAGTGAAATTTTTAACTCAAATATTAGTAGTAGCAAATGTATTAGTTTGGATCCACTTTTTTATAGAGATTACCAAAGGCTTTAAGAAATGAGGTGAGGTCTTTAGTCCCATAATATTTGATAGTTGGTGATATGTTATTGATGTCAATAGATACAATGAAGGGATATAAGGGATCATTTTGAATAGTTTGAAGCATTTGGTTATTCATAATTGGTTGAGGATTAACATTACCTGAGGCATCTATAAGAGGTGGAAGAATGTAGCTAAGATTAGCTTGAGGATGCATGATTGGAGGTTGATTATCCACATTCATCAAGTTTTGTTGAATTTAAATCATTTGATTGGTATTAGAGTTTTGCATAATGTTAATCTGTTGAATCACTTGGGCTAATAATTGGGTTGTATTAGGTTGTGGATTGGTGTTAGAAGGAGCACTCCCCAAAGTGGTGTTAGGAGGAGGATTATTAGAGGGAGGGTTATTAGTAGGATTGTTAAAGACATTTGTATCAATCACTCCCACATTAATTTGAAGATTTTGGGAGGTTTATTGGTAGGTGTAAAATGAATTGGATCCATCAAATTCATCTTGAGGTGTTATTTGAACAATGTTACAATTTGTAGATGGAGGAGAAGGAATACCCCAAGAGTGATGGTGATCTTAGGAGAAAAAGAAAGGGAGAAATGAACATTCCATATAAGATCAAAATGGATTAAGACTATCTAAAAAGATTCTGATAAGAGACCTCATTCTAACCAAAGGGAAATGAATAGGATGAAAATTAGAAGAGATAAAGGATTATATTGATAAATAGGGAAAGTAGGAAATATAACTAGGTTAACCAGATAGACCTGGGGTAAAAATAGGACCTGGAGACTATACTAGGTCAACCAGGTCAACCTAGTTTAAAAATAAGGATAGAAAATATGGTCTGAGATAGTACTTGGTGAAGTAGGTTGACCTAATACAGTAGATAGTGAAAAGTAAAATATTGATGATAGAATGGGAAATAGAATAAGATAATTTTGAAGCTAATCTAGGAAAGTAAATGTTGAAAGTAAATAAATAGTCAATCAAATTGATGTTGACCACTCTAATTGAAGCACACAAAGCAAAACCTTACACCAATGTTGGCTAATGAAATTTATTTCACACACAATTGATCAAAGAGCAAAAAAATAATCTGGAAAGTAAATCTAGATAGTTGGTCAACCTAGAATGTTAAATCAATTATTAAGAATAATTTTAAATGATAGGTAGTTGGCTTAAAGCAAGGTACTAGATAACAATCTATGGATGGTTTAAAATGAGTTTATGATGAAAATTATTGTAATGGTAATGATATATCCTTGGTATTGGGGCTCACCCCCTCAATTCACACACCGTAGTGATAAGGGTGTTGGGTGCTTAGCCAGAATATACCATTAACCATGCTTTATAATTGACCAAAGCATCAAGTCAGCTTCCCCCTTGGTGATGAAATCCAAATAGGTTAGCCTAGGTAGTCAAATGTTAAAATGTTTGTTGATGTTATGTGATTTGGCCATGTGTGCATAAAATATAAATAGTGAAACTAAACATTTAATTAAAAGCCTCCTAATTAGACTATGTGAACTATTCTAAGCATATAAACCACTAAAAGGAAAGAATGTGATTAACATATAAGGTGAATTCCAACTTTGAAATAATTTATAATGAGAACACTATATGCATGACATATAAAACTAGGTCAACATGGTCAAGCTAGTACTGCTGAGGATAGGGTCTAGAAAATCTACTAGGTTAACCAGGTCAACCTAGTTATTTTAGATAGCACACAGAATATAGAACTAGGTCAACCAAGTTGATTTAGTTGGCTATGTAGAGGAAATTTTGAAGACTAAAAAATTAAAAGGAAATTAAGAAAAGGAAAGATATAAAAAATAGAAGACTAACCTTGATGGTTCAAAGATGGAAAAGAAGGAGATTGTTGATCTATAACCTTGGAAAGAACTATCAAAATATTACAAAAAAAATTAAGTTAGTCAACCAAGTAATACAAAAACCTACTATAAAAGTTGAAAAAGTGCTAAAATGCACTAGGGCAACCAATTTGACCTAGTTGACTGAATTGGAAGCCTGAAAATGCACTAGGTTGAGCATGTCAACCTAGTAGGCTAATCTAGAAAACTAGAAAACTAGAACATGTACTAGGTCAAGCTGATCGATCAAGATATCTAAGAACCTACTAAAAAGTGGATAAAAATGTACTAGATCAACTTGGTTGACTTAGTAGGCTAAACTAAAAGTCTAGAAAGTGCTAAAAACTTTTACTAGGTCAAGGTGATCGATCTAGTTGCCTATTCCTATATACAGAGAAAAATAATTAGGTTGATAGAATCAAAGTATTGTGTCAAAATATATGATAGAAATGATGAAAAAAAAGAATGAAAATAAGTGAAAGAAATCCTACAAAGGTTATTTTCACATCAGGTTCACCATAATGTATGTACTTAGAATTACATTATGTACATGAATTAATCATGGATTAGATAAGATAGAGCATGCCTACACTTTCGATTGGGTATACACTTGTTAAGGGGGAGCATGACCAATATGGGGATCCACTAGACCTAATTATGGGATCGCTTGTATCACTTGTCACAACATATCATACTAGGAAGGGTTTCAAATCCTACAGTCTAACATAATCTCACAATAACCCTATAAGAGTCATATGCTTTGATATTTCACTTATGTTAATAAACAAGAAAGTAAAATAATCTAGTGCATACCAAATCTTCTGGTACATTGTGATGGGTTAGATGCAAAATAATCAAATATGTATAGGGAAATTCAAATAATGTATGTGTAACACCCTAATACATATAATATAAAGAGTAATATTATTCAAGCCAACACTTATGCTACTTCTATCTACTAAAAAAGATGAGAATAAAGTTAGAATATACGTACCTGAAAGTGAACCCATCATGATTCAATCTCTCCTTTAGATAATGGGATTCATAAAAGTTTGTTGTAATTTATAAGGATCCTTTTGTTAGGCCAAATCATCCAAGACCTATCCACAAGACTAGATTCTCCAAATAAGAAACCTAAGCTAAGACTCCTCAAGTAGAATGGTGGAAGAGAAGATTGTGAAGAAGCACGAGTGAATGATAACTCTTGATTTTATTCTCTATATCATAATGAATGAAATGAACTTATATATATAGGAGTATCTCACTCAAAAATCATTCATATATGTTAGTTATGTTAGGTTAACTGGGTCAACCTAGTACATTCTCAGGCTAATGCCTAAAGTCTGTGTTAGGTCGGTTAGAAGGATAAGAGACCAAAAGAGCTAAAGTGACCCTAGAATACACTAGGTCAACCAAGTTGACCTAGTGTACTAGATAGCTCAAAAGGGTAACAAGGAAAGAGAAAAAGGATAGGAGGAAAAGATTAGAATAATGTGAAATGGAGGAGAAACAGCTTAGGTAAAGGTTTTAGGAACTAGTTGGATTGGAAATAATGTGGAAATATGGGATAAGAATCTTTTGAATCACCAAAGGTCTACCCACCCCTTTCCTAGTGCACCCCTTAAGGCATGCACTCAGAGAGATTGAGTCACAATGGGCTCCTTCAAGAAGTAAATCATCAATATTTGATCAAAGTTAAAAATATTATGTGTATACAAATGATTCCCCTACTAAAAAAGTAGGCATCTTTAAAGATCTTAAGATCACATTAGCAGCCTACCCAAATTATGTCATCACTCAGGATGTAATGGTTGTAGACCTACCCCTATATTTTTCCCTATGCCTATCTAGTGATTTTACTTCAAAAATTGGGGGCTATTTATCCTCTAAATGGTCATACATGGTTTTCAATACTAGATATGGGATTATGCTCACTGTTAGGTTAGAACCTATCTTTAGGTTCTACCTAGAGCCCTATATGCCTAACCTTGCAAATGTCAACTATACCATATTTAAAGAAGATGAAAATATTAGTGAACAAGATCCTCATGATCATCTGGAAGTAATTTTAGACTTGTACCTAGATGAATGGGCAACTGAAAATCATGGATTTGATCCCTATAACAATATTAAAGAAGAAAATTTAGGGGTGTATTGTATGCATGAGGAGGGTGTTGTTATACCTTGCTTAACTAAAACCACTCAAGAGGAAGATGATCTATGGACTTTATTCTTTGATGGATCAATATCAAAGAATGGTAGTGGAGCTAGGGTCATATTGGTTTCACCCTTAGATTATAATTACTATTCAGCTTCAAGTTTTAAATTCAGTTACAAGTCAAACATATCTAAATATGAAGCCCTTATACATGTTTACAAGAGGCAAAAAGAAGAGGTGTCAAACTTATTCAAGTCAATGGTTATAGAGGTATTCTTATGCAATAAGTGAGAGGTATAAGTGTAGTCAATAACCATCATTTGAAATATTACAAGCATCATGTATGGGATCTCATAGAGGACTTCTTGGCATTTAATATATATTCCATACCAACAGAGGTAAATCAACATGAAGATAGGCTTACAGCCATTCGACCTCAGTATGAGATTATAGAAGGAGTCAAAGGAAACCATAGTCAAGACAAGATCAAGTTCATGTGATGACTAAATGTACCTAACAATGAGGTGAGTTGGTAGGTGTTTGACAATGATGATCAAATTATATGTTTTTTGATGTAGGAGGCAAAATTCTACCACAAGAATAAAAACAAATTCCAACATAAATATGATGATCAAATAGTGAATTTGAGATATAAAAAGATAGATAAAGGGATTGTGACATTGGAAATCATATCCAATTAAGATGACCAAGAGAGAAGAGGTAAGACATGTATCTTAGCTAAGGAGGAACTTTATGAGAGGATAGAAATATTTAAAGATAAATTGTTGAAGTTAGGAAAGATCAACATAATAGAAGAGAAAGATACATTTATTTCTTTATGTCAAGAATTATCTAATGTAGTTTCATGGGAATATAAGGATTTGAATGGCTTTGATTCCAAACTTGCACAACATACCATTGATCTAGAGATCAATGCAAAACTAATCAGATAGAAACAAAGGCCTATTAATCCAAAAGTGGAGGAGTTAATGAAAATGGATCTATTTAAGTTGATTAAATCAAGGAGAATATTACGCATTAAACATTACCCATGGGTGGAAAACCTTATCCAATGAGGAATAAAAATGGGGAAATACACTTGTGTGTTGACTTTAGGGACCTCAATAAGGTGTCCATAAAAGACCATTACCCATTGCCCTCAATGGATCAGATTCTTCAAAATGTGGTAGGTTGTTAGAGTTTATTATTACTTGATGGTTACTATAGTTATAATAAAATTATGGTCAAAGAATAATATAGGCATAAGACTACCTTCACCACAAAATGGGGAACTTATGCATACATGAAAAATCCCTTTGGACTATCTAACGCTGGGGAAACTTTCCATAGGGCAATGGATGTTGACTCTAAAGGTTTGATAAAGGACATGGTGCTCATATATCTAGATAATGTCACTATTTTTTAAAATAACCTAGCTAATCACATCTCTCACTTGAGGTTAGTATTTGAAAGATGTAGAGAATTTGATGTATCATTAAATCCTAAAAATGTATATTTGGTGTTCATGAGGGCAGATTATTGGGTCATGTAGTGTCTAAGGATGGTATTTCCATAGAACTTGAAAGATTTGAGTCTATCTTATCCTTATCCTTTCCTAATAAAAAAAATGTTATGTAGAGTTTCTTGTGAAAGATTAATTTTATAAGAAGTTTTATTCTAGGCTTTGCAAAGCTAGTCAAGCATCTTACTCACATGTTAAGAAAATGCAAGAAGTTTACATGGACCAAATAAGGTAAGAGGAGTTTTGAGGCCATCAAAGAGGCCATATCTCATGAACCTACACTTCTTAATCCTAATTTTAAAAAATAATTCTATTTATATGCCTTCTCTACACTAGATGCAATCTCTATCATGTTGATACAATAAAATGAGCAAGGTGTAGAACAACCTATTACTTTCTTTAGTCAAGCCTTAGAGGGGTATCAAGAGAGTTATATCTTTGTATAAAAACATGTGCTTGAAGTAGTGAGAGGTTTGAATAATTTTAGGCACATAATATCCAATAGTAATATCATACTCATGGTTGTACACCCAATTATTAAAGAGTTTATACTCAACAAAGACCTCAATGAGAAAATAACTAGATGGGTGACAAAATGAATGGGGTATGACCTTGAGGTTAGAATCACAAATTTTTTATGGGGTATATGATTATGTGATAACATTTTAATATAGGTAAAACAAGGTAAATATCAAGTGTTATTAGTCCATGACAGTCAACAAGTAGCTGCAGACAACACACCTTTCAACTAGACACATGATATAATTAGATTTATTGAGTCAGGCCAATGTCCTATGGGACTAGATATATCTAAGAGAAGGAACCTCAGGTTATAAATTATACCTTATGTCCTCATAGATTGAGTACCTTTCAATAGATACATAGGAAGCATGCTTTTGAGGTGTGTGGAATCATGCCAAGTAGACAAGTTGCTTGAATAGTTCCATGATGGTCTAGCTGATGGGCACTTTGATACCAAGACCAGAACCTCTAAGATAATTAGAGATAGGTAATTTTGGCCCAAAATTTTTATATATGCACACTTTTGTTAAGGAAATTCCCAAAATGTATAAGGTTTGTTGGTAAACAAAAACTAGCTACCCTTCCCTTACAAACAATACAAGTAGAATAGTTTTTTGTGTTATGTGGTTTACATTAGATAGGGATGATACACACCCTTCAAATAAAGGACATAAATAGATCATAAAATATATATAATAATTTAAAATATGGTTTTAATCAACTTCCCTCAAGGAAACTAATGAATATTCTATTTTGGACTTTTATGATAGCCTTGTGACTAGATTTGGTGTGCCTTCTACAATCATTTCCAAAAATGCGTTGGCCTTCAATAGAAATAAGGTATGTGAGTGGGATTTTTTACATGTAATGTATTTCAAGATAGCTTATAAATATTACCCATATGTAAGTAGACTATCAGAGTCCACAAATAAGAACTTGTTGATGATTATCAAGATAAATATGGACGATAGTTAGATGGAGTGGCATACTAGATTGAGGACTACCTTATTGGTAAAAATAGTGACATATAAGAAATATATTGGATACTACCAATACCTTATTTTTTATGGGAAATAATATAATATTCCTATTTATCTTGAATTACTTGCATTAGAGCTTGCACACTAACTTGAGCTCTTTTAGGATGATTTTATACAGATAAGGTTAAATTAACTAAGATAGATAAAAGAGACGAGACACTGCTATGCACATCATGTGTTCCAATAAACACCAATTTAAGAGGTCATTTGGAAATAAATATTCCTCTAAGACATTATAACAATTTGTTATAGTCCTCAAATGGGATGATGATAGTTTAAAACAAGGATATCAATCCAAGTTTGATAGTCTTTGGAGTGGGCCCTATGTCATTACAAGTTGCAAAGAAAACAATGCTTAGGATCTTGATAAGTTGAAATGAGAGATCCTTCCCATCCCTATAAATGGGATGTATCTTTAATTGTTATACTATTTTTATCTCATGATCTTTGGACACAGGTAGATAGGTCTATCTTTACCTCCAAGTTCTCTTACACATCACCCTATTTGTTGTTTTTCTTTTTAGTTATTTGGGTAGTTGTTAGGTGTGTTATTTAGTGTTAGGTTTGTTTTTTTCCTTTTTTTGTGTGTCTTGTTTCTAATTAAATTTTATAAAGTTTCAATAACTAAATTCAATCTAGAGGTTCATCATCTTGTGCTTCTTTGTTGAGTCAGCTTGTCATGAAAGTGCTTGGGTTCCATAGCCAATAGGGTAGTCAAGCCATCAGAGTCACTAGAAATGTTAACATTTTGGCATCAAAATCCAAATTTAAACCCTTATGATTTGAAATTATTTATGGTATTTATTTTATCTTGATTTTAATTCCCCATGGTGACCTTGTTTAAGGGGGAAATGACTAATGTAAGCTAAAAAAACTAGACCATCATTTAGACATCTTTCAAGGACAATTTATCAAAATGATGATTTGTATGTGGACATCAAGTTGAATATAAATCAAATATCCATTGGAATTAAATTTATGTAAGGTTTAACATAGATCTAACAAGTGTCAAGATATCAAGAGCTTAGATCAAATCTAATGGTATGCATTGACTGACAAGGCCAATGGGCCTCGAAGATCTAATGGTGCACGTTTGATCATGAATCCATGGATAAATGTTGAGCATCAAGTCAAAAATATAAATGATGTGTTTTTAATTAAGTGAAAGGAGATCTATGGCATGAATTCAATTGGACTAAGGAGATCAATGGTGTGCATTGAGTCAAAAATTTAAGGAGATCAGATTGAACATGAAGCCACCATGTGGAATAATTATGGAGGTAGATAAAGTTGAAAATAGGATCATGAGGATAAATTCACAATTACCAAGTGTCATAATCTTGAAATATGACCATATATTGACTATTGATGATGAAGGTCAAAACTAGTAGACTCCTAAGGAAAACAACGGGGTAGATTTGATCAAATGGGTGGTGACACATGTCCAAAACTGATAGTGTAGTGTGGTTGATATCTTGGAATGAAACACAGAGTGTGTTTTATAATGGATCCTAATCAATTAAGAATATTTAAAGAATATCAAAGTAGGGAGAAGTGGGAGAAATATTTATGTGAATGTTGTAACTATTTTCCAAGGTGGTTCTAGTGAATTAAAAAAAAGAAGCATAAAAATAGAAATAAAATGGATTGAAAGGATTATAATGGTAGTTGTAACTATTGTTTTGATTAATTAAGCTCATTAATGACCCCTTTGGTGCCAAAGTTTTCCCTCTCTAGATTTTCTTTCTTCCTATAAATGTAGGCATGGAACTCTTGATTATTATCCCTCGACTAGGTAAAGAAAATCTCTACTAAAATCACTTTGTAAAATCTTTCAAAGCAATATAAGATAATTTTAGATTATAGTTTAATTATAAGTATACTTCATTTAAGTTTAATTAACAAAACATATGTTGTCTATTAATCACCTATAAGTCCTTCATGTACCTTGCTTTAAGACTATTAGTTTCTTATAGGTTATGTGAAGTGTTAACTAGTGAGATTCCTATTAAAGTGTCATAAGTCCACAGTGTCATATATATATATATATATATATATATATATATATATATATATATATATATATATATATATATATATATATATATATATATATATATATATCTATTTTTTTCCTTAAGGTTTTAGGTCTCTTTTTAACCTTCATACAAAATAATTATGTTCGAAACACTATCATAAAATCTGATCAATCCTTGTCCCCATTAGATTCAGTAATATTCAGGAAAGTGTCCAAATTAAGAGTGGATAATTGAACATTTGTTTTTTTACCACACTTAAATTATGTTTTAATTCATATATTTTATACAATTTTCATCCCAATAGATTAAGTTTTAATAAAAGAGATTCAAATTGTCATATCTAAGGAGCTAGCCTCATTAAAAACCCTAGAGGTTTGACCTAAAATTAGGTAACCCATAACCTAGGTTCATTCCCATATTAGAGTAGGTTTGAGAGTATGAATTTAAATCTTATAATTTTATCTTGGGTGAAACCTAAGTCACCAATATTTAGTGATGAAAAGCTTCAATAAATCTATTCAGGGTCATTATTTTTAAAGGCAAGTTTTAGTTAATCTTTGAAGCTTAGTTTAGTTCGTCAGATCATGAAGAATGAAGGTAAGATTGGTTTGGAGTGTGGAGAGGACTTGACCAAGTGTATTACATGGGTTTATATGTGCTAAGTTGTTCAAAATAACCATTCATGACAATTTGTTTAGTTTGACCATTTTGCTTAGTATTTACTACCTAGTGAGAGCTCCTCATGAAAAATTAGTGTTTTTGAGATATATAAGGATAACCAAGGGTTGAGGCTAGTTGGATTTTATGTGTCACGTGTATAAGATTCCTTTAAACTTTAAAAATGATCTCATTAATTTTTTAAGGTGTTTTGGCATAATGATAGGGGTATACACAAGGTCTGTAAGCACAGTCATGAGCTTTTCAGGAGTCAAATCAAGATTTGTGAGTGTTCAAGGTGACTTTGTGGAATATAAAGGTGTGATGACCTCATATAGGTATGATTTATGTGTTTTAAATCTTTTAATGACTCTTGAGGTCAAGTTGAATAATTTTTATGCCTCTCAGGTATGATAGTCCTTGCTTAAGGGCTAGTAAGACAAAAACCATGTTCATGGTTCTATGGGTTCCCCAAGGAGTAAAACTTCAAGAATTGGTCCAGTAGTGTGATTTGATGACCTAAAGGTGTGAAATAAGTTTTAGGATATTTAATTAATTGTAAGATGGTAATTTTACCACATTTCTCTTTGATGCCCTAGTGTTTTATCCCATGCGGGTTAATGACCTTCCCTAAGGAGTTGAGGTTTAAGGATGATTAATATATTGAAATGGTCAAACGGGTGCTCAAAATGTAATTTATAGTCATTTTAAAGTGTATGGTTTATTTTATGGTTGAGCATTTGTGCAAATGGATGGTTAATTGGTAGGTCAATTTGTGAAGGAGCTATGGTGTAGAGGAAGAGTTGGATGATGAAAATTGGCATGCATGAGGGGTTATATTAGTGTGAGTTATATATTTAATTTAAAGTCATGAAGGTATTTACATAGAAATTTATGGGTTTTTAAAGGTTCATGTAGGGATACTAGGCCTTTAGATAAGGCTAGGTGATTTAAATGGACTTTTTGGTCATTTACTATAGAGGACCAAGGTATGATTATTCTCATATGATTTTTTTAGTCTTTTTTTAGCATATTTCATGTTTGAAGAATGGCTTGAACATCTGTTGGTAATCATGGAGTTGGCTTGTAAGAGAAAATTTGAAGGCAACTATGAAGTTTCATCATGGTTGGAGATGGTCTAAAGGTGATCAAGGGGTGCCTAAGTTTAGGTGACTTAGGTGGAGTTCCTCTCAATTTTCTTAAGGTGTGATCACTTCCATTTACTTGATATTGTTCATTACTTCTTCATATAATAGGTCATGGTCAAAGAAGAGTGTTTTTAATGAGCAAGTTTGAGGTAGTCACGATAAGAAATGGTCTACATAGTGATATAGGGAGTTTATATCATCTATCAGAGGAGGTACCTTCTTGATGTCAGCTTTGAAAACATTAACAAGTCCTCAATATGAGCAGGTAATCCCACTTTGTCATTGTGTCAAAGGGGGAAAAAGTGTTTTTAGAGGGAGAAAGAGTATGTGCATAGATTTGTGTTGGTGTTTACAAGTGTTGACATTAATGACAAAGGTGGATATTTTTGAGGTATTGTAAATGATGTCTCTAAGGTGACCAAGAGTGTTCATGAGGTCTCAAGTATTCTAATAGGTAAATGACAAAGTATGCCTTAGTGATCATTCATGGACCTTTTAGTGTTTGCTTGGTTAGGCAAGATGATGGATGTTGATGATGTGTTGACCATGTTTGAGGGGTCATATGGGGTGTAAGGAGTGATTGGTGTAATTTTTAAGTGAAATGAATCCATCTGAGTAGTATTGTGAATGTCTAGGTTATTCTAATCATCTTGGCAAAGTTTCTTAAGTAAATTGATGACATTATCATTCACACATGTGAAGGTGTTAGAAGAAAATGGTCACATGGGTTTATTTATTTATTTGTTGAGAACATGTTTTTAAAATTTAAAACCTTTAAATAATGTGTATCAAAATTTATAATAGTGAAAAAATACTCTCATAGGTTGATTTCATCATTTTCCATACTCAAATTTATTTTTTTTAGTCACCATTGGAATTCAAACATTTGAATTTACAATGGAAAACTAGTTTGTAATGTTTTGCCTATAACTTTTGATGATGGAATAAAAATTAAAGTGGTAGATAAATTCAAGGGCAATCCATGAAAATTGATTTGGAGGTTTGGCTAGTCATAAAATTGTGTTTTGATTGAGGGTTTGACTTTTTTCTATAAGTTACCCGAGAAGGATGTTTGATTTTTTATTTATGTTGTTTGGATGTTTCATAGTGAATTATCTATTAGAAAATGTTTTAGACTCTATAAGGATCATCTATATCAATTTTGGAGGTTTGACCAATTCATATTTAGTATGAATCATTGCTTGGAAGTTGATTATTTATTCATTCATGTTTTTTCCATGTACAAGTAAAATGATTGATAGGTTTTGCATATGTAATTGTGTGTAGTGATGATGAATTTATTCACTTGAAGATGTCTTATGGGTTATGTGGTGTGGAACTATGTGCATTTAAGTGGTTTTATGTTTCTAATTTTGCTTGGTGACATGTTAAATGGATGAAGAGGTCTCTATGGACCTAAAAGGGCTACTTAGGCCTAATTGTAAGGTGTTGTTGCTTAAGGGTGATCTATAAAATCTATGGTCGACCTATGAAGTTGGTGTTGATATTTTTTATAAGTGAGATAAAATCTTTAAGGGTTAAGGAATGTCTTATGGCTGACCAAGAAGGTGGTGATAATGTATACTCTATAAAGAACAAAATAAAAGATGAAGGTTTATAGAGTGAATTTGCAAAGAAAAGAGAAGTGTGAGTAAGCTTGGTGGATGGATTGAAGCACAAATCATTGTGAAGGATATGTGTGTGACCTAGTGGTCATGTTTTTGATGTTTTAATAGTGTTTTTTTGGGTTGATGATTGAGGAGGAGTGAAAAGGTGTAGAGTGATCCAAAAGGTTGTTTTGGATGCATTGCTTGTGTGTGAAGGCTTTAGAAAGTGTGAAGGTTTAAAGAGAGTTTTTATTCACTATTTCTCAATCATATTGGAAGGAAATCATATTTATGGATGTGTTGATATCATAAGGTATTGTGTGGGTTCTCAACATCTAGGGAGAGTGGGTGTTTGTCCATGCTTAGGGGTTGGTGATCATTGTGAAGTGGGTATTGTTGGCCAATTTTGGCCCACATACAAAATATTTTACTTGAATGGATGAGCTGAATGGAGATATGGATGAAATGAGTGGTCTAAATATCACATATCACTTACAATTATTTTAAAACACTTTAAGAAAGCTTAAAGTGTGTTTTATTGATCTTTGAGAAGCAAGTCTTGAAATAGGTCTAGAGTTGAAAGGAAAGAAGATCCAACAAGTTTCCATAGTATTCATAACATTTAGAGTGCATAGAGTAGGTTGTCATAAAGTTTCAAAATTTCTTCGAAGATTTGATTGATCAAAATATGACAAGAGCAAGTATAGAAAGATCAGACTATCATAACAGTCATGAAGAAAAAAATAGGTTAGTCTAGTTACACATTTCATAAATGCACTTAAGAAGTTAACTAGAGCCAAAGGATTACATGGACATGATTTTTTCATGCCTTAAAAATACTCTATAAATTTCATGTCTTAATGTCTTTTCTATCGTAAGATATAAATCTTCAAAGTTGACTAAGTAGAATGAGACATGTGTGTAGATGTCAAGTTTAGGCCTCATGAAATAGTCATTTAAATTCAGATGTTGCAAATTTAAATGTGTGGATGACAAGTGTCAAAATTTCACTTGATCAGATCATAGATCAATGACACATGGTTGATAGCTCGAGTTAGTGGGACAAAATAGATATGCGGTGCACTTTTAATAATGTGATTGAAGAATAATGGTGAGCATCAAGTTAAAAGGTCAATAGACCTAAGATGAATGAGATGAGGAAAAGTGTCTTAATTTTGGTGCACTCCAAATTAGATCAATGGTCTATATTTGATCTGATAGACCAAGGATCCAATGATACGTGTTTAATCCTAAGAAAGAAGATCTAATAGTACACATTCAATTATATGAAATAATATCAACAATGAGTGAGAGGTTAAATAGTTAGCATTTTTTGGGGATGAATGTGAAGCTACTACATGATGTAATCATGAAAGTAGAAAAACTAGTAGTGTATCCTAAGGATAAATGTGCAATCACCAAGTGTCTTAATCTTGAAGACCTAGATCAAGATTGACAATCAAAATTAAAGGTTAAATTTATGATACTTTGACTCAAGGTCAAATTATGAAAAATGACATTAAAGCTCTATAAATACAAAATCAATCTTTTGGGCCTAATAAAGATCAAAGGTGGGCTATTAAGATGTTCAAATAATGTAAATGCACCCTAGTAGATATGATGAATATATGAAAACCAATAAATGTGATTAGTTTTCATCTATAGTAGATATGTGTCCAAGGATTACATTAAAGAGCTTGCCAAGGCATAAATATGATGGTCATATCATCCACAATTCACTAGGAACATTTAGCTACCTAAATTAGACATGGTCATGGCTCTATCAGGTCCAAAGATATGAGGATTTTTTCCTCAT
Organism: Torreya grandis; assembly: GCA_037957365.1. NCBI lineage: Eukaryota > Viridiplantae > Streptophyta > Pinopsida > Cupressales > Taxaceae > Torreya > Torreya grandis. The sequence goes on along the minus strand of JARHVA010001464.1, from coordinate 2,335,753 downwards.
AAGCAAGTCAAATGGAAGATGGCATAGAGTCCTCATGACATTAATGCATGAGGATGTTGAGGAGTTGGTACAACTATTAACTTGATCATTGATGATTCCTTCTCCATTCTCCCACACATGTTCCCCATCTCTCTCATTCCCTTTTGCTATAAATATAGGCTTATAAGCCTTAAAATGAATCCCTCTCTTGGGCATGACTAGACTATATAAAGATTTATCTTTATAAACTCTTGAGATAAATAAATGACTATTTCAAATTTCATTATTTTGGTATAGTGTGTGTTAGGAACCCGTACTACCCCTTCTATTTAATTTGTTATTATAATAGTTTTTATGGATGCATATGCTTTGTAAGTCATCCCATGAGCATTTCATTTTATCCCACATTAATGGGAAGTAGTAGTTATTTAGAGTAGACTTAGTATATAAGTAAGTGTTGAGGCTAATGAAGGCATCCACAAATTTATTGTATTGAGTTTGATTAAAGGAGGTTGCCCCATTGAAGAGGCCGATGATTCTATAATTTAACCATTGTAATTTAGTTCTCCTTATTTTATTTAATATATTGCTAATTTTCATAGTTTATTTCATGTATTTGTAAGTATCTACTAACTTGTTCAGGAAGGATCCTCTCATTTGGTATTAGAGCACTTTTCAGGGCCAAATTTGTTTTTTAAAAAAGTCTTAACTCTATTTTACTACATAAATCTTCTAAGTAATTTTATGTATCACAATAATATATTTTAGATCAAGGTAAAAAATTGTTTGCATAATTGTGAGAAGTGCTTGGGTGAAATCCCTAAAACTAATTGTGAGGAGTACCATAGGAACCCCAAAGTAGCTAGCCCATTGAGAGGACCTACCAGTGAAACGGGCAATGGCCCCTTCCTAATTGAGTAGTTCCCACCCACAAGGAAAACCAAGAGCTATCTCTTAGAGGTAAATCTTTGGACAAAATTTTTCTAGAGAATTATACTCACTTAGATAACATTGGTGGCTAGAGAGATATCTTTAAAACTTTAGGCAACCATTGAAACTTGGGGCCCATTTATATTAATTTCATAATATTCCTAATAGACTATCAAAAAGATCCATCAATAGAGTATCAAACACTCTCAAAGGACTTGCATTTAGATAGTTGACAATAACTAAAAACTAGAAAATCTTTAGAAAACTATCAACATAGTCTTAGAAGACTCTTAGAGGACTTGTAGCCAGATATTTGATAGAAAATAGAAACAAGAAACCACAAAATAAGTTTTTTTTTATTTTTTTCCATATCTCTCCATTTTTAGCCCCATTGATCCTCAAAATTTATCCAAATACCTAAATTTAAATTCTCCATGTTTTCTTCCTTGAGGTCCCATATCCTGACTCAACTCCTAATTTTTGAAAATCTCAATTTTCCCTTTTTAGGTTTTGCAATAGCTTCTATTTTTGTCTATTTACCTCAAAAAAATTCCATAGTGTTCATCTCCCTTTTCTGCTCCTTTGTCCCTCTTTGATAAATTTTCCATTTTTACTCCTAAAATTGCCCTCACCTTTGTCAATCATATTCCCACTACAAAAAAAATAGTAAAAGTACTTTTACCCTTCTAATTTTACCATTCGTTTCTGGCATTAAAGCCTTAAGATTTCTGCATGTGAATATTTTGTAAGAACTTTCTTATTCTACATAAATATTTTTAAGTTTCCTTGCTTTGAAAATTTCTCTAGGAAATTGGTGCATCAAGTCATTGGTCGTTATTAATTTGTCATAGGCCCCTTTTTATCTCTACAAAATTCATTCCCTATCCAGAAATTTCTTGCTTTCTAGAAACTTAATCTCTTACAATGGAATTTGGAAAATCTCAAGAATCTTCTATAGCTGAAATTATTAATGAATCTAAATTCAAAGGATTGTGTGAATTACCTCCTTTTATTCTATAAAAACTCTCTGAGTGTCTCGACATCAACGTTACTGAAGAAGCCCTAGAAAAGTAAATATAGTTTGTATAAACCTCCAGCTTAAAAATTTTCTCAAGTCTATAAAAAATCTAAACTTCTAAAGTCTAAGTTTGTGTATAATAGTACTTATTTTTAGAAAGCCCCGTATTAAGTCTGTAGAACTCACCCTAAGTTATAAGCCCAAAAAGTCTTTCCAAATAATTTTTTTCCTTATTACCTAAATCTAAAATTAATTATATCAGATCCCATGAGGATGAAAAGTTTGTCCACTTTGGTCTTATCTGAGTCCATATAACTCCATTAATCCCATGTAATATAAAACTAGTTCTGTATCTAGCTCTGTGTGATAGGCGTCAAGTAAGTTTTAAACATGCTTGTCAATTATCTATTTTAGGATGAATAAATGATAAGGTTATTTGTTTTGAATTTTATCCTAATATTTTAGTTGCATTACGTGATAAGGGATGTAAAGAAGTCAAATATGGTTCTTTAGATTGTTGGGGATTATTCACTTCTCTATTTGGTCTTGATAAACCGCAAAATCCTAGAAAACCCTCCTTATGCACGTAGATTAAGTGGAACTATCCACTTACAAAAGGGACATATTGAGTCCATTGAAATTCCTTCTGATTGGAAGCTTGATTGGCTAAAAAATGTATCACCAAAGATGAAAGGTCAAGATAATGTTCATAAAACTGATGGAAGAACAATAAACATTGTGCCTATATCTCTTTCATTCAATAGTTCTTCTAGCTCATTTTCTCCTCACAGACCACCTTCTAGTTCTTCTTTGAAAAGGACTATTAGATTAGGCCATATTTTCATAGAAGATGAAGATATAAATCAAGGACCTGATCATAAAGATTAGTTACCATCTACAATGATGAGTCTTCTTAAAGACAAGACTCTTTAATATTATACAGACAACTAGGCCAGTCTGTACAAGGGTGGAAGATGGCCACCTCACAAAGGTATGTATAAACACCAAGAATGTGTTGTTTATTATTTTTCTATAGCTTACCAACCACACTAAGGAGAAGTAGAGCCTTCACATAAATTTAAACAAAGGAATTATTTGTCTAGATTCAATGCACATCTTGCCAAAAATTTTGATGACCTATGTAAAGATGTTTTGTCCATAAGACATAACCTAGATAGGTTAGCTATTATTGAAGACAATATAAATCATGTTAGGCAAGTCTGTAATGATATCCATACTCATACAAACCAAGCTCTCAACTATATAATTCCTACTCATGATAAATTAAATACTCTCCATAGTGCTATATCTACCTTTAGCACCCAATTGTCTTCTATAGATACAAAATTAGTAGCTCTTGAAGATAGTCTTAACTAGTTATTAAAATAAGAGAAAAAAGATACAGTCAAGGTAGAAGAAGTTCTAGAACAAAAACCAATTTTGTCTCATGGAACTAGTTCTATTAATTTTGGCACTTGTTTTAAGCCACCTAAAAAGAATAAGAATCCCAGTATGTCTCTTATGCAGTGAACTCAAATCCCCTTATAGCCATGGTACCTAAATATAAATTATACTCTCAATCCTCTAAATGAGATAATCACTTGGTGTAATTCCATGAGAGTAGTCACAGTTGTAACTAATCTTGATCCAGCTACTACTACTATATTTGCTTCAAAATGTTTCTGGAGAATAGTCACACAATGCTTGGATTCAATGACTAAATAATAGTAGTATGATACTATACATAATCAGCCTAATCCTTTAGTAGCTATGTATAATTTTTTGATAAATGAATTTTCACCTCCTGTAAGAAATCAAGAACTTGAGTCTAAAAAATGGTTGCTTAAAATGAAGCTTTGTGATTTAAAATAGTTTGATGCTTTTGCCAAACAATTCAGAGAATTAGCTTATGAAAGTCATTATTTTGGCTTAATGGAAACCAAAATAAAGTTTCTAAAAGTACTACCTTATAATCTCATTGATAAGGTGATTTCTTATATTGATCTCAAAGGATTAATGCTGGCTGACATGTCTCTTACTGATGTTATTGATTTTTCTAAATAATAGGCCATGCAGCTTGTCTCATAAACCAAAACTATCCAAAAGCTTACTAAGCATCAAGCCTCCCAAATAAATCCTATCTTTCTTGAAACTACACCATTTGGCTGTTGCCAATTCATCCAACCCTGCAAGTAGCAAAAGAAGTAGTTTCACTCTTGTTTGTCTGTAAAGCACCACTCATTTCCTCACAATCATTCTTATGCTCCTCCTCATCACTTTCTGGAAAAGTGCAGAGCTCTTTATTGTCCATCTAAAACTCTCATTTTCTATGTTTTTCATAAGCTTGGTCACATTGCTCCTTAGTGCCATTGTAAAAACTTAGCTGTCAAAGTCATCTTCTCTTCCAACATAGTTATGTCGTGGGATATCATTGACATTGAAGAAGATATCATCAAGATGAAATCTATGAACCAGTCTTAGATGAACTATATGATAAGGAATTTGAAGATGATGTTGATGCTCTCAAGTCATTAGTTGATGATTTGGAGAAACCACTCACCAACATGCAACGACCTTAGTCTCATGATTATTCCAGCCTCCCATTTAAAGCTTATGAAAGATGGTCTCACCATCATAATGAGATACCTAAGACCAAGGAATAGAGGATACAATAGAGGAAGAAGACAATCCAAAGGAAGGCATTCACCCATGCCAAGAATGCCCCCTTCAATGCAAAGGCCTTTCAACCCCCCTTTGTAATTCCAAAGTTCTTTCAAGCCAAGTGACTCTTGGGTTAGAAACAAGTTCACTAGCACTAACCCCCCAAGAGAAATCCATTCTCCAAAGATTGAACCTCAGTGGGACATCCTCCTACCTACTAAAGAAAATGAAGAAGATATAGAGGCAAAAGACTCTTTCTTTTTTGACCCAGAATACTGCCCTAAGCAAGGAGAATGTAGAAATATTCAAGAAACTAAAGATGAAGCACAAGCTAAAGAAGAATTCTACCAAGATCAAATTTCAATCCAAGATCTTGCAAGACATAAAATGGTATGAAAAAATATTCCTCCATTAAAAATGCCTCAACCAACATATCTTACACAATTAATCAATGGAAAATTTTTCCAGTTCATTATTATTGAGATTAATGGAAGATTGGTAGATGCACAAGTTGACATAGGTAATTCACTTTCTTTTTCCAAACCATAAATCATCCAAGACTAGAAGAAATTGGATGATTCTCTTGCTTTTAAGAGCCTAGATGTACAAGGGAATAGTTTTGTCTATAATATGTATAAACACCAGTAGCCCTTGAGAATCCAAAATAAAATCTTCCATTATGATTTCTTTACTTTAAGAAAAATGCTTGTAAATATCCTTCTAGGTGGAGCTTTTATAGATAGGTATTTACCTTATGGATCAACCACTAATGATCCAAAACTAAAAATATTTGGTTGAAAGATAATTCAAGAAATAAGAACAATACAATTCAAATAATGTTATCTCTAAGAAGAGATGTTTTATTGATCAAATTTGCAGACCCAATCATATGCCTATCTCTGAGAAGAGTTGTCTGATTTCCATTTTAGGTTACATCCTAATTTATACATGTTTTGAAGGTGTGATGAGGATGTGGAAGGTCACCAATATCAAGGGAGATTAAGTGGTTTCACTTCCATGATTTACAACAATACAAAATTTAAGGAATTACTATTTTTAGAAACTTACTATTTTTAGACTGTACTACTAAAATTGAAATTTGGGGCACTTACATTAGGTTTTCAAGGGAAAAAATTCATTAAGAAAATCTCATGCCATCTCATGACGTTACCCTCATTATTATCTTTCCAATGGTTCAAACAACAAGTCAATTGGAGATATGGTGCAAAAGTTATGGCTCCCGGAAGTTCTGTCATCAATTAAGGTGGACCCATCACCCAAATTGTCACCCAAATTGTTTCCCAAATCAACTAAAAGTGTCATGTTCACTATATAAAATGAAAGGATTATAATTCCTTATCTGATATATACTACTAAATAATTTCCAAGTTTGAGGAATCAGACCCCTAAAAATATAATCCCTACAGATATACAAGAACTAGGTGAAAGGATTAAAACCACCATCTGCTTTGATAACCCTCAGCAATTATGGTCTAAATCCATGCCTAAGATGGAGATTAAACTCTTAGAAGGCATGTAGATGAAAATTGGGAAAAATATTCCAATTCCTTTGTAGGATTATAGTGATATGGAAATCCAAATCAAAGAATTAGAAACTAATGGCCTTATTGAAAAGTCAACCTCTCTTTATTGATGTTATACCTTCATGGTAAATAAGCATTCAGAATAAAAGAGAGGAAAAAAGAGAATGGTCATCAATTATCTACCACTAAATGCCATTACCTAGCCATATCCATAGCCAATACCAGATAAGAGTTATTTACTAGAGAAAGTCACCAAGTGCAAGTACTTCTCAAAATTTGACTGCAAATCTAGTTTCTATCAAATCAAGGTTAAATAAGTTGATAGGGAGAAAATAACATTTAGCTGCCCTTTTGGCCATTTTTAGTGGATAGTAGTGCCATTTAATTTAATGAATGCACTAGCATACTATCAAGCTTACATGGATGGCATCTTTAAAGACACTTCAAATTTCTTGTGTGTATATATAGATGATATTTTAATTTTTAGTAATAGCCTTTCTAAGCACTACTCCCATCTATTAAAATTCTCAGAGCTGGTAGAAAATGTAGGTATAGTTTTGTCTAAAACAAAATTCTAACTCTACAAAATAGAATGTAATTTTCTAAGAATGATTGTCTAGAATTTTAAATTACAAATCTAGCCGCATATCAAAGAAAAGGTCATAAATTTTCTTGAGAAGCTTGATAAACCAAAGATTCAAGAATTTTTTGGATTGTTAAATTATTTAAATAGCTTTTATCCTAATTATAGTGAAGACATGTTCATACTCCAAGAACTCCTCCAAAAAAAGAAAGATTCTAGTGGAAAGAAGAACATACAACTGCTCTAAAGAAAATAAAATCCAAGGTATCTTCACATTTAGAGCTACATATCCCAAAATTAGACCAATTTATTGTATACACTGATGCCTCTGATACTACAGGTGGAAGGATGCTAGTTTATAAATTGGAAAATAAAGAGTTTTTGTGTGATATTTCTAGTGGTGTGTTTAGCTCTGATGTCTTAAAATAAATCTCTTCTGATAAAGAGATTTATTTTGTCAAAAAGTGCCTTGAGAAATTTATGCTTAAACTACTTCATCTATCACATTTTATTGTAAGAACTGATTACACCATATTTCTAACCTCTCGAGAAAAGGATCATAGTAAGAAAGATGGTCACAAAAAATATGTCAGGTGGAAATCCTTTTTTTAATCAGTTTAATTTCTCTATTGAACATATAAAAGGTACTGATAATATTATGGTACATTGGCTCAGTAGAAATCCTCCAACAAATTTAATGCACCAACCCTATCCTAGTTTTAACTTAGCCAAAATTTACAATCAAGGATTTGCTTCTTTAAATATCCTAGTTCAAGAATAGATCATAAGAGAAGGGTTGCATCCATGATATACAAGGATTTCCTATGCAATAGCTATAGACCTACAAATGTCTTATGCAACCTCTATAGAAGCAGACCACCATAAAAGAACATGAACATTCCCTATTGATAACTTGAATAGTGAATTACTTTTTCACCAATTCACTGAGTTGGTAAATCATCCTTTATGGCCTTAGTGGAGCAAGATCAGATCATCAGATAATGAGCATCTTTATAGATGGATTGCATGGTATGGACCACATCATATTCATGAAGAATAAAATCATGATCAAGACACCATTGTACATACCATCATTTATAGACAACTAGAATGGGAATCTAATTTTTATATTAATCCTCGTTGTCATCCATGTGATGCTAGACCCTATCATTGGCATCTTTCATGTACCTTCCAGCTAAGATGTCTCTTTCTACCTATTAACAAAGATTAAAGTGGAAGTAATGTTGGACCCACCAACCCAGACGTCCTCATCCAATGCCTCTAACAACATCTCTCTATAGCTAACTTTTGTGTTGTAAAGTATGACAAGATAGACACCACCTTGGCAAAGATTCCAGGCAGGACCTCCTAAATAAGATATCTCTACTTAGTAGTAGGCATTGAAGAAAACACTTAGATATTAAGTAGTTTGCTATTTATCCAAGTGTATGATCTTCTCTTGACTTTAGTAGGAGCCTAAGAGTCAAAAACATGGTTATAATATTGTTTCCCAAATCATAAAATTCCCATACTAAATGTGTCTTAACTCTAGTTTTCCTACCCATAGGAAAAAATCTATTATTCAGGTCATGGTAGTAACCCAAATAGGAATAAAAAACATGGAGGATGAAATTACCACCCTCATGGTGTAGACACCTAAAAGTTATAGCATGATAGTTTTTAGTGTTGTCTTGACTTGTGGACCCTTAATCGACTCTTCATCTAGTGGACCACCTAGTTTACCAAAATTTTATCAAAAACTCTCCAAAACACATCACTTCATTTAGGACCTTTTTACACATTTAATCATGACCCCTGGATCATCACCAATTAGGGTCATGATCGATGGTCACCCTAATCATTGATAGTCAGGGTCATAAACTTTACTTAAGATTTTAAAGAAACTCCAGATTAGTTTGAGATAAGCATCCTCCAAAATAGAAACTTGATTTAAAACCAACTTTAAAGGATGAACAAAAATAATCAACTTCATCCCCTCCCAACTTAGCAACTTTCCCTCAAGCTTCCCTCTCCTTAGCAGTTTTATTCTATAAATATAGGGCTCTTAGGAGAGTTATTGATTGAGAAATTTGCATCCAGATTCTCTTGTTCTCTTTATGTAGGCATCCAAGACCCCAAAGTGTTATCCACATGACTTTTGAAGTTAGGAGTACTAATATGATATTAAATGTTATTTAGATTTCAAATACCATCCACTTGATATCATATAGGTATCTTTCCTTTATTTTTGGTGTTTTTACCCCTTATCATAGTTTGTTATCTTGATCTATTTACCTACACACCTATGCATACCCTTAAAACCCCTACTTTACCTTTTTGCTAATCAACCACATCCCATTACTTCCATTTTATCCTTTTACCCATTATCCCATAGGTAACCATAGGTGGTTACTATAATCTTCACTAGTTATAGCAAATGTCACCAGTCACATAACCTTCACCGATTAGGACAACCATCATCAATCACCCTAACCATCACCGATCACTATAAAAAAAAATAATAGTTTGTTATTTTAGCCTTTCCCACACCATACCATACCTTCTTCTAGATTTTGACCTATCTTTAGACCCTATTTCAATCCTCTAGACCTAACCTTGACATACTTGTGCATGGTATTGACTTGCCATGTTATATCTTCTATTGAATAGGTACATTATTTATTTTCTTGCATATTTACTTTCTTATCATTTGAATGTAAGTATATTTATTATATCACTTTTGACTTAATTTTCTTAAAATTGGATTGATAGAATCTTATAAATCTTTGTGCTTCTTGCATATAATATACGCTAGTCAATCCACTCAACTTACCATATAAACAAAATTCTTCTAGACTTTTTGTGATTTGTAGGTAATCCTTCCTAGCCAAAAATGAGTCCTCACATTCATCTCGATCAATGTGTGCATTATACTAGGTATTCATCTACACACCTTAATATTCACTTTCTTTTATCTACTTTCAAAACTAAGAAATAAATGAAATAAATTGAAACATTTTGGCACACTCAATGGAACAAATTCCCTTTCTTTATTAATTATTTGCTCATTGAATGAAATCATTTTTTTAGCTTAAAAATCAACCATTTGCATTCATTTATTGCTTGATGATTTTACTTAATCTAGTAACTTAGGAGGCAAAGTAATCTTACCATAGCATTCACACTTGTTATCACATATAAAACTGAACCACAAAATAATTTACATATCAAAACAATACTTGAGATAAGGACCTACCAAGATTTCATCACTTTGTGGCAACCTTACCCTCTCCTGGATATCCCACTTGGATTTCACCACCAAGATAATAACCAACTCATCTCTTTGATTGAGCATAAACTCTAAATTTAGTATAAATTGGTTAAGCACCTGACACCCTTATCACTATGGGATTGTGAAGTGAGGGGGTAGGCCCCAACACCAAGCCACATACTAAAGTTAAACATAAATCTTCTTTTTGAGCACCTAAACAACCTAAAACCATCCTTATATTTCCTCTTTGGTACTCATTTTGCAAGCCAACTTACTTTACCACACTCTTTAAGGCAAAGCCAAACATGATTTAAAATTAATCCTAAGGTTAAAATGCACTTCTTGTTACATGTATTGATTACTTTAAAGTTATTTTGGGTTTGATCTTTATTTGAGGTGTGAGTGTCATAATAACATTCCCTATTTTCTCATATGGTTTTAACGAGACAACAAGTGAAAAATAAAAATAACCAACCACCGCCTTCTTCTTCATACATGGATTGTACCTCAGATGTTGACAAATCTCCTCACACTTCACCTCACCATTATTCTCCACCACCATTTCCTTCCAAAATCCCAATCATATATAAAGGAGATCCAGACTTTACTACCTTTCTTGACAATTATCTAGTTGCTTTACAATATTACCTCAACACCTTACCTCATTTTACCCCCTACTTCAATTCCTTCTTTTGATCCTTCTCTTGGCATGTCATCCCACCTTATGTTAGGGACCATGACAACCTAACCATTGAATCAAACCTCTTCCAATATTACATCCACCCAAACTCAAACCAACCTTCCTCCACCTAACCAAACACCTCCTATCACACCCCATGTGGGTTCAACCTTACCATTAGTCACCTATGCCCCATCTACTGTGTTATTATCCTCCACTCTAGCTTCTATCTTCACTTCAATTTCAACCAATCCCTTGACCATAGCTCCACTTCAAAACATGGTGCTCTCCATACCTCAAAACCCTCCTCCAATTAGCACTAGGGTAACTACCTAACCTCAACTTTCTCAACTTCCTCCTACCTCAACCATACCAACCACATCCTTTCCTCAACAAGTGCCTATGATAGCTTACCAGTATGTCCCTAACCCATATTGGTACATACCATCCTCTACACAACCTTTTATACCAAGCAGTTCTTATGTGATACCATCTCAACCTCTTGGAACCACTTATTAGTATGTGGCTTCTATGGTACCATCTGCCACCTATTCATACATTGTCATAAGCCAACCCCAACAAAATTTGCCTCTCAATTATGCAACTTCTCAACCCCAGCCTGATCTAATCAAAATGTTCATGGACAAAATGACTAGTTTGGAGTCATCCATCTCAACCTCAACTAATCTTTTGTATTATGACCAAATTTGTAATGAGCCTATCCACCCCTCCATGCCCCATCCATGTTTATCCTTCTAAATGGGAATTGCCCAAATTTTCTACATTCCAAGGTAAGGAGGATCCTTAATAGCACTTAAGATATTTTCATCATGCTTGCTACTTGATCTCTTATGATGGTGCTTTCCTCCTCCAAACCTTTCCCATGTCATTATGTGGGGCTGCCCTTGATTGGTATATTTCCCTTCCCACTCATTCCATATTTTCTTTCTCTCAATTGGTACAAACCTTTTTATAACACTTTTCAGTAAACATATCTAAAAAGGTTTCCATTATCGACTTATACTCCATCAAACAATTTGAAGATGAATCCATTATTGATTTTGTTTCCAGATGGAGGGGCCTCATTAATTAACTCACCTTCCCATTACCCCAACTTAAATTAAATGAATTATTCTCTCAGGGGTGTGCTAAACACATTATTCCAACTCTCCAAGTCCAAACCTTTAAGACCTTTGATGAAGCATTCACTATGGCCCACAAATTGGAAAACCATGCTATCGATGAAGGGAAGTTAAAGCTTCAAAATAAAAATTCTAGTTTCAAATCCATTGATTCATCCTCCACAAAAACCACAAACTCAGCCAATTCTAAAGCAAAAGAATCAACATACTCAATTGTTCTCAAAACCACACCTCCTCTAACCATCAACCAAACACCTCAAACCAATAATCCTTCGAATCACCAAAATTGTATCCAAAACTAGGCTCCTTAAAAAACATTTACCCTTATTGGGGAATCCTATGCATTAGTGTTGGAAAAACTACTTAAAGCCAATATAATCCAACTTCCACCCATCAATCCCCCTAAACAATTTGATACTTCTCACCCACTTCTCAAGTGGTATAATGAGAATGATCATTGTGATTATCATCAAGTTGTTGGACATGATATTGATAGATGCAATACCTTTAAGAGCATTCTCCAGGACCTAATTGATAAAGGGGAGCTTATGTTTGATAACCCAAATGCTCCTTTTAACTAATCTCTCGATATTTTCTAAAAACCATTCCCAAATCATTGAACTTCAACCCAACACCATGAAATCCAACCCAAATCCTCCAACTCACATGAGGCACATGTAATTAATGTCATTAGTAATGTTCCTATTGCTATAAAAGTCATCACCTTTATCACCCAAACAGAGGAAAATAACCCACCACCTATTCCTTCATATGCCCAAATGGAGGAATTAGCTACCCCTTTAGCTTCTTTAGATGAAACCATGGTTGCATATCCCCATCCTATGATGGAAATACCTGAGGATATAACCACTTCATTGACTATTTCATCCACTCTTCCAAACCAATAGAAGAACCACCTACTTTTTTAGACAACTAAACCAAGGAAGAAGTTATACCAACCCTTTTTCTTGAAACCATTACCCTTACCAAACCAGTTATAGAATTATCCATACCTCCCTTGGAAACCATTTCCTAAGAGACCATACCCCTACCTACCTAATAATTACCTTTGGAACCTTTCACCAAGGATAACAACCTTGAAACTGCCCCCCTTCTTCCCCAAAGGGCTTGATTTTTGAAACTAATAATCAAGGAACAAAAACCATTTATAAACCTTTTTCTTAACTAGTTCAAATCTTGGAATTCAACTACCAACCTAACTTTGGTAGAGCCACCTTTTGGAATCAACTTGGAATCTTGTGTCAAAATAAAAACAAACCTTCTAATTTACTTGAGTCCACTCTTGAGCTTGTTGTTATAACTCCAACAACTATCCCTCCTAAAGTCACCATATAACCATCTCAATTATCCCCACCTAGAATTGTTAAGACACCCTGTGCTTCTTTTATCAAGCCAATCAAGAACTTGGGGATCCTTCCCATGCCCAATACTACTCACTCTCCTTTGAGATTAGATTTAACCACATCAACCCAACCAAGACTTAATTAAATTAAACCCATTAATAAGGAAGGATTACTTAGACCACAACTTCAAGTAAGGACCATACTGACTCCTTCACCTTTACCCTCTATTTTGGGACCACATCCTTCCACCATTTCCATTACTTACTCTTCCTCTAATAAACCATCTTCCCTTTCTCCACCTATAACAACCCAATCCTCTAGTTCATCATCATCATTCCTTACCAAAATTTCTCCATATACTTTCCCATCTATTAAACCCTCATCATCTAGACCCTCAATTCCTAAATCAATTATAACTAAGCCAATTTCTTTCTAAACTACTAGCCAAGTTCAATCCACCAACCACACCTCCTATCAAGAAGTATTTACACAATAATGTTCTTACACACATAATACAACTCCACCACCTCCAAAATATTTATAAAAATCCTATACAACTATTTTACAAAGGCCCCTGCAAGCTTTTATCATTAGCTTACCACCAATCAAGCGTTTTAACCCCACTCACGAAAATCCGACGTGGGCATGATATAGAGAAATGTAAATCTCTCTAAACTATCATTCATGGCATTTTAGAGGAGGATGATCTATTGGATGAACCTTCTTTAAGCCCCTTGCCTATTTTACCACCTACCTAATCCACCTAACAATCATCTAATTTTTTACTTCTACCAAAAAGTGAAGAAAAGGAACTAAAGCAAGCAACTAGTCCCCTTATTCATACCATTCATATGGTGACTCGGTCTTGATCTCAATAAAAGGATAAGGGTAAAGTTGTCCAAAAAAATTAAAAAGTCAAATCCAAGGCCACCATTCCATGGTCTTACCCTTTAATTCCCCAACCAACTAACCAAACCCAAATAACTACACCTTCACCTTCACCCTCACAACCACCCAAGACCAAAGTATCCATTTTGGGAGCCCCTTATTCTTCCAATGCATCTCCATTCATCCAAATCTTGGTGTTAAAACAACTTCACCAAATGCTAGTCAAAATGAGTATTTATGACTTGATTAGTACCTCACATCAACATCACCAAGCTTTAATTGAAGAAATGCATTATGTAGATGTTTAACTAGATGATCCCCAACCTATTGCACCTTTGATTGGATCCATCCAACATGTTATCATGGTCACCTTTCAAGAATTTGAAATTCTACCCTATCATAGTGAAGACTTTGATCCCCCTCTTTTTATCATAACATCCATCAATCATACACGTGTCAAAAGAGTTATGATTGATGGGGGAGTGAGTATCAATATCATCTCCTCCCATTCTTATGATCAAGTCCAACTACCTAAAAACATCATGTCAGAAAGCTCAATAGTTCTTTGGTCATTCAATGATACCTTGGCCACCACTTTGGGAATAGTTATTCTCCACATCTATTTGGGACCTTGAACTATTCCTAAACTATTTTATGTAGTATAGGGTGAATTTTAATATAATGTGTTACTTGATCACCCTTGGATCCATGCCATGGGATGCATCCCTTTTACCCTTTATTTATGTGTCAAATTTGAACATGAGGGACAAGTCATTACAATCAAAGCTGATCTAAGTCCCTTTACTTCTTGTAATATGACATATTGACCTAATGATGTTCTTATTCCATCTTCACAACCAAACTCTATCCAAGCCACCATGTCAAACCAACACAACAACACTTATATCTTCAAAAATGATGAAGCATCCACTAGTTCCACTATCCCTTCATCTCAAATCTCAGTTGAAGAGCCCTTACAATCCACATTTCAACATCTTACACTGGGGGAATATTGACTTTTACCTCTGGATGCTTTCCCTTATCCACATGAATTTGGGAACCTTCAAAATGATCCATCTTATGATCCCAATATCAATACCCTTGTCCCCTTTGGCATTCCCAACAATATAACATACTTTGTTTATGGGGGACTTGATAAACCACTCCTTGTTCCCACCACCATGCCTTATGTCCAACCATTCACTTCCAACTTTTCTTACCTTATCAACTTGACCTTTGCCTAAACATACATTTATCATCATGCTTGGAAAGGGTTTAGTTTTGGTCTTTATGAATAAGGACCCCATGAGCTTCTCATCATCAAAATATAAAAACCTCTTGAGTTATTTAGATTGGGATATGATCCCCCAAAATAACCAACATCACGCAAACCAATTCTCACCACTACTGATGAACCCCTACTCTCACCAACCCACTTTTCCAATTTGATGAACCTCTACCTTCACCAACCTCACTTTTCCAATTTGAAGAACCTCTACCCTTGCCAACCCCACTTTTCCAATTTGATGAATCTCTACCCTCACCAATCCCATCTCTCCAATTTGAAGACATCAATATCATCCCACCTAATTTTCTTTATCAACACTATCATTTTAGGAAGGCCAAACCCAAACCATTCCTCTTATCCACCCTAAAATGATTACACGTGACTTACCCACCATTAACACCATCTAATGACAAGATGACAATTCTATTCTTACCTATTACACTCTTCTTTTCAAAAATCCCTCCCTCTTGAAAACTAAATAATGATAAATGAATTTACCACAAAAGTTAATTTTGACACTCAAGAGGACCCTCATATTGTCAAAATTAGCCAATCCTTAACCCTCGAGGAATGATAAGCCTATGAATCTTTTCTCCACAACCATAACATAACATTTGCTTGGTCTTATCAAGATATGCCCATCATTTACCCTTCCATCACTCTTCATAACATTGTTACCCATTCTAAAGTTAAGCCTGTAGACACCTAAATCTAGCCATTGATAACCTCCAACTAGGCTTTTGGCCAATTTCCACCTAAAATGCATAATTTGGCCCAAAAACACTAAAACATGATAAATGATGTGAAACTGACATATTAAAGAGCTAATTTTGTCTAGGGTATCACTAAATGGGGTAAAGCAATTTATGGGATAGCTAACTTTGATCAGTTCATTTTGAGTCAAAATGCCAATTTTGCACCCACATGCTCTAGACTACTTTTTCCTATAAAATATTTTACACAAGATTCATGCCTTTGTTATTTTTTGTTGGCAACATCCTAAATGGGAATACGTATCTAACACATTTGATAGTGACTTCTAATTCCAATCCAATCAAATTTAGGACCAATAATAAGACATTCTGATCAATTTGAGTGATTTGTGCATAAAGTGCTTAATCATGTTTAAGACCTAATTAACCCAAATCAAGGCCTAATCAAGAATTCCATAGAAAATTGTTAATAATTTGTTTTATAAATGAATATGGACTATATGCATCATCAAGTTACCTCATTTCTTGGGAAGACATCCCTAGGCCATAAATACCAGAAATATCAGGCTTCATGCCCTCCATGCCTCATGAATGCCTTCCATGATACCCTCCGTGCCTCTTAATTGCCCCTTATTCCAATTTCATGATGAGGATAATTACAAAATTAATTCCAAAAATTGAATTAATCCTCAACCACACATTTCAATCTTGAGATGGATGGTTTAGGTTGATTCTAATCAAATCTATAAATAGGATGCCTCAAAACATCATTTCTAAGCTTTCTTGATGCAAATTTATAATGAAAAATGGGTTGCAAAAGCTTCAAGAAACTAGTGTTACCATGCCAAATTGATTCTAATACAATCCAAGATACAAGCCAAAGGTGCAAAGGAGAGATGGAGGTAGCTAAGCTTTCATTGCCAAGGACTTCATGAGCACAAGCCAAGCAAGCCACTACTACAAAGGCATTTGGAGCATCTAAGGAAGGTGAAGGAATTATTGTGTTTGATTCCTTGAATTTTAGTTGAGTTTTTAATATAATTTTGTTAACTAAGATCTCCCTAGTGTCTAGGCCTAGAGATGTTATTCTATTAGTGTGTTTATTTCACTTTGTTTTCATTTTAGAACTAACACCATACTAACCATCCTCTCATGAGTCAAATTCCTATATCACATAATGTCATGCTTGGAGGGACTAGATGCATCCCACACATGAAGAATATAATTTTTCATCTTTAAAATATTCATTTGGATCATTAAAACTCTTGCAAATTGATTTTCTAACTTTGTTTTATCATTCTTTACTTGCCACAAGTTTACACAGTAACCAACGTTGGTTATTAAAACCGTCATTGATTGGCATAGGCATCATCGATCACTATTTGTGTAACAAATTTTAGTTAGATAACCATCATTTATTAGTAAGTGTAACTAATTTTGGTTATATAACTAACATTAGTCACTATGTTTTCTTAAAACACAAATCCAAGAGCTATTTTAAAATGCTTGGTTTGGGGTCATACAAACTCTGTTTTGGATTAAAAAAATTTAAAACCACATGTTTTCTCATAAATTTTTAGAATTTTAAATTATTTTAGCTTCAAATTTCATATATTTTTTACAAAATTTGGAAAATTTATTTAAAATGTTTCTAATCTAACATATCTATTTTTGGGGTGATGCCTTAAGGGTAGACAGGTAACCAACGGATTTCAAATTTGATAAATCATGTTTTAGACCACCTTTTGAATGATTTTAAAATGAATTAGGAATATTATTTTGGTTCTTAAAGTAAAATTTAAGGTTCTTAAATAAGTTTTTTTATCATTAGTTTTCAAATTTATAACTAAGACCAAGGGGTCAAATGAACACCACCAAATCTTTCATTTGGGCTTAAAACTGAACACACTTGTCATGTTTGTCTTCAATAATTGTTCGATCTAATTTTTGTTTGGAAAGAAGAGGGATGTTGCATATATGATCTTCCATTTGTCCCCTTTAGAGAACCCTTGGAATCAAAAGTACTATTCCCATTGCAAGTAGCTTAGTCTAAGGCTTAGAAAGAAAATCATCTAAAACACTTCCCAAAAACTCATCAAAGTTTGGGTGACCTTGAAAATGACCCTAATGTCTTTCTATTTCATGTTTTATTTATTTTTATGAATTTTGAATTATTATGGGGATGTCATTACCTCTCATGAGTTATTTAGGGAAGATTTAACCTAGGGTTTCATCTCCCAGCATTGACTTCACTTACTCCTTCCAAGTTGCACATGGGATGTATCTACATTTGGACATCACACTACACTGAGAAAATAGTAGGATGTAGTGGTTGTAAAAAGGACTAGACCTTTTTACAACTAGCCAATGCCATGGTCACCCAATTTCCATTATTTTATTTTACATTGTTTGGCATTAAAGGCATTATGTAATTGATTCCCCTAGAGACATTTGAAACTTGATAATTTAGTCAACCCCACATTATTATACCCTTTCTAGGATTTGGATGATTATACTTAGTGTATTTTGGTCATTTTTTCTTGGTATGTTTTGAGACTAAAACTTGTTTGTTTATTCATAAATCCATGTCAAAACCATTTTTTCTATACATCACTCTTTTGTCTAAAGAGGTGTTATGCTAGCCATTTGACACCACACTTGTGCCTTTAAATTTTTACTAAACTTGTTTGACTGTGTGTCATTTGAGTTGTAGAGGGTAGTGTTATGATACCCAAATCATGTCAAACCATTTGTGCTTTTGAATCTTTTGAAACATAGCATTGATCAAATCATTTGAGCATGCTTATGTTGTTACTCTATTCAAATTATTTCAAGACTAGTTTACCTTGTATTAGAAACTGTTTGTTTCAAACTATGTCACATCAGCAATTTGGACCTCGTTTATGTGCCATCATGCTATCTGATCTTATCTAGCTTGTTTGGTCAAATACTAGTTTTCAACATTGAGTTTTCAATTAACCTTATAAATTTTGGATTCAAACATTGATTGATTTTTGTTTAGGCCTCAATTCATGGGGTTGATATAGATCTTTCTCTTTTGGGTTGCATAACTTTGATTAATTGATTACCCAAAATTGAAAATTATTGACAGTTTTTTTATTCAATGCCTATCATCATTATTTATACTTTATTTGGGAAAACATATTTTTTATTCAAAAATCCTTTTGTCTTATGCCTTATGCTAACTGATCATGTTTATGTTTGATTTTGTGTGTTAAGTCTATGCCAAAATTGTTTCCAAACTTGTTAGATTAAATCTAATTACATCATGCCTATTTGTTTGAGCCTAGATTTTGACTCCACATTTAGACAAAAGACTTAGAAACTCTAATTTTCCCTTTCCTAGTTTAGACCTTGTTTGGAACACTTTGACCTAGACCTTTGACATGCCAATTTTTATTTAGACACTTGACCTTTTATGCGTATGACATTTGACCTTAGACATTTGATGTTAGATTGTTTTATGAAAAGTCTTAACATAAATAATTTTGGAGATACAACTCTACTTTTAGACCATAGTGGAGATACAACTCCACCCCTTTGACCAAGATAGACCAAGCTTGAACCATTTATCCTTTAGACATAGTTTTTTAGAGTTTGTATAACTTTAGGCCCTTTTGTTTTAGAGCTTTAATCATTTACGAATATATGTCTAGCTACACTTATGTTGGAGTCACTTACAGTCCAAATTATGATAGAATGGCCAAAAAAAAAGACTTGTATGGATTTAGTCAAGACCCCAATGATGTTAATATGGTTTGTGAGATAGATTTCTATCCACCTCATATTAATCATTCATGGGAACAAAGTCACGAAATAACTTATGATCCAACTCAAGACCTTGACTGGTATGAAGAGGCTTATGAGGAGGAATTTGAAAATCTAACTATAGATAATTTTGTTTGGGATAGAGATCCATACCCTCTTTACAATAATCACTACATGAAACATAGTAAAGAACTAGCTTATGAGCCAAATCATGATTGGGATGATATGGTTTATGAGGAAGACTTGAATGCTTTGGCTTGTGAAAGTAATCAGGCTCCACCACATTATACCATTTCTATTCTAAGACCACAATATCTCACCTTTCCCATACCAAGACCTCATCCTTTAGTTTGTTTGAGCAATCAAGTTCCATAATTCTAAATCATTTCTATAACAAGACCTCATCCTTTGGCTTGTGCGAGAAATCAAGCTCCATAATGCCCCTTCATCATTCCAAGACCTAGTCCTTTGGCTTGTGCAAGTAATCAAGCCCGACAATTCCCTATCATTACCATCTTAGGACTTTTTATTTTGGCTCATACAAGAAATCATGCTCCCCAATTCCCTACCATTATCCAACCATAGGCCATTCTTCCTCTAATACTAATCCCAACCAAACCTCAATCGATCTAATCTTTTGAAGACCATGTTGTGTTCAGAACTAGTATTTTTTAACTCATTAGAAACCAATCCAAGATGTTTCTATTGAATCAACCATTTGTGATAAGTCAACCTATGATGAATTTCCTATTGATCTTATACCAGTTATCAAGGAGTCTCATTCTGATAAGCCAGTCTTTGTTGAGTCACTTCTTAATGATTATAACCACTTTTGGGAAAATAATTACCTTGAACATATGCCTATTTTTAAAGAGCCTCCTATTGATAAGCTAGTCTCTGAAGAGTTGTCTCTTAGCCTTTTTCCCATTTTAGAGGAGACTAACTTTGACAAACTAGTATTTATGGAGCCCATTATGCCATTACAGGCCATTACTTGTCCAAAACAAAATATTTAACAAGACATCATTATATCAGAGTACCCATCAAATTATTAATCAGAGTTAGAGTCAAGTTTTACTCTTGGACCAGCATTGGATTTAGCATCAAAATCAAAATCAACATCAATCTCAACATCAGATTTAGAGTCCCTTGAGTTAGAATTAGATTCAGATGAAGAATATGTTCATGGTTGTTACAACATTGGTTATGCATTCCTCATAGATCAATTTGAATACATTTGTGATCTTTCTATAGTTTTTAAGAATGAGTACTTCAGCTTTGACACAAGTTATCCTAGTATATTCTACAAGGATTATGTAGCCTCTCCTCATTCCATTATCATTCCACATGGAATTACCATTAACCAAAATAGCCATATTATTGACAATCCATCTCCCACAAGTGTCGATTAGGATCGATATAATCTCACTTTATTGAACTGCATCCATAGTGACATAGCAGTTGAAGAAGAATAAGGAGGCCAAGACAACATTCATGTAGTAGAAGAACACTCTCCTAGTGAATTTTTTTAAAAAGCTCTAGAATACAACCAAAGTTGAAAGTCCACATTCCTTAGTGAAACCTTCTTAGAGGTGCTATAGGATAATCAAGACAAATTTATTGGATAAAACCTCTTTGAGGGACCAATAGCTGAGCATAAAAGTTCTTCACTGATTGATGAACATAAAATCAAAGATCAAATCAAAATAACTTCCTATGTATAGCCTAATAAAATGGTAGTTACTCTCAGGCCCAAACAACAAAAAAAATTGATGGTCTTATCGAGAGAACAAATCTTTATCCCCATCACAACCAAAATTATGTCAAATTTGGCATCAAAAATATTATGTGTGACTAAAAGTCCTGATATTCATTTATTTCCCAACCATTCCACATTTCATTATCATCTACTATTCCATTTCAAAATCAAACCTACCATCTATTATTTTTCCTTATTTACCATCCATGTCCACACTTTACTTTGTAGAGGCTAAAAATATTACTTGTTTCAACATTTGAAGGAATCAGAATCAATTACCAATGAAGATCATAACAACATTCTTAAAATCCAAATTTGTAGGCCATTTTTAATAGATAAATTATTTAGATGAGGTGTGGGATATTAATTAACACGATCGAGTATTCTTTTTGTATCATTTTTTTATTAAGATGTGCATATCCCCATCAGTAGGAACAACATAATCAAAAACCACACCCAGGCCAAAAACATGTACCATATCATCTCACATTGCCATTACCATTGTTGTATATCCATTTACCATTATTTTAGATCCCAAACATTCACCCCACCACTTGGGGGAAACTCTCTTACCATTTTATCCAATCTATCTAGACCATCATTATCCTAAGCAATACCATACCATCCTATCATTCCATTCTTATCTAGACCAAAGCCTATTTTTAGTCATCCTACCCAATACTATTTTGATTTTAGCTACTTTGGTTCTTCCTACACCTTTTGTGAGAGGATTTTGATCAAGTTTCAACAATTAATCCAATTTGTGTTTACAATGATAGTTTATGAAAGTAGTGTGACAGTTGAGCTAGCAAGATATCTTTCATCCTATTAGGTTTGTTTATGTGAGCCTAATTATAACCACCTATGGGTAAATTAATGTCTCACCAATCTTGCTACTAATTATAACCACCTATGGGCAAATTAGTGTCATTGACCTATGCCATTATATCCTAGTTATAACTACCTATGGGAAAACTAGGGGAAACACTTGTTTATTATGCATTGCCACATCACTTTACCATCATTGTTTTCATTTGATTGACCATTTATTAGATTTGAGAGCTTGTTAGGACCCAGTTGATTTTTCCCCACATTTTGTGTGGATGGAATTACTATGACTTGAGGTCATTTCAAGACTATGTGGATCATGTTCAATTCATGTTGACGTCACCTCAATCCCTCTTTCCATATGCTCTCACCATTTTTTGAGAAACCTAAGCCAAACGCTCTCTCTATTTTGTGAGCAGGTATCTTGTCATTCTCTAATGAGTTAAGATACCTCAAAATTCCAAAAATATTCATAACATTTCAAAAATCTAAAAACATTTATCCTGTCTAAGCCTAGTCAGTTATCCTTAATCCACCTTACTAGGGCATTATCATTTTTAGGATGTTTTCTTTTGATTTTATTTTCAAGATTTATATTTGTTTATTTATTTTAGGTTATCTATTTATTTGTTTTTATGTTTGTTTGTTTGTTTGTTTGTTTGATTTCTTGTTTGTTTACTTTCAACACTGTTACCTTGACTCAGTCTATATATGTTCATTGGGTGATTCCTTGAGCACATTATTCCTAAGTCTATCCATATTCATATGTCAACATTGTCCTCATGGTTTTTATTATTGGTTCATTATTTTCAAGTGTTTATTAGATCGAGAGTCAATCCTTATGCATATTTTTGCCAAGTATTCATGGTGTTCTATCATGAAGCCTACCATCACATGCTATAGCAAAAATAAACTTCAAGAAGGTCTACAATCAATGGAGCTACAAAAGTTTCTCCATAGCACCTTGGAAAAGATTTTCACCCATCTTGATCAAATCAACCCATTAACCATTCTAGTTATATCATTGTTAATTAGGATGAGCATCTCCTCATTGGCAAGTACAACTAAATCATTTCTAATGATCAATCTTATTCTTCTATCCATCTCTTTCATCACTTTGCACCCATTCCTCTTTAATATGTATTTTTAGGTTACATCCTTGAGTTATGATTGTTAATCAACCCTAACTAGGGCACCATCATCTTTATCCAATTCAAGTCCTCATAATGATTATAACCACCTATGGACAAATCATTATTTTGACTTTTATTCTTGATTATAATTGCTTTTGGGCAAATCAACATCCTTTTTACATCAATGCATGAAAGAAGTTCCTTATTTGGATTAATCTCAACCATGGATTAATTACACCTTTCTTCTTATTTCTTTTTGAGGGACCCTCTAACAACAAATGTGATGGCCACTCCCTCGAGGGGGAATCATCATAGGCTTTCCAAACACCTTTTGGAGATCTGTTCTTCAACCATCATCTTCTTTTTGGCATATAAGCCATATATCATTATTTTAGAAGACATTTCTTTGCCTACAATTTGCAACATATTCCCTAACCTCCAACCAAGCTTTTGGCCAATTTTCACCTAAAATGCATAGTTTGGCCTAAAAACACTAAAACATGCTAAATGATGTGAAACTAACATATTCAAGTGCCATTGGCCAAGGTATCACTAAATTGGGTAATGCAATTTATGGGCCAACTAACTTTGATCAATTCATTTCAAATCAAAATGCCAATTTTGCACCCACATAATCTGGACTGCTCTTTCCTATCAAATCTTTTACACAAGACTTGTGCCTTTGTTATTTTTTTGGAAACATCCTAAATGGGAATATGCATCCAATGTGTTGGGTGAATATTTTATCATCAACTAACTGATGGGAAAATGGGGATATCAACCAAAACACAAGGAGATGTATATGGAAAAATGGGTGTGGTGACCACAGCCAGGATGAGACAAATCTCTCCTCTCAGCAAGGGGAGGTTCCCTATAAACTATAATATACTAATATAAACTGAAAATAGACTCAAGGGTGAAACCATACCATCCATCTCTCTTTTTTTAGAGATGATGTTCATAGAACAAAGGAGAATTTTGGTGTAATTACTGAAGGCACTTCTCTTCTTTCAAAAATGATATTCAACAAACATTAGGAATTCTTCCTGGATAGTAACTGGATCCACAAGAAACCCACAAAATCATAAAGTCTTTCATTGTCTCTCCTACTGATTTAGGACAAAGTAATACAATAGTATGAAGTGCAGCATAAAGTCTCTACTAAAAAATACAATAGAGTGAAACATTACAAAGGATAAGGGGAGCTCAAAGTCTCTCCAGTATCAGAGTTCATCGGTTTAATGGTTTAAAGTTTAACGGTTCGACAGTTTAGTGATTCAATGTTTTGTAAAGAGCCACATTCACTTAGTCTTCTTTATACATTCAAGGTGTCATTGAACCAATTGTTTGAACCATTTGGTTAATCCTTTCTTTAGAATCTTCCACTTCAACCATTCGCTCAAATTTATGCTCAAACTTTAAACTTTGAAGCTTTGAACCTTGAACCTTTCAGAGTTCAAAGGTTTAATGGTTCAAAAATTCATTCTAACTCTTTGAATCCTTTTATCCTTTGAGTCCATTGAACTCATTAAACCTTTGAACTCATTGAACCTTTGAACCTTTCAGAGTCAGAGTTCAATGGTTCAATGGTTCACTCCAATTCTTTGAACCCTGCCATTGATACTTTTGATTGAACCTCAGTGTTGAACCATCCTTATAATTTTTAGAAAATGCCTTAAGTGTTTTGAACTTCCCTTTGAGAAAGCCCACCTATTGAACCTATGATTTTCTTAGCTAAAAAGGCTTGAGTAAGTGAAAAAATTAACTGCTCAAAACATTTTTTTGAGAAGGAAAGAGAAAATTTTGGCTTGTAGGACCAAAATGGTTGACATGTTGTCCATAAAAACAAGTGACAAATTTTGGGAACAATAGCTAGCTCTAATTGGGGAAATTCCATTGATTAAAATTTGAAACAATTGAAGGGAGTAGAATCTAGAATCTAAGTGCCTTCATCTATCCCATTGGGCTACAGAATCATGCCACCCAAAAAGAAAGGTGCCAAAAACAAATGAACAAGACAAAACAAAAAAAGACTATACATATGTACAACTGGACTTATCTGATACTTCAAGGAATGAAGTGCTTCAAATGCTACCCACTACTAGGCAGTGTAAATGGCATTCTATCTTATTTCAACAAGAAACTATTTTCACCATTTAATCGATGAATGGAAAATGGACCTCTCCATAAGGAATCCAATTTTCCATGCATTCCTTTTGGTTCTCTCCTCTTATCCCACAACAAGACTTGATATCCAATCTAAAAATCATAGATCCTTGCTTTCTAGTTGAAGAGTTTCTTTACCAGACTTTAATGTGTAATAATACGATCCACCACCATAGTTCGTTGCTCATTTAATTTAGTCAAGCACATGATCCTCTTGTCGATGGAACTTTCAAAAGTTAAATCTTCCACTGTCTTTGCCAATTTCAAAGTTGGTAATTCCAAGGTGATTGGTATCTCTACATTTAGGCCATACAAAAGTTGGAATGGGGACATACCTATTGCCCTCTTAGGTGTAATCCTATCTTCCCATAAAGCATCAAGAAATGCTTTATGCTAGGTTCTTTGATTGATATCTACCAGCTTCCTGATAATGGTCACTAGATTATGATAGCTTGATTCTGCTTGACCATTTCCTTGTAGATAATAGTTAAAAGAGTGGGAGAGGATAATCCCATAATAGTATCAGAACTGGGTAACCTCATGAGAAGAGAAACAGGCTACATTGTCTATTACAATCTTGATTGGGACTCCAAACTAAGAAATGATATTTTCCTTGAGGAAATTACATACCACTTCTAAAGTAGCATGATTGACTGGAACGGCTTCCACCCACTTGGTAAAGTAGTCTATGGCTGTGAGAACATAGTCACATCCATCACTCAAGGATGGATTTACAATGCCAATGAAATCAATACCCCATTACTGAAAAGGTTCTTCGATCACCACAGGCTTGATAGGTAATGTAGCTAACTTGGGTTTCATAATGAACTATTGACATAGCTTGCATCTATGCACCCAAGTGTATGAATCTTAAAATAGAGTAGGCCAATAGTACCTAGCTCTTAGAATCCTATGGGTAGTCATAGGTGCAAAAAAATGTCCTCCACAAGCCAAATTATGGAAAGACTCCAAAAGTTTGATCTGTTGTACTTTATCCACATAGCAAAGGAATAACCCATTAAGGCTCCTCTTATACAAACCATTGTCCCATAGGACAAAGTTAGCATCTTTCAATTTAATAGTCCTCTTTTCTTTACAAGACAAGTGGGTAAGACACTCACCATAGGTAAGGAAATGAGCAATATTAGAATACCACTCCTTCGTAGTGGTGACAAAGAGAACTATAGGCATGTCTTCAACCTCTATATCTTCATGCCCTACTTCCTCTGGTATATTATCAGTAATTAATTGGTAGAGACCTCTTCCATGCATAAGCTTCATGGGTTTGATAACAAGATCAAACTCCTAGATTTTAGCAATCTAATTGCCCATTTTAGTTTCAAACTCTTATTGAGTTAGAATGGACTTTACTATTGTCTCAAGAACCAAATCAATAGTGGGTGAGTTTAGGATGTAAAAATGGAAGTGTGTTATCACCTTAAGCATAGCATAAACATGATTCTCCATATTTGAATATTTCAACTCATGAGCTTTGAGAGGATAACTCATGAAAGATATGGGGGAATCCACACCTTCTTTATTATATTAAACCAAAATGGCTGAAAGTGTGTGTTTAAAAGCATAGCTATATATTACAAAGTCTTTAGTATAATTAGGACAAACCAAGATTGGGGCATGGGTGATAGCTTCCTTGATATCTTGAAATGTTGACTTGCCTTCTTTAGTCTAGCAGAAAGCATCTTTACCCTTCATCATGTTGATAATATGGTGAGTCTTCTCTATGAATTCAAGAATGAACCTTCATAGAAAATTCACCTTTCTAAAGAAAGAGTGGACTGTAGTCTTACTAACAGGGAGAGCAAGCCTTTGGATGGATTTGACTCTTTTTAGGTCAATCTTTATGCCTTCTCAAGATGCAGTGTGACCAAGAATTTTACCTTCTATAACCCCAAAAATTGACTTTTTGGGATTAAGAGAAATACCATTTTATCTACATCATTCTATCACTTGTCATAAATGATGAACATGATCAGGGTGATGTTTAGAAAATATGGTCAAGTCATCAAGATATACCACAATGAACTTCCTATTTCATTTTTGAAGGTAAGATCCATCACTCTTTAGAAGCTGGCACCAGCATTGATCAAACCAAAAGGCATTCTATGATATGCAAAGGTGCCCCAAGGTGTAGTGAAAGTGGTCTTATATTGGTTTGCTTCACCAACTTCCACTTGATTATATCCTGAAAAGCCATCTAACATTGATAACATCTCTGCGCCAGTCACTGTTTGCAGCGTTTAATCCATGATGGGTAGGGGTAGTTGTCTTTTAAAGATGATTGATTTAGAATTCTAAAATCAACATAGAGGCAAATTTATCCATTCTTTTTTCTCACAGAGACTATGTTTGCAATTCAGGTGGAATGATGGATTGGGAAAATAATTATTGCATTCAACATTTTCTAGATCTTGGAAAGAATAGTACCTGCTAGCCTGGGGTTGTATTATCTTTGCTTCTACTTATGCGGCAATACCCAACCTTGAGAGAAATTTCATGCTAAATTTATTCAAGCTTGAGATATTTTAGATCATCATAAGAGTATGCCAAAACATCATTGTAATGGCAAAGCAGAGTAACAAATTTGAGTTTTTCATCTAGAGTGCAACAATTCTTGATGTTGACCATTTTGGGATTATCTTCTATACTCAAATTTATTTGATCAAAATCTTTGGAGGATTTTGAATCCATTTGTGGCTTCTTGATTAACCTATCATGATTATCGAATATCTTCTCAAGAGAAACTAATCCTTTAGGAATTTTATTCCCTTTGAGCTGAAGGAACTCTTCATCAATTTTTAAATTTGTTTCAAGAGCTAATTCCCATGGTGGAGATGTACTGTCTTCAAAATAAATCTCCTTAAATCTATCCATCTATTCTAGAAAAGAAATGATTTGGTTGTCACCACTAAATACCTACCAATGGTTAGCATTATTAGGTACACTTGGTCGAAAGACCAACTCAATAGTGTACTTGTGCTCTTTGAAATCTCAGTGAGGAACCATGAGAGTTGTAAAGATGGCCAATGAATCTTCATGATTGTTGAATTCTCTATGAACCACACAAATACTGAAAGCATCAAAAATTTCAAGGTAGTCCCACACCAAATTGAGATAATGTCACAATCTTTCATTCTTAGTTTGATATAGGTTCCTCACTTAACAAACCACCAATTTAGCATCTCCTCAGGTGTGAAGAAGTTTGACACCTTTAGCTTGAGTAGCCTTTAATCTGAGTAGTAATGATTCATACTCAGTAGTGTTGTTGGTATTGTTGAACTATAGAAGAATTTCTACCATCAAATTCTAGAATCCAGACATCATTAAAATAAGATCTTCTTTTAGATTTTTTTTCATTAGGGAGGGAAGATCCTTTTTCATCTGTACTACATTCTCCCAATTCTTCTAATGTCTTGTCTAAATTTTTTGGATTGTCACCTAGTAAACTTTCATCTGATAAAATAGAAACATCTTTAATAGATAGAAATTAGTTACCTATGCCTGAAGATTTAAATAAAATTTAGGCTTCAGGGGCTGATGTTTGGGTGATAATGTATTTTGATTCCTCCTCAGGAAACATCCTTTGCATGATTCCCTTGATAGGTATCCTCACCTCAGATAGGTCCATGATTAATTCTCCACCAACATCCTTGCAAAAATTTCATCCAAGAAGAATGCCATAAGAAGCTGGAACATTGGCCACCAAGACTATCATTTTAATCCTCTTATCTGGGAAGGCCATGAATGTAAATTAGGCATCTTTGATCTATCCCAAAAGTGGCACTTGTTTGTTTCCCATGGAGAAACACCTCCCAAAAATTTTATTTAGAGTGATACCGAGAGAGTCTATGACCTTGGTGGGCATCACATTGTCAGAGGCACCAGAATCTATTATGTAGTTATTCAGCTTATGACCATATATCAATAGGGAAACATAGAAAGGTTATATTTTCTTAGGGGAAATAGGAGGAGTAATGATAATATTGATTTAGGTTGGTGTGTTCTTTAGGGGATCATGATTTACCTTTGAAACATCTTGTCCCATAGGGATGGTTTTGTTTTTCATGCATTTAACTAGCCTATCTAACTGCTCAGGGTCGGCTTGTAAGTATTCAAACTTAGACATTTAGATCTTGGTCTTCCTAGTATGGTCAATTATATCAGATAACTAAAATAAATTAGAAATAGAGGAAGGAATTCCATCATTCTAGGTTTTATTGGTTGTTGTACTAGTCTAATAAATTGAAGCAGAAGGCACAAGGTTGTTTGAGGTACTTACTTTTTTATTGATCACCAGGTCCTTTGATTAGAAAGGTAGAGAAGTCCCCCATTTAGTAAGTAAAATTTATGGTTGAGATTCTTACCCTATTTTTCCCTTATCATCTTGTTGAGTTGACTAGTTCTAGGACCTAGTAAATATAGTGTATGATCCATCAAACACTTCTCCCTTACTTGTAGCTTCATCTTAGTAGTTCAGGAAACTAATGTTGGAGTTGCCAGCTAATTCTTCTTCACCTTCTACAAAGAGATTAACATCATCTTTTTGGTTCAACTTAGGTTAGAAAGAGAAAGTATATTTAGGTTCATGATAACCAACTGCTGAGTTAGTTGGTGCTACTTCAATGGCAAGCTTCCCCTATAGGGGAGGAAGATGATTTGGTTACCCTTGATTCTTGGCAGCATTGCCTTAATATGAATGGTTGAGAAATGTCCTCCTTGGTATATCTTGATATGAAGGAGGAGCAGACATCCCTTGTGCCATTTTCTTTTTTAGAGCTAGCAATTCATTTCTTAACTTTTGCACTAGAGGATCAGTGGTGCCTATAGAGAAATTTTTAGAAGACGAAGAAAATTTATTTATGTTAGGATCTCTTCTTATATTTCCTACTAAGATAAGATCATCATCAACCTCAGTGGCCAAAATATGAGTTGTAACAAGATCTATGTGGCCAACCTACCTCAATAGGAATCTCACTTTAGGAAGCTAAGAATTGATGATGAAGCATTTAATATTTTTTGGCATCGACTGAGTAATTATAGGAATCTTATTCCTCAGCTTGTCAAATTTAGCAATAAAGTCTCACATGGGTTCATGAGGCTCCTTATTCATTTGTGTAAGCTGAGCCAATAGGGAATGTGCATCTTCTATAGGTTTGAACATAGCCTCAAACTTGGATTTAAGAGTGTTTTAGTCAGTCACTATTTGTACTTATAGATGATAAAACTAGTCTACGACAGCACCTTGCAATGTTTTCACAAACAATCTGACTGCTATGTCTTCATATTCAATGCCTATCACACCATAGGCTATGCAAAAGGCTACAATATGTTTATCAAGATGAACTTTCCCATCACCATATAACTTGGGAAAATTCATCCTTGAACTATGGGATAGTTTATGTAAAGGTGCGGTTAGATTCAGGGGACCAAAATTATTACCCCAGGGGCCTTGAGCCGCCATGATATGACTATTGAAAGGAGGGATAAAAAATTATTGTGGGGTATGTATAGACAAAGATCTACTAGTAGAGGAAAGAGAAGCTTTGCCTGGTATTGGAGACCCGACATTGGTATGAGGAAAACTCTTAGTTCGTTGGAGGTGAGCTCGTGGAGGAGAAAGATCAAAATGATTTTACTGCACAAATTTGAATATAGGGTCAACAATACCTCAAGATCTCTAGCTTCACGTATACCATGGATCTACCAGAGTGTGAAATGGAAATGGAAAAGAACTAGAACTACTTCAATTTGAAGCTTGAGGCTTCAAATTGCACGTCCTTCCCCAGCGGTGTCACCAAAAATTATTGGCATGAATCTGCTCATTCTTCCCCAGTGGAGTCACCAAAAAACTATTGGGTGAATATTTTGTCATCAACTAACTAATAGAAAAATGGAGATATCAAACACAACACAAAGAGATTTATACATTAAAATGGGTTTGGTGACCACAACCAGAATGAGACAAATCTTTCTTCTCAGTAAGGGGAGGTTCCCTATGAACTATAATACACTAATATAAACTAAAAATAGACTCAAGGGTAAAATCATACCTCCATCTCTCTTTTTTCAAAGATGATGTTCATAGAATAAAGGATAATTCTAGTGTAATTACTGAAGGCACTTCTCTTCTTTCAGAAATGATATTCAGTAAACAACAAGAATTATTCCTGGGTAGTAACTGGATCCAAAAGAAACCTATGAAAGTACAAAGTCTTTCATTGTCTCTCTTACTAATTTAGGACAATGTAACATAGTATTATGAAGTGCAGCACAAAGTCTCCACTAAAAACTATAACCGAGTGAAAGATTACAAAGGATAAGGGGAGCTCAAAGTCTCTCCAGTATCCTTTACACAAAATACAGACTAAAGATAATTATGGTAGCATAAAATCTCCCATAGTTAGCTTTAGGACATCTTCTAGCTTATTTCCACTTGTTCTACTTATTTGATTAAATGGACAAGACTGTATTTATGAAAAAGACATAAGAATGATTTCCTAGATAACACAAGCTATTTCAACACAAAGTCTGAAAGGTCACATGCTTTCTCATTCACTTGATTAAATATGATTAATAATCTGAGCTCAAAGTTTCAAGAATGCCTTTCAATTTAGGTAGAGCTTCACTTCTAATGACCTGGAGATCTCCCTTATTACAAATGAGAGATTACAGTATATAGCATCCAAAGAAAGACTTGGGCACTTGTTTTCATGAAATGGCCCATGCTGCATTGAATGCATTGGAAATTCTATGAAGGGGCCATGCTAGAAAAAAATATCAGCCTTAATATTGGCACTCCAAATCATCTCAAATGTATCCTCTTAAGCATGGGTTGCTTGGTCTTCTTTATGATGCTTACACGGGTATCCATTCACCTTTACTCAATGAATAAAAATAG
Organism: Torreya grandis; assembly: GCA_037957365.1. Classification (NCBI taxonomy): domain Eukaryota; kingdom Viridiplantae; phylum Streptophyta; class Pinopsida; order Cupressales; family Taxaceae; genus Torreya; species Torreya grandis. Next base: position 2,303,102 of record JARHVA010001464.1, on the reverse strand, counting down.
GTCATGCCATTGAATACTTGCATTCTCTGAGGTCCACTTGGTGGACTGATCCACCTACTAGAATTAGTCTTCTATAGATATTTATGGATTCTCTATATCATTTCCTCTTTCCTTGCTACATTTTGTCTCTTCCTAGTGATCTAATCTCTCGGGGCTATCTTCTTGCTTTCTACTGGCTCTTTTGACTCCTTTCTTGGCTAATCATTAAGTTTGTTCTCAGGTCTGTGCTCTTTCAAAAATCAATGGTTATTCCATAATCTAAATTTGACATCTACAGAGACATCACCAGTCACTTGAACAACTTTGAACCTTAAACCTTGAACCTTTTAGAGTTCACCAGTTCAATGGTTCAATGTTTCAAAGTTCAACGGTTTGATAGTTCAGCGATTCAATGTTTTGTAAAGAGCCGCATTCACTTAGTCTTATTTATAAGTTCAAGGTGTCACTAAACTAATTGTTTAAACCATTTGGTTGATCCTTTCTTTGGAAGCTTCTACCTCAACCGTTTGCTCAAATTTCCACTCAAACTTTGAACTTTGAACCTTTAAACCTTGAACCTTTTAGAGTTCAAAGGTTCAATGGTTCAATAGTTCATTCTAAATCTTTGAATCCTTTTAACCTTTGAGTCTGTTGAACTCATTGAAACTTTGAACTCATTGAACCTTTAAACCTTTTGGAGTTAGAGTTCAATGGTTCAATGGTTTACTCTAATTCTTTGAACCCTGCCATTGAGCCTTTTGATTGAACCTCGGCGTTGAACCATCCTTTTAATTTTTAGGAAATGCCTTAAGTGTTTTTAACTTCCCTTTGAGAAAGCCCACCTATTGAACCTATGATTTCCTTAGCTAAAAAGGCTTGAGTAATTGAAAAACTTAATTGCTCAAAACATTTTTTTGAAAAGAAAAGAGAGCATTTTGGCCTGCAGGACTGAAATGGTCAACATGTTGTCCACAAAAACAAGTGACAAATTTTGGGAACAACATAATGAATCTGATAGTGACTTCTAATTCTAATCCAGTCAAATTTAGGACTAATAACAAGGCATTCTAATCAATTTGATTAATTTGTGCATAAAGTGCTTAATCATGTTTAAGAGCTAATCAACCCAAATCAAGACCTAATAAGAATTCCATGGAAACTTGTTGAATACTTATTTTTGGAAATGAATATTGAATATCTACATCAAGTGACTTCATTTCTTGGGAAGACATCCCTAGGCCATAAATAACATAAATATCAAGATTCATTCCCTCCATTCCTCATCAATTCCTTCCATGATACCCTCCATGCCTCTTAATTTCTCCTTCTTCCAATGTCATGATGAGGATAATTATAAACTTAATTCCAAAAATTGAATTAATCCTCAACCACACATCTCAATATTGAGATGGATAGTTGAGGTTGATTCTAATCAAATCCAAAAATCTATAAATATGAGGCCTCACAACATCATTTCTAAGCTTTCTTGATGCAAAATTATAATGCCAAATTGGTTCTAAAAGCTTCAAGCAATTAGTGTTACCATGCCAAATTGATTCCAAAACAAGCCAAGCTACAAGCCAAAGGTACCAATGAGAGATATAGGTAGCCAAGCTTCCATTTCCAAGGACTTCATGAGCACAATCCGAGTAAGGCCCTACTTCAAAGGGATTTGAAGCATCTAAGGAAGGTGAAGGAATTCTTGTCTTTGATTCCTTGCTTTATAGTTGTGTTTATCATTTGATTTTGTTAACTAAGTTCTCCCTAGTGTCTAGGCCTATATATTTTATGCTATTAGTGTGTTTATTTTAATTTGTTTTCATTTAGGAACTAACACCATACTAACAATCCTCTCTTGAGTCAAATTATTATATCACAAAGCCCATTTAGTAAAAAAATTCATTATATGCACCCTCACATAGCTCTTATTGTTAAATAATAACTTTAATGCCTTCTATCCATTAATTTCATTCAACCCATTGAATATCCACATTGGGTCTCCAACATTATTACTATTACCAAACCCATTGGGAGACTCTACCTTTGTGTGGATTTTTGTGATCTTAACCTTGCATGCCCTAAAAATGACTTTCCCTTACCTAACATAGACCAACTTATCGATCTCACTACTGGCCATGAAATGCTATCCCTTCTAGATGGATTCTCAGGATATAACCAAATCCTGATCACCCCTCAAAATCAACATAAAACATCCTTTATCACCCTATGGGGAACTTTTTGCTATCGTGTCATGCCCTTTGGCCTAAAAAATGTGAGAGCCACTTATCAACGGGCCATGACTTATATCTTTCATAACCTCATTCATAAAATAGTTGAGGATTATGTTGATTATCTACTTGGTAAATCCAAACACCACTAATATCACCTCATTGTTCTTGTTGTCCTCTTCAAAAGACTTATCCATTATCATGTCAGGCCCAACCTAAAAAAATGTATCTTTAGGGTCTTATCAAGAAAGCTTCTGAGCTTTATTATTTCCCTCCATAGAATAGAAATAGACCCTATAAAAGTTTGAGCCATTCTATAAATGCCTCCCCCTACTAACCTAAAATAAATTCATAGCTTGCAAGGTAAACTTTAGTCAATTCACCACTTTATCTCCCAACTATCTGATCACTGTCAGCCTTTTCACCACCTCCTTAAAAAAGATACCTTCTTTAAATGGACCAATAAATGTCAGCAAGCATTCAATACAATTAATGAATATCTTCTCTCTCCACTGGTCCTTATTTCTCCAAAAGAGGATCAAACTTTTTATCTATACATATCTACCACCGATCGTTCCCTAGGGGTTATGCTCTCTCATCATGATGACCAAAATAAGGAGTAATCAATTTATTACATCAGCCACACCCTCATTGACTAATATAGCCATCCAAAAAAACTTTACCTTGCCTTAGTTTTTGTCACCTCTAAACTTCATCACTATCTTCTTGACCAAAAAACTCTTATCATTACTAACACTGATCCCCTTAAGTATATGCAATCCAAGCCATATCACAACTAACATATGGCCAAGTGGTTCATGTTATTAGTGGAGTTTAATCTTGAGTTTCTTCCATAAAATTCCATTAAGGGATAGGTGATTTCAAACCAACTAGCTGAAGCTCCACTCCCTGATAATCAAACTCCCCATCTTACCTTTCTAGATAAGTTTATAGCTACCCTTTCTTCAAAATAACCCACCTACCAAATGAATATGTATTTTTATGGCTCTAAATGTCAAAATGGTGGGGGAGTTGACATAATTCTCATTCCCCTTAATGGGAATCTCTTCCCCTATCTTTCAAACTCAATTTTGAATGCACCAATAATATAGCTTAATATGAGCCTTGGTCATAGGTATCCAAACCACTCTATCTTTCGGAATTAGAAAAATAGCATCTTTAGAGACTCTCAACTTATTATCAACCAAGTCATAGGATCCTATCAATGCAAAAATTATGTTCTTATAAAATACAAATAACTTGTCGATAAACTATTAACATAATTTGACCATTATATTATCTAATCAGTCCCTTTCTCTACCAACAAATTTGTAGATATAATGGATTCCCTTGCATCCCAAATTCCATCTCAACCTGTTGACTCTAAACTATTTGTCACCATCTACCATTTTGTCATGCCATCCTACCTCAGTCTTGATCTTCTTTCCATTTACCAAATAGAAACATCATCTTCAAACATTTTGTATGATCAAATATTTAATTACCTTAATGTTAGTATCCTCCCTTGAAATATTTCTAGGAATGCTCATATAAATTTCATTCAAATAACCTCTCATTACTTAATATTATGGGGCATTATTTATAAATGAGGCTTTGACAATATCTTCTTTTATTACCTTCATAGCAATGAGGCTTCTCATGCCATTAAAGAAGCACATGATGACATCTATGGGGGGCACTTCAGTGGTTTAGTCATTTTTAAATATATCCTTCACCTAGGTTACTATTGCCCCACACTTAATCAATATTATTGTGACTATGTCAATAAATGCATCAAATGTCAAAAACATGCTAACCTTCATCATACACTTTCTCATAGTCTTCAAGTATCAATTGACTATTGACCTTTTTCACAATGGGATCTTGATCTTATCAAAGAAATCAATATGCATTCCTCATAAAAACATCAATATATCATCACCACCATGGAATATTTCACTAAATGGGTAGAATCCATCCTGCTAATCTTGATCAAAGCTAAAAAAATCATTGATTTTGTCAACCACCACAACATTTATCACTTTAGTGTTCCTCACAAATCATCACTAATAATGGTAAATCCTTTAAAAATAAAAAAGTCCAAGAACTTTATGATGATTTTCGTATCAACCTAATCTTTTCTTGACCTTATCATCTACATAATAATGGATAGGCTAAGGCTTCTAACAAAACCCTTGTCAAAATTCTCACTAAGGTAGTCAATGCTTTGGGCAAGGATTGGCACCTCCACATCCCAGTTGCTTTATGGGCTTATCACACTAGTATCTAAACTACCATGGGTGATACACATTTTTCTCTTGTCTTTAGATCCAAGGTAGTCCTACCTCTTAAAGTCTAAATTCCATCTCTCTACATATCCTTGCATGGTATTCTTTCTGAAAGTGACTATCATCAAGAATGTTTAGCATGCTTAGAACTTCTTGATGAATGTCACCTTGATGACCTCAATCATATTTACATTTATCAAGAGTGTATCAAATAAGCATACAAAAAACATCTAAAAATATGATAATTTAACACCAGAGACCTCATCTTTATGGAAAACCAACACATTACTAACATGGAGAAGATTAAGAAGGGCAAGTTTTCTTTTAACTATTTAGGACCCTATATTATAACCCATAAGTATGGATCAGGTGCTTATCACTTATCCTCTCTCGAAGGTAGGCTATAACCTAAATCCATCAATGCCTTGCATTTATGTCTCTTTCATTATTAACACAAGGTTCAAACCCACTTCTGTGTCTAACTTAAGCTCATCCATTAGTTTATTAACCTTCTTTTCTATCTCTTTTGAGATCAATTGATTATATAGAACCATGTGACTCATCCATCATAGTAATAGCCTAATCCTAAATATGGGTACCTTGACTCTACCCATAACATGATTCTCATGGATACTTTTCATTCTTTTCATAATCTAAATCCCATGGTTAGTTATTTCTCAAAACCCCTTTCTACAAACTTCCATGTCTAGGTCTTGCTTCTACATGGGTAGACCTTTCAAACCCAAATAGACTTTTCCATGCCTAATTTTAGTGCAAAATATATCCATTCTTCAAAAAAATAAATAACAAACTACTCCATCAAAGGACAACTACTAGATTTAAATAAAACATTGCTTAACATAGACTGCTCGCTTAAAGTATAGCTATGCCAAAATAAAATATTAGACCACTCCCTCAAAGGATTGATAAAATAAATATTCATTAGAATCTTCCTATATTGATAATCTTTAATAACTTATAAATCAATAAAGCAAAATCCAAAATCAATAGGCCATAAACAACTCTTCCATATACTAAATGTAAAATTTTCGTATCGATCAGTCTACCTACTATCCAATCAAGTTGCAATGAAATTTTATAGCATAAGTAAAATTCTCACATTAATCAGTCTACATAGCATATCAATGGCATGGACTTGTCTACTAGGGTCTTTAGTCACCTATGGAAAAGCCAATCACTCCACTACCCATAGATTCCATTCTCCTCTACCCATAAATTCAAATCCCTAACTATCACCTACATCCCTAATTAACCTAAGGGATTATGAACTTACTTGGCCAGAAGTGGTTAGGATCCTAGTTTTTTAAATAAAGCACACTACTATGATGCATTTGATAGGTTTATGTTCACTAAGACATTCCAACTATGGATTTATATTGTTTGTCTGTCACTAGTAGAGCACTATGCCCCCTTTCTTATCCAAAATATGGATGTGAATGTTTCCTCTACCTATACCAACCCAACATCCATTAATCAAACATTACATTTTCTTAGAATTCTTTTAACATAAACATTCACACTATGCCATAGAACCAACTCATCAATCAACTCAATATTATTATCATGCAAAATAATAGTATCATCAATGACCAAACAATCATACTCATCATCAATCACATAATAAACAATAAATAAAAATCCATAATCCATAACATTACATCCAAATCAATATGCACAACTACACCATAATCATCATATATAACATCTATAAACATCATCAAGACATAAAGAATACATCTCATTAAAATATAAACCTAAAAACATCTCAATACATCTAAACATCATATATATATATATATATATATATATATATATATAATCAAAATGTTTCTATACATGAAACACACATCAATTATAAATACATCTCACATCTTTGACACATAGTTCAATATAAAAAATATCAAAATACATATACATCATCACAACCTAGGAGCACTTGCACCACTACTACTAAACCCATCCACACCTATCTCTAGTGGAGGCCCTATTGATTGACCCACTACCATCACCCACTAACTTGGGGGTGCAATCACTACTCTACCTACCAATCTGACCTAATACTCTCCCCATGTGGCCCATTAGGACATTGTGTTAACACAATGCCCTCATAATATCACAACTCATATATGGTCACTAGATACTTGGCCTATGACACAAAATATGGTGGTGTCACAGCTACCCTACCTATCAACCATAGAGAGTCACTCTCTAATGTCACCAGGCCAAGTGATGTCCTTGCCTAATCCCACTCTCCTATAATCAACATAATATATCTCTATAAATTGGCTACCTGACCCTATAAAGTGGCCACCTAACCCTATAAAATGGTAACCTATGCTTATGCCTAGTCTCTTTGTACTATCACTCCTCCCAACTAGCCCTAAAGAGTAATAATCTATCCCTGAAGAGTGGCAATCTACTCTTATAAATTGGCTATCTAATCTTGTGTTACCACAAGTTTTGCCACTACCTGTGGGTCACCCTGTGATGGTACTCCTACTAGGTCAACATCCATATACCCCTGGCCTCCATCTCCCCAACCAAATTCTACTACCTCATATCTACCTTAAAACCATGTTGGATAATCTGTAGTAACATTGGCATCATCTCTCACCCTATTAGGAAGCTCCTCATAAACTAATACCTCTTCCTAAGTTTATGGCTCTGGAAATAAGAACTTGGCATCCTTTCTCCTATAATGAGGAAAATTTGGTGGAATACCCTATTAGAGTCTGAACTGTCATCACACTCTCTCCATGGGAATGAGCTTTATCTTAACATCTCATCTACTATATACCTATCTCCATCTCTATAAAGTGTATGTATGTTGCATGTATCCATCCCATATAGGCCAATGTCATATATAACCTCCGTATTATATTTCTTGACGCTAGACACTCCAAAGTACTTGGAACCACTCTAGATCCCTCATACCACCACCTAATCCTATGATTATTCCTCCTCTCCTCCATGTCAAAAACCCTACCCTATAGTCTATCAATAGAAATGTATCCATAGGTAGGCCTGATGGTCTCAACACAAGTATGTGCTCATATGCCCAACAATACAAAATAAATCCAATGTTAATATCATAACACTTGTGAACTTTGAAACCTCATAACTCCTTATAAATCTAAACCAACAATATCTATCCCCATCCAAATACTATCCTCCCAAATATCAACTCCACCAACACCCCTAAAAGCAAATAAGGGAATCTCCCTCCCATAGAATTTGGTAGTGCATAATAGGTAACTACCAACTATAGCATCATCAATAAATGTATATCTCCAAAAACTATCTAATATAAAGGCTTAATGCTAAAACCTTTCAAGTAAAACTATGCATCAACTCTATCATCTCCATATAGGATCTCCATACACTCATCATTCTCCTCCCCCTCTATGTGATAGATAGGATCTTTATGCATAGGAAGGCATGCAATGTGGTGGACATCCTCAAAAAGGATGCTCATATCCCTGTTGATGTAGTGGATTGCACCTGGGGCAAGGAGGTTGGGCTCCTGCCTTCCACACGCAACAATGGAAACTCCCCTCTCGCCTGTGGGACCAGCGAAGCTGGAGGGGAGAGTCTCTAGGTAAGGGCTAGCTCCCTTTGATGCATCTGAGTTATTTCAGTAAGTGTTAAAATAGGTATATATATGTATATAATGAGGGGGGTGAAAAGGGAGAAGGATTATATGAAAACAAATCTACTCTAAAGGGGGTGATGCACCAAAAATGATCTGACCTTCTCACACTCATGCTTGAAATCAGACAAACACATATATACACTTCAAACTAGCAGAATGACTAGGCTGTAAGAAGCTTGGCAGGGAGGCTTTAATGAAACATATAGAAAATTGAAGGCACCTACGTGATTTGTCCATTAATCGAGATTGCACCTTGAAGGCACCTACGTGATTTGTCTGCTCATAAATGTGAAATGAAGAAAATGGGTCGCACGGTTGGCCATTTGTGCCTTCTAATGGTCAGTTCATAGACACTGTTTCACCTACTAGAGTAATTTCTTGAATCGACACCTCCCTTCACCACTTAGACTATCTACCTGCTCCTACACTTGGCACTTTTGTCTTTTCCCTACCTTGTCTCTTCCTAGGTCTTTTGGCCCTCAAGCTATCTCTGGGTAGGTCATTGTATTCCTTGGGATCCTTTCATGGTTAGTGCTTGGGCATTTAAAAACCAACAACCTTTTTACTGGCTTAATTTTGACGTTCACACACCCATCATTGCTTGAAAACCAATGGCTAGTTTGCCTTCTTAAAGTTGACAGCTTTTGGGATGTCACCATCCTTGGCAATTTCCTTTGAGCTTTTTTGCTTTGTCCCTTTTTTGTGGACTCCCTTCTTAGCACCTTCTCGAAGGGAAGGTGACCCTTCAACATTTGGAAAGTGCCCCTTTATTTTGTTTGAGAGTCTCCTTCAAGGGCACCTACCCTTCAGGGTCCTTCAGCTCTTTGGCAGGGCTCTTCTTTGTTTTAGACTTTCCCATAGACGAAAAGTCTATGGGAATTAGTTGTTTGGCTTCCTTGGGTTTTTAGCTTTAGGCTTTTTCCCTACGAACAAAAAGTCTATGAGAATTAGCCACCTCTAAATTTCTTCACTTAAGTCTTTATGGTAGCCCCTCTAAATTTCTTCAGTCTTTCTTTGTTTGTGGCCTCTTTGATGTGCCTTTGCCCTCCACAGGGGCTTATTAAACTTGGACTACTCTCTGCAAGGGCACCTACCCTTTAGCTTTGGGGTCACCTCATTGAACCAACCCATTGAACCAAAATTGGTTTAATGATTTAATGTTGTGTGTTGAGCTGATTGAACTAAGCTGATAATCTGTCCATTTGAACCACTTGAACCACTTGTTGAACTGTTCGCTTCAACCAATCCATTAAACCATTCACTTCAACTGATTCAACAATTCAATGCTATGCACTGAGCTAATTGAACCAAGCCTTTGAACTTTTCTCACTCACCTTATCTATTGAACTTGTGTGTTAAACTAGGGTGTTAAACCAAGTGATTGAACTAATGTGTTGAACCAAGCGATTGAACCAGTTCAACGATTCAATGCTGCGCACCGATAAACTTACTGAAGTGTTGAGCTAAGTTGAAGTGTTGAACTAAGTGATGGACCAAGGCATTTGAACTTTGACAATGAACCAAGGCATTAAACCAATGTGTTAAACTAAAACCTTTGAACCAAAATGTTGAACCAACCCATTGAACTGGTTCAATGGTTCAACGATTCAAGTGACTATTGAGCCAAGGCTATTGAACTCTTTATTGAACCAAAGAGATGAACTTGAAGATTGAACCCAGGATTGAAGTTAAATTAATGGACTTGAACCGATGAACTAAGGCATGAACCAAGGCTAATTAAACTGTAGATTAAACCAAGGCTTTGAACCAAAGTCGATTGAACTGTCGATTGAACCAAGGCTTTGAACCAAAGTCGATTGAACTACCAATTGAACCAAGGCTATGAACTAAAGTGATGGTTCAATAGTTCAAACATGCCAACCTTCCTTGTAAATTTTTTTAGATGAAGGCCCAAAAGAGCCTTGTAAACCCTAGCACTTTTTGAACTGATGCTTCATCTACCAAGGATTACACCTGCTAAGTCTGTAGAAAAACTTGTGAAGTCTATAGAAACCTACAGAGTCTATAAAAACTTCACTACTGAGTCCATAGAAATGAACCTATAGAGTCTATAGAAATAGACATGTAGAGTCTGTAGAAATTTTGAAGAGTCTATAGAAATTTCTAGATTCATGCAAAATAAATAAAATGAATTGGCCTAGAATAGCAAGGGAAGAAGGGGACCAATTTTTGGCCTATTGGAAAAAAATGGTCAACAAATTGGTGACTCCCAGGGGAAGCATGCCTGCTATGTTTAGAGACTAATTGCCTTATATTCCATTAGGCACAGAGTTAGATGTAGCTTTGAAGAAAGGTTAACAACAGCCCCAAAAGATCCAAGAATCAAACACGGATCTTTTTACCCCAGACATAAGGGAAATCACACACAAGACTAAAACACTATCTATGCAAAAATACAGTTAGGGAAAGTAGGAAAATAAATTGAAAGTGACTACTATGTACAACTAACCAGGTGCATCTGCTTCCCTCCTAGATCAAAGAGAAAATTCTTTAAGTCCCCTCCCTTGTAAGGAAACTTATGATGCCAGACAAGTGGTTAAATGAAAGGGAGATTCGGTGACCTGCTCCTCTTGCCTGCCACCTGGGTTGTCTTGTATCCAAGTGGAAATTCAAACATGCTTCCAAAATATACATACTCTATTTGTTCTTGGAAGCTTACCTCCTATTGGTTCTTCACATTGATGTATCTCATTGAGAAATCCATGGCTGTTAGCTCATCACCATAAGCCTTTTGATCTGTATAGTCCCTTTACAGTGCATCATGAACTGGCTTGTCCCCTTCTGCCTCATGCTCAAGTTCCATGGTATGATCATCCTCCTTAATGGCTTCAAAGAAAATATATTTAGATTCACCAACCTCTTGAAAAGATAAGTCTGAAATCCTATAGCCCCTTTGCATACTCATTTGAGTCCCAATGCTGCCTTCCCCACTCTTATCCAGCTCGTAGCCTTCTTGAAGAAAAGCCCAGCCTACTCTAATGACTTCAAATGAATTATTCAAAACATGAACTAGAGATTTTCCATGCTCCTTCATGACATCTAAGGTGATCTCCTCCTCATCTGCACTCATGAAGTCTCCCTGATCAGTCATAAACTGAGCATACTCCTCTTCACTTGCTTCCTCCAAAATAGGTTCCTCCTTACAAAGGGGGAAAATGGAAGGCTGATAAATGAACTCATGTGGAAGAGGAGGCAGTCCCTAAGCTAGAATCAAATGATTCTCCTCTTTCCATTTGGCCATCACTTCATCTATATCAAGTGTGGCCTGATAGCTTTCTTGGAGGTGCATGGATAGGGTGTGTTCAAACATGGAATCTGTTATTTGGTCTAAAATGTCCACCACCCACTTGTTGAGGAAACTTGCTCTGGATTCCAACTCTACAATCCACCCATCTATATCTTCTTGGAAGAGCCTTTCTTAGAGGTCAAAATCATCATTGGGAATAGGAGCATCCTCATCTCCTTCAAGGTTTTAAGCAAAACCTTTCTCCTCTTCTTCCTTTCTGACCCAAGATTCCACTATTTGCTTCCAACTCGTGACCTTGGGATTGGAATTTTCCCCTTGTGAACAAGGAGTAACTTTATCCTCTTCAAGGTCCTAAGCTGGTTCATGATGTTCCTTCTTCCAAATTGGAATTTGGAGATCATGTTGAAAGACTTGAGGAGGTTGGGGAAGATTTGGGAGGGTCTGCTCATGTACAGGAAGAGCTATCTAAAAAGAGGCATGCTGGAAAGCTAGGCACATGGGATTGAGAGTAGGATTGATTGATGCATCGAATGAGCTAGAAGGATCAAGTGCCATCTAGTAAAAAGGATTTGGCACACAAAAGGAGGCTTTCTTCAGAATAGGAGGGGGCAAACCTTGGGCTAAAACTTCTTGATTTTTGTCCCTCCACTTTACCAACACTTCATCAATATTGAAATTAGCTTGTGGATTAGTGGAAGGGGTGTCTTTTGGCATCAACTCCTCTACAAGGTCTAAAAGATCCATCTCTCTTTCTCTAAGTAGTCTCATCCTAGCTTCCAATTCCTCAATCTGCTTAGCTAGATTATCCTCACCTTATACCTCTTAGAGCTCGTAGGAATCATCATAGACATGGGAAGTGCATGAAGGTTGCCATGAAGTACAAGAAGCTTCTTGAGGAAGGGTGGGAGGGACTTGAAAAGGATTAACCTCATTTTGTACCTCACACTCTTGGATAATGCCTTTCTCTTCCTTGCTATTCCATGACTCAACCACTTTATTCTAGCTCAAGATATTCAGACTGGGCATCTCCTTTTGGGGTGATGGGGCCACAATGTGAGAGGGTAGTGAGGGTTTAGATTCCACTTCCCTTACTACCAAAATAGACTGCTACATTTGAGGATTTTCCAATTCAATCTGTTTATCAAGATTAGCCTAAAACACAAGATTTACTATTTCAGAAGTCTCCTCAACATGATTGGGGAAAGGGCTTTGATAGGTTTGACTTGGCTCATAAGCAGGGGCTGTGTATGACTGATATGACACTTGGGGCAGTGATTATGCAAGTTGATAGACTTGATAAGGCTACCTCTCATGAATACTCAGCTTCTCTTCAAAAGATGCAATCAAACCCCTCACATCTAGCATCTCACTTGTAAGCCTTTGTTAATTGGCTCTTTCAATAGGAGCCCATTCACTCTTAACTTGATCTAGTGCATTTCTCACTTGATGGATGACATGATCAAGGATTTCTTGGCCACATCCCCTTCTAGTGTCGAGCTCTATTACATACTTTTTGTATCCCAACAGTGCTCATTTGAAGGTGGAGATGGGTTGATTGGTAAAAAGACTGGGTTGAGTAGGAGAAGTGACACATTGAGAAGACTAGGCATAAGGCTAATATAGCTCATGATAGGGCTGGGATTGGTCATATTAGACTTGATAAGGGTCAACATAAGGATGGTAGGGATAATAGCCATATTGGCTAAGGAAAATAGGGTCCATGGTTCTAAACGATGGAATTATACATACTAGAATACTATTTCTTGATGGCAATAGAACTGCTTAACTATTTGATTTAACTCAGAGTCACCATTGGTGTTGATGCAAAAGCCTCCAAAGGCTGGTTGGTTGAAGAACACACAAAAAAATTCTTCAACTCTGTGGACACAACTTGTCCTAGTTGGTGCCACTGGGCGTGCCAAAAATTGTTGATGCAGTGGATTGCACTCGGGGCAAGGAGGTTGGGCTCCTACCTTCCACACACAACAATGGAAACTCCCCTCTCACCTATGGGACTGGTGAAGCTAGAGGGGAGAGTCTCTAGTTAAGGGCTATCTCCCTTTGATGCATCTGAGTTATTTCAGTAAGTGCTAATATAGGTATATAGGTCTATAATGAGGGGGGTGAAAATGGAGAAGGATTATAGGAAAAAAAATCTACTCTAAAGGGGGTGATGCACCAAAAATGATCTGACCTTCTCACACTTACACTTGAAATTAGACAAATACATACATACACTTCAAACTGGTAGAAGGGCCAGGCTGTAAGAAGCTTGGCAGGGAGGCTTTAATGAAACATATAGAAAATAGAGACTCACCAAAGGTGTTGTGGAAAGGCACACTGTATAGTAACTTCTTCTATTTTTGCACTTCCAAATACAACTCTCCTTGTCAGCCATAGAAATGGCACCTTATAGACACCAGGTATGTTGGTGTTAAACCTGTGGAAGCATCAAGAAGCAATGACTAAACACAAACTAACACTCAAACATACACATAGATATCTAACCAGGATAGAGGTAAAAAATGCATTTATTGATTTAGGTGAAAATTTTCCAAGGCTACGCCTTACAAATGTGGATGATCCCTTCTCAAATGACAAGTCTCCAATATATAGAAGAAGAAAGGAGGCCTTTTGGTACCCTTTTTATGAGTGACCCATGTGCCTTACGAGCATTGGGAAGAGCAGGATGCTTAAACATAAATGCTGTGTCAGCCCTAGATCTAAATTCAAGCATTTTTTGACACAGGCCACACTATTTCCCCATTAACTGAGATTGCTCCTTTAAGGCACCAACATGATTTGTCTGCTCATAAATGTGAAATGAAGAAAACAGGTCACATGGTTGGCTGTTTGTGACTTTTAATGGTCAATTCACAGACACTGTTTCACCTACTAGAGTAATTTCTTGAATTGGCACCTCCCTTCACCACTTACACTATTTGCCTACTCCTACACTTGGCACTTTTGTCTTTTCCCTACCTTGTCTCTTTTTGGCTCTTTCAGCCCTTAGGCTATCTCTGGGTGGGTCACTGCATTCCTTGGGCTCCTTTCATGGTTAGCGCTTGGGCATTTAAAAACCAACAACCTTTTTATTGGCTTAAATTTGAGGTTCACGCACTCATCATTTCTTGAAAACCAATGGCTAGTTTGCCTTCTTAAAGTTGACGGCTTCTAGGACGTCACCATCCCTGGCAATTTCCTTCAGGCTTTTTTGCTTTGTCCCTTTCCTACAAACTCCTTTCTTAACACCTTCTCAAAGGGAAGGTGACCCTTCAGCCTTTGGAAAGTGCCCCTTTATTTTTTCTGAGAGTCCCCCACAAGGGTACCTACCCTTTGGGGTCCTTTAGCTCTTTGGTGGGTCTCTTCTTTGTTTCAAACTTTCTCGTGGACAAAAAGTCCACGAGAATTGGCTGTTTGGCTTCCCCAAGTTTTTGGCTTCGATATTTTTCCCCACAGATAAAAAGTCCATGGGAATTGGCCACCTCTGAATTTCTTCACTTTAGTCTTTACTTAAGTCTTTCAGGCAGCCCCTCCAAATTTCTTCAGTCTTTCTTTCTTTGTGGCCTCTTTGAAGTGCCTTTGCCCTCTGTAGGGGCTTATTGAACCTAGACTACCCTCCGCAAGGGCACCTTCCCTTTAGCTTTGGGGGCACCTCATTGAACCAACCCATTAAACTAAAATTGATTGAATGGTTCAACACTACGCACTGAGCCAATTGAACCAAGCTAATAATCTATCTGTTTAAACCACTTGAACCACTTGTTGAACCATTCGCTTGAACCAATCCATTAAACTGTTCACTTGAACTGGTTCAATGGTTCAATGTTGCATGTCAAGATAATTAAACCAAGCCTTTGAACTTTTCTCACTTGCCTTATCTATTGAACCTACATGTTGAACTAGGGCATTGAACCAAGTGATTGAACCAACACATTAAACTAAGTGATTGAACTGGTTTAACGGTTCAATGTTGCACGTCGATAAACTTACCGAAGTGTTGAGCTAAGCTGAAGCATTGAACTAAGTGATGGACCAAGGCATTTGAACTTTTCTAATGAACCAAGGCATTGAACCAACATGTTGAATTGAAGCCTTTGAACCAAAACGTTGAACCAACCCATTGAACCAGTTCAATGGTTCAAGCGACTGTTGAGCCAAGGCCTTTGAACTCTTTGTTAAACCAAAGCGATGAACTTAAAGATTTAATCCAAGATTGAAGTTGAAGTGATGGACTTGAAGTGACAAACTAAGGCATGAACCAAGGCTGATTGAATTGCAGATTGAACCAAAGCTGATTGAACTGTCGATTGAACCAAGGCTTTGAACCAAAGCTGATTAAATTGCCGATTGAACCAAGGCTATGAACTGAACCGATGGTTCAATGGTTTGAAGATGCCAACCTTCCTTGTAAATTTTATTTAGACAAGGGCCCAAAAGAGCCTTGTAAACCCCATCACTTTCTAAACTAATTCTTCATCTACCAAGGATTACACCTACTGAGTCCATAAAAAAACTTGTGAAGTTCGTAGAAACCTACAAAGTCCGTAGAAAACCAAGCTCTATAGAGTCCATAGAAATATACCTGTAGAGTCCATATAAATTTTGTAGAGTCCATAGAAATCACTAGATTCATGTAAAATAAAAAAAAATGAATTGGCCTAGAATAGCAGGGGAAGAAGGGGACCGATTTTTGACCTGTTGGGAAAAAAATGGTCAACAATCCCTTGTTGGTAACTAGTGTAAACTAGGAATTTGACTCAAGAGATGTGATTAGTATTGTGTTAGTTAAAAAATTCAAAAAATTTGATAAAAACACACTAATTAGAATATATCTCTAGGCCTAGTTACTTGGGTGAGCTTAATAACAAAAATAAATGAAAAACAAAGCTAAAAATTAAAGAAATAAAAAAGAATCCTTCACCTTCCTTGTATGTTCCAAATGCTTGTTGTAGTGTCTTTCTCAGCTTGTGCTCATGAAGTCTGCATCAAAGGAGGCTTGGCTATCTCCTCTTCTCCTTGACACCTTGTGGCTTTGGCTTGGATTGGATCAATATTTTGGCATCATAACTTTGGAATGTGAGAGCTTTTGGAATCAATTTGACATGGTAACTTTTCACAAATTAAGCTTTAAAATGATATTCATGGCCTCTCTATTTATATATTTTCAAGAATGACCAGAATCAACCATGACTGTCCATCTCAAGATTGAGATGTGTGGTCATGGATTAATTGAATTATGTAATTAAAATACATAATTATCCTCATCATGACTTTAGAATAAGGTATATTACTGAGGCATAGGAGGTAATAAAGAGGCATGGGAGACCCATAATCTTGATATTTATGACATTTATGGCCTAGGGATGTCTTCCTAAGAAATGAAGTCACCTGATGATGTAAATATTAAATATTCATTTATAAAAAAAAATTCAACAAGTTTCCATAGAATTATTAATTAGGGCTTGATTTGGATTAATTATCTCTTAATCATGATTAATCACTTTGTGCATAAATTACTCAAATTGATCAAAATGTATTATTATTGGTCTAAAATTTGACTAGATTGGAATTGGAAGTCAATGCCAGATGTGTTGGATCTATTATCCCATTTAGGATGTCAACAACACCAAATAATAGAGACATTCATCTACTACAAGAAATTTGATAGAAAAGAGCAATCCAGAGCACCCAGGTGCAAAATTGGCATTTTAACTTGAAATGATTTGATCAAAGTTAGTTGGCCCATAAATTGCATGACCCCATTTAGTGATACCCTAGACAAAATTGGCACTTGAATATGTCAATTTTAACTCATTTAATGTTCTTTAGGTTTTTTAGGCCAAATTGTGTACTTTGGTGGAAATTGGTCAAAACCCTAATTGGAGGTCATTGGTGGCTAGATTTAGGTGTTTATAATTTGCCCCCATTTGGGAAGGCATTGCAAGCAAGTATAACAATGCCTTCTTAAATAATGAGAGATGGTATGTATGCCAAAAAGAAGATGATGGCTTAATAAAAAATCTCCAAATAGTTTTGGGAAGCCTATGATGATGCCTCTCTCAAGGGAGTGGTCATCACGTTTGTTGACGGGTGGTCCTTTGAAAAGAAACAAGAAAAAAGGTGGAATTAACTCATGGTTGAGATTAATCCAAATAAGAAAATGCTTGCATAAATTTATGTAGAAAGGATGTTGATTTGCCCAAATTCAATTATAATTAAAAATAAAAGTCAAAATAATGATTTTCCCATAGATGGTTATAATCATTAAGCAGACTTGGATTAGCTAGAACTATTGGTGCCCCAATTAGGGATGATTAACAAGAATAACTTAAGGATATAACCTAGAATACAATTTAAAGATGAGTAGATACAAAGTGATGAAAGAGATGGATAGAGGAATAATATTGATCATTAAAAATTATTTAGTTGTACCTAACAATGAGGAGATGATCATCCTTATTAGTAATGATATAACTAGGATGGCTAATGGGTTAATTTGATCAAGGGCGGGATGGAAAAAGTTGTCTAGGTGCCAAGGAGAAACTTTTAAGGATCCATTGATTATAAACCTTCATTAATCTAATTTTTTCTAAAGCATGTGATGGTAGGCTTCATGATAGAACACCATGAAAACTATCACAAAATATGCATAAGGACTGATTCTCAATCCAATAAACACTTAAAAACAATGCACCAATGATAATAACCATGATGACAATGTTGATGTATAAATATGGATGGACTCAAGAATAATGTGCTTGAAGAATCACCTAATGAACATATATAAATTGAGTCAAGACAATAGTGCGAAAATTAAAAAAAAAAGCAAGTGAACAAACAAACAAACAAACAACTTGAAAACAAACAAATAAATAGAAAGCTTGAAACAAAAGTAAAAGAAAGCATCCTAACAATGATAATACCCCAATAAGGTGGATCAAGGATAATTGACTAGGCCTAGGATAAATATTTTTGTATTTTGAAATATTACAAATGTTTTTAGCATTTTAAGGTATCTTAACTCATTAAAGAATGACAAGATACCTGCTCACAAAACAATGAGAGCATTTGGCTTAGGTTGCTCACAAAATGGTGATAGCATATAGAAAGGGGGACTGAGGTGACCTTAACATGAATTGAGCATGACCCACATAGTCCTAAAATGACCTCAAGTCATAGTAATTCCATCCACACAAAAGGTAGGAAGAAACCAACTAGGTCCCAATAAGTTCTCAAATTCAGTAAATGGCCAGTCAAATGAAAATAGTAATGGAAAAGTGATGCAACAATCCATGATAAAGAAGTGTTTCCCCTAATTTTCCTAGAATAAGTTATAAATATGATACAATTTCATAGGTCAATGATACTAATTTGCCTATAGGCAGTTATAATTAGTAGCAAGACTAGTGAAACACTGATTTGCCCATAGGTGGTTATAATCAGATTCACATAAACAAGCTTGATATAAGATGGAAAATGAAATATATCTTGCTAAATCAATTGTCACACTAGTTTCATAGACTATAATTTAAACATGGACTTGATTGATTATTGAAACTTGATTGAAATCCTCTCACAAAAAGTGTAGGAAGAACCAAAGGAACCAAGATCAAAATAGGATTGGGTAGGATGACTAAAAATAGGCTTTGGTCTAGAGAAGAATGGAATGATAGGATGGCACAGTCTTGCTAAGGATGATGATGGTTTGATAAATTTGATAAAATGGTAAGAGGGTTACCCCTAAGTGACAAGGTGATTAAATGGGATATGTGATAATGGAAAAAGGATATGTAATAATGGTAATGGCACTTAATGAAATAGTATGGTACATGAAATGGTATGGTACATGTTTTTAGCTTGGATGTGGTTTTTGATTTTTTTGCTTCTATTGATAGGGAGATGCACATCCTAATCAACAAATGATAATAATAGAATATTTGATCATGTTAATTACTAGCGCACACCTCATTTGAATAAATACTCCATCAATAATTGTCTGAAGATTTGGATATCGAGAATGATTTTGTGATATTCATTAGTCATTGATTCTAATATCTTCAAACATCAATACAAGGTATATTTTTAGCCTCTACAAAAGAAAGTATGGCCATGGATGGTAAA
The DNA here is from genome assembly GCA_037957365.1 of Torreya grandis. Classification (NCBI taxonomy): domain Eukaryota; kingdom Viridiplantae; phylum Streptophyta; class Pinopsida; order Cupressales; family Taxaceae; genus Torreya; species Torreya grandis. The sequence continues at coordinate 2,283,542 of JARHVA010001464.1, read as the reverse complement.
TAAGGAAAAATAATGGATGGTAAGTTTTATTGTGAAATAGAATGGTAGATGATAATGGAATGTATAATAGTGGAGAAACAAATGAAGATCAAGACTTCTAGTCACATGTAATGTTGTTGATGTTGAATTCAACATAATTGTGGTTGTGGTGGGGCTAATGACTTGTTCTTTCGATAGGACCATCAGATTGTTTTATTGTTTGGGCCTGAGAGTAGCTACCATATGATTAGACTGTATATAGGAAGTTGATTTTGTCTTCATCAAGCAGTGAAGAACTTTTGTGCTCAGCTATTAATGCCTTGAGGAGGTTTACACCAATGAAGTTGTCTTGATTGTCTCATAGTACCTCTGAGAAGGTTTCACTAAGGAATGTTTACTTTTTATTTTGATTATCTTCTAGCACTTCTGAAAAAGTTTCACTAGAAGATGTTATGTTTTGAATTTGATTTTCCCTTAGCACCTCTAAAAAAATTTCATTATGAGAGTGTTATTCTACTATATGAATGTGTACTTGGCCTCCTTTCTCTTCTTCAAATGCTATGTCACCATTGATGTATTTCAACAAAGTGTGATTCTATAGATTCCAATTGACACTTATGGGAGATGGAATGTTAATGATATGGCTATTTTGGTTTATGGTAAAGGCTTGTAGAGTGGTAATGGAATGGAAAGAGGCTAAACAATCATCATAAAATGTACTAGGATAAATTGTATTAAATCTAAAGTACTCATCCTCAAAAACTATAGAAGGATCACAAATGTATTCAAATTGATTTGCAAGGCATGCGTAACCAATGTTGTAATAACCATAAACATATTCTTATTTTTAATTTGATTCTAACTCAAAATAATCTGAATCTAATGTTGAGACTAATGTTGACTCAAATTTTGATGGTAAATTTGATGTTAGTTCAAAAATAGAACCTGACACTAACTCTAATTCTTCATCTAATAGGTACTCTATTACAAAGGTGTCTTGTTGAATATTTGGTTTTGGATAAGTAATGACTTGTGATGGCATAATGGGATCAACAAAAACTAGTTTGTTAGAGTAAGACTCCTCTAAGATGGGAAAAAGTTTAAGAGGAAACTCCTTAGAGAATGGCTTAGCAATAGGAAGCTCTTGAAAAATAGGCACATCATCAAGGTAATGATTTTCCTAAAGGTAGTTATAATCATTAAGAAGTGACTCAACAAAGACTGGCTCATTAGTGTGAGACTCCTCGACAACTAGTATAAGATCAATAGGTGATTCATCATAGGTTGACTTATCACAAATGATTATTTCAACAAAAACATCTTGGATTAGTTGGTTGTCAGGGATTTAGTTTCCATTGAGTTGGAAAATACTAGTTTTGAACATAGCTTGGTCTTCAAAGGATTGGATTAGTTGAGGTTTGGATGGGATTGATTCTGGATGAGGAATGGATTATCGTTGGATAATGGTAGGAATTTGGGAATAATAATTACTCTCATGAGCCAAAAGATGAAGTCCTAAAATGGTAATGATATGGTGTTATGGAACTTGATTTCTTGCATAATCTAAAGCATCCAAGTCTTCCTCATAAACCATATCATCTCAATTATTAGTTGGATCATAAACTAGTTCTTGACTATGTTCCATGTACTGATTATTGCAAAGAGGGTATGGAGCCATATTCTAAACAACATTATCTATAGTTAGGTCTTCAAAGTCCTTCTCACAAGCCTCTTCATGCCAATCAAGGTTTCATGTTGGATCATGAGCTAGTTCATGACTTTGTTGCTATGAATTATTATTATGAGGTGTATATAAATTTGTCTCACAAACCATATTATCATCATTGAGGTCTTGAATAAAGCCATAAAAGTCATTTTGTGTGGCCATTATATCATAATTTGGATTATATGTGACTCCACCATAGGTTTACCTTGACATATCTACATAAATGATGAAATCTCTGAAAACAAAAAGGCTTAGAGTTCTACAAACTCCAAAAAAATTATTTCTAAAGGACAAATGGTTCAAACTTAGTCTAACTTGGTCAAAAGTGGAGATGTATCTTCAATGTGGTTTAAAAATGGAGTTGTATCTCCAAAATAGTTTGTGATAAGACTTGGAATAAAATAGTCTAACATCAAATGTCTAATGTCAAATGTCATACACACAAAAGGTCAATCATCTGAATAAAAACTACCATGTCAAAGGTCTAGGTCAAAGTGTTCCACATAAGGTCTAAACTAAGAAAGGGAAAATTTGAGTTACTAGGTCTTTTGTCCAAACACAGAGTCAAAGGATAGGCTCAAAAAAATAGGCATATGTTAGGACTTTTAGCCAAATGGCATCAAAATCTAGACTTGAAACAAAAATATCATGTGATTTGATTTAATCTAACAAGTTTGGAAACAACTTTGACATAAATCCAGCACATAGAATCAAACATAAACATGATCAGTTGGCATAAGGCATAATATAAAGGGATCTTTGAAGAAATACAATGTTTTCCCAAATAAAGACATAAACAATGATAAGGATAGGTACTAAACAAACCAACTAGCAATAGTTTTCAAATTTGGGTAATCAATTAATTGAATTTATGTAACCCAAAAGAGAAAGATCTTTGTATCAGCCCCACAAATTAAGGCCTAAACAAAAATTAATCAATGTTTGAATCCAAACTTGATAAGGCTAATTAAAAGATGCTGAAAAATAATATTTGACCAAATAATCTAGATAAGATTGGACAACATGACAGTGTAAGATAAAGGTCCAAATGGTATACATGACATTGTTTGAAACAAATGGTTTTTGATACAATGGTAAACAAGTCTTGAAACTAATTGAGTACCCTAACAGTGTAAGAATTCTCAATGATGTGATCTATGTTATGTTTCAAAGACTCAAAATGATCTAGGCAATAATTTAGGTGACAATTCAGGTGATGGGTCCACCCTAATTGATGATAAAACTTGTGGGAGCCATAACTTTTGCATCGTAGCTCCAATTGACTCATCATTTAAACTGTTGGAAAGATAAGAATAAGGATAATATGATGAGATGGCATAGAGATTTTCTTAATGTATTTTGGCCCCCCAAAACCCAATGGAAGTGCTCCAAATTTAAATTTTATTATTACAATCTAAAAATAGTAATTCCTTGAATTCTATATTGTTGTAAATTATGGAAGTCAAACCACTTAATTTCCCTTGAGATTGGTGACCTTCAACATCCTCCTCACACCTTCAAAACATGTATAAATGAAGATGTAACCCAAAATGGAAATTAGACATCTCTTCTCAGAGATAGGCATATATTTGGGTTTGAAAATTTGATCAATAAAACATCTCTTCTTAGAGATAACATTATTTGAATTGTGTTATTTTTGTTTCTTGAATTATCTTTCAACCAAAGCTTTTGAGTTTTAGATCACAAAAGGCTCAAAATGTTTTGACATGGTTTGGGTAGCATAACACTACCCTCCTCAACTAAAATACCTTATTTTGACATGGATTATGAAAAAATAAACAAATTTTAGTCTCAAAACATACCAATAAAAAATGATCAAAATACACTAAGTATAATTGTCAAAATCGGCAATGTGGGATTGACTAAATTAACAAGCTTTCAAATGTTTCTAGGGGAATTAATTACATAATGAATTTCACATCAAACAATTCAAAATTAAAGCATGGATTTTGGGTATGTATCACTTGGCTTGTTGCTAAAATGTCTAGTCCTTTTGCAACCACTACATCCTATTGTTCACTCAATATAGTGCGATGTCCAAATGCAGATACATCCTGTGTGCAATTCAGAAGGAGTAGATGAAGTCAATGCCAAGATATGAAACTCTAGGTCAAAGTTTCTCTAAATAAATCATTGGAGGTAATGACATCCCCCTTACAAGCCAAGATGCAATAAAATGAAAGACATCAAAAGAAATACTTTAAGATCATTTTCAAGGTCACCCATACTATGATGAGTTTTTTGGGAGTGCTTTAAATGACATTATTTCTAAACCTTAGACTAGGATTTTGACAATAAGTATGGTGATTTTGATTTCAAGGGTTCCCTAAAGGGGAAAAATTGAAGATCATACATGCACAAACCTTCTCTTTTCCAAACAATCTTTAATTAAACAACTATTGAAAACAAGAATTGATAAGTGTGTTCAATTTTTAAAACTCAAATGAAAGATGTAGTGGTGTTGTTTTGACCCATTGGTCTTAAGTTGTAACTTTGAAAGCCTAAATTATCAAAAAAATCACTTAAGAACTTAAATTTTTTATTAATTACCAAAAACAAGATTCCTAATTCATTTTAAAAGCATGTCAAAGATTTGTTAATAGCATGTTTTAACAAATTCCAAATCCACTAGTTACCTATCTACCCTTAAGGCATCACCTCAAAAGTAAATATGTTAGGTTATAAAATATTTAAAAAAATATAGAGAAAACATTAAAAAAATAATATTAAATATATGAACACCTGCAAACAATAAATTAGAAGGCTAAAAATAAACCATAACACATAATACATAAAAGTTTGCACATAAAATATAAAAGCCTATAGTTAGAATTTTTAACATAACTTTTAAAATATAGATCAATTTGTCACAAAATGTTTATAGGTTGTCAATAAATATAAGATACATGTATCCAAAAAGAATTAGGTCCAAAAAGCAATAAAAAAATTATAAACTCTATTCTAACCATTTTTACTAGAAAAATACAAAACAAAAAGTGACAGTCACTAAAATAGCTATAAATTTTAAAATATAATACATTTTTTTATAAAATTTATATATCATATCAATGACATATTTATATATATTAATAAAAAAATTTACACAAAAATATTAATTAAATAAAAAATTATTACTTATTTATTGGTCATTTTTACTCAAAGTAAAAATAACAAAATAAAGAATCAAAACTATGAAACACAAAAAAGTTTGTGGATTGTGCTCTCATGAAGATCATCCCATCGAGCGTGCCATTATGTGAACTAGGAATTTGACTCAAGAGAGGTGATTAGTATTTTTTTAGTCCAAAAATTTAAATAAATTGATAATAACACACTAATTAACATACATCTCTAGGATTAGTTACTAGGGTGAGCTTAAATACAAAAACAAATTAAAATCACAACTAAAAATTAAATAAAAAAATAAGAATCTTTCAACTTATTTAGATGCTCCAAATTCTTGTTGTAGTGGCTCACTCGGCTTGTGCTCATGAATTCCTCATCAAAGGAGGCTTGGCTATCTCCTATTTTACTTGGCACCTTGTGGCTTTGGATTGGCTTGGCTCAATATTTTGGCATCATAAATTTGGCATGTGAGAGCACTTGGAATCAATTTGACATGATAATTTGGAAAAATTAAGCTTTAAAATTATGTTCATGGCCTCTCTATTTATAGATTTTATAAAATGACCAGAATCAACCATGACCTTCTATCTTAAGTTAAAGATGTGTCATCATAGATTAATTGAAATATGTAATTAAAATCTATAATTATCCTCATCATGAATTTAGAAGAAGGGACATTAATGAGGCATGGGAGATACATAATCCTAATATTTGTGGCATTTATGGCAAAGGGATGTCTTCTCAAGAAATGAGGTCACCTGATGATGTAGATATTTAATATTTATTTCTAAAAACAAGTTTTCAATGAGTTTCCATGAAATTATTAATCAGGTCTTGATTTGGATTAATTAGCTCTTAAGCATGATTAATAACTTTGTGCATAAATTACTCAAATTAATCAAAATGCCTTGTTATTGGTCTAAAATTTGACTGGATTAGAATTATATGTCAATGTTAGATGCATTGGATCCTTTATCCCATTTAGGATGTGACCAACACAAAATAAAGAATACATGCATCTCATATAAGAAATTTGATAGAAAAGAGTAATCTAGAAACCTAGGTGCAAAATTGACATTTTGACTTGAAATTATCTTATCAAAGTTAGCTAACCCATAAATTACATTGCCCCATATAGTGATAATCTAGACAAAATTGGCACTTGAATATGTCAATTTCAACTCATTTAATGTGCTTTAGTGTATTTAGGCCAAATTGTGCACTTTGATGGAAATTGGTCAAAAGCTTGGTTGGAGGTTATTAGTGTCTAGATTTATGTGTCTACAATTTCTCCATGTTTGGGAAGGTGATGCAAACTATAAGCACAATAATGTCTTCTCAAATAATGAGAGGTAGCCTGTATGCCAAAAAGAAGATGGTTGAATAAAAAATCTCCAAATGGTTTTGAGAACCCTATGATGATGCCCACCTCAAGGGAGTGGTCATCACATTTGTTGATGCATGATCCCTCAAAAATAAACAAGAAGAAAGTTAGAATTAACTTGTGGTTGAGATCAATATTAATAATAAAATGCTTGAATGTTTTGATGTTAAAAGGATACTAATTTACCCAAAGGAAATTATAATCAGGAATAAAAGTCAAAATAATAATTTGCCCATAGGGGCTTATAATCATTAAGCAAACCTAGATTGGCTAAAATTGATGGTGCCCTAGTTAGAGATGATTAAGAAGCATAACTCAAGGATATAATTTGGAATATAGATTACAGATGATAAAGTGAAAATTGATAAAAGAGATGGATAAAGGAATAAGATTAATCATTAGAAATGATTCAATTGTACCTACCAATGAGGATATGCTCATTCTTATTATTAATGATACAACTAGAATGGCCAATGGGTTAATTTGATCAAGGGTGGGATGGAAGGATTTTATAATGTGTCAAGGAGAAACTTTTATGGCTCCATTGATTATAGACCTTCCTGAAGCTAATTTTTGCTATAGCATATGATGGTAGGCTTCATGATAGAACACCATGAAAACTGTCCCAAAATATGCATAAGGACTGACTCTTGATCCAATAAACACTCAAAAATTATGCACTAATGATAAAAACCATTATGATAATGTTGATGTATGAATATGGATAAACTCAAGAATAATGTGCTCAAGAAATCACCCAATGAACACATAGCAACTGATTCAAAGCAATAGTGTTGAAAGTAAACAAATAGGTAAGTGAATAAACAAATAAATAAATAGAAAAACAAATAAACAAATAAACAACTTGAAATAAATAAAAAAATAGAAAAAAATAAAAATAAAATAAAAAGAAAGCATCCTAATAATGATAATACCCCAATAAGATAGATCAAAGATAACTGACTATGCCTAGGATAAAAAAATTTATATTTTGAAATATTACAAATATTTTTGGCATTTTGAGGTATCTTAACTTGTTAGAGAATGACAAGATACGTGCTCACAAAATGGAGAGATCATTTGGCTTAGGTTGATCACCAAATAGTGAGAATGTATTTAAAAGGGGATTGGGGTGACCTCAACATGAATTGAGCATGACCCACATAGTCCTAAAATGACCTTAGGTCATAGTAATTCCATCCACACAAAAGGTAGGGAAAAACCAACTAGGTCCCAACAAGTTCTTGAATCTTATAAATGGCTAGTCAAATAAAAATAGTAATGGCAAGGTGATGCGGTAATATATGATAAACAAGTGTTACTCCTAGTTTTTCCATAGATGGTTATAACAAAGATACAATGGCATAAGTTAATGATACTAATTTTCCCATAGGTGGTTATAATTAGTAGCAAGACTGGTGAATTACGGATTTGCCCATAGATGGTTATAAGCAGGCTCATATAAACAAGCTTGATACAAGATGAAAAAAGAAAGATATATTACGAGATCAACTGTCACATGACTTTCATTTAAACATAGACTTGATTTATTCTTGAAACTTGATTAGAATCCTCTCACAAAAAGTATGGGAAGAACCAAAGGAACCAAGATTAAAATATGATTAGGTAGGATGACCAAAAATAGGTTTTGGTCTAGATAGGAATGGAATGATAGGATGGCATAGTCTTGCTATGGATAATGATGTTTTGATAAATTGGATAAAATGGTAAGAGGGTTGCCCCCAACTGAGAAGGTGATTAGCTAGGATATGTGATAATGGCAACAAGATATGTAATAATGGAAATGGCATATCAATGACATAGTATGGTACATAAAATGGTATGGTACATGTTTTTGGCCTAGATGTGGTTTTGATTTTGTTGTTCCTACTAATGGGGAGATACACATCTTAATCAAAAAATGATACAAAAAAAATACTTTATCATGTTAATTTCTAGCCCACACCTCATCTGAATAGCTGCTCCATCAATAACTATCTATAGATTTGGATGATAAGAATGGTTTTGTGATCTTCATTAGTCATTGATTCTGATTCCTTCAAACATCGATACAAGGTATCTTTATATCATCTAAAAAATAAAATGTGGTCATGGATAGAAATAAGGACAAATAATGGATGGTAGGTTTAATTTTGAAATGAAATGGTAGATGATAATGGAATGTATAATGGTGGGGAAATAAATGAAGATCAGGACTTTCAATCACATGTAATGTTTTTGATGTCAAATTTGACATAATTTTGTTTGTGGTAGGGCCAAAGACTTTTTCTCTTGATAATACGATCAAATAAATTTGTTGTTTGGGTTTGAGAGTAACGACCATCTAATTAGGCTATAGATACGAAGCTATTTTGATTTGATCTTTGATTTTGTCTTCATCAAGTAGTCAAGAAATTTTATGCTCACCTATTAGTGCCTCGATGAGGTTTTCACCAATGAAGTTATCTTGATTGTACCATAGCACCTCCAAGAAGGTTTCACTAAAGAATGTTGACTTTTGACTTTGATTGTCTTCTAGCGCTTCTAAAAATGTTTCACTAGAAGATGCTGAATTCTAACTTTGATTGTCCCCTAGAACCTCTAAAAAAATTTCACTAGGAGAGTGTTATTTTGTTATATGAATGTGGTCTTGACCTCCTTGCTCTTCTTCAACTACTATGTCACCATGGATGCAACAGTTCAACAAAGTGTGATTCTATAGATCCCAATCGACACTTATGGGGGATGGAATGTCAATGATATGGATAATTTGGTTGATGTTAATGGCCTATATAATGGTAATGGAATGGGGAGAGGGTGCACAATCTTCATATAAGATACTAGGATAACTTGTGTCAAAGCTAAAGTACTCATCCTTAGAAACTATAGAATGATCATAAATGTATTCAAATTGATCTACAAGGCATGCATAACCAATGTTGTAATAGATATGAACATATTATTCTCTTAAATCTAATTCTAACTCAAGGGACTTTGAATTTGATATTGAGACTAATGTTGATTTAGATTCTGATGGTAAATCTAATGTTAGCTCAAGAATAAAACTTGACTCTAACTTTGATTCTTCATTTGATGGGTACTCTGTTACAATGATGTCTTGTTGAATATTTGGTTTTGGAAAAGTAACAACCTATGATGGCATAATAGGATCCACAAAAATTGGTTTGTCAAAGTGAGACTCCTCTAGGATGGTAAAAATGTCAAGAGACAACTCTTTAGAGACTGGATTATTAATATGAGGCTCTTGAAAAATAGGCACATAGTCGAGGTAATGATTTTCCCAAAGTTGGTTATAATTATTAAGAAGTAACTCAACAAAGACTATCTCATCAGTGTGAGACCCCTCAACAACTAGTATAGGATCAATAGGTGATTCATCATAGGCTAAATTATTGCAAGTGCTTGGTTGTCTGGGCTTTGGTTTCTAATGAGTTGGAAACTACTAGTTTTGAACATAGCTTGGTCTTTGAAGGATTGGATCAGTTGAGATTTGGATGGGATTGATTCTGGATGAAGAATGGCTTGTGGTTGGATAATGGTAAGGCATTGGGGAGCATTATTTCTTGAATGAGACAAAGGATAAATTCCTAAAATGGTAACAATAGGGAATTGTGGAACTTGATTTCTTGCACAAGCCAAAACATCCAAGTCTTCCTCATAGCCATATCATCCCAATCATGAGTTGGCTCATAAGCTGGTTCTTCACTATGTTCCATGTACTAATTATTGAAAAGAGGGTATGGATCTATATCTAAAATAACATTATCTATAGTTGGGTCTTCAAATATATCCTCATAAGCCTCTTCATGTCAATCAAGGTCTCAAGTTAGATTGTGAGCTCGTTCATAACTTTGTTCCCATGAATGATTATTATGAGGTGGATATAAATTTGTCTCACAAACCATATTATCATCATTGGGATCTTGAATAAAGCTATAAAAGTCATTTTGTGTGGACATTCTATCATAATTTGGATTATACGTGACTCCAACATAGGTGTAGCTAGACATATTTGCATAAATGATGAAAGCTCTAAAAATAAAAATGCTTAGAGTTTTAGAAACTCCAAAAAAACTATGTCCAAATGACAAATGGTTCAAACTTGGTCTAATTTGGTTGAAAGTGGAGTTGTATCTTCAACATGGTTTGAAAATAGATTTATATCTCCAAAATGGTTTGTGATAAGACTTGGCATAAAATAGTCTAACATCAAATGTCTAATGTCAAATGTCATATGCATAAAAGGTTAAGCATATAAGTAAAAACTAACATGTCAAAGGTCTAGATCAAAGTGTTCCAAAAAAAGTCTAAATTAGGAAAGGGAAAACTTGAGTTACTAGGTATTTTTTCCAAACATGGAGTCAAAAGCTAGGCTTAAACAAACAAGTATATATTAGGACTTTTGGCCAAATGGCATCAAAAGCTAGACTTGAAACAAAGGTATCATGTGATTTGATTTAATCTAACAAGTTTGGAAACAAATTTGACATAAACCTGACACATAGAATCAAACATAAACATGATTAGTTGGCATAAGGCATAAGACAAAAGGCTCTTTGAAGAAAGACTATGTTTTCCCAAATAAAGGCACAAACAATGATAAGGATAGGTACTGAACAAACAAACCATCAATAGTTTTCAAATTTGGGTAATCAAATAACTAAATTTATGCAACCCAAAAGAGAAATATATATGTATCAGCCCCATGAATTAAGGCCTAAACATATATCAATCAATGTTTGAATCCAACTTGATAAGGCTAATTAAAAACTCAACAGTAAAAACTAGGATTTGACCAAACAAGCTAGATACAATTGGATAGCATGATAACATAAGATAAAGGTCCAAATGGTATACATGACATGGTTTGAAATAAATGGTTTTTGATACAATGGTAAACAAGTCTTGAAACAAATTGATTATCCTAATAGTGTAAGCATGCTCAAATGATGTGATCTATGTTATGTTTCAAAGACTCAAAAGGCTCAAAATGTTTTGAAAAGATTTTGGAAACATAGCACTACCCTCCTCAACTAAAATACATTTTTTTGACATGGATTATGAACAAAAAAATAATTTTTAGTCTCAAAACATACCAAAAAATAATGACCAAAATACTCTAAGTTTAATCATCAAAATCCTAACAAGGGTATGGCAATGTGAGATTGACTAAACTAACAAGCTTTCAAATGTTTCTAAGGGAATCAATTGAAAAATGAATTTTACATCAAATAATGAAAAATAAAATAATGTATTTTGAGTTTGTATCACTTGGCTTGTTGAAAAAAGGTCTAATCTTTTTTACAACCACTACATCCTATTGTTTTCTTAGTGTAGTGTGAAGTCCAAATGTAGATAGACCCATGTGCAACTCAAAAAGAGTAGATAAAGTTATTGTTGGAAGATGAAAAACCAATTAAAATTTTCCATAAATAACTCATGGGAGGTAATGACATCCCCCCCACAAGCCAAAATTAAATGAAGTGAAATACATAAAAAGAAAGATTTTAAGATCATTTTCAAGGTCACCGAAACTATGATGAGTTTTTGAGTAGTGCTTTAGATGACATTCTTTATAAATCTTGGACTAGGCTTTTTGAAATAAAGATGGAAATTTTTATTTCAAGGGTTCCATAAAGGGGACAAATGGAATATCATAAATTCACAAACCTTCTCTTTTCCAAACAAGCTTTAAATAAACAACTATTGAAAACAAGAATTGACAAGTGTGTTTAATTTTTAAAACTCAAATGAAAGATGTAGTGGTGCTCTTTTGACCCCTTGGTCTTAAATTGTAACTTTAAAAGTATAAATTATCAAAACATTAACTTAATAACTTAAATTTTTTTATTAATCACCAAAAATAATATTCCTAATTCATTTTAAAATCATGCCAAAGATGTTTTAACAAATTCTAAATCCGCTAGTTACCTGTCTACCCTTAAGGCATCACCCCAAAAGAAAGTGTGTTAGGTTAGAAAATACTAAAACAAATATAAATAAAATATTTTAAAAATAATATTAAATATATGAACACCTATAAACAATAAATTAGAAGGCTAAAAATAAAATATAACACATAATGCATAAAACCTTGCACATAAAATATAAAAATCTAAAGTTGGTATTTTTAACATAACATTTAAAATATAGATAATTTTGTCACAAAATTTTGAGATTTTGTAAATAACTATATGACACACATATATAAAACATTTTATGTCTAAATAGTCAATTAAAAAAAATTATAGACTTTTTTCTAACCGTTTTTACCATAAAAATATAAAATAGAAAGTGATAGTCACTAAAATAGCTATAACTTTTAAAATATAAAGTTATTTCTTGTGAAAATTTTATATCATATCAATGAAATATTTATGTACATGATAAAAAAAATTAGACAAAAATATTAATTATATAAAAATTTATTACTTCTTTTGGCCATTTTTACTCAAAGCAAAAAAAACAAAAAAAAAGAATCAAAACTATAAAACACAAAAACATTTATGGATTGTGCCTCATGAAGATCATCCCACCGAGAATTAAATTATGTGAAATAGGAATTTGACTCAATAGAGGTTATTAATATTGTGTTAGTCAAAAAAAAATGATAAAAACACACTAATTAACATACATCTCTAGGCCTAGTTACTAGGGTGAGCTTAATAACAAAAACAAATGAAAAGAAAAACTAAAAAATAAAGATAAAAAATAATCCTTCACCTTCCTTATATGATCCAAATGCTTTTTGTAGTGTCTTTCTTAGCTTTTTCTCATGAAGTCTTCATCAAAGGAGGCTTGGCTATCTCCTCTTCTCCTTGGCACCTTATGGCTTTGGCTTGGCTTGGCTCAATATTTTGGCATCATAAATTTGAAATGTGAGAGCTCTTGGAATAAATTTGACATGGTAACTTTTCACCAATTAATCTTTAAAATTATATTCATGGAATCTCTATTTATAGATTTTCAAGAATGACCAGAATCAAGCATGACTGTCCATCTCAAGATTGAGATGTGTGGTCATGGATTAATTGAAATATGTAATTAAAATCCATAATTATCTTCATCATGAATTTAGAAGAAGGGACATTAATGAGGTATGGGAGGTAATAGAAAGGCATGAGAGACCCATAATCTTGATATTTGTGGCATTTATGGCCTAGGGATGTCTTCCCAAGAAATGAAGTCACTTGATGATGTAGATATTTAATATTCATTTATAAAAACAAGTTTCCATAGAATTATTATTTAGGCCTTGATTTAGATTAATTATCTCTTAATCATGATTAAGCACTTTGTGCACAAATTACACAAATTGATCAAATGCCTTATTATTGGTCTAAAATTTAATTGGATTGGACTTAGAAGTCAATGTTAGATGCATTATATCCATTATCCCATTTAGGATGTTACCAACACCAAATAAAAAAGACACAGATCTCATAAAATAAATTTGATATAAAAGATCAATCTAGAGCACCTAAATGCAAAATTGGTGTTTTGACTCAAAATGATCTGATCACAGTTAGCTAGCCCATAAATTACATTACCCCATTTAGTGATACCCTAGCCAAAATTGGCACTTAAATATCTCAATTTAAACTCATTTAATGTGATTTAGTGTGTTTAGGCCACAATGTGCACTTTGTTGGAAATTGGTCAAAAGCCTAGCTAGAGGTCATTGGTGGCTAGATTTAGGTGTCTCTAACCAGAAGGTGTTAGTCACTAGGTCCCATCTCTCTATGAGGGAAACTATCATAGTGACATCCTTAGGAAGGTGTTGGTAGTGGCTTATCACTCCAAAGCCCATTGCCTCCATGTGACACCAATCCTCCATAGACATGGCATCCCTCACCTTGGAAAAAATCTCAAAAACTTGATCTCATAATTGGATCTTATCCCATGCCTACAATAATAAATATATCACTAATTAATAACCCCTATCAAATCTTATCTTAACACACCTCCAACACTAACCCAACTCCTAACCCATCCTAACCCTCATCTTGCCCTAACTCTAATCCTATCTTACCTTCCAAAATCCTCATAAAATCCATTACACTTCCATTACCTAGCTCTTCTAACCTAAATCCTACCCTTTTTTCACTCTCTACCTATCCCAACTCCTACCCCACTCCAATTTTCATAACCCAACTCTTACTTTTTTTAACTCTATACCTATCCTAACATCTAGCCCACTCTAATTCCCATAACCCAACTCTTACCCATTTTTCACTCTCTACCTATCCCAACTCCTACTCCACTCCAATTCCCCTAACCCAAATCCTACCCTTTTTTTACTCTATACCTATCCCAACTCCTACCCCATTATAATTCCCCTAACCTCACTCCTACCCCTTTTTAACTCTGTACCTATCCCAACTCCTACCCCACTCCAATTCCCCTAACCTAACCCTTACCCCATTCAACTCTCCCATCCCAACTTGACTCAACCATCGATGGATCCCCTTGATCATTGATGGTCTCCTTGGGTTAATTTACCCCCATGGTTGACCATCACTATTTGGCTCCAACCATCAATGTTCACTATTAAGTGATCAAAGTTAGTGAGCCTTGACCCCCTGACCTCCTTCTAAAACCCCTAAAACCCTCTCTACCATCTAAAAATACTCTTTAACACCCTTACACATGTATAGATACCTCTCTAGAACTAAAACATCTACCCAAACACACCATCTTATACACACACAAAAATAATAACCAAACCCTAGCCCCATAGTTGAAAACACCCTTCACAACACTTTCACCTATTTCATTCTATTTTTCCCATTTCAAATTCAACTATTGACATTCACTACCAAATTAAAAACATTGCCTACCTCATTTTGTGATTGATGGCACAACCTCAATCTACATATATCTACTTGTTTAGGAGCACCTCCCACATCTATCTCAACCCCACCATCACTCCCACCTACCAATCACCTCTCAATAACTCAGAATCACTCCTAAACACTCATGAACACTTTTTGTACCAACACCCAACACAAACAAATCATAAATTGTAAATAAGAACCAAATAGGCCCCTATTGACCTTTTTATCCATGGTTTTAGGGTTTTCACCTAATCATCAATGGTTACCTAACCATCGATGGTTGACCCTAACCATCAATGGTCACATCTAACCATCACCAATTACCTAATTATCACTAGTTATACTTAACCATAACCAATTACCTCTCTCCATATTTTTCCACACTTTTCCACCTCCCACCACTTCCATTTGGGGCAACCATTTCATTTCCCCACCGTGAACTATTTTGGAGTTACCCTCTCCCTCTCAAGAATTAAATTTGGCCTATATTCCATATTAGATCCATTATCCACATGAACTATATAGGCAACATCCTCTTTCCTAATGCATTAGGAGTTAGCTCAATCACCCCCTAACTACCCAATCACTCAACCCATTTACCTTTGCCTACCTTGACAATGGTACCCACTTTGTGTACCTTGTAACAACCTCGTTTTGGTCATACTAACCACCTTGACCAATTTTTCCATGTTAACCTTTGGCATTATGCACCACCTCATGCGTGACCTGACCAATTTTGTTTTTTTAGGAATAATTCCTACCCTAGATATCTAAGTAAACATTACCCTTTTCTAGGCCCATGACAAGTGTGACCCAATCAACTATGCCCAACATTAGGAATTAGTTACCTTGTCACTTATTCTAGACCCTAACCTCATTTTTACTAACATGGTAATATTTGTCTTTATGCAATCATGCCTATCACAATTAGTTGCATTTTGTGTATGTACTTATGTATCACATGACCAACCTCATGAACTTTCTTACACCTTTTATCAAACCCCATCATAATTCAAATTTCACCTCATTAGCTCCTGGTTTGAGGGGGAATAACCTCATCTAATACTCAAGGTAACTAGACCTTGATCAATCGATAGCTCATTTTTGTCCTACAACTTATTTACCTAAAATACACACAATAAATAGGGGGAAAATGTATACAATTGAAAGCTACACCATGATAGTTTTTGGTGTTGTTTTGATTTGTGGACCCTTAATCAACTCTTTGTTTAGTGGACCACCTAGTTTACTTAAATTATGTAAAAAAACTTCCAAAACATATCACTTCATTTAAGACCCTTTTACCCATTTATTCATGACCCCTTGACCATCACCAGTTAGGATAACCATGAATGGTTAGGGTCATAAACTTGCCTTAAGATTTTAAAGTAGCATTAGCTTTGTTTGAGATAAGCATCCTCTAGAATGAAAACTTGTTTTAAAACTAGATTTTAAGGATTAACAAAAACAAGCAACTTCATCCCCTCCCAACTTAGCAACTTTCCCTCAAGCTTCCCTCTCCTTAATTAGCAATTTTATGCTATAAATATAGGGTTATTAGGAGAGATATGGATCAAAAAAAATTCATTCAAATTCTCTTGTTCTCTTTGTGTAGGCATTCAATATTGAGAAGCTTTGTCCACATGAATTTTGAAGGTAAGAGTATTTTTATGCTATTCAAATTTCTTTAGATTTCAACTACCATCCACTTGATATCATACATGTATCTTTCCTTTATTTTTGGTGTTTTCACCCATTATCATAGTTTATTGTCTTGATCTATTTACCTACACACCCATGCATACCCTCAGAACCCCTACTTCACCTTTTTGCTAATCAACTATATCCCCTTACTTCCTTTTTATCCTTTTACCCATTCTCCCACAAGTAATCATAGGTGATTACTATAATCATCACTAGTTATATCAATTATCATCAATCACATAACTGTCATTGGTCAGGACAACCATTGCCAATCACCCTGACCATCACTGATCACTATCATAAAAAAATAATAGTTTGTTATTTTAGCCTTCCCCAAACCTACCATACCTTATTTTGGATCTTGACATATTTCCAAACCCTATTTCAATGCTCTAGACCTGAACTTGACATACTTATGAATGGTATTGACCCACCATGCTATATCTTCTATTGAATATGTAAGTTATTTATTTTCTTGCATATTTATTATATCACTTTTGACTTCATTATCTTAAAAGTGGATTGACAGCCTCTTAAAAATCCTCATGCTTCTTGGATATAGCATATGCTAGGAAATCCACTTAATCTACCATCTAACAAATTTTCTTCTAGTCTTCTTTTAATTTATAGGTAGTCCTTCCTAGCCAAAAAGGAATCCTCACATTCATCTAGATAAACATGTGAATTATACTAGGTATTTATCTACACACCTTAATATCCACTTTCTTTTATCTACTTTCAAAACTAAGAAATGAATGAAATAAATTGAAACATAAGGCACATATCAAAGATCTTGATGAGAAAATGCTAGGCCTTAGTCTTTAACATACCACCTTGAATAATAGATGACATCCAAAGTCCTCTTTCGACACTAGATTTTATTCTTCTAGTAATTTTTGTAGGTTGAAGCTTGATTTTCCTCAATTCCATGGTGCAGATATGACTACATGGATCCATCAGGAAGAAAATTATTTTATTTTTCATAATACTTTTGATGCCAACAAGGTTTTTCTTGCATCCTTTCACTTGGAACTTGAATCCTTTCAATGGTATCGTTGGTATACTAACGGTCATGATGGGCCAATATTGACCAATTTTTGCACCCTTGTTTTTCAATGATTTGGCCCTAGTGATTTTGATGACTTCATAGAAGTACTCACGAAACTTCATCAAATTGGAACCATGACAGAATATCAAACAAATTTTGAAAAACTAGCCAATCACACCGAGGGATTATTTCATTAATTTTTTAGGAGTTTCTTTATCAATAAACTGAAGGATGTAATTTGATCTGAGGTCAAAATGTTCCATCCTAAAATGATGATAGAAGCCCTAAGGTTGGCTAAATTGGTAGATGACAAGATCATAGCTCTACAATAATTCAAATCCAATTTTGCTCCATTCAAAAATATAACTTCATAATAATCTCAAATAATGTCAGCCCCTAGAACCACTCCTATCAATCATTTGACTAAATCAGAGATGTGAGCCCATAGAGAAAAAATACTATGTTATAATTATGATGAAAAAATCACATGAGGACATCAATGTGCTGAGAAAAATATCTACCTATTGGATGTGGTCTCTCTACTCAGAAATAAAGATTGGGAAGATGTTCAAGATACAATAAAAGATCTAAAAGAAGCTCAATTGATTATAAAACCTACTTCTCAGTAAGACCAACCAAAGATCTCTCTCCATGTCTTAGTAGGAATCACCACCCCATAAACCATGCAAGTCATGGGTTACTTCAAGAAGTTCCCTCTCATAATAATCATTGATTTTGGTAACACTCGTAACTTCATTGACCTTTAGATCACCAAACAAGCTGATTGTTTTGTCTATCCTTAGTCTAATTTTTAAGCTATGATTGTCAATGGGGGTACATTACCTTAAAAATGGAAGTGTCACAATGTACATATCTCTATTAGATATTATAACTTATGCTCTGACATATTTGACTTACCCTTAGGTGGATGTGATGTTATTTTGGGATCCTAATGGTTACATAAACTTGGAATCATCTTATGGGATTTTCCTAAACTTTGGATGTAATTTTAAGATAATGGGAAAAACACACATTGAAAGGCTTACAATTGGGGTCCATCAACATCATCAATTTACATTACATGTAAAACTTCTTAATAATAATTCACATGACATCATTACCCAACTCCATTCCATTTAAATACAACCATAAATAATCTCCACTCATCCTTCTGATATATAAAGCATTCTGCATAGGTGTGTACTTGTCTTTTCCAAAAAGTGGGATTTACACCTTCATGGCTAGAGGACCACCATATTCATCTCCTTCCTATAAGTGTTCCTCCCAACATCAATCCCTACCACTATCCATTTCAGCAAAAGATTGAGATCAAGCTGCTCATTCGAGGCTTACTAAAGTAAGGCATTATTCACCCCAGTACTAGCTAATATTCTTCCCCAATTTTCCTTATTGAGAGGATGGGTCATGACACCTTTACATTGACTTCCATGTACTTAATCACATCACAATCAAGGATAAGTTCTTGATCCTTGTTATTGATGTGTTTTTTGATGAGCTTCATGGTGCTTATTTTTTCTCCAAGTTAGATCTTCACTCTGGATATCACTAGATCTGGCTTCATAATGATGATATCCCTATGATATATTTTCACATGCATGATGGCCACTATGAGTTTCTATTCATGCCCTTTTGCCTCACTAATGCTCCTTAAATATTTCAAGCATTTATGAATAAAATATTTTGGCCCTACCTGTAGAAATTCATTTTGGTATTCTTTGATGACATCTTCATCTATAGTAACACATGATCTAATCATATCTAACATCTAAATCTCATACTAAAACTTCTCTTTGACTTCATCTTTGTGAAAAATAGTCCAAATGTGCTTTTTACTAGGACAAAGTGGAATATCTTAGGCATACTATCTTAACCTAAGGTGTTCAGGTGGATCCTAAAAAAATAGCTACCATGACAAATTAGCCTCATCCTTAGACACTCAGCCTCCATGGGTTTTTTAAGATGACTGGATACTATTGTAAGTTTGTCAAGAATTATGGGAAGATTATAGCTCCACTAAAATCTATGTTGAAAAATTATAATTTTACATGGACACAAGCTATTGAGTCTAAATTTGAAGAATTAAAATAAGCTATGTAGACTACACCTATCCTAGCTATTGCAAAATTTTCCAAGACCTTCACTATTGAGAGTGATGCTTGTGGAAATGGATTTTTTGCCATTTTCCTCTAATAAGGATGCCTTATTACATTCACCAAAAATCTATTTTTGGCAAGAATTTATCACTCTCTACTTATGAGAAGGAAACGATGGCCATTTTTCATATAGTACAGAAGTGGTGGCCATACCTATCGAGGAATCATTTTTGCATCAAAACTAATCATCAGATTCTAAAATTTTTCCTGGAGCAATGGATCTCCACCCCATTAAAATATAAATGTGTCAATGAACTCATGGGTTATGACTATGAGATCACTTATAATAAAGGTAAGGATAATATTGTTGTTGATGCTCTATCTCACATATTTATGGACCAAGCTTCCCTTTTAGCTATTTCCATACCTATTCCAAATTGGTTAGATGTTGTATAATAGGGGTTTGTCGATGGATCCTCATTATCTTAAATCATTCAATAGTTGGCCACTAACCCCTCTATTATACTACATTATTCTTGGGATGGTATTTTTATATGATACAAGGGTGGTCTGGTGCTTCTCTAGAGTATAGATATTTAGCAGGTTATATTTTATGAACTCCATGCATCTCTATCAATAGGGTACTCAGGGATTATCAAAAATTATAAGTGGGCATGACACAAATTCTTTTGAAAGGGAGTAAAAAAGGTAATTCAATAGATGGTGGTTAAATGTGATACCTACCAATATAACAAGGGTGAAGCCACACTCATCCCTGGGTTACTCAAACCCTTACCCATCCCTACTAGGATTTAGATAGATATTTATATATATTTCATTAATGGACTCCCTAAATTTGGAGGTAAAATAATGATCTTGGTTATGGTTGATTGCCTCTCCAAATATAGTCATTTTTTTACCTTCATCCATCCCTATACTACTTCTATAGTTGCACAAATTTTCTTGGACCAGATTTTCCATCTTCATGGTATTCTTTCATCGATTGTCTCAGATCATGATGTAACCTTCACTAGCCATTTTTGGATAGAACTATTTTGATGCATCAACACCTAACTAAAGATGAGTTCTGGGTATCATCCATAAATAGATGGCCAAATTAAAATTATCAATAAATAATTGGAAACTTTCCTTCATTGATTCACCTTAGAACAAAAATATTAGTGGGAAAAGTGGATCCCCCTCACTAAATGGTGGTACAATACCTCTTACCACACTTCAACCAAAATTATTCCATATGAAGAAGTCTATGGTTAAGCAACACTAGTAATCCTACCATATACCCATAGTAGTTCATTAGTTCAAGTGGTCAACATGATTCTCTAAACCTGGGATCAGATCCTTAGCACCCTATGGGATAATATTCATATGGCATAAAATTGAATGAAACAACAAGATGATTAACACCATTTGAACACACTTTTTATGTAGGTGATATGGTTTTTCTTCACCTACATCCATAAAAAAAATCCTCCCTAAAACTTAAACGGTGTCATAAGCTAGCTCCCAAGTTCTATGGGCCCTATAAGGTTGTCCATAAGATTAGGTTGATCGATTATAAGTTGGATCTCCCACCTTCTTCCCGAGTTCACCTAATATTTCATGTCTCTTGTTTAAAAAACATTCGTGGCACAAACATCAGAGTAAAAATTATTTTACCAGAGTTTGATAATGAGGGATCTATCATTGTTGATATAGAGGTAATCCTAGATAGGTGCACATTCCAACTTCAATCTTACTCCATCACAGAGGTTTTAATTTAGTGGCACAGAATGCAACCAAAGGATATCACATGGAAACCACTATTTCAGATTCAACACCAATTCCAACATCTGAAGCTTTAAGGATAAAGATTTTTCTAAGAGGGAGGGGATGTTAGGAACCCATGCTAACCCTTCTCTTTAATTTTTTAGTATAATAGTTGTTATGGACACAAATTCCTTATAATTCATCTTGTGACCATTTTTCTTTGTCCCACATTCATGGGAAGTATTAGTTGCTTAGATTATACTTAGTATATAAGTGTTGAGGCCAATGAAGGCATCCATGAATTTATTATATTGAGTTTTTTTCAAAGTAGGTTCCCCCTCAAAGAGACCAAAGATTTTGTAATTTAACCATTGTAATTTAGTTATGCTCATTTAAGTTAAAATATTGATAATTTTCATAGTTTATTTTATGTGTTTGCAATTATCTACTAAATTTTTCATGAAGGATCCTGTCAGTGTGTTCATGTCAGTTTGATTTGCATTATAAACCTCTCCCTTGTCAAGTCTTGATTTCACCCAGCTACTAACTTATCTTATTATGTAGGTCATATTTAGTGTTTAATGTTATTTTATCAAAGCTAACAAGTGGATACATTGATTGGTTAGTGCCTTGAATCGGATCTTTCCATCACTTCCTTTAGTTTTTGATCACTTGGTGAACATCTCCATGAAATATTTATGCATAACAGACATTTGGAGTTATAGATTCAATCTTTTCCTTATCTCCTCAATGTTTTTTATAAGTTTAAATAGAGTTGATGAGTAATAAATTTAGGTGCATCACTAACATTAGCTTATATTTCTCTTTCAGTTATCTTTATCTCCCTTTTCACCCCAACAATTAATAGGTTTTAGTGGAAATGAGATAAGTGATACATCATAATAGTTAACCTCATTAAAAATTTGAAAGGTATAACCCAAGATTAGGTAACCCACAACCTAGGGTCATTCCCATGTTGGACTATATTTGAGTAGAGGAGTTTAATAATCCGTACTCAACTAGGGTACAATCTAATTCTATAATAGTTATAGCCTACCAAATGGGACCAAGATCCAAAGGAGTGGAAAGATTGGTTATGTGTCTTTCCTTTAATCATCTTTTAGAAGCAAGCAAGTTATCACTAATTATGACTTTGAATCGAAGATTCTAGTTGTAATCAGTCCAACTATGTCTCATTGAATATTTTAATTATTTATTGCATCTCATTTGACATATGAGGTTTATATGAATAGCTATGGTGAAAACCCCTATCATTCACCTCCTTATCATCAATTATAACATGATCCTCATGATCCATATGAGCCTAATCAACCTTACCAAGAGTTATAACAAATATATGACGAGCCTTATCAAGTTTTTCATGATCCTTATTATCAAGGACATGGTTCTTACATTCTTTATGACCCATATCAACCCTACCATGATCTCTATCAGCCTTATGGTGAGCATTACCAACTATGTACAAAGCCTTACTAATGATATGGTGGCACATACTAATCCTATAATAGCCCTCATGAATATTGTTATCTTTCTTATTAGTCCATTCAAGTCCCAAATCAATCCATCTCAATCTTCAAGAAAACTCTACTTGACTATGGGAAAAAGATGATAAGCATAGACACTAAGAAAAGCTATAGATAGGAGATCTCTAAGCATGAAATTATGAGCATGGGGAATAATTTGTAGCAAGCTAAAGAGGTATGTTCATATTTCATAAGGAAAGGTCACTCAAAGTTTATTTTTAATATTGTAGACATTGGAGGTGTAATAGTAAACATTAAAGAGTGTTAGGAAAATGTGCAACCCCTTCTCTTTACTTTATTAGTATATTAGTTTCTATGGATGCATATGCTTTGTAATTCATTCTATGATCATTTTGTTTTATCCCACATTAGTGGGAAGTAGTAGTTTCTTAGATTAGACATAGTATATAAGTAAGTGTTAAGGCTAATAGAGGCATCCATGAATTTATTATATTGAGATTTCTTAGAGGAGGTTGCCACCTCAAAGTGTCCTACTATCAATATAATCATTTTGATGCTTTTGTTAATTATAGATCTATTATTTCATGCATTATCATTAATTTTTTTATAGGAGGATCCTCTCATCTAGTATCAGAGCACTTTCTAGTGCCAAAATATTTTTTCCTTCATAAAATTTTAGCTCTATTCTGATGCATAATTAATTTTGATAATTATCTTTATCACAGTAATCTATTTTAGATGAGGGTAAAACCCTAACATCATAACTATGGGAAATGCTTGGGTGAAAGACCTAAAACTCATTGTAATGAGTACCATAGGAACCCCAAAGTAGATAGCCCATTTAGAGGACCTACCAGTGAAATTGGCAATGATCCCTTTTTGACTGAGTAGTTCCCATCCATAAGGAAAACCAAGAATCTATGGCCAAAACTTTTCTAGAGAGTGGTACTCACTTAGATGACATTAGTGGCCATAGTGACCCTCTCTCCATTTATATCCCTATTGATCCTCAAATTTTATTTAGACACCTAAAATTACATTCCCCGAATTTTATTCCTTGAGGTCCCATATCTCGATTCCACTCCTAATTCTCATAAATCTTAATTTACCCATTTTTTGGGTTTTTCCATAACTTACATTTTTATCCATTTGCCTCAGATTTTACATAGTGTTCATCTCCTTGTTCTACGCTTTTGATCCTCTTTGATAATTTTTTTAGTTTTTCCATTTTCACTCCTAAAATTGTCCTCACCTTCATCAATCATACTTCCACTATGGAAAATAATTAGTCAAAGTACCTTTACCCATTATGTTTTCACCCAGATTAAGAAATTCCATTACTAAACATGTCTTAACTCTAGTTTTCCTACCCATTTAAAAAAATCTCTTATTTTGGTCATGGTAGTAATCCAAACAGGAGAAAAAAACATGGATGATGAAATTACCACCCTCAAGACCCATATCAAAGATCTTGATGAAAAAATTCTTGGCCTTAGTCTTTAACATACAACCATTCACAATAGACAACATATAGATTCCTCTTCAAACATTGGGTTTTCTTATTCTTATAATTTTTATGGGTTGAAGCTTAATTTTCCTCAATCTAATGGTGTAGATCTAACTAGATGGATCTATCAAGAAAAACAATATTTTAGTTTACATAATACTTTTGATGCCAACAAGGTCATTCTTGCATCCTTTCACTTAGATCATGAAGCCACTCAATGGTATAGTTGTTATACCAAGGCTCATGACAAGCTCATATGGACCAATTTTTACACCCTCATTTTTTAATGGTTTGGCCCTAGTGCTTTTGATGACTTTACTGGAGCACTCACTAAACTTCACCAAATAAAAACCACGAGAGAATATCAAATAGAAATTAAAAAACTAGCCAATCACATAAAGGGATTATCTAATGAATTCTTTAGGAGTTGTTTTGTCAGTGGATTTAAAGATATGATTCACTTGAAAGTCAAAATGTTTTGACCTAACATAATGATGGAAGCCCTAGGGTTGGCTAAGTTGGCAGAAGACAAAATCATAGCTCAATAGTGACTCAAATCCAATGTTTCTCCATTCAAAAATATAACTCCATAATGATCTCAAATAATTCCATCCCCCAAAATCACTCCTATCAAGAATTTGACTGAAGTAGAGATGCGATTCCATTGATAAAAAAGACTATGTTATAATTATGATGACAAATTCAATCAAGGACATTGATGTGTAGAGAAAAATATCTACCTACTAGATGTGGTTCTCCACTTGAAACTCAAATTTTTGAAGATGCTTAAGATATAGTAGATAATCTAGAGAAAACTCCACTGAATATGGAACCTACTTCTTAGAAAGACTAACCAAAAATCTCTCTCCATGCCTTAGTAGGAGTCACCACCCCACAGACCATGCAATTTAGGGTTTACTTTAAGAATATCCATCTCATAATACTTATTTATTTAGGTAACAACAATAACTTTATTGACCCTTAGATCACCAAACAAGCCAATTATTTTATCCATCCTTGCTCTAACTTTGAATTCATGATTGCCAATGGGGGAACATTACCTTGCAAAGGGAGGTGTCGTAATGTGTTTATATTTATTAGAGATTATAACTTTCACTCTAACATGTTTTCCTTGACTTTAGGTAGCTATGATGTTGTTTTAAGAGCCTAATGGTTGCGCACACTTAGATCCATCTTATGGGATTTTGCTAAACTTTAGATGCAGTTTTAAGACAATGGGTAAAAACACAAATTGAAAGTCTTACAACTAGGATATCTCAACATCATAAGTTCACATCACATGGAAAATATTCTTAATAAGAATTCACATGGTGTCATTACCTATCTCTTTTCCATTCAAATATAACCATCAATGGTCTCTACTACTCCTAATCTACAAACCATTCTATAGAGGTATGTAGGTGTCTTTGCTAAATTAGTGGAATTTCCACCTTCATGACTAGAGGACCACCATATTTAGCTCCTTCCTATAATTATTCCTCACAACATTAGGATTTATCACTACCCATTTTATTAAAAGACCAAGATTGATATGCTCATTTGAGACTTACTAAAGCAAGACATTATTCACTCTAATACTAGCCCATATTCTTCCCTAGTTCTCCCAATTTAGAAAAAAGATAGGTCATGGCACCTTTGCATTAACTTCCATGCACTTAATCACATCATAATCAAATATAAGTTCCTGATCTTTAGTATTGATAAGATTATTGATGAGCTTCATGGTGCTCATTTTTCCTCCAAGTTGGATCTCTACTTTGGATATCACAAGATCTAGATTCATGAGGATGATATCCTTAAAATAGCTTTTCACATGCATGATGGCCACTATGATTTTTTGGTCATGCCCTTTGGCCTCATTAATACTCTATAAACATTTTAGACATTGATGAATAAAATATTTTGGCCCTACCTATAGAAATTCATTTTAGTCTTCTTCAATGTTATCCTCATCTATAGTAACACATGGTCTGAGCATCTCCAACATCTAGAGATTACACTACAACTTGTCTTTGATCATCATATCTATGAAAAATAGTCTAAATGTGCTTTTGGATAGGATTAAATGTCTTGGACATATTATTTTAGATTAAGGGGTTTAGGTGGATCTTAAAAAATAGCTACCATGACAAATTAGCCTCATCCTTAGACACTCAAGAGCTTCCATGGTTTTTTTTGGATGACTGGATACTATCATAAGTTTTTCAAGGATAATGGATCCACTAATATCTATGTTGAAAAAAGATAATTTTACATATACAAAAGCTACTGAGTGTGCATTTGGAGAATTAAATCAAGATGTGTACTACCCTTATTCTAGCTATGCCATATTTTGCTAAGACCTTCACTATCAAGAGTGATACTTGTAGAAATGGACTTGGTATTATTTTCTTCTAATAATTATGCCTTATTAAATTCACTATCAAATCTCTTTTTGGTAATAATTTATAACTGTCTACTTATGAGAAGGAAATGATGGCCATTTTGCATGCATTATAGAAGTGGAAGCCATACCTATCAAGGAATCATTTTTGCATAAAAAATGATCACTAGAGTCTAAAATATTTCTTGGAAAAATAGGTCTCTACTCCATCACAACATAAATGGGTTATCAAACTCATGGGTTATGAATATGAGATCACTTACAAGAAGGGTAAGGACAATATTATGGCTAATGCTCTATCTTGAACATTTGTAGACCAAGCTTCCCTTTCAGCTATTTACATGCCTATTTAAACTTAGTTAGATATTGTACAACAAAGGTGTTTCAATGACTCAAAATTATCTCAAATAATTTGATAGTTGGCCACTAACCCCTTTGCAATACTATATTATTCTTGGGATAGTGCTTCTCTATGATACAATGGCCATTTGGTACTTCCCCAGAGCATAAATCTTCAACAATCTATATTTTATTAACTCCATCCTTTTCCATCCATAGGGAACTCAAGGTTTCTCAAAAATTATGAGTAGTCATGCCACAACTTCTTTTAAAATGGGATTAAAAGGTCAATTCAATAGATGGTCATTGAATTTGATACCTACCAATGCAACAAGGGTAAAACCACACTCATTCCTAGGTTTTTTGAACCCTTTCCCATCCCTACTAGGATTTGGATATATTTTTCCATGGATTTCATTTAAAGGCTCCCTAAATCTAGTGGGAAAATAGTGATATTAGTTGTGGTTAATCACCTCTCCAAATATAGTCATTTTTGTGCCCTCAACCATCATTCTACCACCTCCATAGTCGCACAAATTTTCTTGGACCAAATTTTTCATGTTCATGGCATTCCTTCTTTCATTGTCTTAGATCATGATGCAACCTTAACCAACCATTTTTGGACAAAACTCTTTTGATGTACTGACACCCAACTAAAGATGAGTTTAAGGTGTCATCTCTAAATTAATGGCCAAATTGGAATTGTCAACAAATGCCTATACAATTTATTTTATTACTTTACCTTAAAACAACACTAGTGGCAAAAGTGGCTTCCTCTTACCTAATGGTGGTACAATACCTCCTACCACACTTCAACTAAAATGACTCCCTATGAAATAATCTATGATTAAGCACCACTAGTGTTCCTTCTATACACCCCTAGTATTTCCCTAGTTCAAGTGATTGACATGCTTCTCTAAACCCAAGATCAAATCCTTGGCACCCTATGGGACAATATTCATATGGCACAAAATATAACAAAATAATAGGTTGATCAACACCTTTCTAAGTGCACCTTTCAAATAGGTGATATGGTTTTTCTTTGCTTGTAGCCATACAAGTAATCTTCCCTAAAATTCAAAGGGCATCATAAGTTGGCTCCCAAGTTCTATGGGCCATATAAGGTTCTCCAAAATAGTGGGTCAATTTCTTACAATTTGGAACTCTCACCTTCTTCCTGAGTTCATCTAGTATTTCATGTCTCTTGTCTAAAGAAATTTATTGGCACCAGCATTAGAGTGTAGAATATTTTACCAAAACTTGATAATAAAGGATCCATCCTTCTTGAGATAGAGGAAATCTTGGATAGGTGCACACACCAAATTTGATCTTAATCCATCATACAGGTATTAATTTAGTGGCATAGAATACAACTAGAGGATGCAATATGGGAACCACTCTTTCAGAGTCAACACCAATTCCCACACCTAAAGCTTTGAGGATAAAGATTTTTCAAAGAGGGAGGGGATGTTAGGAATTTATGCAACCCATTATCTTTATTTTGTTATTATATTAGTTTCTATGGATGCATATGCTTTTTAAATCATCCCTTGCACATTTTGTTTTATCTCACATTCATAAAAAGTAGTAGTTGTTTGGATTAGACTTAGTATATAAGTGAGTGTTGAGGCCAATAGAGGCATCCACAAATTTATTATATTGATATTTCTCAAAATATTTTTCCCCATCAAAGTAGCCTATGATAAATATAATTATTTCAATGTTTTTTTAAATTATATATCTATTATTTCATGAATTGAAATTAATTTGTTACAGGAGGATCCTCTCAAACAGAGGTTAGTAATTTATGAGAAAACCTAGGGTCATCATAATCAACAATATGTTCCCATATAGATTCCTTTTTCTCTTTATGATTATTAAATCAATTTTTATCATATCCCTCAAGAGTCCATTCATAATTTGCCTAACTTTCCTACCTAGAATTCTATCTAAGAGAGGCCTCAAAAGGATGAACAAGTATGTTTTAAGAAGACAAATCTCCATGTTTCTTAGTAGATCATAAAAGATACTCCATCTTTAGTTTTGTAGGGAGACATCTCTAACCAATTGGTCCATGATTTTGAGGTTATTTTATCCAATCAAATTGAGTTTACAAATCAACATATCCAACATTCAATAACAGCTGCAAAGGCAACACAATAGTAAATTCCTTCTTTCTCACCCATAGCAAGAACAAGTATATAAGTAGAGGTTTCTAAACCTAAGTTTATGAGATGGAATCAAATCCAAAAATTAATAAATAAGGAAGAATAACTAGGTATAAGACAAGATACTAAATTCAAGATCAAGTAGGAGATCATTCAACCTCTACTCCTTTCCCCTCAAAATCCCATGGCCTTTCCTTCATGGAGAGCCATTAAATAACCAAAGAAATAGAGAGAGGAGGTGAAGGTGATCCAAGAAGAGTAGCTCCATGATTAAAATTAGGTATCTATGCTAACTTATTTATACCTTTTTCATCTTATTGAATATTTTAAAGGGTCTATTATGCCACTCTTTGAGAAAGAGCCTCTCCTTTATGAGGCAAGTCAAGAAGATGAAACTAAGGAGATAGAAAATTAAGGTGACTTGAGTGACCAAGAAGAAGAAATCATGATTAGGACACATATTGGTAATGACAAACATGTTTCACTCTTCCATAATGATGTAAATATGGAACAAGTATAAGAGAAAGCTGAGGTAGAGGTTGAGATGAAAGTGTAAGAACAAGCACATGAAGAGGAGGTTGTTAATGTTCAAGAGGAAGACACTTCAATTATACAAGTTGAAGGTGGTTCCCATGATTTATTTGATAACTCAATATCTCCCATTCGTCATGAAGGAAAAGAGCTTATAGAAGTAGTAGAATACAAGTACCAATCAATAAAATAATATGGAGAACAAGCATAAATTAAGAGCATGCTTAGTCATCAGCTTGATGTTGAAGATGAAGCAATTTTGATTGACCAATATGAGACATCAAAAGAAGACTTAAAACTTCATGATTATGGTTAAGAAATTGATATGTTTGCTTTTGACTTTTAATTTGAATAAGCTCTAATTGAATTATAACTTCATGAAAATAAATCTATAGATTTGTTTGATGTCCTCCATTTAGGTTATTCTTTACCTAAATGTGGTCCTTTGTAAGCTAAGGAAAGTGCCTTCATCAAGCAAGAAACAATTATTCTTTCAAGAGATGACATGTTTAAACTTTTCAAACATGGTTATACACTTTTATCTTCAACTTCAAACATCTCTCTACTTTTGGAAGCTAAGAATGAGTTAAAATGGCCCCAATAAGTTACAAGATCAGACCCATCTCCCTTAGAGGTCATACTTGCATATATGTCAAAGGAGATAGATCTATTTGGTCTATATGTTCATGATCAGTAGATAATAAATGAATAAGAATTGAAGATGTTATTACAAAGTCCACAAGTCTGGGAGGAGTGTGATTAGGTCTTAGAATTTTGTCTACAACCCATGCACCTAAAATTGGTAGTAGATGAACTAGTTGTTTCCCTAAGAAGACATGAACATGAAAATTCTCTTAGCTACAAAAGAGAGTTATCAAGAAATAACAAGCATATTTCAAAGTTCCAAGGTGGATAAAATAGCTTTTCATTTGACTTGGAGGGAAGCATATTATTTTAAGTTAGTTGTTCTAGGTTTGTTTTATTTTAATAAGTAATTAACACAAGCAGTAGTTTGCTTCCCTTTTATCTTATTTTCCCTATTTCCTTAGGTTAGTGGTCCTTGCTTTGTTTAGGTTAGTTTCCCTTTTGTTCTATATTTTCCTTCAATAAGTGACTTGGGAACTTTGTAATGTGTTGTTCTTTTTAGTCCTTATTTGTTTTGAAAGGATTTATCCAAGGGTTGGTAACTAGTTTTAGCTTTAGATAAATATGTTGAATAAAAACATATACTCCATGGCCAATGGATTAGACAAGGAAACTAATATGGGTTCTTAAGCATAACATGTATGCTTCCTTGTGAATTTCCAAAGATGTTGGCCAATTTTGACCCTTATACCAAATATCTTGCCTAAATGGATGAGCTAAATAGAGTTCTACATAGAATGAGTGGTTTAAAGATCACATGTCACTTACAAAGCTTTTGAAGCACTTTAAGTAAGATTAAAATGTGTTTTATTAATCTTTGGCAAGTAAGTCTTGAAACAGGTATAGAGTTGAAAGGGAAGAAGATCCAATAGGTTTCTATAGTGTTCTTAACATTCAAAGTGCATAGATAAGGTTGGCATGAAGTTTTAAAATTTATTCAAATATTTTATAGATTAAAAGATGAAAAGAGCAAGTCTAGAAGGATCAGACCTTTCATAAAATGTCATGTAAAAATAAATAGGTTAGTCTAGTTACACATTTCATAAATTAACTAAAGAAGCAAAATAGAGTCAAAGGATCACATGGAAATGATGTTTTTCATGCCTTGAACTTACTTTCCAAATTTCATGTCTTAATGTATTTTCTATCTCAAGATATAAAGCTTCAAAGTTGAACAAAAAAATGAGATGTACACACAAACATCAAGTTTAGGCCTCATGAAATAGCCATTTAAATTCAAATGTTCTAAGGTTGAAAAAATGGATGAAAAGTTTCAAAATATCACTTGATTAGATCATAAATCAATGGCATGTGGTTGATATCTCAAGTCATTGGGACCAAACATATCTATGGTGCATGTTTAATCATCCAATTAAAGATCAATGGTGAACATTAAGTCAGTAGGTTAGCAAACCCAAGATGAATGTGGTGAGGAAAAGTGTCTCAATAACGGTGCACTCTAAAGCATATTAATGTTCCATATTCAATTTGGCATACCAAGGATCCAATGGTGCACATTTAATCATGTGAAATTAAATCCAATGGTGTGTGTTCAATCATACCAAAATAGATCAATAAAGAGTGAGAGGTCAAAGAGTCAACGCATCTTGGTGATGAATGTGAAGCTACCACATGGTGCAAGCATGAAAGTAGATAAACTAACATATCCTAAGGATAAAAATGAAATTTCCAAGTGTCTTTATATCAAAGACCTAGATCAAGATTAGTGGTTAAAATTAAAGGTTAAATTTATGAGACTTCATCTAGAGGTTGAAATACAATCTCGAGGTGAACCAAAATATATTTTTCAACTTTAACTGATGCCATTAAAGCTATATATATGTATAATAAATATTTTGGTTCTAATAAATATCAAAGGTCAGCTATTGGTTATTCAAGTGATGTAAATGCACCATGGTAAATATGATGACTATATGAAAACCAATAAATGGGATTGGTTTTCATCTATAATAGATATATGTCTATGGGTTGTAGTAAGGAGTATACCAAGGCATAAATATGATAGTAATACCATCCACATTTCATTAAGAACATTTAGGCACCTAAATAAGACATGGTCATGGCCCTGTTAGGTCCAAACATACAAGGTTTTTGTCCTCATAAGTAATTCAAATGGAACATGGCACAGAGTCCCAATGACATGAATGCATGAGGAGCTCAAGGAGTTGTTACATATGTTTTCTTTATCATTGATTAATCCTTCTCCATTTTACCATGCATGATCTCAATCTCTTTCATTCCCTTTTACTATAAATATAGGCTTCTAAGCCTTAAAATGAATCTCCCTCTTGGGCATGACTCGATCTACCAAGATGGATCTTTGTAACATCTTACGATAAATAGATGAGTGTTTCAGATTTAATTATTATAGTATGGTGTGTTAATGTCAATTTGATTTTCATATATGGTAGAAATATCGCCCTTATCAAGTCCCAATTTTACCTAGCTACTAGCTTATCTTGTTATGCAAGTCATTGTTAGTGTTTATTGTCATTTGATTAAAGCTAGTAAGTGGATACATTGACTATTTAGTGCCTTGAATCAAGTCTTTCCATCACTTCCCTCAGGTTTTGATTAATTTATGAACCTCTCCATGAAATATTGATGCATAATAGACATTTGGAGTTGTATATTTAGTCATTTTCTTATCTCATTAGTTTTTTTTAGAAGTTCAAATACAGTGGATGAGTAATCAATTTAGGTGCATCACCAACATTATCTTAGATTTACCTTTAATTTATCTTTCTCTCCCTTTTCATCCTAGAAATTAGTAGGTTATATTGGAATTGAGCTAAGGGATACATCATAGGATCTATCCTCATTAAAAATACTAGAGGTTTGACCCAATACTAGGCAACCCATAGCTAGGGTCATTTCCATGTTGGACTAGATTTGAGTAGAGAGCCTGAATAATCTTTTGCTTAATTAGGGTCCAATATAAGTTTACAATAGGTGATTCACTAAAGAATCTTATTTTTAATCTCTTATAGGACTATATTCCATTTTTTTCCAGGGTTGAGAGTGGGTTTTATCCCCCATGAGGGTTTCCCACGTATTTCATGTGTTATGTGCTTTGATCTTGCAAATTTTTCCTTGTTCATTGCAATGAATGGTTTATATGCTTCATGAATGATTATGTTGAATGGTTAATATTTTTAAGGATTGGAATTGAATTTGATTTTATTTCATCCTTGATTCACACCCCCTAATTATTCTACCTCTAACAAGTTGAGCTATGCAATCCATATAACTAACTAAAATAACCCTATTTTTGGTTGATCTTCTTAGATGTACATTGAACTTGCAATTACTCAATTTTAAAATGGTTTATCTAAACATTATTGACATATGGGATGTTACATTTTATATTTACAACTTTATCCTCTTATGGAAACCATACAAGTTCATTAAATGACCCAAAAGGTGGTATAAGATGACAGACTAACTTAGACAAAAATGACAAAAATAAAACATATGCTTAAACTCATTAAGGACTATAGGACCAATTTTAAACCTAGGATACCATATGAAAAATTTGAACTATATAAGGGGTTGACCTAATTTGACTTTGGGTAAAATTCATCAATAGGTGTTAGGCTAGTACTCTACTTAGTTAAAAACCTGAAAGGGTAGCTAAGTACTGCAAAAAGGGCGAAAACTGGTAAATGACACCTAAAGAGATGACCATGACTCTTTTTTTTGGTTCATCCCTTTAAATTCATATTAGAGTATTTTTTAATGACCTTGTATTGGGATGATAAAACAAATTAATTTTAATAAAGTGTTGGATGAAGAATAGTGTTGACTAAACTCATAATGTATAGTTGATAAACACATATGCAGATTGATCTATTTTGTCTTTTGTATATATTTGACCTTTTCTAGAATATTATTTGATCTCATAATTAAAAGGGTAATTATTTTTGACATAGTAAAATGTTAGAATATGAAGAGACAATGCTTTTAAAATATTATAAATAGCACCCAATTTTAATTAGGAATGGTTTTGTATATGATAGAGATTAATACGATATTGTATATGGTGTTCCTATATTTTTTACTTATGATTTGTGTGTAGTAAGTATCATGTATTTTTTAATATATTATACATATGGTTTATGCCAATTATTTTGTATACATTAATTCTATCTATATTTATATAATGATTTTTACTTAGTCTTTAATGACATCACTCAGTTTGAATTACCAACAACTATTTTTTTTTGTTATTAACTACATAAATTATCCATATAATTAGCATGTTATGGAGTTTTACAATAAACTATACTAATAGATACTATCATGAAGGGCTAATTGATACTCTATTTATGGTCCTTGCCTATCATTTATAGATATCATGGCATGAGGGGCTTACCCCAATAATTGTAGCCACAGTACAAAGATAAACATAGTCTTTAATTTATACCTACTTCACACTATTTTAAAAATGATAAGATTTCCATATTTATTAAACCTTATGAATCCAAACATATATTTTTTTATGTGGTGAACTAGTTAGTGTTTAGCACTAATAAGCTACTTCTAGCTTACCCTTGAAACTGGGTTTAGTGGGCTATGGTAATAGTACTTCCTCCATAGTCAATGCTTTGAAATACTTAGCTAACATTATCCAATGGAAAAAAATATTTATAATCCTAAAATTTTAATCAAAACATTTAGTATGATTTCATGATATTCTTTTCAAATAATTAACTTGCTTCTACACTTCATTATTATTTCTTACTATTCACTATTCTATATTGTATTGAAAACTTATGTTAGTCAATGTTGATACAATATCTATGATATGTGATGCAACTAGATCAACCATTTAAATTTAGTTTCCTATGTTTTTTAATTATATTTTGCTTTAATCAAAACTAAATCATCTAGATTTAGACCATTTTAAATTTTTCTTAGATTACAAAACTTAGTTGACTAGCTCGACCTAGTTTATTTCACACTATTCTATTTTTCCTTCCCACATAACTCATTCAACCAACTTGACTTAGTCTACCATAAATTATTTTTTATATATCACATTCAAATTTCATAAATTAGACTATTATTATGTTTTTCCTATAACTAGTTTTCCTAACTACATCGACCTATTCAACTACGTACTTATTGTTTGAATTAGTTGTCTATCAAACTGCTTGACCTTATATAGTTTAGTAAACCACTACATTGACTTGGTCAACTCTATACTAGTTGGAAAACATATTTCACCTTCAGTCTTGTTATCTTCTTATTCAAATTGGCATTAACCTATTTGAATACATAGTAGTTGGACAACATAGTTCTTTTTCATACCTAACATTTATCTAGTTGATATCATACAGTATATGGTTGATTTAATTTTATTCCCATAATTTTATTAACACAACTTACACATTCCTAGATTAATTTTTACCTTATTTAAACATCATGAAATTGCTTATAAAAATATTTCTTGATAACCTTAATCCATTTATAAGATACATGGGTTGCTTTTTATTACATATCTTAGCCACCAGAGAGGATAATCCTTCATGGTGCACCTTTTCCCATCCTTTATCTAAATTTATTGATTATAACATGGTTTAAATAACCTAATGTAATGATTTAGATGGTTCTAATCCATTTCACACTTCTAAGGATAACACCTTATCCAAACTACCTTACTACACCATCAGAGCAATCAATATAAGCTTAAAGAATAATCCCACAAGGAATCCTCCCACAAGAAACATCCCTACTAATAAAAATGGGAGTGTTCCTCCTACCAACACTAAAATTCCTCATAAAATAATAATATTCCACCTCTTAACCCTAATATATAAAATATACAAATTGATATTACCCAAATTATTGCACAAATAGTCCAACAAATGAATTGTTAGCACTCCGAGATGCACCCTTTGAATAGGATAGTTTAATTTTATTCAAGCTTGGGGCAACATGGGATTTGTATAAAGGTTGTGGGTGACCTATAAGAAGACCAAACCTCTAGTTTATGGGGATATATCCCTTAGTACATCAAATAATATCTCTTCCTAAGACCTATTGATGTTGAGATGGAAAGGGATAGAGTGAAAACATAAAAGAAACATATTCTAAGGATGGTGATGCACCAATATTCATTTGATCCTCTCTTGAATGATCTTCAAATAGAACTTTATGAATTAAATGAAATATTAATGACTATAACAAGCTTATGGGTTAACTCCTTAACATAAGTGTTTCATGTGGAGGTTATGTGTAAGGTTTGGAACGTGAAGGCAATGGAAAAGAGGCATACTTGAGGTACTATCAACCAAATCACTCTTTAATACAACTACCAAACTCTAACACATCACATGACCTACATATGTGACATTATATTATGTAAGTTAAGGAGAGGAAATGTAAAGGATAATAAGAATCATACTTTATGCAAGTCAACAAACCATAACACACTAATGCTAACAAAGAATTCTACAAATAGTCTTTTTCTATATTGATTCTAGAGGTTCAATATACAATTTGGTAGAGTTTTGATACACCCAGTCAAGGGATGAAAACAAAGTCCTTAAGGCTTGAATATATATAATTATGATCAAGATAGAAGGTAATATTTGTGTAAAAGTGGCATGAAGAGGCCATAATGGTCATAACCCACTCATACATCAATTACAACAACCCTCCACACTCTTTCATTCATTGCTTGGGTTGACTAGTTCCTTGAATGAGCAAGTCTATTTTTAGCAAGGTTTGACCCATGAAGAGTATATGCATGCCATATTTAGTCAATTACCTCTTATCTCATTAGTTACCAAGCATTGAAAAGGTCTAATTAGGCCACCTACATAAAGCATTAAGTAGCTATCTTTTCTTACATGTTGCTTATGTTCAAGAAAATGCCAAACTCCTCTATAATGACCTTGGACATGAACATTTATCACCTCAAGAACTGTTTATATAGGTTTTATTATAAATAATTAACTCCATAGTGGCCTTTTACACCCATGAGCTTCCTCATTTTCTTGGCTAAGTAGGTTTATAGATAAGTAGTCTTGTCTCTTACCCATTCACTATTTCGATGGTTATGAAATATGAACTGGGCATTCAAGATGACTAAATGAGCTTGACCTACATCTGAAACAATATTATATATGAATATTTAGGCTTTAAAAATAGTTCATACTTACAGTCTTACTCCACATAGGTGACTAGGCCACCTCATTGCATTCTAAGACTACATGTTTGGTAGGGACTTACATAAGAATTTACAAGTATATTTGTAAAGATTTAATGATTTTATAAGGTGAAATACGTATATAATTACCTATTATAATGATTTTCAACTCTTAACCAAGTCTTGCACTTCATTTTCTACTCAAAACCTTATAAACTTAATGTTTTTGAAGGTGTTTGTACACTCTCCGTATAAACCAGTACCATAGATGAGGTCTCCTATGAGTGGAATTTATGACCCAAGTGTTTACCAAGTGATTTAAATTAATTTTTATTTATTTTCTCTAAAATATTTCCATTTAGGTCCTTATTATGGATTTAGGGAGGTTTAAGAAGGTTCTAGACTCTTAATAATGGTTCATAGAGGTTTGGATCTTGACCTATGAACCAATGCCACTAATATCTTTTAGATAATTACCCTAAACTCTCATAAAGTGATTATCTCCCCATGTAACCATTATATATAGTTATGAGTTTGCTAAGTCATATCTTAGGTGATAAATGAGCATTTTGAGTAGTCTTAAGACACTTTCAAGATAAAATGATCATGGATTCTCCCCTTCAAACCAAAGTGGCTCACACATCTAAAAAAATGAAATGGACATTTCAATGAAGGTTTAAGATTTCAACTAATCTCCTTTTTTCCTTTACTCTAACCTTTAACTGGCATTGCCTTGAGGAGGGTGCTAGATCATCATGTTTGAATGTAGGTTTCTTAAGTTATGACCCTAAGATGGAGTTGTGATGCACTTATCCACTTCCTAAAACATGTAAATCACCCTTGATCACCCTTAAATCATTTTTATTATTCTAAATGGGCCATTTAATTCTTTTTACATGCATATAATCTATCAATTAAGCACCTAGACCTATCTTCTAGTACATATCAAGCATAAAGGCCCCTGTAGGTTGTTAATATGAAGTCATTTAAGATCATATCCTTCTTTAAAAAATTATAGTATATGTATATCCTTCTAAAATACTTTATCATAGGCCTAAAGTGGCTTTCTGAAGCTTGATCTATATAGTACATATCCAACATGTGCCAACCAGTAGGTAATCTAAGTTCGTAGGGGATATGGGAAGACCATTAGGACTATTTCATAGTCCAATCACCTTGTTTGGATACATTTGGTGTAATAATTAATTCATCAGGTATAAAATAGTGTTTAATAAGGGTTTTTTAGGTCCACCATCTTAATGATGGTTCATATAGTATAGACCTCCAAACCAAAACTTCTTGTCATGAAATTTTAGCCTCTTGAGCTCTCTACTAGGTAGTCTATGTAGGTTACCTTATTCATTCGTAGATATTAGCCTCTAAATTACATTCAATCAGTCATTAATTTGTATTCCATAGGGGTGCCCAAATTTCCTTAAGAGCCATGGGTCTATATCCCTTTGTGTTGAAAGATATGAGTGTTTAAAGGTACAAATGAGCATGGTTACTTAGAATAGTGGATCTCAGGAGAGGACTAAAACAAAAATAAAATATATCATTATACTCCATTGATTCAAAAAAATCCTATAGGGCCTAAAACATCTTCATATACCCCCACACTACATCTAGTCTGCTTGAAGGTTTGGATTTTCCATTGAATTAGATATGTGGCCTTATGGGTTCATGGTGGCTTTAGGCCTTGAGGTGCTTAGACTAAGATTTAGAGCCTCAACCCATCTATATATGAATATATATCTTCCATTTTATCATAAAATCTTACCTATTCTATTCTCCCTCTTCTACACTTTTTCTCATTCACTTAGACCATCTTGTCAACCTTCATCTCTCTTAAGCCTGCCTTGGCTACACTACTTTGTGTATGGGATTAGAATAGTTGATGTTGGTTCCATGAGAAACCTATTTTTTTATATTTATAGGGTTGGGATCAAGTATTAAAAATAATTTTTAAATTATTGATCACAGGCTTGAGGTTTATCTTCTCTAACTCTTCCAACAAGGTTCATTTACACATTCATATATAAGGCCTGGATGTCCTGGGTATACAACTCAGACTAGGCAATCACCCTAGACCAATATCACCATAATGTTAAGAATTGAGATAAACACATGTATTTATCACCTTAATATCCCTCTTATATATTATTTTCACTATCATTTTATTTAGTCATTCACTCTGGGTTGAATGAGTAAGGTAACTCACTGTGCACATTTAGACCATCTTGTTTAGTCAATTATTCATGTCTCTTGCCCTTGGCACCATCATCTCCATTCCTTAACCAATTTATAAATTTGAGTTTTCTCTCATTATGTGTATATAGATCTCATATTTTGGGTAGGACATAGACTTCTAATAAAATTATAGGTATTGACTCATGTGTACTGATTGTCAGTAGGTCCATTGAAATTACCCCTGAGTTCGAAGATAGCCCCCAGTGTCATACTTGAGATCCCTATATTCTTATTTATGTTTGATTCCATCCCCTCAAGATAGACATCTGATTAATCATATTCTTTTCTTATGCTCAAGGCTCATCTACATATGACATCTTGAAGAGCTTTGAAAAGTGGATATGGGTTGTAACTTATAGGTGATGATTTGCTCTCTCAATAGGGTTTATACATATAAAGGTTAATTTCTCATAATACTGATGATATTTAATATCCTTATAGGTTTATTAGGCCTTGATTCTATGTCTTATACTTGGTTAGAGGGTTAAGACCTTTGGCTGATGATAGGTAAGGTCACATAGATATTGAAACTTGGAATTTAGGGCTTGTAATGAGGTAGGTTAATAGTGATGAGGCTATCAAATGGTAGAATCTCTTTGAGGGATTGGATTGAAACATAGACTCATACCCAAAATGATTTAAAATGGCCCTTGTCATTTCCATAAATATACCTAATAGAATAAATCACTTTAAGGTCATCAATGAGTCATAGCTAATGGCAGCCTAGATATTTCCCACTCTTATAGGAAAACACATGTGAACCATGTTGGCATGTTATTGTCATTGATGTCATTGATGTCATTAATGTCAAGGTGTATCTAGTGAAAGTTCATGGTGAGTGGTTATTGAGGTGTGTGCATAATATGACAAGGTGAGATTTTTTAGCATTATCTTTTTTATTAGTTGATGTCAAGGTTGATGTCAAGGTTTAGTTCATATTAAAGTTGTCAGTTTTGTCATTGAATATTCTTGTGAGGGTATGATGACAAGTAGCTTTGCATGAGTGTTGTTGTGAGTAAGGCTAGTTGGCAGTGTGTGTTGTGACAAGTTTATGAGAACTAAAGGTATTATAATCATATAAAATGTGAAATTAGATGACTTAGGCATGGATAATAGCAACCAACCTATAGGTCCTCTTTCTTTCTCACTCAACCCTTCTCGACTAGACTTTCACTAATTCCCAGTCACCTGTAGCTTCCCAAACTTAGCTTTTTAGGATTCAAGCAACCTTCGCTGACATAAAACCATCCCCTTAGGGCTCATCCTCCTAGGGAAATAGAACCCAATTTGGATATGAGTGCCAAAATTTAAAGGCTTCCTATTTATGATGCTATTATCCAAGTTCATTTTCACCTCTAATAGTCAAGTTTTCTCAATTCCTTATCTTCTCCCTTGTCAGCCTAATACAAGTTCATCTAACCTAGGATCATCATTTTACCTATAAAATGCCATTAAATGTCTATTTATATGGGTTGACACTCATTCACATGAAAATATTAAGATTAGAAATAATTACACTCAAGCACTCTTCCCTATTCTCTACTTACAACCTTTTAAGACTAATTCAAGCCTATTTAAACACTCATACCAGTCCTTAATCATCTAAAATACATTTGCATTATAGTTTGCATACATCACATAATTGTAATAATCACTTCAAATGGGAGAACTAAATGAGCTTAATCCCTCTTTAGAGTATTGGTATTTAATTAGCATGCCCACACATGGGGTGTGAAGTGTGTCTAGCACATCCTTTACACACTAACCCCTTCTCTCTTTCCCAAGTTTGCTATTAAAATTTAAGTACTAAGAGCTCCTAAGGGTTTTAAATATAAATTAGAAACGCAGTGAGCTCCACACAAAATAAAGCTTTGATATTTCACTTTCAAGGTGTTATAGACCTACTTAACAAAACCCCAAAAATCTAGGTCACTAGGACAATAGCACTAAAATTGGACAATAGTGCCAGAAGTGGATAATAGCTCTAAAAATTGAACTACATTACCAAGTATTAGGTTGTCCTAAGTTGTACATTCTTATCCAATCTAAAATAGAGTTCTAGGTTTTGTTTGTGATAGTCTGCCATCCTTAACAATTTTCAAGTCCTAAATCATCTATTTCAACCTAGATTAAGTTAAGTTTGATTCCTCTACACTTATTTATATTTTTAGAAAAGATAAATTATATATCTAATTGCATAAATTAGTAGGATAATTAAGGCACATTACTTACTAGTTTACATTTATTCATACCTTGTATTTTCTTAGGAATTAAACACCTAATTCCTAAAATAATGAAACATTTGGTGAACCCGACTTACTTCAAATTTTTGTACAAAAACCTAGAAACCCTAGGGATAATTATTTTTGATCTTTTGAAATATTTTCCTAATGTTTATTGAAATTAAAAATTAGAAAACTACAAATTAATTTAATTATTTTCAATAAATTCCCCCAAAACCCTAGTTTGTACATACTAAGTCCTATTTGCATAAAACCACTTTCAAACCACTAGGAAAAATATAATGCTAATTTTAAAAATATTTTTAGATTTTTCCTCAGTTTTTCAAAATTAAAACTACCAACTTTCTATTAATTTTTCAAATTACTGCACTAATTTGAAAAAAAAATCATTCAAAAACCCCAGTTGCATCAAATACATTCTCAATTATTTTTTAGTACGTTTTGCATCATTCTCTAAAAATTTAGTTTTATATTTAACTCAAAAAAATAAACTTCAAATTAAAAATTTCATAGTATTTTTCAAATAATATTTCTAAAAAATTTGTAGTGGCATATATTAGCTCCTTTTTTTTTTTGAGCTATTACCTTACATGTTTCAAAGTCCTATATCCTTTTCATGCATATTATAGTTCCTTATGCCACTTAAATTCCTTATTATCCAAGTTATTTTCCTTATGCCACTTAAATTCCTTATGAATTTTCCTTTTTGATGAAAAACAAGCCTTAGTGTTAATCCTCTTGAATTCACCTAGATTCCTAAAACTTGACCATATACCATGGATAAATAGCCACCTCAAGTTCTAGTAATATATTATACACATCTAGATTACACCAATTTCAATGAGGATAATTTTGACAAAGAGCAGTATGAAAATAATAATGATGATGTACACACCAATGCTCATGGTCCACCACATTGGACTATTGATCCACTTCCAC
Organism: Torreya grandis; assembly: GCA_037957365.1. Taxonomy (NCBI): domain Eukaryota; kingdom Viridiplantae; phylum Streptophyta; class Pinopsida; order Cupressales; family Taxaceae; genus Torreya; species Torreya grandis. The sequence continues at coordinate 2,240,107 of JARHVA010001464.1, read as the reverse complement.
CCATTATTGATAATGAAGTTGTACTCAACAAAGATTTGATTTTATAAAATTTTAGAGATAGACTTAAGGAATAACGTAAATATCATCCACTAATTTTAAAATATATCATGGAAATTAAAAAGGCCAAGTAAGTTGAGGCTTCTATCTCCATAGAGAAACTAATTGAGAATGACACTACAGGGGAAACTAGGTCTCAACAACCCCCTATAATAGCCCAACAATTTTCTTGCCACTAGCTATAGCTAGTACATCCCTATCGCTTGATGTGGCAACTCTTATGTAAGAGATCCAATCTCTTCAATCTAAGATGTAACATCTTGAACAAGGTACCACTAGACCTACATAGGCATTGGATTCTTTTGCACTTTTATAAACACCATTGACACACCACATTACTTCTACACCCTTGCCATAAGGATTTGTTGAACCCAAGCTTACTCTTTATGATGGAAAGGGTGACCCAGAGACACATTTGAGAGATTTTCATGCAGCATGTTTAGATTATGTACCCAATGATTGGCTACTTACCAAAATATTTCCATAGAGCCTAAAGGATTATGCTCTATAATGATTTTATAGTCTATCGAATCAGTCAGTCACAACATTAAATCCTTTAGTAGAAATGTTCTTAGCACATTTTAGTATAAACATTGGTGATAAGGTCTCATATGCACAGATTGTACAATAGAGACAAAGGCCAAATGAGCCTCTCATGGATTATGTTCTTAGATACAAGACTATTTTGGCTAAGTTAACTATCCCCATGGTTGATCAAGAGCTACATAACATCTTCAAATAGATCCTTCTACTAGCATTACATGAATCCATTATGTTTAAAAGATTCTCTTCCTTCACCAAATTGTGTTATACACTTAAGGCAAAAGAAATCAAGTTAATCTCAATGATCAAACTTAAGTATTCAAGTACTCTAAACATAACAAACAAGAATAATATAAAAGTCATAAAAGGTCAAAATCAATGACAACAAGAATCAAAATCAACCAATAGTCAAGGTGGCTTTAGAGCCCCCTCATCATGTGGTTTTATTAACACCTCCTCGATGTGTATTTACTAATTTACTAGTTTCTTTAGCCAAAGTTCTATAATAGTTATTAAAATTCAACATTACAAATCTCTCACCTATTTGGGAAGCAAATCCAACAAATCCTCTTCCTTGGGGATATGATTAGTAGGTATTTTGTGATCTTCATAGGGTGCCAAGCCACACAACAAATAGATGCATAAATTTGCAACATAAGATATAGGATTTGATAGATGATAATTTATTAGATCTAGGCACTTTAGCTGAGCCTCCAAAGATAAAGATAACACAAGATAAGGCTTTGAAAATATTTTTAGATCCATTTCTATAGCACTCAAAATAAGAGAAAGATGACACATTAGGTGTTCATCATACATACCATACACATCCTCCACTAGCTACATACCAGGCATCTTCAGTTGAGACACATATTTTGAGAGGTATGATAGGTGTGTATGAGTCTAGAGTTCTAGTCAGGCCTTTGATATACTTTTTAGATAAAGAGATTATGGAGGATGATATAGGTTATAATGCACTTTTTATCAGAGCACATATCCATAATTAGCCTATCTGTAGTGTACTCATTGATAATGGTTCTAATCTTAATACGTGCACCTTCACACTACTATAGAATTTGGGTTATTAAGAGTAAGATATCACTCTAATTGATACATTTATCAATGGTTTTAGTGGGCATATTCAAATTTCATTGGGTGAGATAGTATTTTCATTAAAATGTGGTCCTACACATGTGGCTATGTCATTCACTATAGTTCCTAGCATAGGAGTTTTTGACATACTACTTAGTCAACCATGGAATCAAAAACTCAAGGTAGTACCTACTAAATCTCATGGATGCATGAAGTTAATTCATACTAATTAGGTTATTATAGTTGATTGAGTTCTTTTTGAGTCACCACTCACCACTTTAGAGCCATCTACCAACTTCCACTCACTAGATCTAGTTCTTTCATTGGTTTTAAGTTCTCCTCTAGCTTTTGTTCTAGTTCCACTTTAGGATCAGCCATAGTTACAACATCCATCACTAGTATAGAGGGCTCATACACCCCCATATCTTTGGGATTTAAATTATGGTCTCATATAGCTACATAGAGATCACCTATTCATAGAGCTTATTCTCCTACTTTCATATGAGTCCCTATGATCCTTACAATTGTTTCCACTTGTCAGAGTCACAAGGGGACCCCACATTCAACTTCCACTTTAGATAGTTTAGAGAATTTATAGCATACACACATTCCAACTTTATAATCTTAGTCATACACTTATACCTCACAATCATGCATGATCCCATTATTTGATATAGGATGCCATGACAAGGAGTCTCATATGAGACTCATCAATTAGTATCATTCCTTTATATCATTGATTATACATATAAACTCTTTTGCTTACTAGTACATAGTTTAAATATTTTCAAAAATATAAAAATAATATAGAAAATTCATAACACAAAAACATTCAAAAAAATTTAAAAATTCCAAAGATATTTTGATTGTATGCATCACCCATGATTTCCATTACCATTATCATATTAGGAGTTATATTTATTGTTTCATGTTATTGTATGTTGATTTTTTACATTACCATGCTTCAATTGATCTTCTTTGAGTGTGTGCAGTGGTGTCTAGCTACTTTATTGCTTCATTCTACCAATAGAGGGGGCATTCCTACTTCTACATTCAAGATATACATTGTTATGCATACCCATTGGGGGAATATTTTACATGACTACACCATCTAGGTTATGTCATTTTTGTACCATGCACTCTAAGTTATCATGATGATATACATTAATTTATATCTTACACATAATACTATATCAACATCTCACTAGTATCTAGCATTTGTGTATTTCTTAGCATATACCTAGTCTTGTAATACACATGTTTTGCATACTTTCACCTTTGATTTAATTAGTTAGATGTATTTGTATCTTTGAGTTCCAATATCCTTGCTTCTTTTTCATGTATGTGCCTTAAGACATTTTCCAATGTCATTTACTTATTTTGCATGTGTGTTCCTTTGGACATTTGCCAATGTCCTTTATTTTTACTCCTATATGTTTTTGTGGCTTGTGTGAAAACTTTACTTATTTCAATTTTATGTATATGAGGCATTTGAACATGCCTTCCATGATTTTTTTCAATTTGAGTGACATATGCTCACATCCTTTGTTTGCATGGCCCCTTGGTCCATCTAGTATGCTTTTTTCTTCTTACTTCTTACTTTTTGCTTGTTACTTGTTTATTTTTAAATGTGAGAAATGCCATGATACATATCATGCATTTTATTTTATTTATTAGATGCCATGATGGAAATCATGTTCCATCCCTCCAAACTAACAACTAATATCTAACATCACCAATCTAGTTCGGTATCATGCATATGATTTCACATTATTATATCCATCTAGGCATACCCCTATTTATCTAACAATATCTTAGTATAAACATTGTTATATCTTGAAACATATTGTCAAATATCAAATCCTATATCATATATCTATTCAGCTTAACACACTTGCAAAACTCTTTTATTCTAAGGGCAATCATTGTAAGTTCATCATTCCTAACCTTAAAAGAGGGGGAATAAAATGAGGGCTTAGATAAAACCTCATAGAAATTGAAACAACAACATTCATAATAGTGAACATAGAACCTAGAGGTCAAAGTAATCAATTTTGAGTAGAAAAATAGGCATAGTCTCAGATCAATAGTCAATTTTCACACCAAACAATAGTCCAAAAAGGGATAGTAGAGCCAAAAATGGATAGTAGAAGTATAAATTAGATAATAACATAAAAAATATGGGTGTACATAGTTTCAAACTCATATCTAGGAAGAAAAACACTCAAGGTTTCTAGAAAGAGGCAAAAAGTTCAATTTACGGACAATTTTTGCACTTCTAGATCCTTCAAATTCAATAGTTTCAACATAGTTTTCTTAGATATAGGGGTTATCATGAATGTCATGATGGTTATAAATTTTTGTTTATATTGGAAAATTGGCATAACTTCTAGATCAGAATCCATGTTCTAGACATTAGTGATTGGGGGTAATGTGCATAGCACGTTGATCTTCTTTTCTTTTTGAGTTTAGTTTATTTTAGGCATTCTCAATAGTTATGTGCCTTACTTCATCTACAGTTGGTTCACATCACATTTGAGTTGAAATTTCATAAAATTTTAGCTTTTTGAGTACCCAATCTTTTTATTTGGATTTCATATAAGCTTAGTATATTATTTTCGAAGTGGATTTCATACAATCCTAATCTCCATCTTTTGAAATAGCCAAGAGTGGCCTAGTTTATAGCATAGATTCAGCTATCCACACCATAGTGCCAGATTTATAGCACATTAATGGGATCCATGAGACATCCCATATGATATATATTCCATACTAGTACCACTTCATATCTTTACTTCACATGGTAATGATGGAGCAAAAGGGCCAGCCTTTGTATTCTTGAGCCACTTATTCAGAGGGATTGGACATATAGTCTAGACATCGATTAACACATGCATGATTTATTAACTTAACTTAGTTGGTGATGATGGAGTCAAAGGGCCAACATTTTCATTCTTGGGCCACATTATGGGAACTTGAGTACTCAAATTCATTCTGATATTACTCTTGATTCAGCACATACTCAACACAATCCAACATCACAATAGGTTTTGTATTGGTTCATGTATTCAGTGATGTGTATTCAATATTCTCTCTTCCTTTACTCAATTTTTGTAAGTTATTATTTTAGATATGGAATATCTAGTAAGAACTTATCTACTTTATGTTTTTATTTGTAGATTCATACATCACAACATACTCTCTATGTACATCCAACATTACATAGCTTCATGAGATTTTCCTTCACAAGTAAGTTTGGGTATGCTTTCTATTTTTCCTTTATCCTAGTATTTCAATTTGATACTTCACTAGAATAAAGTCAAGGGAAATGTAATAATATAAAATGCTAAATTGGATGACATAGGCATGCCTAACAACACCTAATCTATAGGTCCTCTTTCTTGCTCACTCAACCCTTCTTGGATAGATTTTCATTGATTCAAAATCACCCATAGCTTCTCAGACTTAGAGTTTTAAGACTCAAGCAACCATATCCATCCCCTCAAGGCTCATCCTCTTAGAAAAATGGTGTCCAATTTGGATAAGATCACTAACATTTAGGGGTTTCCTATTTTTAGTGTTTTTGTCTTAGTTCATTTTCACTTCTAATGAATAGAGTTTCCCAATTCATTATTTTTTCCCTTGTTGGCCTAATACAGGTTTATCTAACCTGGACCATCAATTTCCCTATAAAATTCCATTAAATGTCCATTTATAAGGGTTGACACTCATTCAAAAGAAAAGAGAAAGAATACAAGTAAGTACACTCAAGCACTCTTCCCTATTCTCTACATATAACTTTCCAAGACTAATTCAAAACTATTCAAGCACTCATAATAGTCCTTAGTCATCTAAAGTAAATTCTAGTTTTGCATTATAATTTTCATACATCACACAATTACACCAAGCACTTCAAATGGGATAATTACATTAGCTTGATCCCTCTTTTAAGTATTTGTATGTAGGTAGTGTACCCACATACAGGATGTGAAGTGCATCCAACATATCCTTTTCACACTAACCCCTTCTCTCTTTCCCATTTTTTCTATTCAAGTTCAAGTACTAAGAGATCCTAAGGGTTTTGAATATTAAATCAAACACACAACAAGTTCTGCATAGAATCAGGCTTTGATATTTCACTATCAGGGTGTTATAGACTTATTGAACAAAACCCAAAAAAGTCAAGTCACTAGGATAACAAAATAATAATTGCACAATAACATTGAAAGTGGATAATATATAAGAAAATTATACTATAACACCAAGTAATAGGGTGTCCTATGTTCATCACTCCTATCCAATCTATAAAAAGAGTTTTAGGTTCTATTTGTGACAATCTACCATCCTTGCACAATGTTTTTTAGGTCCTGAATCATCTATTTCAACGCATATTAAGCTAAGTTTGATTTTTCTACACTTCTTGCTATTTTTAGAAAATATAAAATATATATCTACTTGCATAAATCAATAGGATAATTAAGGCACATTAATTACTAGTTTACATTTACTCAGACCCTTTTATTTACTTCAGAATTAAACACCTAATTCCCAAAATAATAAAATAGGTATCTAGTGTGAAAGAGAGTATTGAAGTAGTTATGAGTGTTTTTGTATTATTGTCATTATTGAAAAATGCATAGGTAGCAAGTCTTTAAAGTCAAATGCTTAGGTAGCCTAAACCTAGTCATGGCATGAAGAGACCTTCTGAGAAGGTATGAGCATGGTGTCTTGGTAAGATGAGTGCACTCAAACATGAGTGGTTATATGAAGGTTATTTTAGAATGTATGTGATGCATTAGAACAATCATGAGTGTTTTTGGGTGATCCTATAGGGGTAGGACCTTTAGTTTAGGTCTGTATCTAGACCTCTCTTAAACCTTGCACCAACTATCGTGGATTTTCTTATGTTTGTTTTTTCTCCTTAGTTTTGTATTCTTGGGTTTGTCAAAATTAGTATTTTCACCCTATACAATCAAAATTAATAACATATCAAACAACCATCCCATAATAAATTAATTCAAGGTAAACATTGCATTTACTTTTTAGTTATTTATTTTTCAATCATTTACTTTTAGTTATTTTTGCTTTAAAATACAACTTTTTTTTAGCATCAACATTATGTGTCATGTTTTTTTTATCGAAGCACCATCCCATATTTCACCTTAACGACACGTGATGAGCTTCGAGTGGGGCATATGTAAACCCATAATATTTTCAACTTTTATCAAATATTGATGCTTTACATCTTGCAATAACTTTTCATGACTCAATCTCTTTGAGTGCATGCCTTAAGGAGTGCATCAAGAAAGGGGTGGGTAGACCTTTGGTGCTTCACATGATTTTTGTTAGTTATTTCCACATTATTACCAATCCAAACAACTCTTAAAACTATTCCCTAAGCTATTACTCCTCCCTTACACATTCCTCTAGTCTTTTTCCTCTTTTTATCATCCTTTTCTTGTGTTATTCCCTTTTAGATAGTCAATTTTACTAGGTTGACTGGGTTGACCCTATATAGTCTAGACGTATTTTTGAATTTTTTGAGTATGTTATCCCTTCAGTCGACCTAGCTCAAACCTAGTGAATTATCCCCAAAAACATACAAGATCAATTGGGTTGACTCTGTACAACTAACATTTCCAAGAGGATTTAGGGAAAGATACACCTATAAATACAAGATCATTTCATCATTATTTCAATATACAATCAAGAGTTAGTATTTTCTCACACTTATTCACAATATACTCTTCCACCATTATACTTTAGGATTCTTATCTTAGGGTTTCTACTTGGAGAATCTAGTCTTGTGGATAAGTATTGGATTCATTGGCCTTTCTTAGTGATCCTTACAAACCATGACAACATCTTATGAAGCCCCTTTGGCCAAGGGAGATATTGAGTCTCGATAGGTTCACATTCAGGTAAGTATATTATAACTTTGTTCTCCTCTCTTTAGTAGATAGAAGTAGCATAAGTGTTGGCTTGAATAATACTATCTTTCATATTCTATGTATTAGGGTGTTATTCATACTTACTTTAATTGAAGTTCCCTATACATGTTTGTTTTATTATTTCTAACCCCCCACTTTATGCCATAATATTTGGTGTGCACTAGATTACATTTTAATTTATTTATATTAGAATAAAGTGAACATTTTAAACCTTAAGACTCCATTAGGGTTAGTGTGTGATTGTGTTAGACTATAAGATTTAAAACCCTTCCTAGAATGATGTGTTATGATAAGTGATACAAGTGATCCCCTAATTAGGTATAGTAGATCTCCATATTAGTCATGCTCCTACTTAACAAGTGTATCCCAATTGGAAGTATATGTGTGATCTATCTTATTCGATCTATGATTAATTCATAGACATGATGCATTTCTAATTGCATATATTTTGGTGAACCTGACATGAACTAACCCTTATAGGATTTGTTCACTTTTTACTTCATTTATATCATTATTTTAATCATAATTTTTATAAATTATTTATTCCCTATTTGTATTATATAAGTCATCATGAATTCAACTCATTTTAGGGTTTGCAAAATGGATGAGTAGAACCCAAGATATAGGAAAAACAAGGAATCTTCCTTTTCCAACCCCTATTCACTATACTAAATTGACCCAATTGACCCTGTACAGTTTGCATTTCCTTTTCCATATTTTTCCTACCTCTGTTCACTGTATTGAGTCAGCCCTGTCATCCATGTATAGTTTACCAAGCCCTATTTTTTGTACTGGATCAACCCAATCAACCCTGTACTATTTTATACTTTCTCTATTTACTGATCTAGTTCTCTATTTTTCTTTCTTAGCATTTTTTTTAATTTATCTCAAGCATCATGTCCCCTATCAAAATATTCTTGGACAAATTAAATTCATTTAGACACTATATGGGGTTTTATTTTCTTCTTATATTTTCCTATCTTTTTTTCTTCTTTCTAGCTTGTGGGGCATCTTGCAGTGCCCATCCATACATTTATCTAGCCTTTGGGGCATCTTGTGATGCCCACCAACATGTTATTTTAGACTTTGGGGCATCTTACAATGCCCACTCTTATTCTCCATTACATACTACCAAACTAATTCAACTTCAAGAAACATTAAGAGACACATAGGCTTGTCTCTCACATGATCATCCTTGATATAGTCATTAATGTAGGATCCATTTATTATTGTCATGTTTTTTATCTATATCTATCTAAAAAAAATGTAGGTTACTTAAGCATGATTCTTTCCCTTTGTACTAGTTTCCTTCCTTTTTCAAACCTTTAGTCCTTCCTTTTGGTCCTATGGTTTCTTGATGTACCATAGTCTTCCTTACCTTCTTGCATTTTGTCTTATTTTTTTTACCCCTTGGGTTTTTATTTTTTGAGTTGATTTGTAAGATCATGGATAGGACACAAAATTCTTCACAAAACCACCATCTTTTATTTACTTTTATTGTTTCTTATTGCTACTTACTAATTTTGTTTTCACATCCTTTGGGTTTTTCTTTGTGAGTTACTTTGTAAGAAAGATCCCTCACTTTATCTTTCACTTGCTTATCACCTCCCTCATGGGTCTCTCTTTTATGAGTTGCTTTGTAAGACCAAAGATAGGACCTGATCCTCATAAAATTATCATATTTTCATGTTCTTAATTATTTTTCTCAAACTTTAGCTTTTGTTTCTTTTGTTAGATGAAATTTGTACAACGATCTATGTTAGCAGGTTTTCCTTCATTTTTCTCTTTCTTATGATAATGAATCACACTTTTTCTGTAACTATATTCCTCTTTTCCGTTTCTCACATATTTTTTGATTTGAAGTAACTTAAATTATTCCATGTGTTATTCCTCTTGATTTCCCCTTACTTTCATCTCTGCATTGGATAAAACAAGGTCAAAGTCAACATAAAACTTGTATTTCACCTTGATTTACATGACTCTTAGACCCCATGCTATTTGAATTTTCTCTCTCTTAGTAACCTTGTCCCAAGTTTTAAAATAAATTCATCTTTAGCACCCATGTTTGGTTTTCCAAATCAATATGGAGGAGGAATCTAGAAAAAGCCATCAAAAAAGTTAAAATCAAAATAATTTGAATCAAAAGATAATGATATCAAAAAGGCAACATAAAAATCTTAAAAGTCAAATTATACCAAAATATGTGATTACAAGAACATATCTTATCTCTAATAAAATCTAAAACTCCACAGTTGGATTCATAGAAAGCTGAAGTCATTTGGTGTATGATAGGCGAATAGATTGGAATAGGGGATTTCAAAAAAATATATGGTGCTACCTACTTTATTATGAAGTACCCAATATTCATAATAGATCAAAGGTTTTGTAAGGGTTTCTAAAGAACCAAGAACACATCATGGAAAGGTAGGCCCATTTTAATTTTCATGCATATAACTTCATGGGATGATCTATATACTCCATTTATTTACCCAAGACTTGTGTGGCTAAGAGAATTTATTCATAGTCCTTAAGGTCAAAATTACTCTTGTTTTGACAAACCTAATTTGAGTGTCTTGACTTCGATAAAGAGTTCCTCTACCTTAGTTTTTCCTTCATTCTCCCCTCCACCCATTTCATTTTCCCCCATTGATAGACAAATTATGATTCCAATTTTTTTCCCTTCTTATTTAATTTCTTCTTATTCACCTCTTAAAAGCAATGATAGCACTACATTGTTTCAGTTTTATCTATCCTTAGAGTGAAACATGTTTGAGAAACTATGGATTCTTCTTTCTCTACACCAAGATTTTACATTTACTAAACTTAATTTACTTTTCTTTTACCATTTATCATGATTTTTCTATCTTGTTGTTATAAATACCTAAGTTCATACCTTTCTTTCCATTATTGAGTGAGGTTGGCTTGTTAATTCTCATTCAACAATGTTTTTTTTTCCATTTTATGCATCCCTTTTCCATTTTTGAGTGAGATGTGGATTGTTACTACTCACTCATCAATGTTGTTTTACCATTTTTTAAGTATTTTTCCATCCATTTATATTTTTTACCATCATGTTTGACATGTATCCTTGGTTTGATTTGGTGAGTTTGCCTTTCTTACTTAAGAATAGCTTGTTTGAGTTTTTTGATCTTTAGTATCCTTGTATTTTCGGTTACCCAATTTAATCTCGTTGTTTGACTTGGTAATTTGGTCTAACATAGCACTTGTCACCCCAACTTGCCAAATTTCCCAAGTAAATCCCATCCTCATAACACTAACTATCTTGGATTTTCTTGCATTTGTTTATTTTTGCTCCTTAGTTTTGTATTCTTGGGTTTGTCAAAAGTAGTGTTTATGCCCTACATAATCAAATATAACAACATAACAGATAACCATCCTGTGATATATGTAAGTTAAGGTATGCATCACATTTACTTTTTAGTTATTTACATTTTAGACTAGTTTCCCTTTTAGTCATTTAATTTCATTTATTTTATACTTTAAAATACTATAACTTTTTATTTAGCATCAACATTATGTGTGTTATTATGTTATTTCTCAAAGAACCATTCCCTATTACACCTTAGTGACACATGATGAGCTTTAAGTGGGGCATATGTATACACGTAATATTTTTAACTTTTATCACATACTGATGTTTTGCATCTTATAAGAACCCATCGAGACTCGATCTCTCTAAGTGCACGCCCTAAAGGGTACATCAAGAAAGGGGTGGGTAGAACTTTCATGCTTCATAGGATCATTGTCCCTTTTTACCACATTATTACCAATCCAACTAGATCCCAAAACCTTTACCTAAGATACTTCTCCTCCCTTGATTATTCCTCAAATCTTTTCCTCTTTCATTCGTCTTTTTCTTATCTTAAACTCATTTTGTACTGTCAATTATACTAGGTTAACTGGGATGACCTATTATAGTTTAGGGGTATTATTTACTTTTTATCTTGTTATCCCTTTGGTTGACTAGCTCAGATTGGTAAATTGTCCATAAAAGCACACTAAGCTGACTAGGTCAGCCCTATACAGTCAAAATTCTTGGAAGGATTTAGGGTAAGATCTACCTATATATACAAGATCATTTTGGTCATTATTCATACCTGTAATCAAGAGTAATTATTCATTCACTCTTTTTCACAATCTACTCTTCCACCATTCTACTTGAGGAGACTTAGTTAGGTTTCTTATTTAGAGAATCTACTCTTGTAGATAAGTCTTGGATAATTTGGCCTTTCTTAGTGATCCTTAAAAACCACAACAACCTCTTACGAAGCACCTTTGGCCAAGGGAGAGATCGAGTCTTGATGGGTTCATATTCAAGTAAGTATATTATAACTTTGTTCTCCTCTCTTTTAGTAAATAGAAGTAACATAAGTTTTGGCTTGAATAATACTATCTTTCATATTTTATGTATTAGGGTGTTACTCATACTTACTTTAATTGAAGTTCCCTATACATGTTTGTTTTATTATTTCTAAGCCTCCACTTTGTGCTACAAGCTTTGGTGTGCACTAGATTGGATTTGACTTTATTACTATTAGAATAAAGTAAACGTTTTAAACCTTTGGAATCAATAAGGGTTTTTGTGTGATTATGTTAGAGTGTAGTCTTTATAACCCTTCCTAGTATGATGTGTTGTGACAAGTGATATTATTTATCCACTAATCAGGTCTAGTAGATCCCCATATTAATCATGCTCCTACTTAACAGGTGTATCCCAATTGAAAGTGTAGGTGTGATATATCTTATCTGATCTAAATTTAATTCATAGAAATGATGCATTTCTAATTTCATACATTTTCTAGATTGGTTTTAATCCTTAAGTATCTCATTTTGGTGATCCAAGCAAGCCAATTGCTAACAAGCATAATAGAGTAAATTGTGAAAAACCTAAGTAGTAATGAGATGTTGGTTTTAAGTGTGTTTTCAAGGTAGATTGATGGATTCAATTGCATGGATTTTTTTTTATTGACTTATCAATCATGTAAATGTCTTGGAGGAGTTTGAAATATAGTTTAAGTGGTGAAAATGGCTTGTGCGTAGTAAGGCCAACAAATTGGTCTGTAAGACCAATAATTACCACTAGACTATATGATGTTTATATTTTAATATGGTATAGAGATGTCATAAGATCATTTTCATGAATTTTAATTCTTTGAAAGTCCTTATATAGGTGTTACAAGGTCAGTGTTTCATGACCATGTTTTTGATAATCTTTGTAGTTTTGAGTAAGCAAGTTACAGTGATGAAAAGTTAGATTTGAGTATAATTTAATTAAAAAGTGATGAAATATAATGAATGGTGTTGTTTTTTATGAATTTAAAGTAATATTCATGATTTTTAAAATATTGTAATTCAATGTAAGAGGTTAAAAAGTTGAAGCCAAAATGGTTTGTCTAGTTCAAGCAAGACTATATGAGATAAGGTCAGGAAATTGGTTTGCAAGGCCAATGTTTACTATTATAAAGTATAGTTTTTATGATTTAGTTTGTTATGAAGATGTTATATAATATTTTTAATGTATTTAAAATAATTTAAAGTTTCCTTTTAGTTTTTTTATGTCAAGTAGTTTCATGACCGGTTTTTGACAGTTTTGGCAGATTTTGAGTAAGCATACTGAAAAGATGTGTTTAAGCCTTCTTACCCTAAGTTAAAGTGTTTAAATAATATGGTTATATATTTTAGTTCATGTAGGTTATTTATAATTTATTTATTTTCATGGTTGCGTGATAAATTATGTGTTATCTTCAGTTGTTCAAGATAGACTTTTGTGTGTGATCAAAGGCCTAATGTGAACAATGCTAATGGAGTGTTTAAAGTGGTGGTTGGACATTAAAGGTGTTATGGTGCTTGGAGTATGTTTTATAAGGTATATTTGATTGTGTTATGATATTTTTGTGTTGTGTATATAGGTTTAGAGCGTTCTAAGGGGTCATAAGGTAATGTGTCCTAAAGTAGGTCTAATGGAATTAGGTCTCCATGAGACCTAAAGAATGATTTGGTCTATTTGAGTTATGGCCAACATAATTTAATGATTTATTATTAATTTTAATGTATCTTAAGGCCTATTTTTTTTCCAATATAATTAGTCATGTGTGTGTGTGTGTGTGACCAAGAGGTATATGATCAAGAGGCTTGTATAAGAACAAGGCTTTTTAGGCCTAATTAGCTTGTTAGAGGATTAGATTGAAGAACAAATGAGATAGAAGATCCTTGAGTAGAAGGAGGTATTATATACTGTCATATGGGTGTAAATAAACTATCATTAAAATATAATAGGAGTTATGTGTATGAAAATCAAGTTCATATTATCTAATTAGTCTTGAAGAGACCTAGTTGAGCGAAGAAGCCTAGAAAATTGTTCAAGAGGGTTAAAGAGTGTGAAGAGATAAAGAAGGTGATCATCATATATTGTGGAAGAAAAAATGTGTTATAAATGTGACTAAATAAATTATGTGGATGAGTTATTTATAAGTCATCTAGGGGGTTGGTTCCTCCTTAGAAGTGGGTGTTTTCTAAAGCTTAGTCAGGTGGGTGCTTGGCTAGTTAGGGTTAGTGTTCCATGTGGAGTTGGTGATTAACTAAATTTTGTATTTGTCTTATAGAAATGTAATAAATTTATATAAATTAATGTTTTTTATTCTCCTTGAGTTTTTTCCACACATGTGATTTGTTCTTGTGTTTCATGCTTATATGTATAGTTTCTTATGATTGCTAGATCTATATGTTTGTTTGAATGGTTCATGATTGCTTAAGTATAATTAAAAAAAAGTTTTTGAAGATTAATTCACCCTAATACCAATCATTAATTGTGATTATAAAAACATAGAGGTGGATTATCAATTATCCTAGGTGTATTCGTGAAGTTTTAGGTTTAAGGCAATAAAAAGTGCTTTGAGGTCTCTTGAGTGCACAAAATGAAGGATTCTCAAACTGAGAAGTATTTTCTTGTGTTTTCTATCTCATCAAACAACTACATGTGAATATAATCTATTTATGTTATATGGGGAATTTACCTATCTCAAAATTACATGCATTAGTTTTTGGATTGAGGGGCTATGCTTTATGAACAATTATTAATAGTGGAAGTGTGTTTAAACCCTTTTAGAACCTTAATAAGGACCTGATATTGAAGATGTTGATCAAAAGTGCCAAAAATGGATTAGGATGGATATATAAGTGATTATAGGTTGTATTAAACTCTCCCAGTTTCTAAGTGTGATTAAGTTGTCAGGTATATGAGTAGACCCTACATGAAAGCGCTAATTTCTTAGAGATTTATTGTAGTAGTTAGAATTAACCAAGTCAAAGTATGTAAATGGTTAGAAGATGGATACTTAGACATGTATTTTATGTCCATGGAGTTTTATGGGTATTTTTCAAGATTTAAGTGTGCAAATTTGGTGTTCTAAATTGGCTAATTGCTAGTAGGCCTAATGAAGAAAAATAGTGCAAAATTGAGGCAGTATGAAAATGTCATTTTTGATGTGAATTCAATAAGGAGTGATGCATTGGAGTGCATGGTGGTGTTTTTTTTTTGATTTAGTTTCATATCCATGAATTTTTTAAGGTTTTATAGTCTATGAAAGTGGTTTAAATGTTGAAACCAAAATGGCTTATCTGGTTTTAGTGTGACCATGAGGAGAGAGGTCAAAATATTAGTCAAGAAGACCAATATTTGGCATTAGAACATATTGATTTTTTATTTAAATATGGTATATAAATGTAATAGAATAATTTTAATTCATTATAATTATTTTAAATTCCCTATATAGGGGTTATAAGGTCAATATTTTTTGACTATGTTTTTGACGGTCTTGGCAGTTCTAACTTACAATGATGAAAAGTTGGCTTTGTGTGTAATTTCACGAAAGAGTGATGAAATTTAGTGCATAGAGTTGTTATTAATGATTTTTTAGTCATGATAATTATTGTTATAAGTTTTTAAGGTTAGTATAAGTGAATAAAATGTGTTTACAAAATGGCTTGTTTGTTCAAGATTGGATTGTGAGATTGTAAGTCAAAGAATTGGTCTGTAATACCAATATTTGCCATTAAAACTTGTGAGATTTTAATTTGAGTATTATATAAATATTTCATAAGATAATTTTCATGAATCAAGAGCCAATAAAATCATCTACATAGGTGGTTGAAGTCTAATTCCTTATGAATGTGTTTTTGAGTATTTTGGCAACTCTAAGTGAGCAAGTTGTAGAGTTATTCTTGAACCATTATTATCTAAGTGAAGTTATCACAAGTAGTTTAGGATGTTAATGATTTAATTTATTATATGTATATGTGTTTCATTTTTCATGATATATTTACTAAATGAGTGATTGAACTTCATTCTTGAAAGATAGTTTCTGAGGTGTACATGCCTAATAAGGCAATTTGTCCAAAAGAGGGATTTAGGGTATGAAAAAATGATGAAAATATAAAAAAACATGGTAAATGTAATAGAAAATAATTTTAAAATAATTATAGTGGTTTTATATTTTTTTTAATGGTATTTATATCCAATAATATCAAGTCTCAGCATCAAGATAGCAAACCTATTGAAGTAGGTCTCCATGAGACCTAAATCATGAGTAATACCAATGTTGGTAATTGATTTAGAGTGTACCAAGTGAATTAGTATTACCTTAATGTAATATAAATTATATTAAAAAAAAAATTATGTTATTTTTAAATGACATATAGGTGATCAAGCATGTGATATATCAGATAGTTTTTTAGTACACATAGGCCTAATGTGAACAGTGTTAATGGAGTGTTTCAAGTGGTGGTTAGACCTAAAAGCTATCATGGACCTAATATGAGATTATTAGGGATATATTTGAGTTATATATTAATTTTTCATATTTTTTTGGACTTTTAAAGTGTTTCAAGGAAGGTAAAGTTTAACGTGTGACTAAGAAGGCCTAATAGTCCTTCATGAGACCTAAAGAAGGAATATAGCCTATTGAGTTATGACCGACTTGAGATTATAATTACTATTTATAAATAACATGTCATAAGGTATATTATGTGGAAAATATAAGTGTGAAAGTGTGTTTATCCAACCAAGAGTATATGATCAAGAAGCTTATATAAATAGAAGGCAGTTTTAGGCCTATTTATGTATGCTTAGAGGAAGTGAATGGGAAATAAGATTGAGGAGAAGAAGGAGGTCATTTATAAAATCATATGGGTATAGATGTAATGTCATTAATATATAATAGGAGGTATAATTATGAAGATAAATTTCATATGACCTAATCAATCTTGAAGAGACCTAGCTGAGCAAAGAGGCCTAGAAGGTAGTTTGAGAGGGATAAGTGTGTGAAGAGCTGAAGAGGTGGTCATTATCTATTGGTTGAGAAAAATATTGGTCTGAATTTAATTAAAGCTATCAAGTGGATGAGTTGGTGCTAAGTAATCTAGGGGGTTAGTTCTTCCTTACAAGTGAATGATTTCTAAATCCTAGTCAAGTGGGTGCTTGGCTAGTTGGGGTTAGTTCTCCATGTGGAATTGGTTCTTCACTAAATGTTGATTTTTGTCTTATAGGACTATAGTCCATTTATAAAGATCAGTTGGTTTTCTTCCCCTTGAGGGTTTCCCACATATATGATGTATTATCTTATTTCATGATCTTGTATGGTTACTTATGCTTGATATATCTATGTATTTGTATGAATGGCTCATGAATGTTAAGTTGAATTGAATGAATTTTTTGAAGAATTATTCAGGCCTATTTCAGTCATTGTGCTTCCAAAATCAAGAGTGGGAATCACAAGGTACCATAAGATTTCTAGTTATCATTGGGTCTTTAACCCATAATAAACTTTGCCATGTGTTAGATCTCAACCTCTCATACAATTTATTTTTGGGTAGACCTTAGATACATGAAATTTGGGTAATCCATTTGAAATTGCACTAGTGGATAAAATTATCATTTAATAATTGAATTCACCATCAATATATATTTTTAGCTCTATGAACATTACAAACATTTAGAGGTTGAGTATGAAAGTTATAATTATTGCTTTGGCCTAGACCTAGTTGCCAAAAAGTACAAAGGTAAATAAATAATTATTGAGTTACATGAGGCCAATTTCATAGATCTAGATAGCCTTGATTCATCCTCTCATATAACACCTCCTAAATTGTCTAATTCTTTTTACCATCATAATTAATGGCCTAGGAGAGTATTTGACCTATGACACATTTCACATTTCCAAGATTCCACTAAAATCTAAGTCCTATGGAAGACCTAATGCCAATCCATCTTGCATGGAATGTAAATTAAAAGTAAAGGGTAAAATTCATAGTCCTGCTCTTATCTTATTCACACTAGACACTAGCTAAGAATAAAACCCACTTACAAATGATGAAAATTGGTTATATAATGACAAACTAGCTCATTACTTAAAAAACAACAAGTATCCCATCCCTAATAGGATTATAGATAACCAAGCTTATGAAGAATGAGGCCTTAGGATAAATTAGTATGGAAATCTTTAGCCAATTCCTATAACTTGATACAAAGGATCTGTAGACATGAAAAATCCACACATGAAGGTTCCAAATGTCATAATTCTCATGGACTACCTTAAAACCCCCTTGGTCCCAACCATTAGCCTTTTAACTGACAAATAGAATTGACCTTAGTTATCTTAACCTACTAACCAAACCCACATTTTAAACCTAATTTGACCATGACCCTTGATCATCAATGGTCACTCTAATCATCGATAGTGACCCTGATTCAGGTGAAAATTTGTCAAAGCTATGCCTTACAAGTGTGGAAGATGATTTCTCAAAGACAAGTCTCTAATATATAGAGGAAGAAAAGGGGCCTTTTGGCACCCTTTTTTACAAGTGACACATGGTAGGCACTATGTCAACCACTAAAATAACTTCTTGAATTGACACCTTCCTGCATCACTTGGATCACTTCATCTGCTTCTGCATGATGGCCATTCCACTATTAGGATTTGAATTTATGAGCTATGCCATTTTCCTGCTCTATAGTGCATATGAAAGAAAACTAGTCGCATCGACCACTATTGTGCCTCTTTGATGATTGCATGGTAGGCATTGTGTCAACCACTGAAATAACTTCTTGACACCTTCCTACATCACTTGGATTGCTTTGTTTGCTTTTACGTGATGGCCATTCTACTATCAAGATTTGAATTTATGAGCCACACCATCTGCCTGCTCTTTGTTCTCTGGGATCTTTGTCTTTTTTTGCTCCTTTAGCCCTCAAGGGTGATCTTCTAGTAGGTCTCTGCATTAATTGGGCTCTTTCTATGGTTGGCACTTGGGCATTTAAAAACCAACGACCTTTTTGCTGGCTTAAATTTGACATCCTCAGGCCCATCACCCCTAGACTCTTCTTTGGCTCCCTGCCTTGCCCCTTTCACTGAGAGTGCATCTACCTTTGACATGTGTCATAGTCCACTACTTGGGCACTTAGAAGACACTTTTAAATTCTGATGCTGACACGTGGTGGCTTTCGCTGAGCTGATAATGGGATGTGGCAGCATCTGCTTACATTAGAGGGCCTTTTGAGAGTCAGGTAGAAGTTGACACGTGGTCACTTTTGTAGAGCCTTTAGCTACCTTAGAGAAAATTTTGGGCCCTTTTCTAGTTCTTAGTAGATACTAACACTTGGCACACTCTACATAGCTCCTAGCAACTCATTCAAGCCCACCACAATCTTCTTTGAAGCCAACAAGAGAAACCCACAGATGTTGCCACTTGTCAGCTTCCACTGAGCCTTGTAGAGGACACATGGCACATTCCACTGCTCCTAAAAAAGCATGTTGAAGTCCTCCATAGTTTCCACTTGGTGTTTTCCATACTATGGCTTCCCTAGTGTAAAATTTGACATTTTCAGGCCTATCACCATCCTTGGCAAAGTTCATTGGGCCTTTTTTGTGGCTTTTCTACTTTGGGCCCTTTGGCTACCCTCCGTAAGAGATTTTTTTTGGATCTTGAACTAAAATCTAGATTTAGGGCACACCCTTGCCAAGCCATTAAACCAACCCATTGAACCAAAATTTGGTTCAACGGTTCAATGGTTCAAGGTTGCGCGCCAAGCCGATTGAACCATTTGCTTTGAACTTGTCGATGAACCAAATCTTGAACCAAGATTGGTTGAATTGATAATTGAACCAATGCTTGAAATGAAGTGATGGTTCAATGGTTCAAAGATGCCAAACTTCCTTGTGAATTTATTCAAATTGAAAATTTGAAGAAGCTTTGTAAGAAATTGCCCTTTTTGCCTAGTTTTTTAACTACTAAAAGAAAACCTGCAGACTCTGTAAAAAATCAAGATTTGTAGAGTCTATAGAAATAGACCTATAGAGTCCATAAAAATCACCAAATTCATGTAAGATAAAAAATGAATTGGCCTATAATAGCAGGGGAAGAAGGGGACCAATTTTTGGCCTGTTGGGCAAAAAATGGTCAATAAATTGGCAACTCCCAAGGGAAGTATGCCTGCTATGCTTAGAAGTCAGTTGCCTTAAAAATCCATTGGGCACAGAGTCAAATGTAGCTTTGAAGAAAGTTAGCAACAACCCCAAAATATTTGAGAATCAAAACATGAAGCTTCTACCCCACACACAAAGGGAAAAACACAAGGCTAAAAACATTACTTGTGCAACTACACTTAGGAAAAATAGGAAAGACAACTAAAAACAAAAATACTATATACAGCTAACCAAGTGCATCTCACCTCCCTCATAGATCAAAGGTAAAACTTCTTAAGTCCCCTCCCTGGCAAGGAAACTTATAGTTCTAGCCAAGTGGATGGATAAAAAAGAGAGCTGGTGGCTTGCTCCTCTTGCCTGCCACCTGAGTTGGCTTGTATCCAAGTGGATTAGATTGAAACATGCCTCCAACATATACATACTCTATTTGTTCTTGGAAGCTTGCCTCCCATTGGTTCTTTAGGCTAGTATATCTCATCAAGAAATCAATGGCTAATGGCTCATCACCATAAGCCTCTTGATATGCATCATTGACTGGCTTTTTCTCTTCTGCCTCGTGCTCGGGTTCCATGACATGACCATCCTCCTTGATGATTTCAAAGAAAGTATCTTCAAATTCACTGACCTCTTGAAGGGATAAATCTGAAGGCCTATAGCCCCTTTGCAAACTTATTTGAGTCCCAATGCTACCTTCTCCACTCTTAGCCAGCTCATAGCCCCCTTGAAGAATAGTTTAACCTACCCCCATAACTTTAAACAAATCATTCAAATCATGGTAAAGAAAGTGTCCATGCCCTTCCGCAACATATTGCAAAATGCAAAAAGGGGCAAAAAACACTTCTTCATCATTAGAGATAGAGGCAAAAGCTTGTGACTTTTTTTCTTATTCATCAAAGGGGTTACCTATGGTAATCTCCTCCTCATCCACACTCATGAAGTCTCCCTAATTAGTCATGAACTAAGCATACTCCTCTTCACTTGCTTCCTTCCTATCCCAAGATTCCACTATTTGCTTCCAACTCATGATCTTAGGATTGGAACCTTGATCCTATGAACAGGCAGTAACTTTATCCTCTTCAAGGTCCTAAGCTGGTTCATGATGTTCCTTCTTCTAGCTTGGAATTTATAGATCATGTTGAAAGACTTGAGGAAGTTGGGGAGGATTTGGGAGGGTCTGCTCATGAACAAGAAGAGCTGTCTGAAAAGAGGCATGCTGAAAAGCTAGGTGTATGGGATTAAGGGTAGGATCGATTGATGTGTCAGATGAGCCAAAAAGATCAAGTGCCATCTGATAAAAAGGATTTGGCATACAAGAGGGAGTTTTATCTAGAATAGGAGGGGGTAAACCTTGGGCCAAAATTTCTTGATTTTTGTCCCTCCACTTTACCAACATTTCATCAATATTGAAATTAGCTTGTGGATTAGTGGAAGGGGTGTCTTTTGGTGTTGGCTCCTCTACAAGGTCTGAAAACTCCATCTCCTTCTCTCCAAGCAGTCTCATCTTACCCTCTAATTCCTTAATCCACTTAGCTATATTATCCTCATTTTGTACCTCTTGGAGCTCATAGGAGTCATTATAGAGATGGGGAGTACATGAAGGTTGCCATGAAATGCAAGAAGCTTCCTAAGGAAGGGTGGGAGGGACTTGAAATGGACTGACCTCATCTTGTGCCTCACACTCTTGGACAATGCCTTTCTCTTCTTTGCTATTCCATGACTCGACCACTTTATTCCAGTTCAAGACATTCAGACTGGGCACCTCATTTTGGGGTGATGGGGCCATAATGTGAGAGGTTAGTGAGGGTTTGGATTCCACTTCCCTTACTACCAAAATGGATTGCTACATCTGAAGGTTTGCCAATTTGATCTATCTATCAAGATTAGCCTTAAACCAAGGTTTGCTATTTCAGAACTCTCTTCAATATAATTGGGGAAAGGACTTTGGTAGGCTTGACTTGGCTTATAGGTAGGGGCTATATATGACTGATATGATGCTTGGGGTAGTGACTATGCAGTTTGATAGACTTGGTAAGGCTACCTCTCATGAAAACTTAGCTTCTCTTCCAAAGATGTGATCAAACCACCCACATCTAGCATCTCACTTGTAAGCCTATGCCAATTGGCTCTTTCAATGGGAGTCCATTCCTTCTTAACCTAATTCAGTGCATTTCTCACTTGATGGATGACATGATCAAGAATTTCTTGGCCACATCCCCTTTTAGTGTCAAGATCTATTATATATTTTTCATATCCCAGCAGTGCTCGCTTGAAGGCAAAAATGGGTTGATTAGCAAAGAGACTAGGTTGAGTGGGAGAAATGACGTAATGAGAAGACTAGGCATAAGGCTAATATGGCTCATGATAGGGCTGAGACTAATCATATTGGACCTGATAAGGATCAACATAAGGCTAGTAAGGATCATAGCCATGCTGGCCAAGGAAAACAAGGTTCGTGGCTCTGAACGATGGAGGTATACATACCAAAATATTGTTTCTTGATGGTACAATATTAAAATTGCTTAACCAATTGATTTAACTTGGAGTCACCATTGGTGTTTGATGCAAAATCCTCTAAAGGCTGGTTGGTCGAAGAACACACCAAAAATTCTTCAACTCTATGGACACAACTTGTCCTAGTTGGTCCCACCGAGCGTGCCAAAAACTATTGACATAGTGGATTACACTTAAGGCAAGAGGCCGAGCTCCTACCTTCCACATGCAACAATGTAAACTCCCCTCTCACCTGTGGGACCGGTGAAGCTAGAGGGGAGAGTCTCTAGGTAAGGGATAGCTCCTTTTGATGCATCTGATTTGTTCCAGTAAGTGCTAACATACATACATACATACATACATACATATATATATATATATATATATATATATATATATAATGGGGGGATGAAAAGGGAGAAAGATTGTAGGAAAACAAACTACTCTAAGGGAGGTGATGCACCAAAATGATCTGACCTTCTCACACTCACACTTAAAATTAGACAAGCACATACATACACTTCAAATTGGCAAAAGGACCAGGCTGCAAGAAACTTGGCATGGAGGCTTTAATAGAAAATACAAAAAATAGATATTCACCAAAGGTGTTGTGAAATGCACACTATATAGTAATTTATTCTATTTCTACACTTCCAAATATAGTTCTCCTTGTCAGCTACAAAAATGGCACCTTATAGATACTAGTTATGTTGGTGTTGAACCTGTGGAAGCATCAAGAAGTAATGACTAAACACAAACTAACACTCAGACATACACAGAGATATCTAACTAGGATAGAGGTAAAAAATGTGTTTATTGATTCAGGTGAAAATTTGCCAGGGATACGCCTTACAAATGTGGAAGATGATTTCCCAAAGACAAGTCTCCAACATATAGAGGAAGAAAAGGGGCCTTTTGGCACCCTTTTTTACAAGTGACCCATGGTAGGCACTGTGTCAACCACTGAAATAACTTCTTGAATCGACACCTTCCTATGTCACTTGGATTACTTCATCTACTTCTATGTGATGGCCATTCTGCTATCAAGATTTGAATTTATGAGCCATGCCATTTTCCTACTCTGCAGTGCATATTGAAGAAAAATAGTCACGTTAACCACTGTTGTGCCTCTTTGATGACCACATGGTAGGCACTGTGTCAACCACTAAAATAACTTCTTGACACCTTCCCACGTCACTTAGATTGCTTCATCTACTTCTGCGTGATGGCCATTTTACTATTAGGATTTGAATTTATGAGCCACACCGTCTCCTTGCTCTTTGTTCTCTGGGCTCTTTATCCTTTTCTACTCCTTCAGCCCTCAGGGGTGATCTTTTGGTAGGTCACTGCATTCTTTGGGCTTTTTCCATGGTTAGCGCTCATGCATTTAAAAACCAACAGCCTTTTTGTTGGCTTAAATTTGATGTCCTCAGGCCCAGCACCCTTAGACTCTTCTTTAGCTCCCTGCCTTGCCCCTTTCACTGAGAGTGAATCTACCTTTGACATGTGTCATAGTCCACTTCTTGGGCACTTAGAAGATACTTTGAAATAGAGACATTGACACGTGGAATCTTCTACTGAGCTGATAATGGGATGTGGCAGCATCTGCTTACATTAGAGGGCCTTTTGAGAGTCAGGTAAAAGTTGACACGTGGTCACTTTTGTAGAGCCTTTAACTACCTTAGAGAATTTTTTGGGTGCTTTTTTGGTTGTTAGTGGATGCTGACACTTGGCACACTCCACATAACTCCTAGTAACTCATTCGGGCCCACCACAGTCTTCTTTGAAGCCAACATGAGAAACCCACTGATATTGCCACCTATCAACTTTCATCAAGCCCTACAAAGGACACATGGCATGTTCTACTACTCCTAGAAAATCATGTTAAAGTCCTCCATGGTTTCCACTTGGTGCTTTCTGTGCTCTAGCTTCCCTGGTGTAAAATATGATGTTCTCGAGCCCGTCACCATCCTTGGCAAAGTTCATCAGGCCTTTTTCTATGGCTTTTCTACTTTGGGCCCTTTGGCTGCCCTTCACAAGGGCTTTTTTTTGGATCTTGAACTGCCCTCTGGCTGTAGGGCACACCCTTGCCAAGCCATTGAACCAACCCGTTGAACTAAAATTTGGTTCAACGGTTCAATGGTTCAAGGCTGCGCGCTAAGCTGATTGAAACATTTGCTTTGAATTTGCTGATGAACCAAAGCTTAAACCAAGATTGGTTGAACTACCAATTAAACCAAAGCTTGAAATGAAGTGATGGTTCACTAGTTCGAAGATGCCAACCTTGCTTGTGAATTTCTTCAGATGAAAATCTGAAGAAGCTTTGTAAAAAATTGCCCTTTTCGCCTAGTTTTTCAACTGCCAAAAGAAAACCTACAGAGTCCTTAAAAAACCAAGCTCTATAAAGTCCATAGAAATAGACCTATAGAGTCCATAGAAATCACTAGATTCATGCAAGATAAAAAATAAATTGGCCTAGAATAGCAGGGGAAGAAGGGGACTGATTTTTGGCCTGTTGGGCAAAAAATGGTCAACAAATTTCTTGAAAGTTTAAGGCATAAACCAAAAGAGAGACTAAAAGGAAATTTAAGACATAATGTAATTTTTAGAGTGTGATTGTTTTCCTTTATCATTTCTTGTCTTCTCTTTATTTGAGTGGTGAGATTATTTGTGTATTCTATCTCCCTTGTATTGTATGGTTTTAACTTGATAGTATTAAAAGAACCTAGCAGAACATAACCCATCACCAAGATAATCAACCTCTTCTACCTCCTCATTTATGGAGTAAATTTCTAAACCATAAAATTCCCCTCATCCTTCAAGAAGCTCTTCTTTCCCTTGGGAAGTTCCCCAAGGAAATTTAAACTTTACCACCTTCTTAGATAACAATCTTGTGGTCCTTTAGCTTTATCTTAACACCATGATTCATTATACCCCTACTTCAACTCCACTTATAGACCCACCTTATGTCATTTCTTCCCACCTTATAGGAAACACTTCTATTTCCATAGTCACAACCCAACCATTAAATACTCAAGCTTCTTCATCTACCAATAATCCCTTTGATACTATTATTGAAAACCAACCTACCCAACCTACAAACACCCTTATACCTTCCATGCCCATCAACAACTCCTCCACCTTAGGAGAAACCCAACCACTAGCCACCTATACTCCCATCACCATGGGATTACCTACCAATAACATTTCAAACCTTCCTTTATCTACCCCAAATCTATTGACCAGTATGCCACTTCAAAATATTATGGTGTTTATACCTTCTACCCTATCACTAATCAATACAAAGGTCACTACCCTTCTTGTTATTACCAACCCAACCATATCTTCTACCCAACAAGTTCCCATCATACCAAACTTGGGTTATATCCCTAACCTATAAGGGCATGTACCTCTACCTACTACCCAACCACCTACATCCACCTACCCTTACATAGTTTCCATGCAACTACCAATTTCCACACACTAATATGTGATAGCTTCTCAAACACCTACAAATTATCAATATGTCACCTAACCATAACAATACACACCCTAAAACCTTTCTAGTGCCCAATACAAAATAGATCTAATGAAAATGCTCAGGGATAAAATGACTAATTTAGATTCATCCATCTTTAGTTCTCACAACATCTTATCATATAACCATATATGTAATGAACCCATTCACCAATTTGTCTTTATCAGGACATATCCTCCTCAGTGGGAGCTTCCAAAGTTTTCTAAGTTTCAAAGGAAGATCCCCAATATCACCTTAGGGAATTTAGTCATGCATGTTATTTGATTTCCTATGATGATGCCCTCCTTATTTATACCTTCCCCATGTCCCTATCTGGTCTAGTATTAGACTAGTATAGTGCCATACCCAAACACTCTCTCTTCTCCTTCACCTAGCTAGACCAAACCTTCTTGGATCACTTTTTGATAAACATCTCCAAGAAATTTTCCATCACATATATTTACTCTATCTAACAATCTGATGATGAATCTATTTCCAATTTTATAGCTCATTGAAGAAGCCTAATCAATCAAATTTCCTTCTCTTTACCACAACCTAAATTGATAGAACTTTTTTCTCGGGCATGTACCAAGCACATTTCTTCCACATTACATGTTTAGAGATTCAGAACCTTTGATGAAGATTTTACCATGGTGTGTAAGCTATAAAATAGAGCCATCAATGAAAGAAAGTTAAATTTCAAAAGCAAAAACTCTACCTACAAAACTAATGAGGCCTCTTCCTCTAAACCAAAACCAAGGCCAAGAGAAATGTAATTATGAATTTGGCTGTCCTTAAGACCACTACACCATCTATCAAATAATGAAATTCTTCTAACTCCTCCAATCAAAACATGAGAAACCAAAACTAAAACTATTATAAGCAATTTACTCTGCTTGGGGAGTCTTATGCTTCAATCTTTGAGAAGTTATTGAAAGCTAATACCATACAACTTCCTCCTATCAAACCTCTTTAACAATTTAATTCCTCCCATACTATACCTTTATGGTACAATGATAATGACCTATATGCTTTCCATTGAGTGGTTGGGCTTGATGTTAGTAGGTGTAATACCTTCAAAATCATGATCCAAACCCTCATTGACAAGGGGGATCTTGTGTTGGACAACCCCAATGCAACTTTAAACCAAGACCTTGATATTTTTAGATAACATTTTCCAAATCATGCACCTACCAAAAATGAGAACAACAAATCTAATTGTTCTCATGACACCCATACCATCAATATGGTTCTTGGCACACTCATTGCTAAAGAACCTACTACCCAATCTTACTGTTCTTCACCCTCTCCACTTATTGAGGTAGTGGAGTTACCATATCCTCTTATGGAGACCCAAGCCAAGGAAGTATCCTTTTCCCCTCCACTTATTGAGGTAGTGCAGTCATCAACCCCTCCTTCAACTAACATACTCAAGCAAGAAACCATCACCACTCTACCTTCTCCCTCAACTACCAAGTGATTTACTTCCCTTTCAAATATCATTCCCAAGGAAGAAACCACCACACCAGTACTTCCCATAGAGGTGTCACCCATCCAAACCTTACATCCTTTGATTGAGGAAAAGGATTAGGTCACCATTCCCCTTTCTCAACCTATGGGTTTATATTTCAAATCCACTATCTAGGGAACAAGACTAGTCTATAAACCATTCTCTAGATTAGTTCAAAGATTAGAATTTATCTCCAACCTTGATGTGTATTGGGCCACCTTTTGGAAAAAATTAAGGCTCCCTTACATCACTAAACAAGAACCTCTTACCACTTAATTGATGGTCCAACCCGCCACTTATATTATCCAAACCCCAATCTTATCAACCAAACCAATAAAAAACTCTACCAACATAACCATTTATCAACCATCCAAAGTAACCAAAGCCCAAATAACCAAATCATCCTCTCCAACCAAACCCATGTAACTAACTAGAAACCTTGGCCTCTTCCCTACGCATAGCCTTAATCACCCATCCTTGAAACTGGAGCTCACTTCACCAGACCCACCAATAAAAGACCAAACCAAATAAACCAAGGAGGCAAAACCACTAAAAGGATATAAGGAATAAATTATAACTCCCTCAACCTTACCCTCTATCTTGGGGCCTCATCCTTACACTTTGATTAAGAATCCAATTAGATGAACCAAAACCCAACCACTGCTTTTGGTTACACCTTCACAATTGCTTTCTAACACACCTATCTAATAACTAAGCTAGTTGCCTTAAGATATTCCACCTCCAACCTATCAACCTCCTTATGAAAACCAAAATAATTAATTAATAACACCACCTTACCCAATACCTATATCACCAAACCTATTCCTAGAAAGACTTCCATCTCACCAACTAAGGCCAAAACCTTTAGACCCCTTCCACCTTTAGTTGAATCTTACTTGACTATTTTCCAAAGGCTATTACAAGCCTCTAGCTTGACCTTACCTCCTATCAAACCATTTAACCCTCTGAGTCTAAAAACCATGTGTTATAATGACCATAAGGTATGATCCTATCATAGGACACCTAGGCATCACACACATAACTGCAAAGCTCTCCAAACCATAGCCCATCAACTCTATGATGAGGATGATCTATTAATAAAGGAATCTCCCATGAGCCTATTACCAATCCAAAAACCAACAACCACTATTGAATGCCTACCTAATCCCACACTCTCACCTTATAGTGATGAGGAACTAAACTAATCTCCTACCCCAACTCTTCCCTCCATTCATACTATCCATGTGGTCACATGATCACACACTCAAAAAAAATATAAAGGGAAGGATAAAGTGTCCATCCTATGGACATACCCATCTTCCACCTCCCAACCAAGTAAAAATCAAGCACCTTTACCTTTAGCCAAACCTAAGGTATTTATCTTGGGTACCTCCTATTCCAACCCCTCTGAATTAATCAAGAGAGTGGTTCTCAAATAACTTCACCAAACCTCAACAAATATGAGCCTATATGAGTTGATTTATAACTAACCTTATCATCACCAAGCCATGATACAGAATTGTAATCAATAGAGGCCTAACTTGAAGACCCTTAACCCCTGACATCCTTTATTGGTGCTCTCCAAATTTATAACCTTATCACCTTTAAGGATTTAAAAATACCTTCCATC
Source organism: Torreya grandis (assembly GCA_037957365.1). Taxonomy (NCBI): domain Eukaryota; kingdom Viridiplantae; phylum Streptophyta; class Pinopsida; order Cupressales; family Taxaceae; genus Torreya; species Torreya grandis. The sequence continues at coordinate 2,210,817 of JARHVA010001464.1, read as the reverse complement.
CATCTTGATGACCCAGGTCCCCCTCTTTTCATCACTACCTATATCAACCAAACCCACATCAAATGGGTTATGATTGATGGAGGAGACAACATTAATATCAACTCCTGTCATGCCTATGATCAACTCAAACTACCAAAAAATGTCTTTTTTAAAACCTCAGCTATCCTTCAATCTTTCAATGACACCATGGCCACTACTTTGGGAATTATTGTCCTTCATATCTATTTAGGGCCTTGCATGCTCTTAAAGCTTTTTTATGTAGTGTAAGGTAAATTCTAGTATAATGTCTTACTAGAATGACCTTGGATCAACTCCATGGGTTGTGTCCCCTCTACCCTTTATTATTACATAAAATTTGATCATGAAGATCAAGTTATCACTATACAATCTGACCCAAGCCCCTTCTCATCATGAAACATGACTTATCAGCCCAATGATGTCCTCCTACCTCCATCTAGCACACCCTCATTGACCAAAGACAAGCCCTTAACAATGAAGGATGAACCCATATCTTCTTCTACTAACATGGAATCTACTAGATCATCCATCCCTTCAAACCAAATCCCCACTATAGACCACTTATAATCCATATTCTAATGTCTTTCACTAGGGAAATATCACCTCCTCACCCTTGATGCTTTCCCTACTCCCCAAGAGTATGGGAAACTTAACCACTAGCCTTGTTATGACCCCAATATCATATCCATTATCTAATTTAGACCTTAAAACTATCAAATCCATTTCATCTATGGGGGACTTGACAAACCACTTGAAACTTTCACCACCTCCTTTTTTCCTCGACTATTTACCTCTAGCTTCTCCTATCTAGACAACCCAGACTTTGCCAAGACATAACTCCATAGGTGTGCTTGGAATGGATTTGGTCTTGGATGATATGAGCATGTCCCACACAAGTTTATTTCTATTGAAACAAACAATCCTCATGAGAAACATGGCCTCAGTTTCATTCTACCCAATAAAAAAACCAAACCACCTACTACCACCATTGATGAGGAAGACATCCATTCCTCACCAAGCCCTTTTCCACCTAAGCGTGAGGATGATGATATCATCCCACATAATGTTTTTTTCATCAACATGATCATCCTTGGACCCATGATTTATCAAAAGGAAGGGGAAACCATAACCATCCCTTTAACCCATCCTAAGATGATAAGAGATGACTCTGCTACCATTAACATCGTTTAGTGTTAGAATGATGACTCCATTCTCACCTATCTTGGTGCACCAGATTCTTCCATCCACAAATATCTTCCTCTAAATACTTTTACCATGTTAAATTAATCCACCATGTATATCAACTTGGGTACTTTGAACAACCCTTGCATTGTCAAAATTGGCCAATCACTAAATTTTGAGAAACTTTGGGACTTCCCCTCTTTCCTTTAAGATTGAAAAATAACATTTGATTAGTCTTACAATGACATGATAGGTATTAAACCTATCATTTACAACCATAGAATAGTCACCAACCATGATGCCAAGATCATCAAGCAAAAATTATGATGAATGTAGCCTCACATCACCCTTCTCATCAAAGAAGAGCTTTATAATCTCTTATCTATAAATTTTATTCAACCCATTGACCATCCCAAATGTGTATTAAATTCCATGCCTATCACCAAATCCATAGGGGGACTATGCATTTATGTTGACTTTCATGATCTCAACCTTGATTTCCCCAAATATGACTTCCTTCTACCAAGCATCGACTAACTAGTTGATCTTATAGTTGGCCATATGATGTTATCTCTCATACACAAATTCTTGAGTTATAATTAGATCCTAATTACCCCTGAAGATCAACACAAAACTTCATTTATCACCCCATGGGGAAGCTTCTACTATAGTTGCATGCGTTTTAGACTAAATAATGTTGGTGAAACCTACCAACGTGTCATGACCTACATCTTCCATGACCTTATCCACAAGATTTTCAATGACTATGTGGATGACCTTCTTGGGAAATATAAATATCGTAAGGATCATTTGGTTATTTTTAAGATTATCTTTGAGTGCCTCATCCAATACCTTATTTTCCTTAACCCTAAGAAGTGAATTTTTGGGGTCTTATCAAGAAAACACCTTGGATTTATTATCTCCCTTCAAGGGATCAAAGTCAATCTTACCAAAATCAAAGTGATCCTTGACATGCTTCCTCCAACCAACCTCAAGTAACTCCATAGTCTATAGGGGAAGCTCCAATCCATTCATCACTTTATCTCCTATCCCTCATATTGATGCCAACCCTTCCATCACCTTCTGAATAAGGATGTATCTTTTAAGTGGAGCATTGACTATCAAAAGGCCTTTGATTTATTCAAAGAGTATCTTTTGGCTCCACTTGTTCTCACCACTCCCAAGGATGAACAACCTTTCTACCTTTATATCTCCACCCTAGACTACTTCTTAGGGGAAATTCTTGATAATTGGATGAAAAACACAAAGAGCAAGCTGTCTACTATAGTAGTTGCATGCTTTTAGAATATAAGACTCAATACACCCATACCAAGAAAATTTGCTTAACTTTGGTCTTCATGGTCACCAAACTTCACCACTACCTTTTTAACCACAAAATATATCATAACCAACATCAACCCACTCAAGTACATGCACTCCAAGATATATCAAAACCAATGTATGGCCAAGTGGCTCATGATTTTAGATAAGTTTGACCTTAAGTTTATTCAACAAAAACTAATTAAAGGTAAAGTCATTGCCAATCAATTGGATAAAGCACCATTAGCAAATAACTAACCTCCTACTCTTTAGTTCCTTGATGAGTCCATCACAACCCTCTCTCTGACAGACTTCACCTATCAAGTGACTATGTTCTTTGATGGATCAAAGTGTCAATGTGGTGGGGGAGTTAGCATCATCTTGATCCCTTCTGATAAATTACCCCTACCTGTATCTTTCAAGCTTGATTTTGAATGTACCAATAATTTGACTGAGTACAAAGCCCTAGTAATAGGTCTCCAAACTACCTTAGCCTTGGGAGTCAAATAAATAAATATCTTTGGTGAATCCCAACTTGTGGTCAATGTAATCAATAGCTCTTACCAATGTAAGAATTATGTTTTGAAACAGTACAAGCAACTAGTTGATGAACTCTTAACATCATTTGAACACTATCATATCCAATCCACCCGATGATCTACCAATAAGTTTGTTTATACCATGGCTTCCCTCACCTCTCAAATACCATTTCACCCCTAACTCTAAGATATCTATGATTATCAAAAGACTTACCCAACCTTCCTATATCAAACTAGATTCTCCCACCATTTTCAATGTGAAAGAGACCCAACCTAGCCTTTAGTATCAATAGACCTTTGAGTATATTAACCTTTCCATCATTCCTTCTAGTCTTTCCAATAATTATCTATAGTACCTCACATTATACCCTTATGAGGGGAATTCTTTAAAAACATAGCTTTGATGGTCTCCTCTTCTACTACCTACACAGTTATGAAGCCTCTCATACTATCAAGGAAATGCATGATGGGATATATGGGGGACACTTTAGTGGCCTCATCATGGTTAAACACATCCTTTTCCTTGTCTATTAATAGCCTACCCTTAACCAAGACTGATGTGATTATGTGAAAAAGTGTGTTAAATGTCAACAACACACCAATTTACATCACACACCTAGCCATAGTCTTTGTGTACCCACTAATTTTTAGCCCTTATCACAATGGGGTCTAGAATTTATTGGTGAAATTAACCCCCATTATTTTTAGTGACACCATTTAATCATCACCATGACTGAGTATTTTAACAAATGGGTAGAGGCTATTCCTCTTATCTCTACCAAAGTAGAAAATATTATCAAATTTATCAACAATCACATCATATGTTGTCTCAATGTTCCTCAAAAAATTATCAAAAATAATGGTAAATAATTTAAAAATAAATAAGTCTAGGGTCTTTGTGATGATTTTAGGATTAAGTTAAGTTTGTTCTTGCCTTATCACCCTCAAGCGAATAGACAGGCAAAATCCCTTAACAAAACTCTTAATAACATGATCACTAAAATGGTCAATACATCTAGTCAGGATTGGAATTTTCACATCCCCTTCACCTTATGGACATATTATACTAGAATATAAACTCATATGGGTGATACCACTTTCTTTCTAGTTTTTAGAGCCAAGGCTATCTTGCCTTTCAAAGTCTGAATTCCTTCTCTTTGTATATCTTTTCAAGATCTCATTTCTAAATATAATTATCATCAATAATGTCTAGCCCAGCTCGACCTACTTGATGAGAATTATTTATCCACCCTCGGTCATCTTCATGTCTATCAAGAGTACATCAAATGTGCCTATAAAAAACACCTTAAACTATGAGAATTCAACATTAGAGACCTCATCTTAAAGGAAAACCAACATGTCATCAATATGGATAAAATCAAATGGGTTAAGTTTGATTTTAATTATCTTGGACCTTATATCATAACCCACATGTATGGATCAAGATATTATCTATTATCCTTTTTTTAAGGCAACCTAGAACATGAGCCCCTCAATGCTTTGCATTACATCTTTTCTTTTATTAAAAAGGATCAAACTCATCGTTTATCTAATGTAAACTCATCCCTTACTTTCACACCACATTCATCTCCCTATTTTACAAGAAACTGATTAAAACTGAATCATGTGATTATCCATCACAATCATAGCCTAATCTTGACCAATGGGTATCATGGCTATACCCATGTCATGATTCTCATGGTGATTTCTGCCCCTTTTCACAAGGATGGATTCCCATGGTCATTGTCACCTAAGCTTATTTACACCTAATCAACCTTCTTGTGATTTTAGTTTTGAATTTATAAAGGTGAACCCTTAAGCCTATATAAGCAAGTCTATGTCAAGTAAGATCCAACAAAGCAAAAATTAAAATCAAAGCCAAATACAATCATGGATCATTCCTAGAATTCATAGACTGCTCCCTTGAAGAATAACTATTCCAAACATATTCAAAATTACTCAAATTAAGGTGGACTTCTCCTTTGAAGGACAACTATCAAAGGAATTAAGCAAAGCACACAAACTTATACCACTCCCTTGAAGGATGGTTGAGTAAAGCATTTATCAGAGCAAGTAATTTCTTGGAAGCTTCTTGTATTGATCAACTTCCCCAACCCTCTAAGTAACAACAAAATAATCAAAGGACCCATTATCAATAAAAAGTAAAAAAAATAATTTTTAAAACCATAATCAGCTCTCATAGGCATAAAATTTTGAATTCTACAATGGGCTTTCATGAGTAGACTTCCCGTATCAATTATTCTACACCTTATATGACATATAATTTCTTATGCTGACTCTTTGATGACCTAGAGAAGGGGCATATTAGTCTTGTAAGAAGGTTCCATTTTCATCCATCTCCCATCTATATATTTTAAAGCAAGGGATTTTGAGCCCACTTGACATTATGTGATCAAGACACCTTTTTAACCAAATAATGAATGTTAATGCGAAGCATCCAAAGGGATTATGTTCTTTAATCAAATCAAACTTTGTTTTCTTAGTCCTTGTCAAAGAAGAAACATCATGCCCTCTTCTTATCCTCTCATAACTAGTTGATATATATTCACTAAGATGTTTATCTCTTGATTATATTCTTTGTCTCACATCTATTATTTTTATTTAACTTACTTTATGTGTTTTACCTTAAGCATAATGACCATAACCATATCACATCATATCAACATATATCATAAGTATCAATTGATATCATTATCAGAAACCATGTTCATATCCATAGCCATCAATATCACATTAACATCATAGTGTCCATGAACAATAATCAAATAACCATTCTTACCACATGTCTAAAACCAAATAAGGAGGCATATACTTATTAAATAAAACACATAAACATTATCATCATAACCATAAATGACATAAGAATCATCATCAAAATAAATAAAATCCATCACATGCCTAGCTAGGTGAGTCTACATTACTATCTAATCTCAATAAAATAAGCATAATCACCACATTATCAACCATAATCCATATAAAATTTTCAATGATCAATATGAACATCACATCATGAACATCAAAAGCAAACCATGAATGATAAGAATAGGATCATATCTATAAATAATGAGTAAATAACATCATAATGTATACAATAATATACATGTCTCTCTCTCAAAATGTACATCTCACCACATTAGCACATAGGCCAACATCAAATGATATAAAACAAAATATAATATGTCATAAACTATGCCCCTAAGGTAAAACTATCTCCTGGAGCACTATTGCCTCTTGGTGTCTATCTTCTCAATGTCCCTACTTATCCACTTATAGAAGTAGCCCATTAACCTAATGTCACCATGTTGGTACTACCTACCAAAATATTTCTATACTCACCCCATTAGGCCTCATCAAAATAATGCCTCAAGACTATAGCCTCATAGTAGCATAACTACTCCACTGTGGCTAGGTATCATGCCATAAGGATGATACTCGATGGTCCTATAGGTGATATGACTCCTCCTCTAATCTATCTCAAGGATTTTCTCTCCTAGGTGACCAAGGAGAGTGAATCTCTATCCTAGTCCCTCTCATGTATAGGTGTAACCACCTAACCCTATAATGCTACAACCTATGCCTATGTAGTAGCTAGCACCACTCTTGCTTATGCATCTAGGGAAACTACCTAAACCTATGCCCACTAACCTCAACTAGCTAGGTCTACATCTATAAGTTACCACCATCATCCCCACCAAATTTTTCTACCATTTAAAGAGCCTAGTATCATGTAGGGTAACCATCTAGAAAACCCACATCATCTATCACTAGTCATGTTTCCAACTCCTCATGATCTAACAATGTCTATACTGGATATGGATCAAGCAATAAGATCTATACATCATCTTTCCTATATCTAGTAAATGGGCTTGGGATACCTTGTATCAAACCAAACCATCTCCACACCCTCTCGAATAGGATAAGCTCTACCTCCCCATCCCTCTTTCCAAATATCTAACTATAATCTATAAGGATAAGGTGTGTCTCCTATATCCAAACCACTCTGAAAACCCAACATAGGGCCTCTATATCACATCACCTACAACCAAATCCTCTAGAGCCCATTTGAACCAATTTGTATCATGTACCCCTCCTCCTATACTAGTGAGGGTAAAGTAACCTCTCCACCTCATAAATCCAATTAGTAAATCTATCTAAGCATACCCTACCCATGACAACCCCATTGACCTCAACACTCAGATGTGCTCATAGGCCCAATAGTGTTTAACTAACCCCATTCTAATACCATACCTCCTATGAGCTTTGAAGCCCCATAACTCCCTAAATATCTTCATAAGTAACACAATTACCCAACCAAACACTATGTGACCTAGTATCATCTTGACCAACACCCCCAAAAATAAGTAAAAGAACCTCCCACTACTCAAATCAGGAATAGAAAAAGATGAGACTACCATCATCATAATCATGGTCATTAACCTCATATCATCTATTTCCCTCTAATACAATGTAAGGTATTTGAAGCCTCTAGTGTGCCACCTTACTCAGTCAAGGTCATCTCCATATAATAACTCTAGGAGCTCATCTCTTTCCTCTCACTCTATATGATAAACCAAGTCACCCCATATGGGTAACCATGTGATCTTATAAACATCCTCTAGTAAGATTATCATCTCACTAGTGGGAAATAAGAAGGTGTTCATTTCTAGATCCCATCTCTCGATGAGGGCCACAATTATCATTGCATCATTTGGCAAGTCTTGATAATGCATCATTGATCCAAGGCCCACCTTCTCCATATGAGCCTAGTCTACAATATTCATACCTTAGTGGATATATATAAATATGTGTGGAACCTGATCAAGCATCTGAATCCACTCCCATGCCTATAAATGTTTGCAAACAAACAACTTAGTCACCTATACAATTTTTCCTACAAACTTTTCCTCTTGAAATATCTTATTTACCCTTAATCCTTACACAATGACCTATTTCCAATCACCCCTACCATTGACAATTTTGACTATCCCCATCCTAACATTCAACTTGGGTATCCAAACCTATTTTTCTTCATCTATCAAACTTACCACTTACACTACTAATTTCCGAACCTATTACATTACACTTAACATTAATTTAAACCAAACATTCAAACCATTTCACATTACATTCAAAACATTCAACACTTTTTCAAAAAAAGACTCCCACTTATTATCAACTATCTATGGTCATGGTGACCATCGATGGTTAAGCACATATTCTACCGATAGTAATCAATCACTGATGGTCAAGTATGAGCACTGATGGTCATTGTGTATGATCACTGATGGAATACCCTAACCCTACCAAATATACCCCACCCAAAACCCATAGCTAGACCACTAATTCTTACCTAACACCTGTTAAACCCTCCCTTAACTTAGCCTACCCTAACTAACCTATCCCCTCCTAATTTTGAAATCCAACAACCAATTTTTATCACAACCTAAAAAACCCTAAACCCTAGGGCATACCAAAATAAATTTAACTACCCTACCCAAGCAACAATCAACCCAACCAACTACCTAATTCAAATGCAATACAATGACTAAACAAAATTAATCTAAAAATTCAACACAACCCATACCTTATTATTCAACTATCATCAAGGAGAAATCTTGGGACACATTATCTATCCTCATTAATATTCACACCCACCCTACATTTTTGTTGGTCCACTCGATCTACACATCTATTCATTAATCACCATTGCTAAATTTGCCACAAATGACAACTAGCTAAAGATCCATAGTTTAACTTTTTAAATGAGTCTAAATGACTCACTTTTTGATTTTGATCACCAAAAAATTTAGGTTTTGCTCCCTGATCATTGATGGTCAACCCTTTGACTCCTAACCATCGATGGTCAGGGTCTTGGCACTTTACCTTTACCTTTCCAAAACTTTTTAAACCAAGACCAAATCAAGCACCCACCCATGGAGTTACCTTATGTGCCCACCCCTACTACCTCATCACCTCACCATTGGTCCATTTTGGCCTAACTAGTGCATGTTTTATGACAACCTTGCCTTGGTCCTTTTCATCACACTAACAATAATTACCATGTTTAACTATTTTTCAACTTGTGTTACCTTGAACACACCCTACCAATTGGTGTCTTTTTAAGAACACTTCCTACCTTAGATACCCATGACTTCACTTGATCTATTTATATTTTCCCTAAGAGTACTTCCTACCTCAAATACCTATGAAAACACATCTTTTTTCTAGAAAACTTACATTTATGATTTTTTCAATCACCATGCCTAAATACGGTCATACTGTCCACTCATCACTTGTCCTTCTAACACTAACCTTAATTTTTACCAACTATGGTAACCTAATCAATGCATGATCTTGGCTATCACACTTTTTTTTCACTTTGTGTGCCTATTTGAATTTTAGTGCCCATCATATCACCCACCTTTATCATGTCTACCTTCATCATTTCCTTCACCACTTATCAAACCCACACCTAATTTTATTTACCTCATCAAATCCTAGTTTGAGGGGTAACACCTTATCCCATGCTCAGGGTAGTCAAACCTTTAACTAACAATCCATTTTTGTTTTGTAGCTTGTTGATACAAATTTCATAATAAAAAGGGGAAAATATAGACACCAAAAATATGTACATGATGGTTTCAAATGTCATAATTCCCTTAGACTACCTCATGACTACTTTAGGCCTGACCATTGGCTTTTTGATTAACAACCAAGCTTGACCTAGTCAGCTTGACCTACTAAAGAAACCTACCTTTTTAACCCAATTTGACCTTGACCCTTAATGATTACCCTAACTATCGATGATCACCTTGACCATTGAAGATCAAGTTCCACCATTCAAACTAGGTTAACTGACCCTTCAACTCTGACTTGATTTTTTATAATTAGCTATTCTAATTAATGTGTGAGCTAATGTATGCATGAATTATATTTAGACAAAAATTTTGACCCCTTATTCACATCTTGTTGTACCTCTCCTTCCTGGCTAATAAGAAGAGAGGAGTAGGAGGTGAAAAGAGATCCATCCATAATGATCAAGAGCTTTTCCATCTAGATCTTTTTTTACAGGTGTTTTTCTAGTAATCCAATGATCCAACCATCATAATAGAGAGTTGAAGTGCTACAACCCTTCAACTAAAATCCAAGTATCATTACTCTACCAAAATCATGACAGACTCCACCAATGAGCCAACCACCTCAACCATTCACCATATCAACCTTCTATAAGCTAGGTATTTGTTTTTCATTATGCAATTAATTTATTTATAATTTTAAACCAACCTATTATGAACCAATCTCCCAAAATTACATTTTGTGATCTTGTCAATCTAAATTTTATCAACCCAAACCCAACACACAGTAATCACTAATGATCATCCTTATCACTAATAGTCTATTCAATCACTAATGGTTACCTCAACTAATGATGATCACCTCAACCACTGATGGTCACCTTAATATCTGATGGTCACTATGGTAAAAAATAATAGTAAGATATTTTTAGCCACCTACCCTAAAAAAAATCTAGAAAACAATAGTAATCTATTTTCATCCACTTACCCTCAATCAAATCTATTTTCTTTTTGTCTGCCTTTTCACATACCCCCAAATTATTTTCTAAACCACACCCAGCCTATTTAAAAGTAATATTGACCTGGTTATTGCTATATTAGTCATTTTAATCTATTTTTTTGTCAAGAATTTCTTGTATTCAATTTCAATACCTTTTGATTATTGATGTAAGTAATGTATCTTTTATTTTCTAAACTTAATTATTTAAAATGTGTGGATTAACAACCCTTAAATAATTTCTTGCTTCTAAAATCTAGCTAGCACTAGGTAATCCACCCAACTATCTATCTAACCAACCATTTGCTTTAGTGATGTCTTATTTATAGGTCATCTTCCCAAGCTAAAGAGGATCTCTCTATGATCATCCAATTTAATGTGTGCATAACCAAATAGGTTTTTTTAACCATACCCATATCTAGTTTCTTATTCTTATTTTCTCAAAATATAAGCTAAAATTAACTGAAATAGGCTCTTATGGTCTTAGATTTAAACTTCCTAGCAATGACCCCACGTATCTTATTCATGTTTCAATAGTAATGACTAGTGGTGATGATGTTGGTAGTGAAATAGAGTTTGATCATATCATTTATGAAGACCTTTCAAATATAAATATGTTTAACACCCATACCATTTGTACCATTACCCAAATTATCTAATATAACCCACTTCCTCTTTATCACCCTCAACTTATAGCCTAGGACCAACAAGAATCCATAGTTACTATAGATGAGTTTGAGAATGATGAGGCCTTTTATGATTTTTTAGGCCTAAGAGATAATGTTTCATTAGGAGAACACAAACAAGGATTTTCAATCAAATTGGAACCTTCATCCTATTTTGGAGAGTTGGTGAACACCCTTAGCCACAAATAAATACATAAAACATTGAGGTCCCAACATGAAAGCCTCTTTGAGTCACTTTTGGACTAGGTTAAAAGTGAAGAGAAATACCAATATTGCGGTGAAAACCCATTTCAAGCATCATTAGATGAGGGTGTTCACCTTTCCTTGAATGAAGCTATGGAGATGCCTAATGGTGAACTTACTTTTGGGTTCAAGTTTAATTCTAAATAACAACACACCTTTGATTGAATTCTTCAAGAGTTTCCAACATTGTTTGTAACATGGACATCCATACAATTAGGAGATTTTAATTCATCTTATTTATGTGATCTTGAATAACCAATCCAAATAAAGGACTTTATAAGTGTTAACCAATTAAAATCATTACCCACCATTTTGGAGGATGGTTTGACTCTCCTCATAAAAGACACTATGTAATTCAACATCAGGACTCCAAATGGCCTGAAATGGATCAAATTAGGCATATAACTCATTAAGGAGGAACATAAAGTCTATAATCCTTTTGAGGGAATTTGTTAACATTTTTTCTTGGGCCTATTTAGACATGCTAGGTTTGGACCCCACCTTGGTTGTATACCACCTTATTTCACATCTTAATTCCAAACCTATGAAGTAGAAATTATGTAAGATGCATCCTTGTATTGTTATATTAGTAAATAAAGAGTTGGAAAAATTCTTAGAATTGATATGTATTCAATTAATCAACTACTCAATGCGGATCTTGAATGTTGTGCCTACCAATAATAAGCTAGAAGGAATTGGAATCTGCATTGATTTTAGATATATAAATAAGGCTTACCCCAAGGATGAATTTCCTCTACCAAACATTGACATAATAGTTGAATCCATAGTGGGGTGTGAAATGATTTCACTTATGGATGGATTTTTAGGACACAACCAAATCTAGATTACACCAGAATACCAATATAAAATATCATTCACTACTCCATGGGGAACATTTTATTATTAGGTTATGCCATTTGGTCTCAAAAATGTTTTGGATACCTACCAAAGACCCATGACCATCATATTTCATGATATGACGCATGACATTATTTAGGATTATGTTGATGACATATTGGGTAAGTCAAAGACCCTTTTCGATCATCCATCTGTACTATAAAAGATATTTGAGAGGTTTCATGAATATAAGGTTAGATTCAATCCTAAGAAGTGCATCTTTGGTATCACTTCAATAAAAATATTAGGCTTCATCATCTCTCATAGAGGAATTAAAGTTGATCCTACCAAAGTGTAAGCCATTATAGAGATATCATTACCTTCCAATCTTAAGAAGCTTGATAGTTTGTAGGGCAATATCAAATCTATCAGATGCTTCATTTCTCAGTTGGCTGATAAATGCAATTCATTTACACACTTACTAAATAAGAGTGTTACATATCACTAGGATGAAGAATGCCAGAAATACTTCTCACACATAAAGGAATATCTAGATAATCCACCTATTTTATTACCACCTATGCCAGGAAAGACATTCCTACTACATCAATCTACCATAGAAAATGCCCTAGGAGCACTTCTAGCTCAGCATGATGACAATGAAAAAGAATATTTTAAGTAATATTTAATTCATACATTTGTTGTTTATGAACATAATTATATGATAATAGAGAAAGATTGTTTATTTATGCTCTTTTTAGCACATAAACTATGGCACTACATGCTTCACAACAAGACCATAATCAATTCCAAAGTAGATCTGCTCATGTATCTATTATCTAAGATAACTTTAAAATGTTGCATGGCTAAATAAGGCATGCTTCTAAGTGAGTTTGAGATTGAATACATCAACCAAAAGTCTCTAAATAGATAAGTAATAGAATCTCAACTTATTGAATATCCCCTTGTAGATACTGAACCCCTTACTTTCCAATTCCTAGACGATTCCATCATGACCATCATTAAAACAACTCTTGAGAAGCAACACTGGAAGCTATATTTTGATGGATCATTCACATCACATGGATAGGGGGTATTCCTATTTTTTATTACACCATAGGGTGATACTATCCCTAAATAATTATGTATCATCTTTCCTTGTACTAATTATTGATATTTTTTCCCCAAAAATATCATAACATCAAATACCCTAAGGGAGACCCCCTATTTTTTTGATAAAATCCCTTGAAATGACCTAAAACACACATTTCCTTTATATTATAGAATTTAAAACTCTAGATGTAATTCACAATTTCAAAATTAAAAATTACTTCCCAAGCTCTAGATCTGACAATACACTAACCTTCCATTTCCTACAGAATCTAAATTTTTTACTATAATTTATAAAATTGAAAATTATAGCTCGAGTTTTAAATCTTGAAATGAACTAACTAGTAGAAACTAAAACTCTATATTCAATTTAAAAATTTGCAAATTTCAAGAAGATTCCTAGATCCCATAAACCAAGCACCCCAATGGAATCCAAAACCTAAACTATAAATTACAATTTTTATTTTGATTTCCACTTCCTGTGAAAAACTTCACCTAGAATCCAAAATATAGAGAGAAATTTGAAAATTTATAAATTGAATTCTAGGTTATGGATCCTACCAGTAACCTAAGCCATAGAATCTAGAACTCCAAATGTAGTTTACAATTTTTCAAAATTGTAAATTTCACATGGGGTTCCACTTTCCCACTTATAAAAGAGGTCAACCTTCTATTTCCTATGAAATCTGGAGGTCAACATGTAATTTGAAAAATTGCATGTGGACTCCATATTTCCACCACCAACCACCTATATGGTCACAGTAATTGCAAGGTTTTTTGTATAAATATTATAAAATTGGGGATTTTAATTCATTATTTAATTTTGCTAAATCAATTTTCAAGATCTGATAGTGGCAACCATACCTTTGACCTTGAGCCATATATCAATCCATATTTGTAATAAAAGTTCCATTTCATTGTCACCCTTGCATGGTATTCCCACAATCTTCCTTATGATTTTCACCATTATTTTCTACAATTAAATATTTTTGATTTATTTTCATTTATTTCAAGGTTATTTCCATTTAGCTAGGATTTTCATTGCATCATCTAGTTTAGCATTTTCTAGTTGTCATTATGTAGTTTGAAGAGTCATTTTTCTATATATTTTCTAGCATGTCCAAATTAATTGAAATTCAAGGTTTATTATAGGGTTTTATTTTTCAAGTTCATCATAGAAAACCTTAGGATTTTTTCCAAAATTCATAGTCAAATCTAAGGTTTGCATAGTCTTAGATAGGTAAATATACCCCATAATATTCCCAATACCTAGTGAATATTCCCTATGAAGATACTTCCAAGTCCCTAAGAACATTGGACCTATTTCAAGCACCTCCTATTTCTATGGGATTTCAACATGTTCTAAACACCTAGAATCACTGTAATAAGTTCTAAGTCCTTTGGACATTGGACCTATTTTAAACACTTAGAATATTTGTAAAAATTAAAATTACCCCAAAAACCTCCTAGTTATATGGGATTTTGACTTGCAGTTTGTACCCCCATCCCTGTAAGATTTCATCTTGCTCAGAACAGTTCTAAGTTTCACCAAAAATTTCCATTAATCAAAACATTTCCCAGTTTAGTGGAGTTCTCACTTTCTCTAAGTTATATCAGAATTTTCATCTACTCAGAGCACCTCTAATCTCCACTAGAGATTCTACCTATTTTGCGCACTTATAAACCCCACCAACTCTTATAGTTGGTTTTCCAAAAGCATTCTCTCTAGAATTCATGTCTCAAAAGGAGATGAAGTTCAAATCAAAAGACCTTAGGGTGACTCTCAATGTATATTCTAATAATGTAGAGATGACTGATATAAATTTAGGTCACATTGACTTAAGGGACTTCTGGACTTGAATAAATATAGAATTTAAGAATGATTAGATCTAGGGTATCTATTACTCTAGACTTCCATAGGAAAAAAGTTTCCCTCCAATGGCCTAAAGCCTTGAGTTGGTGATGACACTGGCCCTACATTATGATGTTGATAAGATAGAGGTTATGAATGACAAAAGGGAAATTAATTTGAATCTAGACTCTGATTTCATTAATTTAGTATTTGTAATACCAAAGTTTAAGAGTTATCTTGACATAACTTTGGAGACATCCTAATAATTCTTCGAAGACAATAGAGAGGGATGCCACAAGATGATAAACAAATAATCACTTAAGTCCCCCAAATCTACCTCCACCATATTGCCAAAGACATTGGTAAGGATTGAATTCAAAGATGAAGTGGTGGATATAATCATATTATTACATAGGACTATTGATAGTCCTAATGCTAAGAGATTTTAGAATTAGATGTAATAATACATTTAGGTCATTTATCAGAATGCAAAATATATCCACTAGGCCTAGCTCATTAGTGACTCCCTCCACAAATAATTGATGGAGGTGAAAAAAATAGGAAAATTCTTCATGACTTCATTCCTTATATACATATTGGCTAAGGGGAGATCCTTCCCAGGATTCAACATAGTACTTATTGAGATAACTAGAGTGTAAAACTATTACCCTGACCTTACATTAGAGGCCAGTAAGCAACATTTCAAAAGAGTCAATGATGCATTCATATATTTCATCATTATAATGTTTAAAAAATATCTTGGGAGAACAAGATTCTTAGATGCAACAATTACCAAAATCACCTAATGAGGATCTTACTTCATTTAGTTCCCCACCTATTCTTATATTAGGGTAAGTGGATTCAATGGCTTCCCCTACACACTCCCCATATATGTTAGTGATAAGTATGCACTATTAGAGTTGGTTATGAAACTTTGGGAGACCCATAAGATCCTTTCAAGTAAGCACAAGTTGGGAATTCATTTCCCAATTAGTATTGGCAGATACAAATACCCTTTCCTCCTCCAAGCAAAGTGTGATGATGGAAAAATGACACAAATGACATTGAGGGCTTTGGAATTTAGGCCATATTATGATGTTTATGGAAACATCGCCAACACATTTAGAATTTCCACTTTTTCCCACATTCCATACTTTGAAGACTATTGGGAGGACTTAAAGGATGAAGATAAGGTTAGGTTGAAAAACCATTCTAGAATGACCTTGAAATAGGTCAAATCATTTGTTTTGTAACTAATCCCCAAGAACTTGGTAGATGATGAGTCCCCAGGGGACCAAAACTACTACCAATACATCATCACTCGACCCCTTCCACTAGTAAGGTGGTTAGTCCCTGAGTATTTATCGTTGTTAGATAAAACAACACATGTGATTAACAAAATAATTAATTAGATTAGAAGTAAAGGGGTCTAAGTGACTAAGGATATAGTGAGTATCAGAGAGAAATTTTTTAAGTTCAAGGAATAAGGAATTCTTTCTTTAGTATAGGATCCCAGTGGGACATTAGGAGAACAACCAAAGGGGCTATTGATTTCTCACAAGAAAAATAAGAAAACTAAGGCCAAGAAGATCTAATTCAACAAAGATGGGGTAGTATCATATCAAATAATCATCATCTCATCTGAGGACATAGCTACAGTTGGAGCATCCATAGATTCAACCTAAATATCTATCATAGTAATAACCCCCATCTTTGTAGTTCACCCTCCACCTATGTAGATTATTCCCATATCTCCAACACTTTCACCTACTATCTCCACTCCCCTTGCATCTTAGGTTTCCATTCCACATACTCAAGTTTCCACTCTACTTTCCATTCCCACAATTTCACTCCCTCTTTCCATTCCATTTACAATTCCTTCTATTCCATCCCCATTGATTTCCAACATAACTCAGTAATATATAACCATGGACATAGTCATCCTAACTTTAGTTTTACTTATCATCTTAATTATTGGGATAAATATTGCTTCATATTTTTCCCATTTCATATTCCTTACCTTACTAATGTTGAGTGGCCTAACTCATTTAATCAATTCATTTAATGATTTAGCTTCCATACTTCCACCAATTCCCACATTTAGAGTCCCTATGTCTACACCCCAAATAATATCACTTTCACCTCCTACACCCCCAATAGACAAAGTTGTTCCCATTGTCCCCATGTCTTCCACTTACATAGTTTCCCAAACACCTTTAGTGGAGATAGGAGAAAAATAAGTTATTGATGCAAATGTGTATTTTCAACCAACTAATGGAGATGAAATTCCATAGGCATCTACCAAGCAATCAATAACAACATCAACACAAGACTCAACATTTGTCACAATGCCTACAAGTGTAGTGTCTTTAGATATTGATTCATAGATGATAGTATATACATATAAATATGATACCCCCAATTGGATAGCACAAATAGTGGGAAAGAAGAAAAAATAAATGATTTCCCTAAGTATACTTGACTTCAATCTTTTGGATATGAAGAAGAAATCCAAGTCTACTCCCTGCACCTTCTTCATAATATTATGTGATTAAATAGGGGAGATATATGTGGATATTTTAGTCCCCCCACCAAATAAAAATAAGAATATCTAATGGTGGGAGACTATTAGATTTCAAATATTCACCTTAGACATCAAAGGAGGGAAGGGTTAAAGTATGATGTTTAATCTGGTATCAACTCCATTTTTGAGAGAATAGATATTGAAAAGGTCACTAAAGATGAATTGAAAAATAAAGTTGATTAACTTATGGATAAATTAAAAAAATTCATAGAGCCTAGTGGTTCATCAGTATAACTTGAGTTAGCACATCCATTCAACTAGATCCCAAATCAGGCAATAATTGATGTGATGAATGAAATTGTAAGCATGGGAAAGGCTACTAAAGAATGGTCAGATGAACTCATTTCCTAGGGAAATAAATTTATTGATATGATAATGCTTCATTATGAATTTATTATATAGATAGGTCAATAAATATGAGGGATAAATACAAAGCTTGAATCTATATTATCCCAAGTTGATAGTTATGGATTCAATTGATATGGGCATCCTCCTTACTGAAAAGATACTAAGGAATGATGGATAACAAGAGGAATCATATAGGGCATCTCAAATCTAGATAAATATATTTATAGATACTACCCATAAGGCCAAGGCTACACATGACAAGGCTATTAATATGTTGTATGACATTGAAGAAATGTTGAATAAATTGTTATGCAAGCCAAAAAATGATGAAGATAACCTCATTTTTGTATAAGAGGTTCAATTCAAATTCAATGAAGTAGTTGAAAAGTAATATGTAAAAGATATAGTCTTTACCTTAAGCTCTATCCACTGCTACATCAAGTATCATAATACATTGGATAAAATGGGTAAATAAATGTATGAAATCAAGACATTCAGGAGGGAACTTTTTGAAGTAGTAATAGATTGTGAAATTTCCAACCTCTAATCCTCTGGACTAGATGAGGATGGAATATAGGATATATTCAAGTATTTTTATGCATATATAGATAAATTATAGGCTGAAAAAGATAAGGAGTAAGAATAAATATTATAAATTGATTAGGTCTTTTTGTTGGAAACATTCTCATGTATTGTACTTTCATTATTGTAAAAACATTTTAAAGTTGTATATTATAAAATTACAACTATATTTTATAGATATTTTTAATAGAAAGACAAGCGTATTTTACACTTTATATTTTGATAGGTTAGGAACTATAGAAAGTAATCTTCCAAATTACACTTTTCATCTTGACTACTTATAATTTCTTAATGTTGGAAAAGCACATATTGAAAATTGAAAATTTGGTTTTGACAAAGTGACATGAATTGCAAGTTGTAAAAGTATCACTTGTAATTTTTGAGTTAGGGTTTTGGAAAAAGTAACTTGATTTATTTCTAAGCTATCTTTTATTTGAGAACATTGATTTCCATTTTGGTGCTGCCCATTTGCATGAAGAGCCTTGCAGATGCATGAAGAGACCCAAGGAATTACATGAAGATTTATCAAGCATATCTATGCCACATAAAGTTTAATATCATGCCCAAATATTGCATACATTTTTCCAAACTATTTTACCAAGTTGAGGATGCCACAAGCTAAAGATCACACCTCTTTTTGCATGAAGTTCCAAATTTGCATGATTTCTTCTACAGGGTGTTAAAGTTTTGATAAATACATCTCATCTATGAGCTATTTTTTATAAATATGGTTATACACCATAGCTCAATCCATATTTTTGATAATAGTAATATTAATCTACATTTTGAATGTATTTTTTACAAGCTATAACCTAGAGAATGAAATAAATTGAAGATTTCTTATTTTTTATCTGAGAACTCCTTGTGTATGCGAGTTATTTGATTATTTTTGGAAGTTTTAATTATTATTTCAGTCACAAGAATTCATTTTTGGTATTTTATACCCTTATGAAATATTCTTTGATAAAAATAAAAGAATATTTTCCCTTCTGTGAAAAATAACAAAATATTGCCTCTAATTTTCCATTTGCATGAGTTTGTGCTCAAAAAAATTTCATTATATTTTCTATTCTATTGTGTTCATTCAATGAAGCATTAAAAGCCACTAAAAATATTTGGTGCAATCACCATTTTAAGTTTCATAAATTTCATTCTCAAACTCTTTTCCTAGTCAAACCCTAGTTTAGGTGCAGGAACACTAAAGGAGCAATTTTTTTATAAAATTGATATTTAATCAATTGAACTAGATTTAATGAAAGGAATATATCCTTCTATGAAGGTCAACATCAATTATCTAAGGTTATACAACTTGGAGGTTTTCCCATTGTATCATTAGTTTTTACATAGTGAGCTATTACATCAAGGAATAGGTATAAAATCTGCATGATAATAGTTTTTGGCATGCTTGGTAGGACAAAAATATTACAAAGAGATTGGTGTTATTCTTAGAGAGAATTTTATGATCTTTTTATGAATTTTATAATCACCTATCAACTCCATTGGCCTATGGATTCATAATTTCAAGGTTTACATATGCCAAAAAAAGAAATAAGATCATATACTAAAGGTAAGAGATATGATACTTTATAATTATCATTTCATTCTAAAAAGAGATCAAAATCAATCATCCCTAGCCCTATAATATATCTTGTAATTTTATTTTTATCTCCACCAATCAATCCAATTGGTTTCATACCTCGCATAATGGTTATAAATCTAAATTGTGTAGCTTTCAATAGAGGTAGCCCACTCCAGTTGGCCAAATATGATGATATACCTAGTTTGTCTTTAAAAATCCTACCATATTTTACTAGTGAAACTTTCATCACTCCTATGGAAAATATACAAGATATTGCTAATCTATGTTCATTCCACAATGTGGTGTAAGATAATGTTACAATTAGACTCTTAATCTCCTATTTCAAAGGTAAAGCGTTAAAATTATATAGAGGTCTTGTTTCTAACTCTATCTAGGTTTGGCATGGGCTAGGGTATGCAATATGTACCTAATTGGAAGTTAAGAGTGACCACTTTTCCCTATTGAATAACTAATTCCTATTCAATGGGATCCTCATGAGCACATGACTAACTTTAATTTCCATTTTTAGAAGACATGGAATAGAGTTCCAGTGGTCAATCTAATTCCAAATAATGCTTTCATATATTACTTGAGAGCCCTAAATAGTGATATAGCTATTATGATTCAGTCCATGGGTGGCACCATATTTCCTCATTCCTATGAAATTGAAAAAAGGGCATAAAATTGTTTAATACATGTATCAAAATTTTCCCCAAGGCCACCAATGCCTCTATTTCCATAAATAATTCCTATTTCACCACCTATAATTGCTCCAATTCCCACCACAAAGCACTGAATTTAACACCTACACCTATAGATTTTTTATATGAGGTTAAGTCACTACTCAAGAGTTCTAGTAATGAGTTAGTATTAATGAAAAGACAACAATCCCAGAACTAAAAGCCTTATCAACAAGCTAACCCAGCATATCAACCCAATAACTAGCCATAATAAGGAGATAAGCAGCCATACCAAGGTAATTCAAAATCATAAGGTTAAGGTATGCAAATAAAACCTCCAAATATTTATGCTCTACCTACACCAAGTGATTCCAAAGCTATTGTACCTATTTAAAATAACTTGGCTTAAGAGTGCAAGTGGTTTTATCCTTGTTCTTAGCCATACAATCAGAATACTTGTCTAAATGGTGTTATCAATCAAGCCTTGATGGTGCAATGCATATCAAGTACACAAGGATAGTAGGAATAATCCACTTCCCAATAAGGAGATACATAAAAACCTGCTCAAGGTGAGGCAACTCTTCTAAAATGGAAAGTGGATGACTTTTGTGGTGTAAATCAAGTGAAAGCATTATTTAATCGGTGTATGTCATTTGGAATCCAACATGCATACAAAGAAGAGAACAATAGAGAGTGATTAGCCACCTAGGGTGGATTAAGCTACAACTTCCAAAGTTATATCATAACCTATGAAGAACAACACAGTACAAAGGCCACTCTTTAGCCTATAGGCCAACCCAAAGTAAAAGTTCCAACTCCAAATTTTTTAAAAGAAGACATAGCTCTTACAAAGGTTGGTAATATTCCTTTTATAATTTTTGAGAAAATGAAAAAGACTAATCTGAATGTTACCATGTGGGAATCACTATCCATTCCCACATAAAGGGATTTGCTGCAAGAGGCTTTGAAGAATTTCTAAATAATAGATAAGGTTCCAGCCAAGGGGCCTAATGCTATAATTAATTTATGTCAACCACAAATTGAAACTAAAATGATAAAAATGGTAAACCTCCCCTTTTTATCTTTGACGTATAGTAAGGAATCATCTCATTCATAAGTACATGTTAGATTCAGGGGCTAGCAGTTTAATGATGCCCAAGAAAATAGTTGATTCCCTTGACATAAACTATAAATTTATCAATAAATGAGTTATTTAATTGAATGGGACTACTATTTAGATCATAGGAACAATAAAAGGGTTGAATATCACTATTCACACTTATCCAATCTTACCAATCTCATAAGATATCTCAGTTATAGATCTTCCCCCTTTGCCATTTGTCTTTTATGAGATTTCACTATAAATATGGGAGGATATATATCTATGTATTGGTATCACATGTTACTTAGGTTGAGATATGGAATAAAAGTTAAAATAAGATCTGATCCAATCACAAAATATCATATTGAGCCATACAATCCTATCCCCATGGAGATGAACTACACACTACAAGATCAGGAAGAAGAAGAGGCCCATGAAGTTGTAACACCTATAGAAGATATTATAGACACTCATATAAATGAATGGGGATTATCCTTTAAATTTTATCCTTATGACTGCATATAATAAATAAGTTTAGGTACATATTGCATTCATGAAAATGATGCAATTATCCCAAACCTAGTATATCCAGCTGAAGATCTTTAAGGGATGTGTTAATTATTCTTTGGTGGTTTGAGAAATAGAAATGGTGCGATTGTAGGTATTGTCTTGATCTATTATATAAATAATATAGCTAAATATGAGGTTTTAATTTGAGGCCTATAATTAGCTAAAGAGAGATGGATAAAATCCCTACAAATATTTGGTGATGGTGATCTAATTGTTCACCAAGTAAGATATAAAAGCATAACTAAGAATAATTTATTAAGATCTTACAAAGACAAGGTTTGGGACGTATAAGAAGACTTCATTGCTTTGAACATTCAAGTGGTACTAAGAGCATAGAATAAATATGTTGATCATATGGTCTCTATAATATCCCAATATAACATATTAGAAGGAATAAAGAAGAAAAATAACCAACATGTACAGTTGATAATAAGGCCATCTATTCCTGATAATGCAAATAATTGGAAAGTATTTGATAGTGATTAGAAAATTTTCAATTTTCTAAGATAAGAAGTTGAATTTCAAGGTAGGAACTAGCCAAGACTCCAAGACCAATATGGAGATAAAATCATCAAGTTAAAAATAAATAAATTACTTATGGGTCTTGTTACACTAGAAAACATATTCAATTTAGATGATCAACTAAAAGGAGAGAAGAAGAACATCACAGTGAATGACGAATACTCTGAAATAGTGATCATCTCAAAAGTAAAATCATTAAACATAGGGAAGGTATGCAATGATTCTAAAAATTGAGATTTTATTGAGTTGTGTCAATTTTTTGATGATAATTTTTTTTGGAGTTATAATGATCTAAGAGGATTTAATCCTAGATTAGCCTAGCATATAATAGAATTGGATTCAAATACCAAACCTATCAGATAGATGCAAAGACATATTAATCCAAAAATAGAACCCTTAATGAAGATTGATTTATCTAAGCTAATAAAGGCTAATATTATTTTTCCTATCAAACACTCATGTTGGGTTATAAATTTGGTCCCTGTAAGAAATAAAAATGGTGAAATTAGGATATGTGTACACTTGAGGGATCTTAACAAATCATCTCTAATGGATCATTATCCTCTTCCCCCCATGGAATAAATTTTTTAAATTGTATTAGGATTTGAAAGGTGTTCCCTTCTAGATGGTTATTTTGGCTATAACCAAATCCTAGTGCAAGAGTTAGACAAATTCAAGACTATTTTCAACATAAAATGGGGTATGAATGAATACAAAAAGATGCCATTTGGTCTAACTAATGTTGGTTCAAAATTTTAGAGAGTCATGTATATGACATTTAGAGGTTTGATAAATGAAATTATCTTAGTATACCTAGATGATATCACTATCTACTCAAAGCATGTTGATGCACACCTGAATCACCTTAGAAAAAATTTCAAAAGGTGGAAAAAATTTAGGTTTTCCCTTAATCCAAAGAAATGTGTTTTCAAAATTCAAGAAGGGAAACTATTAGGAAACATTATGTCAAAATAGGTTCTTGCAATATACCCATAAATAATAAGTACTATATATGCATTAGCACTACCAAACCATAAGAAAGGACTACAAAGCTTTCTCAAAAAAATCAACTTTGTAAGAAGATTTGTTCCAAATTTGTATTCTATGGAAAAACCCCTTACTGTAATGCTAAATAAGCATATCATCTTTAGCTAGATATAGGAGGCAAAAGACAACTTTGAAGTCATTAAACAAGCTATTTCTCATGCTCCTACCCTAGTCAACCCAAACTACAAAAATCATGTCATTCTCTATGGCTTTGGAGGGAAAGAAAGCATCTCAACTATTCTGAATTAGCATAAGCAAGAACAATTGGAAAATCCAATATATTTATTTAGTGAATCCCTAAAAGATTATGAATAAAATTATAGTCTCTTGGAGAAGCAAGTATATGCATTGATTAAATCTCTAAAGAAATTTAGGTATATGATCTCTAACAATAAAATTCATCTGATGGTGAGTCATCAAAGTGTCAAAGAGTTCTAATGAGCTAGTAAATAAATGAAAAAAAGAGTAATATGTATCACAAAGGTCATGAAATATGACATGGACATCAAAATCATAAAAGCTTATAAGAGGAAAGGGATTGTGTGAATAACTAACTTCTACTATCAAGACTACTTAAGTAGAATATGAAACTATATATGCTCAAAATGCAACTCATACAACTAATCCACCTCTTTTCAATAGCTGGATCCATGGCATGACCATTTTCCTACAAACTAGTGAGTATCCATATGACTTTCAGTAGTTTAAAAAAGGTATTTTTGACTCCATTCTATTCCCTATATTCTTGTTGATGGAATATTCTTCAGAAAAGATATGAATGGAATCATGTTAAGATATATTGAGCACAATCAAGTCCCCAATGTGATTTAGGAATTTCATGATGACTCGTCAGGAGGAAATTTACTTACAAGAACCACAACCATCAAGCTAATGAGAGGGGATATTACTGTCATGATTTATTTAAAGATGCGCATCATTAGGTAAGGAACTATGAAAAGTGTGATTACTTCATTGACAATCAAAGATTAGCAGCTTTCCCTCTTAGACGAATTCAAGAAAATCAACCATTTGCTCAATGGGGATTGGATTTAATTGATATTATCAATCCACCATCGAGTGCATGTCATAAATAGGTCCTCATAATAATGGACTATTTCACATTATGGACTAAAATAGTTTCACTAAAAGATGCCATGAAGGAATTTATCCTAGAATTCATGGATTTAATAGTCTCAATATTTGGTGTTCCTCACACCATTATATCAAATAATGTTAAATAATTTGTGGGTGCTCAAGTGAGTGAAGGGATATAAAACATAATATGTACCTAATTACTTCTAATTATTACCCTTAGGGTAATGGCTTGGTCAAATTTACCAATATGAACCTCATCAAAATTATCAAAATAATAATGGACTATAACCAAAGAATATGACACATAAAGTTAAAATCATCAATGTGGGCTGATAGAATCACTCCTAAGAGAGCCATCAATAACTCCCCATTCATGTTGGTATATGGAAGAGAAGCATGAGTCCCACTATTAATTGAGTTACCATCTCTAGATCTCAATCACCAATTGGATTTGATTGAAAATGATGAGATGATGGTAAGATTGGTTAAACTCATAGAACTAGAAGAAGTTATGAATCGATCAATAAAAGTCTTGTAATTAAATTAGGCTCAAACAAAGAGGACTTTTGAAAAAATACATCTAAAAGGAGCTTCAATGTAGGAGACAAGGTTCTTAAATGGAATGTAGACAAGGCTAAACTAGGAAAGAATAAAAAGTTTTATGTAATATGGAATAGTCTATACATTATAACTTAGTGTAAAGGAGCTAATGTAATCCATCTATCCTAGCTCTATGGATTAGAACTACCTATCCTAGTCAATGGGATATACCTCAAAGCTTGATTTTGAAGTATGAATTTGTTATAAAAAATAAAATATTGTTTATAATAGGGTTATCTATGTTTGTTAATAAGTTCTTCTACACAAGTCAATTCATTATAATTTTTAGTTTGTTCTATTTTCCCTATTTTGTTCTTTTTAGGCAGGTGTCAGTTTGTTCTTCTCTAGGTTGTAATGTCTTAAGCTTAAAATGACTCCATGCCTAATGAACTAGGAGGATAATGGATATAAACTTATTAGTAGGAAATCATCCCACAAAGGCCCCTAAAATTTTTAATATGTTTTCCCCAAAAATGTCATAACATCAAATATCCTACAGGATACCCCCTAATTTTTTGAGAAAATCCCTTGAAATGATCTAAAACCCACATTCCCTTTGTATTGTGGAATCCATAACTCTAGATGCAATTTATAATTGTAAAATTGTAAATTGCTTCCCAAGCTCTAGATCTCATAATACACTAACCTTCCATTTCTTATAAAATTTAGAGTTCTATCTACAACTTGTATTTGCAAAATTACAAATTGCATCCCAAGTTCTATATCTTAAAATGAATTAACTAGTGGAATCTAGAAAACCATTTACAATTTGTAATTTTACAAAATTACAAATTTCAAGTGGATTCTTAGATCCTAAAAACCAAACACCCCCATAAAATATATAACCTAAACTACAAATTGCAATTTTACAAAATTTCAATTTGCATTCCAAGTTCCACTTCCCATGAAACACTTCACTAAGAATCTAAAACTTAGAGAGAAATTTTAAATTTCAAAATTGCAAATTGTAATCCAGGTTTTAGATCTTGCCAATAGCCTAAGTCATAGAATCCATAACTCTAAATGCAATTTGTAGTTTTTCAAAATTGCAAATTGCACATGGAATTCCACCTTCCCATTTCTAAAAGATTTCAACCTTTCATTTCCTACAAAATCTAAAGGTCAACATGCAATTTAAAAAATTGCAAAATTGCATGTGGACTCCAAATTTTTGCTACCAACCACATCCATGGTTACATTAATTATAGGGTTTTTTATATAAATAATACAAATTTATGGATTTTAATTCATTATTTAAATTTTCTAAATCAATTTTCAAGCTCTGATAGTGATGACCACACCTTTTACCTCAAACCATATGTCAATCCACATATGCAAGCAATGTGCCACATCATTGTCACCCTAACACGATATTCCTAAAATATTCCTTGTGATACTGACCATTATTTTCTATAATTATAGATTTTCAAGTTATTTTCATTTCTCACAAGGTTGTTTCCATTTAGCTAGGATTTTCATTGCATCATTTAGTTTAGTGTTTTTTGGTTGTCATTGTATAGTTTGATGGGTCATATATTTTCTAGGTTGTCCAAGTTAGTTGAAATCTAAGGTTTCTTCTAGGGTTTTATTTTTCAATTTCATCATATTAAACCTTAGGATTTTTCCCAAGATTTATAGTTGAATTTAGGGTTTCAGTATCTTAGCTAGGAAAATCTACCCTAGAATATTCCCAATACCTAGTGAATATTCCCTGTGAAGATACCTCCAAGTCCCTATTAACATTGGACCTATTTTAAACACCTCCCATTTCCATGGGATTTTTACTTGATCTAAACACCTTGAATCCCCATAAGAATTTCCAAGTCCCTACATATGTTAGACCTTTTTTAACCACTAGAATCTCCATGGAAATTACTATTGCCTTAAACAACTCCTAGCTCCATGGGATTTCTAATTATAGTTTGTACCTCCCATCCCTATAGGATTTTAGCCTACTTAGAATAGTCCCAAGTTCTACCAAAAATTTCCATTTCTCAAAACACTTCCCAATTCTATGGAGTTATCACTTACTTGGAATGACTTTAAGTTCCATTAGACTTTTTGCCTACTCAGAGCACCTCTAATTTCCACTAGAGATTTTGCTTGCTATAATCACCTACAAACCCCACCAAATATTGTAGTTGGTTTTCCAAAACCATTCTCTCTATAATTCATGTCTCAAAAGTAGATGAATTTTAAATTAAAATTCCCTAGTGTGACTCTCATCTTAGAGTCTAATAATTTAGAGATCACTGATATAGATTTAGGTCACATTAACCTAGGGGACTTCTAGACCTGAATAAATATAGAATTTAAGAATGACTAGATATGTGGTATTTATGAATCTAGACTTACATAGGTATTACCTTTCCCTCTGATGATCCAATTCCCTAAGTTGGTGATAAAAATATCCCAATAGTATGATGTTGATAAGAGGGAGGTTATGAATGACAAAGGGCATAAGATTTTGTATATGGACCCTAATTTCATTAATTTAGTGTTTGTAATACCATAGTTTGAGATTTATCTCAACATAACTCTAGATACATCCCAATAATTATTCTAAGATAAAAAATAGGGATGCCATAAGATGATAGACAAATAATGGCTTAAGACCCCTAAGGTTGCCTCTACCAGATTACCAAAGACATTGGCAAGGATTGAATTTAAAGATGAAGTGGGGGACATAATCATATTGTTGAATATGATTATTGGTAATCCTAATTATAAGAGCTTCTAAAAGTGGATGTAATAGTACATTTATGTCACTTTTCAAATTACACGAAACATCCACTAGGCCTAGCTCATTAGTGACTCCTTCCACAAGTAATTTATGGAAGTGAAAACAATAGGAAAATTCTTCATGACTTCCTTCCTTGTATACACATTAGCCAAGGGGAGAGCCTTCCCAGGCCTTAACACAATACTTGGTGAGATAACTAGAATGTAAAACTATCACCCTGACCTAACTTAGAGGCTAGTAGGAAGCATTTCAAAAGATTCAATAATGCATTCATATATTGCATCATCATAATGTTTGATAAAGATCTTGGGAGAAAAAGATTCTCAGATGTAGTAATTATATAAATCCCCTAATGGGGATCTTAATTTATTTATTTCTCCACCTATTCTTATATCAAGGTAAGTATATTCACTGGATACCCCTACACACTTCTAAGATATGTTAGTGACAAGTGGGCACTAATAAAATTGGTCAGATAACTTGTGGAGACCCATAATCTCCTTTAAAGTAAACACAAGTTAGGAATTCATTTTCCAATTATTTTTGGTAGATACATATGCCCCTCCCTCCTCAAAACAAAGTGTGTTGATAGAGAAGTGACACAAATGACACTGAGGGATTTGGAATCCAATCCATATTATGATGTGTATGTAAACATCACCATCACAATGGGAATTTCCACTTATTTTTCATGTTCCATATTTTAAAGACTATTGGGAGGACTTAGAGGATAAAGAGGTCATGTTAAAATACCATTCTAGAATGAACTTGGAATAGGTCAAAGCATTTGATTTGGCACTATTCCTTGAGGACTTAGTGAATGATGAGTCCCCAATGGACCCAAACTACTACCAACATATCATCACTCAACCCCTTCTACCAGTAATGTGGTCATTCCCTGAGTTTTTTTCTTTGCTAGATAGAACAACACATGTGATCAAAAAGATGATCAGTTGGCTCATAATCAAAGGGGTCCAAGTGACCAAGGTTACAATGAGTATCAGAGAAAATTTGTTAAAGCTTAAGGAATAAGGAATTCCTTCATTAACAGAGGGTCTTAGTGGGACATCAAGAGAAAAACCAGAAGGGCTAGTGATCTATAACAAGAAAAATAAGAAAACTAAGGCCAAGAAGGGGAAATATATAAAATATGGGGAAAAATTAGATAAATTGATCATAATCTCATCTAAAGACACAATTTCAGTTAGAGCCTCCACAACTTCAACCCCAATATATATCATAGTAACAACACCCATATTTGTAGTTCACCCTCCACTTGTGTACATTGTTTTCATAGCTACAACACCTCCACCTCCTATCTCCACTCCCCATACATCTTAGGTTTCCCTTCCACCTCTCATTCCTACCACATTTCCTTCCATAATAATAATAAGTTCATTACAAATAGTACAATCAAGTCAAGTGAACAATCAGGGTCCCTTATAAGTGGATACTCAAGTTTCCACTCAATTTCCAATCATACAATTTTCCTCCCTCCATTAATTTCATTACCTCCTTAAATTAAATTTATAATTCCTTTAATTTCATCCACATTGATTTCTAATACAACTCAATAGTATATAGTCATGAAATTAGTCATCCTAACTTCAGTTTTATTGGTCATCCCAACTCTTAGGATAAGTATTACTTCATATTCATCCTTTTTGTTGGAGAGTTTTTAATGTTGTCATAGTGATGTCATGAAGGTGTCCTATCAAGTGGATGAATTGACTTGATATTATAAATGACAATGACAAAGTGTGCAATATGTTTCTCCTAGTATGCTTTAAATATGCTTGGTTGATCTTCAGTTTTGGCATGGTTAGAGATGTTTAGGTATGAGTATGGTGATTGGAGCATGTGAAAAGGGTCCTATTAGAAGTCAAGAATGATTTGATTTATTGTGTACATGAGTGTATTTCATATAGGGTATCATTATTTTCATCTATAAATTTTGGGTCTAGTGGCAGAAAATATGAGTAGGTAGTTTACTGACATCACCATTTCTACATGTGAATGAGTCAGAGGGAGTTGGTCATATAGTTGTGATCAAATTTATGATTAGTGATAAATTTGAGGTTATTAAATGAAGTGAAAAATAATATATTCAAGTGAAAATTTGGTTTCTCAATCAATTTTATGGTGTTTTCCCTTACTTAGCCAAATTTGCATGAGGTAAGAAAGAGTCAAGTAAGTAGTTTGGCGATGGAATAACTTGCATGTGTATATGTTTCAAAATAGGTTAATCATATGGGTTTGTTAATTTTTGTGCCTAATTTATTTTTACTAAATTTTAGGTCATGTGATGAAGGGAATAAAAATATATGCATGTGCAAATTTGGCCTTCCAAATAGTTTTTGACATAGTTGGCTCTGTGGTAGAAGAAATCTGAGTGAGAAGATTAATGGTATTATATCTCACATACATGAAGGTTTTAGGAGATTATTAATACATGGTTGGATTATTATTTTAAAGGAAAACATATGGTCCAAATTTTAGAACATATGATTGAGCAAGGAAAAAGATATCACTGTGTAAAGTTGGACTTCTAGGAAGATAACAATAGTCCCCATAGTCTATTTTGCACAATGGTAAAAATCATGACCAAATGGAGATCCAATGGCTTACGAGCATTCATATAAATAAATATATATGGTTTTTGTTGAGATTAATATGTCAAATTATTCATTTTTTAACAAAGTTATAGATTGAGCTCCTTACAAAAGGATCGATAGGGCATGTTCATTCCAAGATATTAGGATGTAGCGAGATGGTGCCAAGTGTTTGATGTTTAATGTTGAACAGAGATAAAAATTAAGTTTTTTTCAAGGATAAATAGTTAGTATGTATTATTACTTATTTATATAAATGTGTAGACACCTAAAAAGTGTCTAACCCTTGGTCTTCCTCTCTCCCCTTGGTCCCTTGCCACTTTGAACACCCCTATCCTAACCCTTGGCCTCCATTTGATTAAAATAACCTAAGTATTTTAATCAAGTGGCCCCCTTTCCACCCTACCCTTGCCACCTTGGATCCTCCCTTGAATCCCTCCACCTTCCCCCTAGCATTTATTAGGCCAAATCTCTTCTTTATCTTCCCCCCACGCCCATTTTGGCATCCTCGTGACCGTTCTTCCCATCCCCCCTCGCTCAGCGGCGTGCAAGAATGGGCAGAGGCTATTTTTAGCCTCTGTCCCCATTCTGCGACCGCCGACGTCGGTGACCCTTCGGCCGACGTCGGCAAAACTGCCGGCGTCGGCATCCTTCATTACCCCTTTTTGCATCCGTTACAGCCCCCCTGGACCCTTGAGCTCGAAAATAGACTTCTCTTGGTGCTTTAGCTTTCGTCTCTCCTCTGTCTTGACCTCGTGCAATAGCAGCAACAGGTGAAAAGGCTCTGGATCAGGGATTCTCTTCTTGCAACAAGTCTTCCGTGGCTCCAACAACAGCACCTCCTTTCTTCAGTCAGCAAAAAGGTAAGCAAAGTCTGGTTTTCTTCATTTTATTTATTTAGTTTTCAATAATCTATCCTATCTATTGTCCTCTGCTCCCTCTGTTCTTCCTCCTGAGAGGCTGCAAAGCCTTCTCAGGTCTTGTCCTCTGTGTCTCTTCCTCTTCCCCATCCCCCTGTCAACAAAGACCTTGTATAAGGCACCCAACCAAAGCTAGACCACTCCCCAGTCCATCTAAATTTGTCCCTGAACTCTGTCTCGCCTTCGTTCACGACCCAGACCCGTCCACAGTCCAGAAAGCAACTCAGACCCGACTACAGGCCATAACCCCGACCGACGCCGGTCACTACCCCAACCGACATCGGCAGGATAGCCGACGCCGGCAGATCAGATAACCGACGCCGGTAACATTTCTGACCTCGGCGACTGTCTTTAGCCCAACAGCTCCTTTAGGTAATCATTTTGGTCTTTTCTTTCCTTTCTAATTTCTTTGTCACTTCTGTATTCTGGCATTCTATCTTTTTATCAGTCACTTATCTTATCAAATAGTGGGTTGACCTCCCTTAAGGAAGTTTTTACACTTCTGGGAACAAGCTTTTGCTTGGCAACCCACCGCCTATTCATCTAACATTTTCTTGTCCAAGTTTCCTTTTTTCTTGCAGGTGTCATTCCTCCACAGCCAAAGAGGAGTGCCCACAAACGTCTGGATTTACGGTGCGCAATCTTTAGTCCAGGTACTTCCCAAGCCTTGTCCATTACTTCTTTTTAGTTTCTTCTTTCTCTTAGATCTAAAAGCGAATTTTGAGTGGAAACATTCTGGCACGCCCGGTGGGACCCTAGGTTCTTCCTGGGTTCCTTTTTCTTTTCATTCATTTAGGTGCATTTAGGCCCCTTCTCTCTTGTCTCTTTCCTCTATTTCGTATGACACTATAAGCAGGACTAAAACGAATCCTTCTTTTCTTTCTTGCACATTCTAGACTAGTCTAAGCATCATACTCTCGACCCTTTCTCAAAACTTGTCTGCATCACAACATCACATTTCGACTTGGGCATTAAAACGTATTGCACTTTCATTTCTGCTTGTGCTTGCATTAGTCCACATCTAGTAACTTAGACGCATATTGAATGAACCGTAGACACTTGATGTTACACTACCAAACCACATGCACTAAACGAACATAAAACATACCTGAGACAAGGCCCGACTGGGATTTCATCCCCCAGCGGATACCTTACCCATCTCGGTGACCCTACTTGGATTTCATCACCAAGGGGGAAGCCCACTCCGTTCTCTGGCGGAGTCTAAACTCTAGGCGAGGTATATCTTGGCTAAGCGAAACCAACTAACCACTGGAATCGTGAAGTGAGGGGAGCTTGCTCCTTAGCACCAGGCCACGTACCAGACCCTAACACAGATCTTTGAGCACCTAAAACAACACCTAAAACCATCTTTAGACTGCCTTCTTCTAGGACCCATTTTTCAGCCAATCTCCCCAAACATCCATCTAAGGCATAAGCCACAATTTCTAAGGTTAGTTCCTAGGATTTATCGCTTAGGCTTGTCTGTCTCTCTCTGTTTTCCTCTTCTCATCTGTTTGTTTGAGTGTGTGAGGATGCTTTCTTCATTATTTTCCAAGAACCTTTTGGTTCTCTGGAAAACACAGTCGCCGACATCGGTTTTGCCACCGATGTCGGCCTTCCCCTGTCACCGGCATTGGTTATAATACCGACGTCGGCTTCATCTGTTACCGGCATCAGTTATCTGACCGACGTTGGTCTCTGTCACTGTCCTTTTTTTA
Organism: Torreya grandis; assembly: GCA_037957365.1. NCBI lineage: Eukaryota > Viridiplantae > Streptophyta > Pinopsida > Cupressales > Taxaceae > Torreya > Torreya grandis. The sequence goes on along the minus strand of JARHVA010001464.1, from coordinate 2,176,735 downwards.
AAAACCAGCAGCCTGAAACCTGTCCTTTCTCTACCAAAGACTCCATCCTGGTTTTCTAAAACTGAGCAACACAGTTCCTGAGACCTGAACCTTCTTTGCCTTGCATGGTTTTGACTCGTAGCCAAGCCAAAGCTCTTGTCAACCACGCTAGCCATCAACCACTTCCGTCTACCCCGTCTGTGACCAAGCCTACAATGGAGTTCAACTCGGAGACCGAAAGAACTCCCATTCATCCAACCCCGCCGTAGACTCCCATTGTCTAAGAAGGGGACCAAGACTTCGAGCGATTCTTGGACCTCAACGTCAAGGCCTTGCAACATTATCTCGCGCATAGCCGAACGCGAGACTCCTTGGGCAATCCAATCTATGGAATGCCAACCTCCCTTGTCGCGACTACGGCTGTATCGACAACATCCATAGTTCAACCTTTGGACACCCAGGCCGTCATTTTGACCACTGACCAGACTCAGACTTCGACCAATCCTCTAGGTGTGGCCTCTCCCTCTATCATTGGGCCCACTTCCACCAGGGTTCCGGCCCCCTGTCAACTTCAACCCCCTCAACCGCTATCCACTCCTTTCCAAAACCTTATCGTCTCTATTCCACCTACCCTGGCCCCTATCAACACCAGGGTGGCTTCTTATCCATTGGCCCCCGTTACCACAATTCAACCTCTCGTGGCGACAATGGGCCCAGCTATGTCTTCCACCCAACCACCTTTAGCCTCCACCTCTGTCCCTGCGATTAGTCATCCGTACATTGTACAACCGACTATGTCGCATACCTCCCCTAGCCTCTTCCAAGCACCCCACAACTTAGGGGGCATGCAACCCGTCAATCCGTCGGTAGACATCATCAAAATTCTTATGGACAAGATGACCAGTCTTGAGACCTTTGTTTCTGGCTCACGCAACACTCTTTCATATGAGCAGATCTGTAACGAGCCCATTCATCCTTCTATCCCAATCAGACCATATCCTAGCCAGTGGGAGCTTCCGAAGTTTTCTCACTTTCAAAACAAGGAAGACCCCCAACAACACTTGTGGGCATTCAGACATGCCTGCTACCTTATTGGCCATGACGATGCATTACTCTTACGCACGTTTCCTATGTCTCTCTCAGGTGCTGCACTTGACTGGTACAGCTCCCTTCCTAGCCATTCTCTCTTCTCATTCTCACAATTGGCTCAGCTCTTCCTCGATCACTTTTCCATCAACATAACCAAGAAGGTCTCAATCACAGACCTCTATTTTATTCGGCAATTCGAGGACGAGTCCATAGCCGACTTCGTAGCTCGATGGAGAGGCCTTATCAATCAACTCTCCTTTTCCTTACCCCAGGCCGAGCTTATTGAACTCTTTTCCCAAGCCTGCACTAGACATATCTCTTCCACCCTGAGGTTTCAAACCTTCCACACTTTTGACGAAGCCTTCACGATGGCTCGTAAACTTGAGTTGCGTGCCATCGAGGAGAATAAAGTCAAGTTGCGGAGCAAGAATCCCAGCTCTAAGACCAATGACTCTTCCTCTGCCAAGCCATCATCATCCAATTCTAAATCCAAGGCTTCAGCTAATGCCGTGGTTGTCAGACCTTCATCCTCTTCGACCAACCAGCCTGAGCCATCTACATCTCAGAGCGCTACTCGCCAGTTCCAGCAAAGATACGTGCAACGGCAATATACTCCTCTCAGAGAATCATATGTGTCTATGCTGGACAAGCTTCTCAAACAGGGGGCCCTCAATCTCCCTCAAGCCCGACCTCCTCCATAATTTGATCCCTCTCACGCCATCCCCGCGTGGTATAGGGAGCATGACTTCTACAGCTTCCACCGTGTTAAGGGCCATGACACGGAAAACTACAAAACCTTTAAGAACATAATCTAAGACATGCTCAAAAAGGGGGATCTCATCTTAGACAATCCAAATGCACCTCCTAATCAGGCCATTGACATCTTCAAACAACCTTTCCCCAATCATCCGCCAACTCAAAACAACATCCAGACCTTAATTGACGACAATCATGAGCACAACGTTTGAACAGTCAATACGGTCTCTCCATTCGTCCCAAATCAACCTCAAGAGGTTAGTCCATCAATCAGTCTATCACATGTGGACGAACCTCTCTCCCCGACTAGTTCTCCATCGACCTCTCTCATCTTGGAGGACACCTCAGCTTTACCTGCACCACCGGTCTCGCCATCCTCCGTTCTACTGCCTATGGAGGACCCGACCCTTCCTATTCCTCAGCCGCAAGTGGAGGGCACCGTCATCCCTGCCCTTTACCCACTTGGGGAGCCTCGCTTTTCAGATTCTTCTCCACCCAGGGAAGAACCTGTCTCCCCTTCACCTTCATCTAAATCTGCCTTGACTTCACCACACCAGGCGTCTAAGACCACTACACCCATATCATCTTCAACCTCGCAACCATCAACATCTTCTTCTCAGCCATTTTCCTGGTTAGTGGAGAAAATCACGCTTCTCCCTCCAAGGAAAGTGACGCCTCAGGTGTTGTGGGAACGTCTTAAAGCCCTTCAACATACCCACACCCTCTCATCACATGCTGCTAATCCTCCTAAGGCAGAATCTCGTCAGACTCTTGACAAAGACCAGACTCTCAAACCTCAACCAAACCCCTCCAAACCGAAACCTGCATCTACCTCGTCTAAACCCATCAAGTCATTTGGCATTCATCCTGTCTCCACCCTCACTCACCCACAAGTGAAGGTGGACCTAGGCCAGACCTCGACCAACAGCACTCTTCCAACCAAGTCAAAGAGGGCTGCCAGACCACAGAAACAAACACCTCCTTCTCCGTCACCATTGCCATCAATTTTGGGCCCTCATCCTTCGACCTTGACCAGCATTCTTCCCACTCTGGCCTTCAAACAAAACTCATTGCCTCCTCTGCTTCCTCTGCCTATCTCCAGTCGTCCCTCTCCTAAAAAGGCGTTCTCAATCACCAGGCCAGAGCCATCTCCATCTGTCACCGCGCCATCAACCCATAAGGTGGTACAGAAATCTCCTCTAGCCTCGTCTAAGCAAAAGTCACCAACCTCACGCATATCAAATAACACAGACCCTCTATTGGGCTCATACTCGTTGATATTGCGCTAACTTCTCCAGACTTCTGACATAACCCTTCCACCCATCAAGCCTTTTCAACCTCTCAGGTCCAAGCCCTCCTGGTTTGACGATACGAAAATTTGCTTATATCATCGTACACCAGGACATGACACTGAGACTTGCTGTGCCCTCAAGGCCGTCATCCCCCACCATATGGAGAAAGACACTCTTCTCCTTGAGGACACTCTCGACCAGACCCCGACTCCTTCCTCTTCAAACACGTCAACATCTCACCAGCAAGGCATGACCCCTTCTTCACCTCCCATTTTTGAAATCAATGCCGTCCGTATAACCACTAAGTCGCAACAGGACAAGGCCAAAGCAAAAGCTACCATTCCTTGGACCTATCCCTTCGTCAAGCCACCTCTTGCGCCCAAGCCTAAAATTTCTATCCTTGGCGCATCCCAGCCTTCTTCATCTTCCTCTTCTGGGCCAATTCACGACTCCATGCTGAAGCAGCTTCATCAGACACCTATGAAGATGTCTCTTTATGACCTTATCCAAACCTCACCTCAGCACCGTCAAGCCCTTATCCAAGCCTTGCAGGCAGCGGAGGTCCAACCCGAGGACCCCCAACCACTCGCTGCCCTCGTCCATTCTTTATCTCCCGTCAACTCCATCACATTCAGCGATTCTGAGATTCCCACATCCAACACGGAAGATCAGGATGCCACCCTCTTCATCACTGCCTATGTCGATCGGACACGCATCAAACGCGTTATGATCGATGGGGGCACTAACATCAACATAATCTCTACTCACGCCTTTGATCAGCTCTCTCTTCCCAAGAATTGCGTCTCCAAAACTGACGTGATCTTACGCTCTTTCAATGACACCACTGCCATGACCATTGGCATAGTCATCCTTCACATTCGCATTGGTCCATGCACAGTCTCGGAGCTCTTCTATATCATCGAAGGAGAGTTTCAATACAACCTTCTACTAGGCTGACCTTGGATCCGTGCCATGGCCTGCATTCCTTCCACCCTGCACCGTTGTGTGAAGTTTGAGCATGACAGGCAAGTCCATACCATTCCCACTGACCCTTCACCCTTCAAGACTTGCAACACCACCTACCATCCCAATGATGTCCTCATTCCCATCAAACCGTCAACTCTGGCACCGCCTCCATCTGCGGAAGCTTAGACCAGTTTGCAATCAGTGGTTGCCCTCACCCCTCCTCTTCAAGCGCCGACCAAAGACCCCATGGAAGACATCTTCCAATGACTATCACTTGGGGAATATCGCTTGTTGACCCTCGGCATGTTCCAAACTCCGCAAGAGTATGGATGCCTTCACCTTAGTCCCAATTACGACCATCAGATCGGGATGGTCGTACCTTATGGTCCTCCTCACTTCCAAACCAACTTTGTCTATGGGGGGCTTAACCAAGCTCCTGCCAATGGCAATTCCCTTTCTTCACCCCAACCTTTCACATCTGATTTCTCATTTCTTGGCAACCCCGCCTTTGCACACACTTACCTTCACAGGTGTGCATGGAAGGGTTTTGGTTTCGGATGTTATGAGCAGGGCTCCCATCAGCCCATCAAGCCGCTCAATGATCACGATGTCAAGAAATGGTATGGCTTGGGATATCATGACCCCACTCAGGCTCCTTTCGACCTCTGTCCCAAGCCAACCATCGACCAATCTCCTCCAGACTCGCCCATTTTTCCTTCATCACCTACGGAGTCAGTGGTTTCCATCCCTCCTAGTTTTTTTTCCATAAACACCATCCGCCTGGAACCCCTGACCTATCAGCTCAATGGGGTGTCCAAGTCTCTCCCTCTCATTTTTCCTAGCATGGTAGAAGATGAGTCGTTAACCATTCACACTGTCCACTGCGTTGACGATGACGCCATCCTTTCCTACATGGGTGCCGATGACTCTTTCATCCAGCGTTTTCTCCCTTTCGAGACCCAAGTTATGTTAAATGAATCCACCATTGACATCAACCTCCCTTCTTCTTCTGATGTTCCTCACGTCTTAAAGATTGGCCAATCTTTAGACGCTCAGGAGCAGCTTGACTATGCCCAGTTCCTTTCCAACCATAGCAAGGCCTTTGCCTGGACTTACAGTGACATGTTTGGCATCGACCCCACCATTGCTACCCATAACATTGTCACCAAACCAGAGGCTAAGCCTGTTAGGCAGAAGCTTTGAAAGATGCATCCTCGCGTTGCGCTCCTTGTCAAAGAGGAACTTCAACGCCTTCTTTCTGTCTCCTTCATCCAACCCATCGATTATCCACAGTGGGTCTCTAACATCGTCCCAATTACTAAATCAACTGGGGGGATTCAGATCTGCATGAACTATCGTGACCTTAACCTAGCCTATCCCAAAGACAACTTTCCTCTTCCTAACATTGACCAGCTTGTTAATCTCATGGCCGGCCACGAGATGCTATCTCTCATGGACGGGTTTTCAGGATACAATCAAATCCTGATCGCACCGAAAGATCAGCACAAGACTACCTTTATCACCCCATGGGGGACTTTTTGCTATCGAGTCATGCCTTTCGGCTTGAAAAATGCTGGTGCCACCTATCAGCACACCATGACCTACATTTTCCATGATCTCCTCCACAAAATCATGGAGGACTATGTGGATGACCTTCTCGGCAAGTCCAAACTCCACCACGACCACTTGACCATTCTCACAATCATCTTCTCTCACCTTCTTCAATACAATGTCCACCTCAACCCCAAGAAGTGTGTCTTTGGGGTCCTCTCAGGCAAACTTCTCGGCTTCATTGTTTCCTTCCATGGTATCGAGATAGATCCTGCCAAGATCCGCGCTATCCTCAAAATGCCACCCCCGACCAATCTCAAGCAGCTTCGCAGTCTACAAGGGAAGCTCCAGTCCATTCGCCATTTCATCTCGCAACTTTCAGACCGCTGCCAACCTTTCCATCACCTCCTTAAGAAAGACGTCTCCTTTAAATGGGATGAGAACTGTCAAGAGGCTTTTGAGGCCCTCAAAAGCTATCTGGTCTCCCCACCAGTCCTCATTCCACCTAAGGACGACCAACCCTTCTACCTTTATATCTCTGCCACCAACCATTCGTTAGGTGCCATGATCGTGCACCGAGACGAGCATCATCGTGAGCAAGCAGTTTACTACATCAGCCAAACACTGGTCAACTATGAAACTCGGTATACTCATACCGAGAAACTCTATTTGGCATTAGTCTTTTCCGCCACTATCTTCTCAACCACAAAACCTTTGTCGTCACTCACACCGACCCTCTCAAGTACATGCACTCCAAGCCATATCAAAATCAACGTATGGCTCGGTGGCTCATGCTGCTTGCAGAGTTTGACCTCGAATTCATCCAGCAAAAATCTATCAAGGGGCAAACCATCGCTGACAAACTGGTAGATGCCCCTCTTCCCGACAACCAACCTTCCCACTGCGAGTTCCCTGACGAGTCTATCGCTACCCTTTCCACCGATGACACTGTCTACCAAATGACCATGTTCTTTGATGGCTCCAAATGTCAACTCGGCGAGGGTGCGGGGGTCATCCTCATCCCACTCGAAGGGGAGCCCATGCCTCTATCTTTCAAGCTTGACTTTGATTGTACCAATAATATGGCCGAATATGAGGCCTTAATTTTGGGACTTCAGGCTACTCTTTCTCTTCACATCAAGTCTATCAACATCTTCGGTGACTCGCAGCTTGTCGTTAATCAAGTTAACGGTTCATATCTCTGTAAAAACAAAGTTTTACAGAGGTATAAGAATCGTGTTGACCTTATTTTAGCATCTTTCGACCATTACCTTTTACAGACTGTTCCACGCTCTACGAACAAGTTTGCTGACACCATGGCTTCTCTTGCTTCGCATATCCCGTCTTCATCATCATCATCTCACCTTTTTGTCACAGTGCATCATGTACCTTTGCCTTCATACATCTCTCCTCACATCGACCATATCAACACTGTCAGTTCTAGCCCATGAGATGACTGGTATAAGCAACTCGTGGACTACTTGTCTCTTTCTGTCACTCCTCCCAACCTCTCTAGCAATGCGCAGCGAGCTTTCATCAAGCGCACAGCTCGCTATACCATGCTAGGGGGTCTTCTCTATAAACGAGGCTTTGACGGCCTCCTTCTTCACTGTCTAACCTCCACTAAAGCTCCTCAAGCCATAAAGCAAGTCCACGACGGGATTTGTGGTGGACACTTCAGTGGAAACTCGATTGCCAAGCGCATCCTTCACCTGGGTTATTATTGGCCCACCCTTCATCAAGACTATAGTGACTATGTTCGATGTTGCATCAAGTGTCAGCAACACTCTAACCTGCTTCATCTCCCCAGCCATGCCTTGCAAGTCGCTCAGGATTTTTGGCCTTTCTCTCAGTGGGGCTTGGATCTCATCGGTGAGATTAACCCTCACTCGTCTCTTCGTCATCAGTCCATCATCACTGCCACTAAGTATTTCACCAAGTGGGTGGAAGCCATTCCTCTTATCTCCACAAAAGCTGACAAAATTGCCGACTTCATCAACAGCCACATCATCTGTCGTTTCGGTATCCCTCACAAAATCATTACCGACAACGGCAAGTCCTTCAAAAACAAGACTGTCCAAAAAACTATGCGACTCATTTGGCATCAAACTCAGCTTTTCTTCGCCTTACTACCCACAAGCAAATGGGCAGGTAGAGGCTTCCAACAAAATTCTCACTAAAATTCTCATGAAGGTGGTCGAAGATACAGGAAGGGATTGGCACATTCATATTCCCTTTGCTTTGTGGGCCTACCGCACTAGCATCTGAACCTCTACGGGTGCTACTCCCTTCTCTCTCGTGTACAGAACAGAGGCTGTCTTACCTCTCGAAGTATAGATCCCGTCCCTCCGCATCTCCCTGCATGACATTCTCTCCAACGATGACTTTCATCAAGATTGCCTAGCTCAACTTGAGTTACTCGACAAGCGCCGTCTTGCTGCCCTTAATCATCTCCATGTCTACCAAAGTCGCATAAAGCGGGCCTACAACAAAAATCTGCGAGAATGAGATTTCAACATCGGAGACCTCATCCTTAAAGAGAATCAGCACGTGACCAATATAGAGCGAAGTAAACAAGGCAAGTTTGCCCCCAATTGGCTTGGACCTTTTATCATCACGCACAAGTATGGGTCAAGGACTTATCGTCTGTCTTCCCTCGATGGACGGCTAGAACCTGAGCCTCTTAATGCGTTGCATCTTCGACCATTCTTCTGTTAGTCGAGTACTCATCTACTTGACACGTAACTTGAGCTCATCCCTTGAGCAATCCTTGTCCTCTTAATCCTCATCCCTTTCGACCCTATTTCCCTTTAACAAGTCCTCTACAACCCTTTTATGATGCATGGATGCTTTGTCCTAATAAAAGGGGCGTCCTTGAACTTCTACAGCCTTGTCCACGCCTCTAAATCAAAAAAAAAAAAAATATATATCAAGATGTCAAAACATATCCATGGTCACAAAATCAAGTCAAAATCAAAAAGACAGACTGCTCCCTCAAAGGACAGCTATACTATCATTGCTGTATTACTAGACTAATCCCTCGAAGGACAGCTAGGCCAACTTATCAAACATTATTAAGCAAAAATATAGACCACTCCCTCGAAGGATGGCTATGACTAAATCTTGCTATCAAACGGCACTTTTCTTAGAAGCTTCCTGCATTGATCAGCTTCGCAACATGACCACTACATCAAAAGACATCTCTATGTAGGCTTCCCGCATCGATCAGCCTGCACCCAAAAAAAAAAAAAAAAAAAAAACGAGTCACGGACTTGGCTTGTAGTTGTCTCAGGGTCTCCTATAAAAGGGGCAAGGTTATTCCTGCTCTTAAACTGGGTTACCCTATCCTCCTCCTATCACCTGCTCAAGGGACTTCGAGCTCACTTTAATGTCAAAGTGATTCGATTACCGTTCTAACTCAACACTGGTCAACGACGTAATGCATAAACGGGGCTTTTGTTCTAATAACCCCTATCTATGCTTCCTTTCTGGTCCTTGTCAATGAAAGAGCGATTTGCCTTTCATCTTTTCTCTTCACTTTGGTCACATTTAACCGCATCAATCGGCGACTCATCTCAAACCCAGCCATTTTCATCATTTTCAGCTGGCATCATCCTAGACCATTTCACATAGTTTCTATGGACACCAGTACACATGGAAACTACCGACCAGACCCAATTTATGTTAAGCATAAACCAATACTTGCTGAAGCATAAATAGACTTCTATTCATTCTTAACATACATCCATCGCGACTATGGAAACTTGCTAGGGATGAAAGACTCTCGACCAATTCTACAGAATACACCATCTGTAGCATCATTTTATCCTCATCTTACCCTCGTCATTTCAACACATGACCAATCTCATCATCGACCAATCTTCTCAATTTGTCTGAACTACATTGGTCTGAGGCCCTATGACCAGGGCTATGTAGGCAGCACTCAGATAACACATCCTCTGAGGTTAGCTCGACCACCCCCAGGTCTCTTTGATGAACGAACCTTCTCTCCTGCGACCTTAACCTTGACCTTGACCAAGACCAATCATTCTCTTTGACCAAGGCCAATCATTTTCTTTGACCAAGACCAATCATTTTCTTTGACTTAGACCAATCAATGCCTCTGACCCTCCCTCCCTTTTAGGGAGAACTACATTGGCCTGAGGCCCCTACGACAGGGGCTATGTAGGCAGCACTCAGTTGACATGGGGTCTTCTGGGGTTAGCTCGGCCGCATCCTTTTGTCCATCCATCCCCTTGACCAATGACCCTCCTTCGACCTTCGACCACTTCCAAGACAATGTTGCCTTGGTTGTTTTTGCGTGTGTGCTACCTCATGGCTGGTTAGCAGAATTGTCTGCAGACTATTTTTGACCCTTCACAAGTATAGGATCGCGAGCCAGTTGATCCCTACTACTTGTGGCTTTTTCATGTTTCTGGGAGCACTTCCTGAGCCCTGGATACCTGGAACACGACGACCATTTGGAGCTTCAGCTTAAATTGAGTGACCCGATCAGTAGATGACTAAATGCTGGGGCCCAGTTACTTCAATTTTGGCACTCCTTGACCCTCGACATGCGACAATTTGACCTGACCATCTTGTGCAGTGGTATGCACACAATCATGACTTTTGCAGTGCTCTCACTCACCTCTCTCTTTCTCATCCACCTTTTGTCAAATCAGCACCCGACATCAGGTTCCTTCCCTCGACTCCTGCTTTGAGGGGGAATACCTCATCCTTACTTCGGGGCAATCCACATCATCCTTCACCTGGGGCAACCACTCCCTGTTTTTGTCTTGTAGTTCGTCTAGAACAACCAACAAGATAAAAAGGGGCAAATGTAGACACCTAAAAAGTGTCTAACCCTTGGTCTTCCTCTCTCCCCTTGGTCCCTTGTCACTTCGAACACCCCTATCCTAACCCTTGGCCTCCATTTGATTAAAATAACCTAAGTATTTTAATCAAGTGGCCCCCTTTCCACCCTACCCTTACCACCTTGGATCCTCCCTTGAATCCCTCCACCTTCCCCCTAGCATTTATTAGGCCAAATCTCTTCTTTATCTTCCCCCCACGCCCATTTTGGCATCCTCGTGACCGTTCTTCCCATCCCCCCTCGCTCGGTGACGTGCAAGAATGGGTAGAGGCTATTTTTAGCCTCTATCCCCATTCTACGACCGCCGACGTCAGCGACCCTTCAGCTGACGTCGATGAAACTGCCGGCGTCGGCATCCTTCATTACCCCTTTCTGCATCCGTTGTAGCCCCCCTGGACCCTTGAGCTCAAAAACAGACTTCTCTTGGTGCTTTAGCTTTCGTCTCTCCTCTGTCTTGACCTCGTGCAATAGCAGCAACAGGTGAAAAGGCTCTAGATCAGGGATTCTCTTCTTGCAACAAGTCTTTCGTGGCTCCAACAATAGCACCTCCTTTCTTCAGTCAGCAAAAAGGTAAGCAAAGTCTGGTTTTCTTCATTTTATTTATTTAGTTTTCAGTAATCTATCCTATCTATTGTCCTTTGCTCCCTCTGTTCTTCCTCCTGAGAGGCTGCAAAGCCTTCTCAGGTCCTGTCCTCTGTGTCTCTTCCTCTTCCCCATTCCCCTGTCAACAAAGACCTTGTATAAGGCACCCAACCAAAGCTAGACCACTCCCCAGTCCATCTAAATTTGTCCCTGAACTCTGTCTCGCCTCCGTTCATGACCCAGACCCATCCACAGTCCAGAAAGCAACTCAGACCCGACTACAGGCCATAACCCCGATCGACGCCGATCACTACCCCAACCGACGTCGGCAGGATAGCCGACGCTGGCAGATCAGGTAACCGACGCCGGCAACATTTCTGACCTCAGCGACTGTCTTCAGCCCAACAGCTCCTTCAGGTAATCATTTTGGTCTTTTCTTTCCTTTCTAATTTCTTTGTCACTTCTGTATTCTAGCATTCTATCTTTTTATCAGTCACTTATCTTATCAAATAGTGGGTTGACCTCCCTTAAGGAAGTTTTTACACTTTCGGGAACAAGCTTTTGCTTGGCAACCCACCGCCTATTCATCTAACATTTTCTTGTCCAAGTTTCCTTTTTTCTTGCAGGTGTCATTCCTCCACAGCCAAAGAGGAGTGCCCACAAACATCTGGATTTACGGTGTGCAATCTTTAGTCCAGGTACTTCCCAAGCCTTGTCCATTACTTCTTTTTAGTTTCTTCTTTCTCTTAGATCTAAAAGCGAATTTTGAGTGGAAACAAAATGGTTCTTATTAAATTCAAGAGGTCAAAGTGATAGTTGTCTAACATTGTTAAAGCAAGGATAATCTTGAAGAGATTGACAGAGTGTGTGTGATCAAGATTACAAGATTGGATGAGATGAGGCCAAGTGTTCAAAGTTTTACATTTAGGAAGTGGCACACTATGTGTTAAATTTTGAATAATGTCAATGGTGCATGATTAATTTAAGTAGTGAGGATACAAGATGATATCATAGAGATTGAAGTTTAATTGTCACCATTTGAATTCAAATATTCAAATTTAACAAAGGAATGATCGGTGTCTAGTTTTTGGGTCATATATTTCAATATATGTAGAATTTTTTCATGGTGTAAAAAGAAAATTTGTAGATAAATATAATATTCATATATATAAATATATTTTTTAATATTTGAGAGTGTGTACATTTAAAGTTATGAAGGTTAAAATTTGGCTATGTTTTGGTGTTTATTTTGCAAGTGACCCGAGAAGGATAATTGAGCTTGTGTTAATGTTGTTTCGATGTTTCATGATGATTTAGATGTTTTAGAGTTTTTTATACTCTATGAAGATCATATATATGTATTTTTTAAGTGTGATAAATCTATCTTGAGTTTGAACAATACTTAATAAGTTGACTTTGAGTTCATTCATGGTGTCCTTATGAACAAGGCTAATGTTTGAATTGATTGAGCTTAAATTGAAGAGTGAATTGATGATTTTAAGAAATTGAGAATGATAAAATGGTCATGTGGAGTGTGCCTATGCATTTTGAAGTGTTCCTATGTTCTTTTTATTCTTGATGATGTGCTAAATGGGTGAATAGGTCTTCCTAAGACCTATAAGAGCTATAAGGGCCTAATTGAAAGGTGTAGTTGCTTAAGGGTGTACATGAGTGTTATGTCTAACATATGTGGATGATATTGAGATATGTATCAATGAGATATATTCATTAAGGGTTACGTAATTCCTATTGGCTAAATAAGATGGTGATGATCATGAATTATCTATAAACAGTGAAACCAAATGTGATGGTTTCCAGATTTGTGCAAGGTGGATGTGAGAGTTGTGGAGTGAAGGAGAGGTAGAGTGTCAAGTAGATGAGTTTATGAGAAATTTATATTAATGGATGTGTATATGACCTATGGGTAATATTTTTTATGTTAAAATAGTTATCTTGTAATTTGAGGATGAGCGAAGAGGTCTAGGGTGATCCAAAAGTTGGCTTTGGATGCATTGAGTGTGCAGAGTTGAAGAGAGCTGATACACTTTGTATCTCCATCAGACTGGAAGGAAATAAGTGTTTAAGATATGTTATTTTCATATTTTTTATTGTGTTATCTCAACATCTATGAGGTTTCAACCTTTATGCAAGATAAAACTTGTTAAAGGTCTAGTTGTTGTGGTAACTCAGCTAAACAGGTGTAGTAACTCCTTATGGGATTGTAATCTCACTAAAATAGGGGATGGTAGTTCCTTGATTAGTTTTATCTAATTTAAATTAGTTATTATTATAGGATATTATTCTAATTATAGGTACTAGTTGGTTTTCTCACCTAAGAGGGTATCCCACATATATCATGTGGTATATCCTTGATCTTGCATTGTCTCTCTTGTTCATTGCTATGAATGATGTGTATGCTTCATTAATGCTTGTGGTAATTGATTATGAGTTTTAAAATGTTTAAAATTAATGTTGGGTTATCTGGTCTCATTGATTCATACTCTCCTCTTAATTATTGTACCTTTAACAATTGGTATCAAAGTAGAACCTTTGGAGGAATCTTAACATCTTGAAGGTGATCCAAGGTACAATATGGGTAGTCATCAAGGAGGTTTATCTACTAAGAAATAATTAATGTTAAATATATCTAATTATGATTTTTAGAGTGTGAGAATGAGGACATACATTATATCCCTAGGGTTTGATGTATGGCAATATATTGTGGATGGTTATGTTGTTCCTACTACTCCTACATCTAGTTCTACAGATAATAAATTATTTGAGAATAATTCTAAGGCAATGAATGCCATCACTTGTGGTTTTATTAAGATTGACTTCACTAAGGTAATCCATTGTAAATATTTTAAAGATATATGGGACAAAATGTAGGTCATTTATGAAGGAGATTCAAAGGTCAAGCTTCTTAAGTTGTAGACTCATAAAAGGCAATTTAAAAGTCTAAGATGAAGGAAGAAGATTTTATATCATACTTTATGCAGAGATTTGATGAGATTGTGAACATCATTAGAGGTTTTGGAGAGAACCTTAAAGAGGCTACTATAGTTGAAAAAGTATTAAGGTCTTTATCCCTCAATTTTGATCTAAAAATATTTGCTATAGAAGAAAGTCATGATCTTACTCAGTTGAATATGGATCAATTGCATGGCAACCTTACTACCTATGTGATGAGAAAGAATGATGATATGCCACTAAATAAGGAAGAAACATTCAAGACTAAAATGAATACAAATAAGAATTTCTAAGGTAAAAAACCCAAGGAGGATGACATTTTTGATATTGATGAGGATGAACTGATTGCTTTGTTTATAAATAAATAAAAAATATGTTCAGGAAAGTATAAGGATAGACTAACCTTTAAATGCTTCATTTTTGGAGAGATATGACATTTTATTTGTAAGTGATCTCATAAGCATGAGAATAATGATGTTGAATAGTATGGTGAAGGCCAAGATGAAGACAAGAAGACATATAGGAAGAAAGGAATCAAAAAGTATAATAACAAGAAGTCCTTCAAGAATAAGAAGAGTCTCTACACCAAAGAATATTGTAGCTCATCAAATTGGAATGAATATAGTGACTAAAATAATGATCATGAAGATGATGGTCCTGTTGACTATGAATCCCTATTCATGGCTAAGTAAGGAAGTTTCTCACATCAAAAGGAGTATACTTGGAGTGATTTAGATGATGATGAAGATGAGGTGGACTATGATATTAGATTGAAAAATGCTCTTGAAGAATTAAAGATTGAGAAGAATATTAACAAGAAGATGAATTATCAAATTAGGGATTGAGGATAAATTTAATGCGCATTAAGCAAGAATGAATGAAGACACCAAGGATCATGGAGATATGGTCAAACTTCTCAATTTTTAATTAAAAAATTTATCTACAAATATGAAAGAAAAATAAGATGAATGTTTAAGGTATGTAATTGAAAATGATTCATTAAAATCTAAGTTATAAAAGACATCTAGTAAGGTGAAGTTAGTTGTGAGATTTGAAAAGAGCTCAAGTGATTTAAACAATATTATGAATGGTCAAAATCATGTTAGTGATAGAACTAGTCTTGGATATGAAGAAGAAGAAAAGAATGTAACTCCAGACAAGATGAAGAATAATGTAATAAAGAAAAATATAACTTTGAAAACTAATCATTAGATAAGGAATGAAGGTGATGGTAGGATGAAGACAAATTAGATCAGATAGCCAAATGACATGAGGTATGAAAATTTTAATAGTTTATGTTTCACATGTAATAAATTTGGGAATAAATCTAAAGAATGTAAGAGACATATTAGAAATGAGTTTTCATGGAACTATTATGGGGGTCATCAGTCAAAAAGTGTGAAAAAATTTAAGTTATTCAGCTATCTTGTTGTGGGACACTTTGCAAATCATTGTCCATATAAGATTAGACAAGGTGAGTCCTATTCAAAAATAGGAGATTATTTTGTTTGTCATGACAAAGGACACATTTCAAGTTTCTATCCAAACAATTTAAGACAAAATATGTTTCCATTAAGGAGTATGCTACAATTGTGAGAAGATTGGCCACATTGCTAGGTTCTATAAGTAAAGGTCATCAAGTCAAAATGAGTTCAATCAGGATCCTAGAGTGTAAGGAAGAAGGCAACTTAACTCATGAAAACCAAAGTTGGTAAGTATGAGTCATGATGGGTTTTTTGGTCCAAGTAATATGTTTTATATGGTGGAGAATTCTTTAGAAGTTGAAGAGTACTATGGGATCTTATTATCTGCTCATGTTGTGAATAAAGAGACTAAGATCAAAGAGAAGACCAATGTGCTGATTAAAGATAGTCATGAGGTATGTATGGATCCAAGTGAACAACATACCATTGTTGAGAATGTATCATGTAAATAACATCAATTTTAAGTGATTAGTGATGAGGTTCCTAATTGCAAAGTGGATTTGTCAGATGAAAAGGTATGCTATGATCTATGTTGTCTCATTGTATTGTCAATCCAATCATAAGAAATAAGGGGAATGTTGTATTGGATGAGCATGTTTATTATATTGAGTATAATAAGAAGAAGAACTATAAGCACCATATGACCAAAGAGGATAAGGAATATGAGGAGTTATGGGCAACTCCTAGTTTAAAATTGTTTTAGGACATTGTGAAGTAGGATGTCTTTATCTCTGCTTCTTAGGAGACATATTTCTTATGGAGAAGTAAGTTTGTGTGCTCAAAATAATAATTCAAATATGTATAAAGAATTTTTTTGATCATATAATGTCAATGGTTAAGAGGGAGCAATAATTTCATGAGCTTGCTCTAGAGGTTTGTGACAGATCTATAATACAGGGTCAGAATGGGTGTTTCCAGGTGAGCTAAAGAGATTGATGCCATGTCAAAAAGATTTTGATTCTCAAAAAAATTTATGCACTTATTTGTGATGTATTATAGGTGATTTCAATCTTTTAATATTTTTTGTGTGCAATTGGATAATTTTTGTTTGCTCTCTAGTTTCCTAGTTTGTGCTTAAAAGTGTGTAGGTCCTAAATTAGGTTAGAAAATGTATGGGTTATCAAAGATATGGAGGATTAATTTTTTGTACATAAGTGTGTGATGGTTATCTTTAGGTGTGTAATAATTTTCAAAGGAGGGCATTGACCATAAGGAGGTTTTTTTGACTCTATTTGTTTTGAGATTATAGGGTTTCAAGCTATGCTAAAAAAGTTATTTGACATAATATTTGAGATCCTAGGCTTCTTAAAAGGTTTAATGGGCCAAATGGGTTGTAAAAACAAGCTTCATATAGATCTAAAGGTTTGTTTATTTTATGTTATTCAATTTTTTATCAAATTGGAAGCCTAACTAGCTAGTAGGTTTGTGAAGGAAATATGTTGCATAGGATGAGATAGGTGATGCAAGTTTTTTTGATTCAAGGAGAATGTAAGATTACTCTAGATATAAATTTTTAGATATTGAAGTTATTTATATAGGAAGTTGTGGGCTCTGTAAGTTCTATGTAGGGCTACAAGGAGACTAAGATAGGCCTAGTGTGAAGAAGAGTGTTTTTTTATCAATTTATACAAAATATCAAGGTATTCATGTTTCAAGGTTTGTTATTAGTTTGTTTTATAACATGTTTCCTATTTGGTGAGTATAATTAAGTTATATTGGTGGTCTTTGAGGTGGTTTGAAAGAGAAAGCTAGTAAGCCTATATGGTGGTTCTTCATGGTCTATAAAGATCTGAAGATGATCAAGAGGTGAAATGTATCATAAATCTTAGGTGGATTCCCTCTTAGATGTTTCTTGGTGAGTTACATTAGATTATGGTATTCTTGTATGTTCTTCCTCAATTGGTTGTAGTGCTTGGTTGAAGAAAGTGTTGGGATGGAGCAAGAGGAAGTTGTCAAGGAAAGAAAAGGTAGGTTCAAGGTAAGGGGGAGTTTTTATCATCTTTATAATGTGGTTATTTCCTATTCATGGTATTTTAAATTAATTAGGATCAGTTGGTTCCCACTTTTCCATTGTGTCAAAGGGGGAGAAAGTTTTTATTGTGGAGTACTTGAAGAGAAAGAAGAAAGGTGAGATGTATATTGCTATGTTGATGGATGTTGACATCAATGATAAAGAAGGATATTGTTTGAGAGTTTTCAATGATGTCATTTTTATGTCATTAAGGTGTCCTAGTGAGTGGATTAAGTGACTTGATAGTCTAAGTGACAATGATAAGGTGTATAATATGTTTGTCCTAGTATGCTTGAAATATGTTTGGTTGATTTTCAATTTTGGCATGGTTAGAGATGTCCAAGGATGAGTATGGTGGTTTGAGCATGTGAAAAGGGTCATATCATAAGTAAATAATGATTTGAGTTCTTATTTTCATGAGTGTATTTCATCTAGTTGATCATTGTTTTCATCTAAATATTTTGGGTCTAGTGGTAAACAATTTGAGTAGGCAATTTGTTGACATCATTATTTCAACATGTGAATGAGTCAGGGGGAGTTGGTCATATGGTTGTGATAAATTTTTTTCCTAGTTTATATGTGATAAATTTGAGGTAATTCAATTAATTTTAACAAAAGATATTAAAGTGCAAATTTGGGCTCCTAGGCAGTTTGACAGTGTTTTCCCATACTTAGCCAAATTTGCATGAGGCAATAAAGAATCAAGTGATAAGTTTGGTGATGGAATATATAAAAATGTGAATGTTTCAAAACAAGTTGATTATATGAATTTTTTCATTTTTTTCCTATTTTATTTATTCTAAATTTTATGTCATGTGATGGAGCACATCAAAAGATATGCATGTGTAAAATTGGCCTTCCAGACAGTTATTGACATAATTAGCTCTATGGTAGAAGAAATCTAAGTGAGAAAATTAATAGTGTCATGAAGGTTTAAAAACATAATTAAAACATGGTTGGACTCATATTTTAAAGGATAAAATATGTTCTAAATTTCATAACATATGATTGAGCAAGGTAAAATATATGACTATGCAAAGTTGGCCTTTCAGGCAGATAGCAATGGTCCCCATAGTCTATTTTGCATGATGTTAAAGACCAGGACCAAATGGAGACCCAAAGACTTGAGGTCATTAATATAGATAAAGATATATGGTATAATTTGATTTTAATTTTTATAAATTTTCATCAGTTAACAAATTTAAAGATCGATCTCCTTACAAAAGGATCGATAGAGTGTGTTCATTCTTAGATATTAAGATGCAACAAGATGGTGCCAATTGTTTGGTGTTTAACATTGAGAAAAGATAAAGATCAATTTTTTTCTAAGGATAAATGGTGAGGTGTTATTATTGATCAATATCAAATTTTTGTATTAAAGTTAAGAGGTCAAAGTGATAGTTTTCTAGTATTGTTAAAGCAAGGATAATCTCGAAGATATTGATAAAGTGTGTGTGATCAAGATTTCAAGATTGCACAAGATGAGGCCAAGTGTTTGAATTTTAACATTTTGGTAGTGGTACACTATGTATTAAATTTATAAAAAGATCAAATATGTGTGATTAGTATAAGAGGTGAGGACATGATATGATAGCATATTGACCAAAGTTTAACTGTGATCGTTTGAATTCAAATATTTGAATTTAACAAAGGAATGACCAATGTTTGGTTTTTGGGCCATATATTTTGATCCATGAAAAATTTTCTCATGGTTTTAAATTTAAATTTTTATATAAATCAAATTATAATCTATAAATATATATTTGAAGATCTGAAAGTGTGTATAATCAAAGTTATGAATGTTTAAATTTGACTATGTTTTCATGTTTATTCTACAAGTGACCCAAGTAGGATAATTGAGCTTGTGTTGATGTTATTTTGATGTTTCATGATGATGTAGCTTTTGGATAATGTTTTAGACTCTATAAATATAATATTTATGGATTTTATTGGTTTTATAAATCTATACTGAGTATGGACAATGCTTAATAAGTTAACTATATGTTCATTCAAGGTGTCCTTATGAACAAGGTTAATGTTTGAGTTGATTGAGCTTGCATAAAAGAGTAAAATGATGAATGTAAGAATTTGAGAATGACAAAGGGGTAATGTGGAGTGTACCTATTTATTTTTAAGTGATCTTATGCTTCTTTTTGCTTGATGATGTGCTAAATGGGTGAATAGGTCTCCATGAGACCTAAAAGAGCTACAAGGGCCTAATTGAAAGGTGTAGCTACTTAAGGGTGACCCATGAGTGCTATGAACGACCTATGTGGATAGTATTGATCTATGTATCAATTATAAATATGAATTAATGGTCAAGTCATGGCTATTTTTTGATAAAGATGGTGATGATCATGAATGCTCTATAAATAGTGAAACCAAATGTGATGGTTTCTAGATTTCTACAAGGTGGATGTGAGACTTATGAAGTGAAGGAGAGGTAGAATGCCTAGTACATGACTTGATGAGTAGATAATATTAAATACTATGTGTATGACCTATGGGTCTTTTTTTTGATGTTAGAATAGTTCTTTTGGAGGTTGAGGGTGAGCGAAGAGGTCTAGGGTGATCCAAAAGGTGGCTTTAAATATATTTAGTGTGTAGAGTTAAAGAGAGCTAATATACTTTGTATCTCCATCAGATTGGTAAGAAATTAGTGTTCATGAGATGTTATGTTCATAGGTGTTGTTATTGAAGCTCAACATCTAGGGCATTACATCCTCTTTGTAAGGTGAAACTTGGTAAATATCTAGTTATTGTGGCAGCTTAGCTAGACAGGTGTAGTAGCTCCTTGTGGGATTGCGATCTCACTAAAATGAGGGATGGTAGTTCTGTGATCAATTATATCTAGTCTATTTTTTTTTAATATATGATAGTATTCAAATTATAGGTTCTAGTGGGTTTTATCCCCCAAGAGGGTTTCCCACATATGTCATGTGTTATGTGCTTGATCTTGCATTATCTCTCTTGTTCATTTCTATGAATGATGTGTATGCTTCATGAATTCTTGTGGTAATTGATTAAGAGTTTTTAAAGGTTTGAAATATAATTTGGATTATATGGTCTCACCAATTCACCCCTAGTAATTGTACCTCTAACACCCTTTCATCTTCCCTACCTTACCAAACTTGAGTGGCCCAACTCATTTAATTGATTCATTTAATGCTTTGACTTCCACACTTCCACCAATTCCCAAGTCCATAGTCCCTATGTCTACTCTCCCAATAATATCACTTTCACCTCCTACACCCCTAGTAGACACATATTTTCCCATTGTCCCCACCTCTTCCACTTCTATAGTTTTCCAAACACCTTCAGTAGAGATAGGATAAAAATAGGTTCTTAATGCAAATGTGGATTTACAACCAAATGATGGAGATGGACTTCCACACACATCTATTGAACAATAAATTATATCATCAACATAGGACTTAACACTTGTCATAGTTCCTACTAGTATAGTAGTTTTATATATTTATCATTAGGTGATAGTGTCTACATAGCAAGATGACACCCTTAATTGTTAAGCATAAAAAGTGGGAAAGAATTAAAAATAAATGATTTCCCCAAGTACACTAGACTTCAGTCTTTTAGATATGAAGAAAAAATATAAGTCTACCCCAAACCTTATCCAAAATATTGTGTGATTAAATAGGGAGAGATATGTGGAGATTGAAGTCCCCCAACTAATAAACCAAAAGAAGATCTAGCGGTGGGGGACTATCATATTTCAAAGATTAACCTTAGACGTCTAACAAGGGAGGGGTTAAAGCATGATGTTAAATCTAGAATCAACTCCCTTTCTGAGAGAATAAATAGTGATAAGGTCACTAAATATGAATTAAAAAACAATGTTGATCAACTTACAGCTGTATTAAACAAATTCATAGAGCCTAATGGTTCACTAGTACAACTTGAGTCAGCATAGCTAGTCAACTAGATCCTAGATCAGGCAATAATTGATATGGTGATTAAAATCAAAAGCATTGGAAGGGATACTAAATAATGGTATCTAAAAATCATTTCCAAGAGAAATAAAATAATTTATATGATAAAAGATCATTATGAATTTATTATAGAGAGAAGGACCACCCTAAGAGGATAGGTCAATAAATATGATAGAGAGATATAAAGCTTAAATATGTATTATCCCAAATTGATAATTATGGATTCAACTTATGTGGACATCCTCCTTACTAAAAATATATTGAACAATGATGGAGAGTAAGAGGAATTACAGAAAGCAACTCAATTCTAGATAGATGTACTTATAAAGACTACCCATAAGGCTAAGGTTGCACATGACAAGGCTATTGATATGTTGTATGACATTGAATAAGTGTTGAATAATTTTTCATTTAGAATATAAAATGATGAAGATAAACTCATTTATGTATTAGAGAAAATTCAATTAAGTAGTTGAAAAGGAATCTACAAAAGATACAGTCTTTACCTTAAGCTATATCTACTGCTACATCAAGTATCTGAATATGTTAGATAAGATGGGTAAAGAAATGTAGGAAATCAAGACTTTGAGGAGGGAAATTTTTTATGCATTAGTAGATTGTGAGGTCTCCAACCTCTACTCATTTGGACTAGATGAGGATAAAATACATGATATATTCAAGGCTTTTGATGCATATGTTGATAACTTATAGGCTAAGAAAGATAAGGAGTCAAAATAAATATTATAAATTGATTAATTATTTTTGTTGAAAACACTCTCATGTATTTTAATTTGATTCTTGTAAAAGCATTGTAAAGTTGTATATTTTAAAATTTCAACTATCTTTTATATTTATTTTAAAGAAAGAGATAATTGTATTTTACACTTTATATTTTGACAGGTTAGAAACTATAAAAAACAATCTTGATAATTACACTTTCTATTTTGACAAGTTATAATTACTTAAAGTTACAAAAGAACATATTGAAAATTTCAAATTTAGTTTTGACAAAGTGACATTGTAAAAGTCTCATTTGTAATTTTCAAGTTAGGTTTTTGTAAAAAGTAAATTGATTTATTTCTAAGTTATCTCTTATTTGAACATTGAGTTCAATTTTGGCACCACCCATTTGCATGAAGATCCTTAAATATGCATGGAAGAGACCCAAGGTGTTGCATGAATATTTCTAAAGACTATCCATGCTACATCAAGTTGAAGATCATTCTCACCTCCTACATGCATTCTTCCAAATTGTTTTACCAATTTGAGGATGCCACAAGCTAAAGATTGTGCCTCTTTTTTCATGAAGTTCTAGATTTGCATGATTTCTTCTACTTGGCATTGAAGTTTTGATAACTACATCTAATCTATGAGATATTTTATATAAAGATGGGTAGATCCCATATCCTAATCTATCTTTTCATTTTTAGTAATATTATTCTGCATTTTGATTGTATTTTCTACAAGTTGTAACCTAAATAATGAAATAAATTGAAGATTTGCCTTTCTTGTCTTTGAAATCCTTGTGTATGAAAGTTATTTAAATATTTTTGTAAGTTTTAATTCCTATTTCAGTCACAAGAATTCATTTTTGGTATTTTACACCCTTCTAAAATATTGTTTGATAAAAATAAAAGAATCTTTTCCCTTATATGCAAAATAACAAAATATTGCCTCTAATTTCCCATTTGCATGAGTTTGTGATAAAAAAATTTCAATATATTTTCTATTATGTTGTGTTCATTAAATAACTCATTAAAATACACTAAAATATCTGGTGCAATCACCATTTTCAATTTCAAAAATTTCATTTGCAAACTTTTTTCCCAATCAAACCCTAGTTTAGGAGTAAGAACACTAAAGGAGAAGAATTTATATAAAATTGATATTTTATCAGTTATAATGGATTTAGTGAAAGGAAGCATGTCTTCTCCAAAGGTTAACTTAAATTCATGAAGGTCCTACATCTTGGAGGTTTTCCCATCATATCATTAATTTTTGTACAACAAGCTATTACATCAAAGAATAGGTGTAAAATATATGTGATAACACTAACAACATGGCTGAATATGAAGAACTCATTGTAGGGATTCATCAGGTAGTATAATAGAGTATTCAACATCTAAAAGTTTATGTTGATTCATAATTATTCATCGATCAGTTTACATACCACTTTTAGACTAAAGATGATAAGCTAGTGCCCTATAAGTCCATGGTGAACACTCTTAAACAATATATAATCAACATATAGTTTGAACACATGCTAAATCCCAGTAACAGAATAGTGAATGCCATGGCCACAATTGGCTCTTTGATCCATCATGCAGACATGGAAAAAGAATGTCAATTCCTCATTGAAAATATTTTAGCTATCTCATGAACCTTCAACCATTGCAATGATCTATGATATTATTGGTCCCAACTCTATATGTTATTTAGACCTCTTTACTTACCGTCATGACCATATCATGTTAATTGACCTATCATGAAAATAACAAAAGCCCTTTACACACCAAGCCTTACATTATATATTACTTATCCTAACCGTTTACCATTGTATCTTTGATAGATCTCTACTTCATTGTTTAAATTTGACATAAGTAACTATTGTCTCCAAATCTTATACCCCAAAAGAGAGTGTCCAATGCTCTTCTCGATTTGGGTAATATTGGAACATTTCTAGGCATGTGGGTATGCTTATAGAGGAAATGAACCTCTAGATTTAAAAGGCTAGCTCCTTGAATGTATCTCTACAAAATAAACTCTATTTAAACTAGTTTTCTTGAAAGGAAAAGACTTAGATATTACAAAAATGGAAAACCTACTGTAAGAGTGGTGATACACCAAGATTATCTTCCACATAAATATCATATTCTAGTGCATAATACAACAAAATGTATAGACCATTTCCAATCTCTAAGTATTTCTAACATAAGTATTTTAGTATAGAGGCAAGATGCATGAAATGACACAAGGAAAATGAATCTATAGGCAAATTGCAAATTCCAAGAATAGTTATACACTTACAATAATTCAACACACTTATACACACTTCATATGACCTATTAGACTAAAAAAATTTGCTCGAGAATGAAAGATAAAGGACAAAAGGATAAAAAATCACAACTTAATGTCACTATACATCTCTTACACACCCAAATAATTATTGTGAAAACTTGAAAGAAATAGACTAGTACCTAATGCTTAAAGGAAAAATGTGACATCAATCTAGCAGGGCTTTGCCATACACTGTGTGGTTATTTTTACACTATCCCAAGGGTTTTATTTATAGAAAAAAGCAAGTGAGAGGAGGAGGCCTTTTGCATTAGAAAGAGGAATCAATCTATTAGGAGTCTCCATCTTCAGCTGCAATCATCTTTGCAAATGATTCTTAGTTAGGCCATTCAATTGATCCATGTCACCTCAAGTGGTTACAAAACTAGTTTAATCTCTTATAGATGCTTCCCTAATGGTTATAATAGAAAAAATAAGATGTTTTTAAGCTAGTTAATGGCATCAATCAGTTATTTAAGTGAGAGTCCACTTGTTGTAGATTTATCTTGATGTTAACAACTTCTCACTAGCTTCTTGAGGTATGCAATGGTGTAAGAAAGAGTCACTTTCATTATATTGGCCTTGGAGAGGCATCACTTGGATTATACATGTACATCCAATCTTTCTTTTGATTCAACATCAAAAATGACTTGGATCATGACCTGATCAATGGTGAGATGAACCCTCTAATCAGCTTTGGTGGATGGAGAATGTGAGCCCTTAGATCTTTGAGTGTTTGAATGAGGACCATCAATCTGCCTAGGACCCACTGTTTAAATGCCAATGACTAGCTCATCACCTTGAAGTTTACATCCATATAACCATCATTCTACTAGGACCATTCTTTTCAAGGTTTTTTATTAGACCTTTACTTTGGCATTTTCTTGAACAATCTTCTCACAGACCCTTTTCTTCAAAATAATTAACCTCTCGAGCCCCTTATATTTTTAGTCCATTTGTTAGTGTTTCTTTCTTTTAGACTTTATGTATGTGTCCTTTTATACTTTTTGTGAAGGACACTTTTGCTGAGAATGACCCTTTGGCATTTTCATTTCACCTTTATTGAAATATTAAATATGCCCTTTGATATTCTTGAAGTGTCCCTTTGTAAAGTTTGAACTGGAGACTTTCCCAAGAAAATACCCTTTAGAATTTTTGTAAGTGTCCCTTCAAGCTTTTACAAAGGACCTTTCAAACTGTTTGAGAGAGAACCAAGTCCTTTGTAAAAATGTAAGAGCCAATTCTTTTAGAAAGATTATTTCAGATAAAAAGTCTGAAATAATTATTTCATAAATATACAAAGGACCAATTCTCATGAAAAGATCCTTTGAAAAGATTGAAATGTCCCTTCACAAGATAAAGAAGCATCCCTTTGCTTGAAAAGTGTCCCTTCAAACTTTTTTAAAGTGTCATTTTAGAAGAGAAAAGACCCTTCGGAAAAATTGAAAATGTCCCTTTGGAAATAATACAAAGGCTGCTTTCATGAGAAAAAGACCCTTTAAAAAGACTATTTTATACAAAATGTCAAAAATAATTCCTTTGGAAAAGTTGCAAAATACCCTCTGGGAAACTTGAACTAAACCAATTCTTTGAAAGAACAAACCCTTCAAAAAAGTTGTAAAGGACACTTTTCCTTCAAAAATCTTGAAGATGTCTTTTAGAAAGATTGAAATATACCCTTTAGAATTTTTTCAAAGGACACTTCCATGAGAAAAGACCCTTTAGATTTTTGAAAGTGTCCCTTTGAAAGATAAAATACCCAATTCCTTCAAACTTTTTTATTTCAGATAAAAAGTCCAAAATAATTCCTTTGAGATTTGGACAAAAAAACCAAAGCAAAACCTTTATAAAATAAATAACACTTGATCAAAAAGACCAAAATAAAACTTGCAAAAATACCAAAATAAAACTTGTAAAAAAATCAAACAAAGGCTTGCAAAAAGACTGAACAATGGCTTTTGAAGAAAATAACACTTGACACTTTTTGTTGTGGGTATAAACCAATAAGGATGTTGCACCTAGCCAAAAAGAAAGATGCAAAACTTGGGTGTGAAAATTGGCTAACATTCTTGGCAATTCTTAAGGGAGGCATGCCTGCTATGACTAAAACCAATTACCTAAATCCTTCCATTGGTCATGGAGTCACACATATAGGTACTGAAAAATGACTTAAATAGACCTTGGCTCAAAAAACATAAGCTAGATTGATTCACACACACAAAGGTAGAGATGCACACCAAACAAAAGGATGGAAACACACACCTAAACTATTATTTACAAGAAAGACTCACAAGGGCTAATAACAGGACTTTAGATGTATCCCATTCACAAGGATAGGCAATTATTCTCCATTCATATTGGTTAGCTGAAAGGAGTTGCTTTGCTTGCACTTATTAATGATGTAAGGTCCACTCCATAAAGTTTCAAACTTTGTATGTCTACCTGGTTTTGCTTTATCTTCATCCCATTTTAGGACCAAGTCACCTTCCTTGAATACTCTTTCACTTTCTCTCTTGTCAAAGGACTTCTTCATGAGTACTTGGTGGTGTTCCATGGCCCTATGTGCATTATCTCTTGATTTTTATAGATACATTATTTTTATCAATCTAACTTCCATTGGAGTATTTTCAAGTAGTTCTAGTTGATGTGCAAGTCCTAGAGTAGGGAGTTCTTGAGATATAGACAACCTACCCTCTTTCCCTTAAACAAGAATAAAGGGAGAATTACCAATTGATCTCTTATGAGTAATATTGTTAGCCCATAAGGCTATCTTCAAATTATTGTGCTATGCTCTTTGATTATTCTCCAATGTCCTTTTTATGATCTTAATGAGATTTTTGTTAGTACATTCAGTCAACCCATTACGTTAAAGTTAATAGTTGGATGAGGTACTCAAGTAAAATCCATTCTTATTTTCCCAATCAAAATTTTTATCACTTATGAAAGCAAGTGCATTATAAAAAATGATAATATGGGGAACTCGAAACCTTATTATAATGCTCTCATATAATTCCAAGATAACATTTTCACTTGCCTCCTTCAATGCAACAACCTCTACCCACCTTGTGAAGTAGTCAGTAGTAGTCAATATCCATTTGTGTCTAGCACTTGATGAAGGGTTGATCACACCAATGAAATCAAGACCCCATTGCATGAAAGTATGGTCTACTTGGATAGGATTCAATAGAAGGGATTCAAATTTCTATTTGCCTACAAAGAAAGCACATTTAGGATACTTTTTAACCCATTGGTAATAGTTCTTAAAAAGACTAGGCCAATAGTAACCAGCCCTTATTATTTTTATAGTCAAAGTCTTAGGAGAAAAATGACCTCCATCTATACCATTATGAAACTTTTCTAGCAACATATCAAAATGATCACTATTAAAACACTTCAACAACACACCATTCACATCTTTCCTAAAGAGAACACCATATACAAGATAGTAGGGAATGTTCTACAATCTAAAATACCTCCTTTGAGACTTGTTCAAACCATTGGGGCACTCACCATTTTGAACAAAACTAATTATGTCTTGTGTCTAACTTTGAACTAGTATGTGATCAACTAGTTGGGGTTGGATTTGGTTGATCAATACTTCCTCCTTTAGATCCTAAAAATATAAAGCTAAATTCTCACATAACCCTTTTCCTCTTACCAAGTTTGTAACCTTAATTTCCACATCATACTCCATCACCTTTGTAATCCACCTAGCTCTCTTTTCATTAAGGTCTTTGATTAGGAGAAAATCCTTGGTTCTAGGATGATAAACCATGACATGTATCTTGTTATTTAAAACCATGTGTCTAAGTTTTTTCAATCCTCTTATCACTATTAGATCTTGTTTCTCAACAAATTTATGCTTGTCCTCATAATCTTCCAATCCTTGGATGAAGAATGCAATTGGTTGTTCTAACTCTTCATCATTATTTTACATAAGTATAAATAAGATTATATCAAGGTTAGAAAAAGTATAGATTATTAAATCTTTGGTAAAGTTTGGGTTCAAGAGAGTAGGATATTTTATAATTACTTGCTTGATTTCCTTTAAACTACTCTTACCTTCCTTTGTCCGAGCAAAATCTTGGTTATTATTGAGCATGGTTGTGATAGGCTTTACCACAGTTGAAAAGATTAGAATAAACCTCATTACAAAGTTTATTTTCCCCAAAAAGCTTTGAATTCCTTTCTTTTGTTGACGGGAAAAAAAGCCTAGAATAGCCTCAATCCTCTTCAGATCAATAGACAAGCCTTATTTTGAAATAATATGACCCAATAACTTACCTTTATAGACAACAAAGATGCACTTTTTTGGATTAATGGATATTACATACTCCCTACATTTCTTAAACACCAACCTTAGATGTTCCATATGACCAATAGCATCCTTCAAAAAATAGTTATATCATTAAATTACACAAGTATAAACTTATTGATCAAACCCTTAAAAGCCATGTCCATTGCCCTTTTAAATGTAGCTCCAGCATTGGATAAATAGAAAGGCATATTATTATAGGAAAAGGTCCCCCATTTTTTAGTGAATGTTGTCTTTAACTAATCCTCTTCATTCACTAGTATTTGATTGTAACCTAAATAACCATCAAGAAGTGAGAAGCATTAAGAACCTAAAACAACTTGTAGAATTTGTTCCATGTAAGGTAGTGGATAATGATCCTTGAGAGACACTCTATTAAGGTCTCAAAAATACACACAAAGTCTGATCTCTCCACTCTTCTATTGGATAGGTACAATATTAACCACCCAAGTTGAGTGTTTGATAAGAAAGATAATCCTAGACTCAATCAACTTGGTCAGCTCTTTCTTCATGATTTCCTCTATCTTGAGATTGATAGGCCTTTCCTTTTTTCTAATTGGTTTATCTGTAGGTTCTAACTCAATGGTGTGATGAGATAAACTTGCACAAAACCGTTTCAAATATTTATATTCCCAAGAAAAGATGTCATCAAACTCTTTGTATAATTCAATAAAGGTCTGCCTCTCAGACAGAAAACATACCTTACCAATTTTTAGGAGCTTGTCCTTGTAAATCATGACTCTCTCATAGTTTTCTTATTTTATTGACATGATAACTCTTTATTTATTATTTTTATCATATTCATTGAAAAAAAAATCCAAATTAATCATCCCCTTAGGTATCTTGTTTATCTTCAATTGAATAACGTGTTCTTCATATTGATCATGCATTCTTTTTTGGTTCCTTGAGGAGAATCCTATCTCATTTTGTAAGAAGTGTGCAATGTGTTCATAAATTTCAAACACTTGCCATGAAACTTCATTATTTGGAATATAAGGCCTCACAATGACCTTGATATGGGACTGATCTTTCTCCTTTCTTACATCAATAACTGCATCAAACTATGCTCCTATGGTAGCCAATCTATTAGCTTATTTATTTGAATCCCTTAGTATGTGTTGTATGTTGAAGGCCTAAAATTCATTAAGTAGGTCACATAACCTATGATTTTAGGATTTAAAAAATGGATTCTTGTCTATAGCTTGATTTATCACTTGATGGATGACCAATTCACTATCCCCATAAACCTTCAAATTCTTGATCCCTTTATTCCTTGCCCATTAGAGGCCATGAACTAGGCTTTCATATTCTACCACATTATAGGTGAAGCTAAAGTATAACATATATGAGGATTAGTATTGATTCTTTGATGTAAAAACTAACATAACACCAACTCTTGCCCTTAATTTGCTCTTGAACCATCAAAAAACATTTCCTATATCCCTTCAAGTTCATGGTCTTTATTAGTGAGTGAAGGGATTAAAACATCTTCTTTCATGTACACAATAAATTCCCAAATTAGTTTCTTATATGAAAGTATATGGATCAATTCCATGCATTTTAATTATCATTATCAACAAAAAGATCAGAAATAACTTCAAGTGGGAAGGATGCTTCACCATCCATAACACCTTCTTCTTCTTTACTAATCAAACAATTCTAATTTGAACTTGTCTCCATATATGGCTCAATATTAAACCTTGCTAAGAGATGAGTCCGTATAGTCACTTTTATTTCATATCTTGTTTTAAAATATAGAAAATACCAATTAGTATAAATTTACCCTCATATCTTAGCCATGAAGTCCCTTGACAAGCATATAGCAAAATGAGCTAGAAGGTCTACCACCACAACATCTTGTAAAATAGGGAAACTTGGGAAATCATGTAGAAAGACTTCAGACCTCTAACCAATCCCATTTTCTTGGTTATATTTCCATAAATCTACAACACACCTTTACTATGTGGTTCATACTTCAATCCCAACTTATCAGCCACCACTTTAGGAATGA
This sequence comes from Torreya grandis, assembly GCA_037957365.1. Classification (NCBI taxonomy): domain Eukaryota; kingdom Viridiplantae; phylum Streptophyta; class Pinopsida; order Cupressales; family Taxaceae; genus Torreya; species Torreya grandis. The sequence goes on along the minus strand of JARHVA010001464.1, from coordinate 2,145,852 downwards.
CAGTGGTACTAGCTCCACTATCTACATTACAATTGTGAACCAACTTGTCTCCCATAATGAGTGTGAGGTATAAAGGTCAAGGATTTTTAGATTTGGTGGAGGGCTTTAAGACATTTTTTATAGAATTGGTAAGGGCCACACTATTTTGTTTTGAAGTTTGAGGGGCTGCATGAATGATCATGAGCTATTCTTATAAGAGCTCCTTCTGACCAGGCATATGCAAGACTTCCCAAAGAGATATGCTTGTCTTGGTATGATTAAAAGAATAAATAGTGTTTAAATGGGAATTATTCACCTTTTCTTGAATTATTAAAGGTAGTGATGGAGTCTAAACCTATTACATTGTAGGCTTGATAGCCCTACTTGCATTCTGACTTTGTTGAGGAGCATGACTGGTAGTAGGTTTTGCACTAGGATTCACACTTTGTGGCCTTGGAGAGGCATCACATAGAGTCACCTGTCCTCCCAAAACATCTCCCATATCTCTCTTCTTGGCTCTTGTGTTGGCTGAAATTTATGTGATTTGATTCAACACATAATCATCCTTCACTTGAAAGTTCATCATACGTACACTCTAGTTGTTACCTTCTCCATGAATATCCCTTTGGATGGGATTTGCTTCTTATAATGTCATGTAAGGATTAGTTTAGTTTTGTGCCACCAAAGCTTGGCTATCTTATCCATCACCATGAATAAACTAACCTTGAGGTTGTCCACATTGGTCCAAATGATCTTCTCCTTGGACCAGGTTAGCATGCACTCAAAAAACAACCTTCATGAAAGGAGTGAAATTGGGACTATAGGCATTGGGTTGCCTATTAAAACCTTGTTAACCTTGTCCTCTTCCTTGGTAGTTGTATTTGGGTGGAGATCTATAGCATTGTTGAGGATATTATTGAGGGTTAGGTGGAACACTTGCCTAGAATTGAGCTTGCTTGAGCTGAGCTCATAATGACTAGATCTATTCATCTTTATCCATAATATTATCTATCTTTTTTGGAAAGGTTATCAGCTTGACATTGGTGTTAGGAACTTTTGCTACACTTAGAGCTGCAATAAAACTATGAGATAACAAAGGCATGGAAACTCTTGGAGGTAGCTTTCTAACATGTATTAAGCTATTATTGGCTTTAATAACTATTTCATATATATATATATATATATATATATATATATATATATATATATATATAGAAAAGTGAATCCTCCCATTGACTATAACATCACCACCACATCAGTACCAATACCCTTGAGATAAGTGGGGAGCACAAATTTTAGAGGAGGTCTCATGATAGGTGGAAACCTATGCCATGTCCTTTGAAATATTTCATTAAAATCTCCCATGGATTTGTTAGGACCTCTCTTTATCATGTTCAACTAATGGATCAGTGAAGTATGGTTATTCTTATTCTCAAATATAGTTACCAACAATTTCACAAAGCCATACCAACTTGTAATGTAACCACCTTCCAAAGTCTTATACTAGTCAAGTGCCTTACCTTTTGGAGACATGATAAGTAATATCATAGCTATGTTGGCTCAGGTGACATTATGGAAGTTAAAAAAATTTGAGATGTCCCTAATATGCTTAGATGGGGTAATAAGACCCTCTCCATTGAAACTAGGGAGACTCTTGGTAGCATTAGGAGGAATAGGGTCATATACAGGAAGGTCAATTGGATTTTGAGTGTTGAAGGATAGGAAAGGTTGTTGCCTATCCATTTCTCTTCTTTCCTCTTGATCTCCTATCTCTTCAACTTCTTCTTATTCTTATTTAAAACCTCCTTGTCTAGAATCTCTAAGCATTAGGAATGGTTTAAGGTGTTATTCTTCAAGAAGAGCTTAAGCTAAAAGGGCTTGGTCAAAAATCCTAGATGACCTAGTGAGGGCCATGAATTATAATTTGGGAAAATTGATCTACAACCAAATATTCTCACCTTTTAGAGTCTCCAAATGCTGGATTAAGAATATTTCTACAACCTTAGGCTTGTTAAGACTAGCATTCACCTTGACATGTAAATAATTGGTCCCATTGGGCATGCCAAAACTATTATCTCCAAATCTTGCACCTTAGAAGAGAGTGTTTAATCTTATTCCATATTTGGGCAACATTAGAACATTTCTAGGCATGTGGGTATCCTTATAGAGGAAATGAACCTCTAAATTTAAAGGGTTAGCTCCCTAAATGTATCTCTAGAAAACAACCTCTGTCTAAACTAGTTTTTTTGAAATGAAAAGAGTTAGAGATCATAGAAAAGGAAAGCCTACTCTAAGAGTGGTGATACACCAAGATTATCTTCCACATGAATATCATATTCTAGTGCATAATACAATAAAATGCATAGACCATTCTCAAGCTCTAAGGATTTATAACACAATTATTTTAGTATAGAGGTAAGATGTATGAAATGACACAAGGAAAATGAGCTAAAAGATAAATTGCACATTCCAAGAATAGTTATACACTTAAAACAATTCAACACACTTAAACAAACTCTATATGAATTTTTAGACTAATAAATTTTCCTCAGGCATGAAGGATAAATAATATAAGGATGGAAAATCATCACTTACTATCACTATATGTCTCTTACACACCTATAAAATTGTTCAAAAAACTTGAAATAAATAGACAAGTACCTAATTCTTAAAGGAAAAATGTGACAACAATCCAATAAGGCTTCACCATACACTATGTGTTTGTCTTTACACTAGCCCAAGGGCCATATTTATAGCAAAAAGGAAGTGAGAGGAGGAGGCCTTTGGCACCAAAAAGAGGAATCAATCTATTAGGGGTCTCCATTTTTATCTACAACAATATTTGCAAATGACGCTTAGTTGGGCCATTTGATTTATCCATGTCACCTCAAGTGGTTACATAGCTAGCTTACTCTCTCAAAGATGTTTCCTCAATGGTTACACTAGTAGAAACAAGATGTTTTTGAGTTTAGTAATGGAATCAATCGATTATGCAAATGAAAGTCCACTTTTTTTAATATTTCTTGATGCTAATAGCTTCTCACTAACTTACTAAGGTGTGAAACAGTGTAGGGAAGAGTTTTTTTCATTCTGTTGGCCTTGGAGAGGCATCACTTAGAGTCTATGTTTACATTTGACTATTCCTTTGATTGGTCATCAGAAATGACTTGGATCATGACCTAATCAATGGTGAGATGAACCCTTTGATCTACTTTGTTAGATGGAAAATGTGAGCCCTTGGATCTTTGAGCATTTGAATGAGGACCATTGATCTATCTGAGACCCATTACTTAAATGCCAATAGCTATCTCATCATCTTGAAGTTGACATCCATATAACTGTCATTCTACTGGGACCATTCTTTTAGGGTTTTTTCTCAAAACTTTGCTTCGGCATTTTATTGAATAATCTTCTCATGAACCCTTTTCTCTAAAAGAATTAACCTCTTAAGCCCCTTATATTTTTGGTCCATTTACTAGTGTTTCTTTCTTTCAGACTTTATGTAGGTGTCCCTTCAGACATTTTATGGGGGACACTTTTGCTGAGAATGACCATTCATCATTTTCATTTCACCTTTACTGAAAGCTTAAATATGCCCTTCGACATTCTTTAAGTGTCCCTTCAAAAGGTTTAAACTAGATGCTTTCTTGAGAAAAGACCCTTCAAAAAAAATTCAAGTGTCCCTTCAATCTTTTGCAAGGGACCTTTTAGACCTTTTGAGAGAGCACCAATTCCTTCAAAAAAATGTAATAGCCAATTCTTTCAGAAAGATTATTTTAGACAAACTATCTGAAATAATAACTTTAGAAAAATGCAAAAGACTGATTCCTAAGAAAAGACCCTTCAAAAAGATTGAAAATGTCCCTTCACAAGATAAATAAGTGTCCCTTTGCTTGTAAAGTGTCCCTTTAGACTTTTTGAAAGTGTCCCTTTGGAAGAGAAAAATACCCTTCAGTAAAATTGAAAATGTCCCTTTGGAAATACTACAAAGGACACTTTCATGAGAAAAAGACCCTTCAAAAAGATTGTTTTGGACAAAATGTCTGAAACAATTCCTTTAAATTTTTTATAAAGTTCCCTCTAAGAAACTTAAACTATACCAATTCTTTGAAAGAACAAACCCTAGTTACAAAGGACACTTTTCCTTCAAAAATCTTGAAGATGCCTTTTGAAAAGCTTGTAATATACCCTTCAAACTTTTTGCAAGGACACTTCCATGAGAAAAGACCCTTAGAAATTCTTAAAGTGTCCCTTGAAAAGATAAAAGACCCAATTCCTTTAGACTTTTTTATTTTAGACAAAAATTCTGAAATAATTCCTTTGAGACTTGGACAAAATACTCAAAGCAAAACCTTGCCAAATGAAATAACACTTGATTAAAAAGACAAAAATAACACTTACAAAAATACTAAAATAACACTTGTAAAAATACCAAACAAATTCTTACAAAAATACCAAACAAAAGCTTATGAAGGAAATAACACTTGACACTTTTTGCTATGGGGATAAACTAATAAGGGTGTTGTACCTAGCCAAAAAGAAAGATGCAAAACTTGGGTGTGAAAATTGGCTAACAGTAATATTAGAATTATGATAATTTTATGGATTATGTGGATCCCAAATAAGTGGGGCCATCCTAGCCAAAAAATGCACATGTACTAGGTATTATTAGCCAACTATGGATGTAAATGTAGCTACTTATATCAAACAGTACAACAAATTTAAATGGCTTGCCAATTTGATTCATGCCCTGGCTAAAACACTAAAGTCAATGTTTAATCCATGGACATTTTATACATAGGTCCTTGATCTCATTAAGAATATTAACCCTACCTCATCTAATGTCCATAAACATATCCATACCACTACCGAATATTTCACTAAGTGGGTTAAAGCTATACCCCTCACTTACATGATTGGAAAACAAATTTATAAGTTTATTTAAATCATCTCATCTATTGTTATGATATCCCATCTGAAATTATATCTTATAATGGTGGATCATTTAAAAACAACAATGTCAAAATGTGTTATGCTGAGTACAACTTTACTCAACATTTTTCTACAACATATTATCCACAAGGTAATGGCCAAGCTGAAGCATCCAATAAAACCATTCTCAACATATTTAAAAATATTGTCAATGATGTTGGTTATGATTGGCACCTTCAAATATTAGGCATACCACACTAATTACCATACCCCAACAAGATCCAGTCCATATAACCTAAATTATGGCATTAAAGCCATTCTTTCCATTAAGCTCAAGTTACTTTTACATATTTGTTGAATTATGTCTTGGATGATGAAGATTACTACAAATATCACCTACAACACCTATAATTACTTGATGATAAACACATGGTCACTATTAACAACCTTCAAACATACTAAAATAGACTCTATTAACACTATGACCAATGAGTCAAACACAAATATTTTAATCTTGGGGATTTGGTGCTTAAATAAAACCAAAAGAACACCATGATTGATATGAAGAAGAAGAGAAAGTTTAAACCCAACTAGATACACCCCTATATCATTGTTTCAAATTATGGATTATAAGCACACATGCTCACTATTATAGGTTCAATTAGTACCCTTGGAGAGGGTTCTTTAGGCTCTCCCCAATTGAGCTTATAAAATTAGGATAACCCCAAGCTATGGGCCACTTATGTTGGGGTTGAACCTCTGAAGTAGGTTAACTTTCTCTTTTATACTCACCTAAAAATAAAACTAAGCCTAATGGTTCATGGTAAAAGGGTTATAAAGAGATTAAGTGATCCTAATAAAACTAAAAGGGTGATATACCAAAGCTAAGTAGATACTCACATAACTTTAAACCCATACTCAATCAGTAAAAACATAACTATGACTTATTCTCACAATCTCACGAATTACATAAATATTTCATAGAAGAGGTCCCAAATAAAACACTAATCCATACCTACAAATTGGCTTGAGAGTATCTTCAAAGAGGCAAGCAAAAGGATAACACACTAGGAAGAATCTCCTTCATGAATTTACCATACACAAGCATACTAAACATTGGTTAAAGATAAGATACATGCAAAGAGTTGATCTTATTTCTTCAAAAGGAAATTCTGACAATATTTTGATAGGGTTTAACCTTATCGTATTATCACACTTTTAAAGGAGTCTTGATGGGTATCCTTATCTTAAAAGAAAATGCTAAAATTTCAAAAAATATGAGAAACCCTACAAAGGAAATGAGACCAGGATATATAAAAGAAGAGAGATAGCCTAAAGTAATGGGTTAGTATGATATCAAAAAAGATCACCTATCTTAGGTCATTAAATGAACCTAAGCTCCCACATTTTGCTCCTTAGCCAATGGAACATTTCCACCCTTTTTATCAATCAAAATGATGTACATGTCTTATTGAGTGAGAAGGTTCCCAAAGGCATTTGAGGATGCATTAAATTATCCTAATCATAGTTTCCAATACTATATCATTTGCTTGATACTTCATGCCAACTCCTACTTGAAGACACAACTCTTATGATCATGAATCTAATTGAAACATGATTTTTTTACCTTTAGGCAGTTGCTCGTCAAGATACAACCATACTAAAGAACAAAGATATTTTACATTAATTGCACCTATAATTTATTTTCATGTTTATATCATAGGTCTATCTATATGTGGAAAACCAATTCAAGTCTATTGATTTTCCTATAGTTCCCATATTAGTACAAACCTATAGAAAATATAACACTTTTCTATATTATAACAAGTCCAAAAGACCCATCCTTTATCTACAAAAACCCAAACCCATATGTGCATACATGGATCCTCCTCAAAACATCAAACACTACTATAATAAAAACTCTGCCTAAGAAAAAATATGAACGAGAGCTCTATGTTTTAACCTTAATGGTGATCCTTATGTTTCCTTGCATCACACTACATTTCCTAGACCATTCCATGGCATTTGAACCAGCCCCTATGACATCATAAGACCCTTAAAAAACCTATGTTTTATGGTTAAAAATATATTTCCAACCTTCACCAAGAATCATGGGCCTACCTTTAATCTAATTCGTTATAAAAAACTAACTTGGCTCATTGACATGTTGACTAAATTCACTCTATCAATTTCAATTTATATGAAGTCCCATAGATCATTGATCTCTTGCCAATTGAATGTGCCCTTGACACTTGTCATATATACATTCACCTTTAAGATTCACTAAATTTTTGACTAACACTCACTATTAGATCCAAATGTATGATGCAATGTAGACCATCGATCTGCAAGGACCCACTGTTTAAAAACCAATGGCTAGTTCATAGTCTTAAAGTTGACATCCTTTCTCCCATCGAATAAAACTCATGTGACCATTATTGATGGTTTTGCAACTATAAAATTTAAGCTTAGAAGGGCCATCTCATTCTATCCTTAAATTTGACATTGGCACGAATGTCTCACATTGTAGGTCCATTTTCAAAGGCTCATAACTTGAAGAGAAAAAATCTTTGAAGCCTCAAAGTTTCAAGAGATGTTCCTAATCTCAATAAAGATAAACCCATTTGATCTGCTAGTCTCGTGAGATTTCGAGGTGAAGATATTGAAGGTCTAAGCTGATAGATCCATATCTATTCCATGCAACATCTTGGTGATGGTCGAGCTCTTTTGGCTAAGTATGTGAAACTTAGTGAAAATTGACTAAAGAACCAACTTTGCACATATATAACTTCATTTTCACTTTAGTGGAGGACTTAGGATTTGGTGCATATGATATTGGCACAAAAGTGAAAAAGCCCATATGACTATTTCTTTTTTTACTCATCCACACATGAAATATTTAGCTTGAACAAACTACCTACTTGTGTTTTCTACATACTTCATCAAACCATGCAAAAAATTTCTATGTGGGCCAAAATTGGCCAACATCTTTGGTGACTCACAGGGAAACATGCCTATTATGCTTTGAGAATCTAGACTATTATCCTATCTAATATTTGGGTATGGATTTATTAGCTTTTGCAACTGAGTTTAACCTCTTTTTTGAAGCAATAAGGATCAAAAGAAACAAAACATAACAAAATGCCTGAGGCACTTTGGAAAAGAAAAAAATATAACAAAAATGAAAAGTGTACAAGGCACCTAAAGGAATGCAAAAGCTACTCTAATATGTACAATATGTTACAATGGATGCAATGCTATTAAATAATAGGGATTCAAATGAATTCCATTAAATTGGATGGGTAATAACTCTCAATCTAGTTGAGCAGGCTAAAAATAATTCTATTCTTCACATCCATGGATCAAATAAGGACCACTCTATAAGTTTTCAAACTTGGTATGGTTATCTAGTTTGGCTGTATTTGAATCTCAATTGAAGACTAGGTTCCTTTCCTCAAATCTCATTGTTATATCTCTTTTGTTAAAAGCCTTCTTAACCTAAGCTTGATGTGATTCCAAATTTTTCATAGCAAGGTCTCCGATTTCTTCCAACTTCATGAGTTCTACCATCCTCACATTCATGGGATCATCTTCCATCAACTCAAGCTGATGAGCTTACTCTAATGCAGATAGCTCAAGGGAGATAGGTAATTTGGCTTCCCTTCCATACACAAGAACATATGGAGAATTACCAATGGTAGTTTTAGGAGTCATCCTATTATCCCATAAAGATATCTTTAGCTTGGTGTGCCATGTCCTTTAATTTTCTTCCATGGTCCTCTTAATGATCCTCAACAAATTCTTGTTTGTGGACTCTACCAGTTCATTTCCTTGAGGATAGTAATTGGAAAAAGTGTTGAGGTAGATACCCAACTTGAGACCCCATTCATGTATCTTCATACCAAGGAACATCAATCCATTATTAAAAATTATGGTGGCTAGGACACCAAACCTGGTTACAAGGCTTTCATAAAAATCCAAGACTGAAACCTTAGTAGCTTCCTTTAATGTAATGGCTTCCACCCACTTGGTGAAGTAATCAGTTATAGTGAACACCCATTTATGCCCTACACTTGATGGTGGATTGATCATCCTTATAGTCTAACTCCCATTTCATTAAGGGTTGTTCCACCTAAATAGGATTGAGTGGAAGGGAGGTTATTTTTTGCTTTCCTGAAAAAAAAGGCACACTTTTGGCACTTTATAACCCATGCATGAGCATACTTGAAAAGGTTGGGCTAGTAATAACCATCCCTCATCATTTTTTTAATAGTTGTTTTGGGTACAAAATGGCCTCCTAAAAGTCCATCATGAAACTACTCCAAGAGTTTAGTTACTTGGTCATCATCTATGCATCTAAGGAGTACCCCATTGAGTTCCTTTCTAAAAATGATACCATTAATTAATATATAAGGTATATATTGGAGATTTAAATACCTTATTTTATCTATATCTAAACATTTAGGGCATCTCTTATTACCAAGAAGTGAGCCATATCCTAGAGCTAGCTCTTTTGAGGTGGGAGTGAACCTATTTGTGAGTTATCTTGGGTCACAAAAACAACTTCATTGTCCTTTTGGAGGTCATTCACCATGTTCTCATATAAACCCTTACCCCTGACCAACTTGGTGACCTTGATTTCTATGTCATATTACATGACCTTTGTGATCCATCTTGCTTTCTTCTCACTTAAATATTTTTTAAGGAGGAAATCCCTAATTCCAAGATGAGACACCATAAGATGGATCCTATTGTTGGAGATCATGAGCCTAAATTTCTTAAGGATTCTTAAGGCTAAAAGAACTTATTTCTCAATGAAAGTGTGCCTCATCTCATATCGTTCTAGCCCTTGATTGAAAAAGGAAATTGGCTACTCCATTACTTCATTATTCTTATACATAAGCATAGTTGATATGTTTTCAATGTTAGCAAAGGTGTATAGAATGAAGTTATATGAGAAATCAGGATTTAAAAGTGAGGGTGCTTGGGTAATGTCCTACTTGATGGCTTCTAAAGTTTCCCTAACTTCATCAGACCAAAAAAACATTTAGATTTTCTTCAACATAAAATTGATAGGCTTGAATAGGTTCACAAAACCATGCATTAACCTTCTCACAAAGTTGATCTTCCTAAGGAAGCTCTGGATCCCCTTTCTATGCTTTGGCAAGGATAAGGCTAAGATAACACTTACTTTGTTAAGCTCAATGGATAATCCCTATTTTGAAACAATATGCTACAACACTTTATCTTTATGCATAGAGAATACACATATTTTGGGGTTTAAATAGATCTCATACTCTCTACATCTTTGAAAAACTAGCCTTAGATGGTCTATGTGCTCACTAGCATTCTTAGAGAAGACTGTAATGTCATCCAAGTAGAACAAAACCATTTCATTTAGCAATCCTTGGAATGCCATGTCCATTAATCTTTAAAAGGTTACCCCAATATTGGATAATCTAAAAGGCATCTTATGATAAGCAAAATTCCCCCACTTGGTGGTGAAGGTAGTCTTGTACTGGTCCTCTTCACTCACTAGTACTTGGTTATAACTTGAGTATCCATCTAGGAGAGAGAAATTCTATAAAAAAGCAACTACCTGTAGGAGTTGATCCATGTATGGTGGAGGGTAATGGTCCTTCAAAGAGACCCTATTAAGATTTTTTAAGTCTACACATAGTTTGATCTCCCCACTCTTCTTTTTGACAGGTACTAGATTAGCTACTAATGATGAGTGCTTGATTGGGAAGATGATCTTGGAATCCACAATATTTTTCAACTCCTTTCTCATGAGCTCTTTAATCTTTTGATTTATGGGCCTCTACTTCTACCTGATAGGCTTCACATCAATCTCTAGCTCTATTATGTGTTGGGCCATATTGGGATCAAATCCATTTAGATCACTATATTTCCAAGCAAAGATGTCTACATATTCCTTATAGAGTTCTATGAAAGCATGCCTCTCAAATTTAGTGCTTAAATTTCCAAGCTTGAGAATCTTGTCCTCAAAGATAAGAAATATTTCATAGTTCTCCTCATTATTTGACATCACTACTTTATCCTTCCTCATATGGTTCCCTTCATGAACGAGGCCTTCTAGGGTGACTATCCCCTTATGAACTTATTGGACCTTAATTGGACAATGTGCTCCCCATATTGGTGATGAAACATTTCTTGATTGAAGGAGGATAATTTTGCTTCTTGCTATAAGAAACATGCAATATGTTTGTCACTTTCAAAGACCTACTAGTGAGCTTCATTGTTTGGCACTGATGGTCTTATTACCACTTTGACATGTGGTTGAAACTTGGTTCCTTTTAGTTCATTGAGGATGTCAAAATGAGCCCCCACATCTGCTAGCCTATCAACATGTTGGTTTTGGCCTCTTGGCACTAATTGGATGTTGAAAGCCTCAAATTCTTCAATGAGGTCCCATACTTTGTGTTTTTAGGATCTCATTAAAGGTTTCTTAGTGGAATTCTAACTTCTAACTTGGTGTAGAACTAGTTCACTATTACCATAAACTTATAACTACTTGATATTTCTCTTATTGGCACATTGAAGGCCATGGATGAGACCCTCATAATTTGATGTATTATAGGAGAAGCTGAATTATAATCTATATGAAGAGAAGTACTTATCATTTAAAGGTGAAATTAGTATGACACCTAAACCCACCCTGTGATTTGTCTTTGAGCCATCAAAGACCAACTTCCATAGACCACTAAGATCTTCTTGAGGCCTTACCCCAGAGTGGGATATGATGGTCTTCTTCATGTAAATATAAAATAGCCAAGTCTATTTCTTCAACACCTTCTACAGGGTCCACCAACTAGTTATCATTCCAAAACTCATCTAGGAATATGTTTGGTATCTCTTATGAATGAGTGTTCAAATCATGCCCCATTACAAAATCATCCTCATCAATGATGGTATAATTGATGTTGACAGTATCTATCCCATAAGGTTCTATATAGAACTATGTAATTAGCTCAACCTTGATTGACACCTTGGTCCCATACCTTATCCTAAAGGCCATATAGGACCATTTTGTTTCAAGATAGCCCCTATCTTTGCTATGAATTATCTAGATAAGCATAGTGTAAAGTGAGGAGGCACATCCAAGACCAATACATCTTATGTTACTAAGAAACTAAGACAATATTACAAGGTTATATTGATGTCTTTGATTATACCAAATGGTTTAGGAGAATAACCATCAAGTTGTATCACTCCTTTAGACTGTGGCTCATATTTTAGATCAAGTTGATTAGCTATAAACTTTGGCATCACTAATATACTATCCCCACTATCCACTAAACAATTATGCACTAGAGAGTTTCCAATGATTACTAAAACATAGAAGGGAGGGGGTTTGACTATTTTACTTGATTTCCCTTCATTTTGCCCTTTGACTACATTGGTGAGAACTTCATTCACCTTTCTTGATGGTTTGTCTACAACATTTGTAACATTAACCTTAGACAAACCTCCTAAAGAATGCCCACCTGACCAAGCATGGAGAACATATCCCATAAGGGCACACTCACATTTGACTTCTTCATTTTTTCAACATTGTTGATGGGTGAGCCATCAGCCTTTTCTTGTGCTTTGGGAGCTACCACTATTATTTGTTAAACTTGTGAGCCTTGGGGAACAAAAGGATTATTTTTGCTCTGATCTTTTAGAGGTAATGGAACCTTTAGAGTTACAATTGGTTCCTTAGGACTTATTAGTGAACGAGTAATGGTGGTAATCTCTTTAACTACTTCCCAGTTACCATCCATATTCCTTTTTTTAAATCTTGTGTTTGCTACCACTGGACTATAGGCTTGGATAGAACTAGCATATTGGCTAGTTGCATAGCACTCTCCTTATTAATAATTCATCATTGTAACATTCATCTAATTTGGTCCCTAATTATACCCTTGACCATATGGAGGTTATTTTATCCTAGTCATCATAGGCACCTATACGTTTTGGGCCATGAGAGCTCGGTTGTACCCAAAGTTAGCAAATTGCTACCATTGATCATTGAAGTCTTAGTTAAGGTAAATATTTGGGATCATATGTTGACCAAAGGACTATTTATAAGGCATGGTACCCTCTACTTCTTGGGCCACATTATTTTGAACTAGGACCAAGGAGTTGCATGTACTATCAACATTAGGGTTGAAGCTACTTTTCTTATTATGGCTATGTTGTCCTTGCCCTTGATTCTAACCTTGGCCCTAGAATTTTCCCTTATATGAAGTTATGTTTGCTTGAAAATACTTCTATTGAGGCTGATATGAATTTTGATAAGGCATATTGCTTTTTAATGTTTACTAGATCATTCCCCAAAGACTAAAACATGCTTTTGAGCTCCTAAAAGTTTTTTTGTTCTAGTGAATTTCTATATCCACTAGTAAAATATTTATCTTGTTTCGGTGTAGCAGTTGTAGTAGTCATTAGTGTATGGAGAATGACATCCAATAGGTGGATAAAAATGAGAGATGGTCTAATCTCAAAAAAAAAAGGACATTGGTGGTTTAGGTGTAAGTTTGCCATCTTGAACTAGACAATTCTCTGCCTTAATTACCACCTCATATGCACCTAGAAGTATATTTCCTCTCATATATTAGATCATCACATCTATGTCACTATTCAAAGCCTTTATATAATATAGGAAAGAAAATTTAGGTATTGGCCTAATTGCAATTGGGGTTATGTCCCAAGTGTTTTGGAACCTTGTGTTGAAGTCTTACATGACTTAATGAGGAGCTCTTCTAATTGTAGTTAGTTATTCTACAAGTGAAAATTGGTTAATTTTGTCCTCAAATATGTTAAACAATGCTTCCCCTAATTGGTCCCATGAATGTAAGTTTCAATAAGGCCTCTAAACTAATCTATGGCCTTACCTTTGAAAAATGTAGCTATCAACCTAATGGCTATAATCTCCTCTATGACATTATATATATTTCAAAAGTTTGTTCTTTCCATGAGGTGTTTATAGGATGTTATAGCTTGGTCTCCAATGTAATAGGGAACCCTTTGAGGGCTACAACTGGGATAGGATCATAACGAGAAAGGGATAGAGGGTTATGGCCATTACAAGCTATAAAAGCTATAGGGACTACCAAGGTTAAGCAAGGGGTAAATAAGGGTCCTCTTATGGGGATAGGCCTTAGAGATGACCTAGGGGAAAGGTTTCCCTAATATGGATGATTATTTAGAAACCTTAGTTTTTTGACCAAATTTAAAGGTAGTTCAAAAAAATTAGAAGGAATACCTCTTAAAACTAACCTTGTTATCACCTTTGGCATTAGATGGAGCTAATGTTATGTACTAGAGAATTGATTATTCCTTTTAGAGTCACCAAATGTTTTTATTTTTTACTTAACCACTATAAATTTGATCAAATTATCATCAACTTTGATCAATATCTATTTTGAAAGAAATGTGTCCAACCAGGCATGCCAAAAACTATTACAAGATCAATTATCACCCTTGGAGAGGGTTATTTAGGCTCTCTCCAATTGAGATTATAAAATTAGGATAACCCCAAGCTATGGGTAACCTATATTGGGGTTAAAACTTTGGAGTAGGTGAGTTTCCTCTTTGATTCTTACCTAAAACTAAAACTAAGCCGAATGCTTAAGAGGAAAAGAGTTAGAAGGAGAGTAAGGGGTCCTAATAAAACTAAAAGGGTGATACACCAAAGTTAAGTGGACATTCACATAAGTTTGAACCCACACTATATCAACAAAAAGATAACTATGACTTAATCAATCTCATAGTCTCAACAATTGCATAAATATTTCATAAAATAGGTCTCAAATAGAACACTAATCTAGACCTAAAAATTGGATTGAGAACATCTTCAAAGAGGTAAGCATAAGGACAATAAACTAGGAAGAATATCCTTCAAAAATTTACCATACACAACCATACTAAACACTAGTTAAAGATAAGAAATAGGAAAAGAGTTGATCTTATTACTTCAAAAGATAATTCTTATAATATTTTGATAGGGTTTAACCTTATCAAATGAGGAAAATTTTACAAGATTCTCGATGAGTATCCTTGTCTCAAAAAGAAAATGTTAAAATTTACAAAAAGCTAAGAACCCATATAAAGGGAATGAGACCATGATATATAGAAGAAGAGAGATAACCCAAAAGAATGGGCAAGCACATTATTAGAAAAGAGCACATGTCCTAGGTCATTAAATGAACCTCAACTACCACCTTTTGCTCCTTAGCCACTGAAACATTACCACCCTTTTTGTCAGTAAGAACATTATATATGGATTTTTGAGTGAGAAGGTTCCCAAATGCCTTTGAGTATGCATTAAATGATCCTAACCATAGTTCCCAATACTATATATTTTCTTTGATACTTCACATTAACTCTTGCTTGAAGACAAAACTTTTATGACCATGGACCTGACTGAAACATGATTTGATGCCTTTAGGTGGATGATTTTTGAGATACAACCATGTTGAAGATTGAAGATATTTTATATTAATTGAGACTCTACTTCATTTTCATGATTGGATTATAGTTTTATGTATAGGTGGAAAACCAATTCAAGACTATTGATTTTCCTATAGTTTCCATATTAGTACAAACTTATAGAAAATATAACACTTTTCTATATTATAACAGTTCTAAAAGACCCATCCTTTCTCTGTAATAACCCAAACACGTATGTGTATACATGGATCCTCCTAAAAACATCTAATACTGATGTAATAACAACTCTTCCTAAGCAAAAATATGAACCAAAGGTCCATATTTTAACCTTAATGGTGATCCGTACATTTTCTTTACATCCCACTAAATTACCTAGACCATTATACGACATTTGAACCATACCCAATGGCATCATAATACCATAAAAACCCCTATCTTTTATGGCTAAAAATATATTTATAACCTTCATCAAGAATCCTAGGCCTAACTTTAATCTAATTGGTTATTGAAACCTAACTTGGCTCATTGACAAGTTCACTTAATTTGCTCTATCAATTTCAATTTGTATGAAGGCTCACAGATAATTGATATCCTACCATTTCAATTCACCCTTGAAACTTATGACATATAAATTCACCATTGAGATTAACCAATGTTTTGACTAACACTTGCCATTAAATCTAAACATATGATGCAACATAGATCATCAATCTTTCAAGACCCATTATTTGAAAACCAATGGCTAGTTCATAGTCTTAAAGTTGTCATCTTCACTCCCATCAAATAACACTAACATGATCATCATTAATGGTTGAGAGACAATAAAATTTAATATTATCAAGGCAATCTCATTCTATCCTTAAATTTGATTTTGGTGTGAACATCTCACATTGTAGGTCCATTTTCAAAGGCTAATAACTTGAAGAGCAAAAGTCTCTAAATCCTCAAACTTTTAAGAGATGTTACTAAGGTAAAGAAGGAAAAAACCATTTGATATTATAGTCCCATGATATTTCCAAGTGAATATATTAAAGGCCTATATTTATGGATCCATATCTATTCTACATGACATCCTAGTGATGGTCGAGCTCTTTTGGCTAAGTATTGGAAACTTATTGAAAACTAACTGAAGAGCCAAATTTGCAATGCATAAATTCATTTATGCTACACCAAAGAACTTGGGATTTGGTGCATATGGTATTGGAACAAAAGGTAACAAACCCATATGATCAATTATTTTTGACTCATCCACACATGTGAGATTTGGCTTCAATAAATTGCCTACTTATGTTTTCCGTGTGCTTCCTCAAACCATGCAAGAATTTTTTATGTGGGCCAAAAATGGGAAACACTCACTAAACCAAATGAGGATGAAATTTATGAGCTGATGAAGATTATACACTTTAAGTGTTGCTTTACTTGAGAGACCTGAAGTATTATCGATGCACATCATTTCCATTGTACCATAATATCATCATTCTTCTTTATACCATACCCTATATCATTCTACCATACCTTCCCTATTGACCAAAGTTATTTTTACCCTCCATACCTAACCCTTTGACCTTGGTTCCATTATATTAATTCTTTGATCACATTTAGCGAGGGAATTTAGATCAAGTTTTAGGATTTGCTTTAGTATTCTAGATAGAGGCTATATTTTGGACTAGTTTGATCATGGTTTGGTAGTTGTATCCTTCATTTATTATTTTATTTCATTATGAGTACTCCTGATTATAAGAATTTTTGGTAAAATTAGTGTATGAATATATGCTAATAATTATAAACTCCTTTGGAAAAATTAATATCATTTCTCTATGCCATTGTTTCTTAATTATAACCACCTATGGGAAAATTAGTAACAACATTTTTATCATTCCTTGAAGTCCCACCTTACCATTCCTATGTCATATTGTGACATTTACATAATTTGAGAACTTGATTCTAACCAGTTAGTTTCCTCCATTGTAAGGACAAACTACAATGACTTGAGGTCCTAATGGGACTATGTAGGTAGCACTTGATTTACATTGAGGTCAGCTTAGTCACCCTTTTTCCACACTAGTTGTTTTGTGATTAATTTCAAAGTTTGAATGCTCTCATTTTTTTGATTTGAACCATTTAGTATCTTATAATTCTTGATCGATTTGAGCTACATATAAAATTTCAAAATCATTTAAACATGATATATAAAATTATTAAAAACACCAAATTGACTGATTCTTTGCTTTAATGATTATATGACCCTTAGTTAATTCACAAGAAACCACTTGTTCATTATTTTACCCATCCTTGTTAGCCCTAAACCTTATGCTCTTGTCATTTTGTGAGTTTATCTTATGTGCATTATGTATTAAACTTTGATACATTAATTATTGATAGGATTTCTCACACACTCTTCCAATTTTGCAAGACCATTCCCATATTCCTCTATAACACAATCATATTCTGTCTTATCATCATTATTTTCTTTTATCCCATCTCCTAGGAGAACTACATTTGGACTAAATTTTATGTTGGACTTTACATCGATGGAGCTATACAGGTAGCATCCACTTTCCTGGTGCATTTGGAGTTAGCTTAGCTACCCCTTCCTTTAATTGTATTCCCTCTCATTTTATTTGTTTGTGTCATTTTCTCTAATATCCTAAGGGTATTGTTTGTTGTCTTGTTTGTATCATTATTTCCATATAGCCTAGGGGAAACCTTGTGTCATTTTTTTTTATCTTGTTTGTGTTAATATTATGATTAATAATTGTTTGTATTTATTTTATTTTTGTTCTCATTGTTTTGTTTTTTTATATCTTTCTTTTATGTTCTTGGTTTTTTGTCTTCCTATTTTATTGATTTTTTGCCTATTTTTTTGGTTTCATTGTTATGCCTTGAATTAGTATATATGTGTTCATTGGGTGATTCCATGCACACTATACTTAAGTTCATCCATATTCATATGTAAACATTGCCATCATGGTTTTTATTATTAGTGTATTGTTTTCACTTGTTTATTGGACTGCCTATCAGTATTTTTGCATATGTCAGCGAAGTTCACATGGTGTTATATATCATGCTACCTACCATCACATGTTATAGTAAAAATCAGCTCAGGAAATCTTACACATAATAGAGATACAATACTTCTCTTTGGTCGCCTAAAAAATACCAGATCTATCCAAATCATTTCCCATATATAGAGTAATTAAACCATGAAAGAATTTTGATCCTTACTAGTTAGGATGTGCATCTCCATACTAGTAGGTTTCCCAAATTCATCTTTCTCCTTTGTACTAGCTTAATCTTACTTTATGAGTATTGATTCAAAATGTAAGCCACCTTTTTAAATTTTCCACATTATCCCACCTACAATACCAATGATTATAACCACCTTTGGGAAAATCATTGTGTTTCAATCCAAACTACCATACTAATGAGTCTAACCACCTATGGGAAAATCATTGTGTTTCACTATATCTATAGTTTAATGATTATAACCACTTTTGGGAAAATAATAATCTCTATTTTCCCAACAAGGGCATGTTTTCATCCAGCCTATGATTATAACCACCTTTGGATAAATCATTATTTTCATCCTACTAATGATTATAACCACCTGTGGGCAAATCATTATTTTCCTTTTAATGATTATAATCACCTTTGGTCAAATCATTCTCTTATTACCCTTATCTTTTGGCTAATGATTATTACCTTTGGTCAAATCATTATCTTTTTACTTTGTTATACCAATGACTATAACTACCTTTAGAAAAATCATACTTTTTATCTTCCCAACTGGGGCATCTCACTATGCTATTGGCTATAACTTCCTATAGGAAAATTAGTCTTTTCCACCCCTTTTACCTTTTATTCCCATTTTTCCTTCTTTTAAGGGATTGATCATTGACCTTCTTTGTTGACTACTCCCTTGAGGGGGCATCCAGAGCTCATTTATCATCATTGGGCCATTATCCATATAAGATATTTTCATTCTTTGAGAAGATGTTATTGTGCCTATATCTTGAAATTACTTCCCAAATAGGGGAAAACTATAGACACCCAATTCTGGCCATAACTGGCTTCCAACTAGACTTCAAATTGATTCCTACCAAACATTACAAATTAAGCCTAAGAATCAATAAGCATCCCAATTTTTTTCATGCATCAGTCATCAATGCCCAAAATCATATTGAGGCATCCCTATTTGGGATTATATCCTTTACACAATAATAACCTCTCATGGATTCATCCCCAATCTCCTTATGGCATAATAACTGGTAATTAGCCTTTGGACCCATTAAGAAGGGAACTTGAACAATTCTTAAAAGAACTAAAATGATAATTAAATTGAATTATATAATTAAAAAAGATTAAATGCTTAGTTTAATTATCCATTTGTAATTAATGAATATCTAAAAATGGAAATTTTAAAAATCAAAATATTAAGCCTTTTCATCAGTTCCTTTATGAGTTATCAAACTCTTCCACAAATATTTCAAAATATCTAATTTAATAGCCATGCATAGTAATTGAAAATCGTAATTACATGACAACTTTTAACTCAAATGGATTTAACCTTAACTCACCTAGGGTTAGTTTGAACCCATTCCATGTTTAAACTCAACCTTAACTTACCTTGGGTGAGAGTTAAATATTGAGGCTATAAATATAAGGCCATACCCATTGATTTTTAAGTTATATTGGTATAAATTTATTATACCCAAATGTTTTCAAAGTTTGGATAGTGTAGTGTTATAATGATAATTTGAAGAGAAACAAGCCTTGTAATTAGTGTTACCATGCTAAATTCTTAAGCTAAACAACCAAGCCAAGGTGCCAAGGAAAGGTGAAGCCAAAAAATATCCATTAATGAATATTTCTTGATGAAAAAGATGAGAAAACCACTTTAACATGCCATTTGTAGCTCTAAAGAAGGTAAAAGAAGGCTTTCTTTTATGTTCTAGTTATGTTTTCATATGCATGCTTGTTACTTATGCTCTCCCTAATGTATAGGCTAGAGGTGTTAATATTTTAATGTGTTAATTTGATTTGTTTTATTGGAATAACACAAGAATAACCTCCCCTCTACATATTACTTATTCATATAGGGAACTCATATCACCTCTTGATGTTCCCTAAGAGTTTCTAACTCTTCTAGTTCTTTTTTGGCCAACCCTATTCCCTCATAGACGACCAATAATTATTTGGTATGGGTATCCATATACAAATTGAGGCCCTAAATGTATGGGTATTGACCTTTATTCATATCCTAATTCTTTGAAAGAGAGTAAATTTGTTCTCTTTCCTCCAAAATCAGTGCCTACCACTGCCATCCTCAATCTTTATTTTACTGATCCTCTACATTGAGGTTGTGGATTTATCAAAAAGGGAGATTATAATGGGAAGATTGATAATCTTTAGATTATGCCTCTTATAATCTAAGGATCCTAACTCCTTGGCCCAGTCTAGAAACATGTGTTTTAATGGATCTACTGGTTGGGTTTCTATTTATTCATGCTCCTCAGGATTAGGTTTAGGCTCAATGTGTTACAAAGTTTTTAGTGTTGTCATGGAGGTGTCCTAGTGAGTGGATGAAGTGATTTTATATCCTTAGTGATAATGAAAAAATGTGTAATGTGCTTGTTCTAGTGTGTTTGTAGTTGGCTTAGTTGATCTTCAATTTTGGCATGGTTAGAGAGGTTCAAGGATGACTATGGTCATTTGAGAATGTGTAAGAGGTCCCTAAGATATTTTATATGATTAGAGAGATTATGTTTATAAGTAAGATTCATCTAGTATTCCATAGTTCTCATCTAGATAGTTTGGGTTAGTGGCAAAAAGTCTAAGTAGGTAGATTACTAATGTCACTATTACCACATATGAATGAGTCAAGGGGAGTTGGTAATATGGTTATGATCACATTAGTCCTTATATTTTATGCACTAAATTCAAGTTCATGCATCAAAACAAAATCAAAGATATAATGGTGTAAAGTTATCTTCTTAATCAAAATTCATTATTTTCCCATACTTGGCCAAATTTACATGTGACTAGAAAGAGTCAAGTAAACATATTGTTATAGTAATCCCTCTCATGAGTGGAAATTTTAGGATAAGGTGATCATATAGGTTTATTTAGTCTTATACCTATTTTATTTTCATAACTTTCAAGTCAAACACTAAAGGAAAGGAAAAGATATGCATATGTAAATTTGGGATCCTAAGTAGTTTGACTATGTTTTTCCATACTTAGCCAAATTTGTGTATGATAAGAATGGCTCAGTAGGAATTTTGATGGTCCTATATATTGAACTTGTGAAAGTTTTAAGAGAAATTAATCATATGGGTTTATTAAATGTTTATCCTAGTTGATTTGTGCCTAGTTTCTGATCATGTGATGAAGTGCATCAAAAGATATGCTTGTTTAAAGTTGGGCTCCCAAAGTAGGTTTTTGACATTGATGGCTCTATGATAGAATATTTTGAGAAGGAATTTTAATGGTGATATATCTATCACATGTGAAGGCTTTAAGAGCAGTGTATCATATAGTTGAATTATCCTATGTGAGCAGATCATCTAGTTCAAATTTGAGATCATGCATCAAAGTAAAAAAGAAGTTATTAAGGTTAAAAAATGGATACTCAGGCATATTAAAAGGGTCTCCATTCTTAGTAATTTTTGTACAAGTTAAATTTTGATCAAGATCGATGGTGTGCATTGCTCAAAAAATTTAGAAAGTATTAAGATAAGGATAGGTTCATGATGTTTAACGACTAAGAAAAGGTATAGGATAATGATCCAATGGTGAACAGGTGTTCATATAGATTAATCGAACAATGAGTGTTGATGGTTAAAGACCTATTTTATCCATAGGGATTGATGAATCATGTTGAGTCAACTTTTCAAGATTGCATAAGATGAGGTCAACTTTCAAATTTTTAACATTTAGCTCTAGTGGACTATGCATTAAATTTCAGACAAGATCAATGGTGTGTAATTGATCTAAAGCTGAGAGGACATGAGATGATTGCAAAGTCTTCAAGGTTTAACTATGACCATTGCCATTTAAATATTTTAATTTAACAAAGGGAAAAACTAGAGCTCTGTATTTCATCTATATATTTTCATAGAAATCAAAATTGCTATTGTTGTCAAAAATAAAGTGGTAGAGGACTCCATGGTGTATCAAGTAATATGGATTTGAAGATCTAAAAGTGTGTACAGACAAAGATAATGAGATTCAAAGTTGGATGTGATTTCATACTTGTTCTACAAGTGAATTAATAAGAGTATTTGAGCTCATATAGATGTTATTTTAATGTTTCATGGTGAATTACCTATTAGGGAGTATTGTATACTCTATGAGGATTTTGGAGGTGTGATCAATCTATCTTGAGTATGAAAAATTCTTAAAAAGTTGATTTTATGTTTGGTAATGGTGTTCCTCTATATAAGTTCTCTATTTGAGTTGATTGAGCATATGCATAGGTGAGAAAAGGTGACTATGATCATTTGAATATGTCGCAAGGGACATAAGGAGTGGACCTATGTATTTTTTAGTGGTCTTGTGTTCTTATTATTCTCAAAGAAGTGTTAAATAGATGAATGGGTCTTCATAGGACCTAAAAGTGACTTAGACCTATTTGAAATAGAGTGTGTTTAAGTGTGACCCATATGATATTTAAGGGTGAAGTCATGTTTTGTGGATGATAAGGAAATATTGTGATCTTGTTAATTCATGGTTATTGTATATATACTGAAACCAAATGTGTTGGTTTCTAGACATAGTGTGGAAGACTTGTGAATGAGAGACTTGTATATGATAGAGTTGGAGAGTGAAGGAAAGAAGAGGAGAGTGAGGTGCCCATTTTTTAACTTGATGAGAAGAGAAAATTAAGGACCATGTGCATGATCTGTAGGTCATGTTTTTGAAGACAATATAGTTTTTTTTGTATCCAACACCCCCCATTTTCCATAAAGAAATGGGGACCCACTTTTTTTCATATTATTATCTTTATTTTGAGCCCCCTCTTCTATATGTTTATGAAAATTATGGGAAAATATCATGATTTGGACTCTTATACTTAGGCAAGATGTCATTGATATTGTGTCTTCATAGACTAAATCTTTTGTTCTATCAAGTTTATTACTTTGGGCTTTTCAAAATTATGTTTTTAAATATTTTCTCTTCATAAATTTTGTTCCACATGAATTAGTATTTGGGTTTATTATTTCTTAGACATTTTTTCTGATAGAATTCACTATTAATATAAATTTCCCTATAACAAACCTATCGAAACAATTTCCCTAAATTAGATGTATTCTTGGCGACAAACTTGCCAATGCACTTTTCTTGATAGAATTGACCTTTGGCCCATTTAAACCTACCCTTAATCCTTTATGAAGTAAATATTTTAGGACCTTTGTCATGGACAAATGCCCTATGAAGTAGACCCTTCATACTATTGCCAAAGTACCCTTTGGCATTTTGTAATTTCCCTTTAGGGATTTTGAAGTGCTCTTTATATCTTACCAACCTAACCTTTAGGCTATGTAAAAGTGTTCTTCAAAATAATTTTTATGACCTTTTACCCAATAGAATTCTTTCAACACTTTTACAACTTCCCTTTGCACTTTTCCTTTCAAAATTTTATCTCGCACCTTTGCCAATTCCTTCAGACAGTTTGTCTGATGACAAAAACCCTTCAGGAGAATTGTTATAGGTAATTTATCTAAAATAATTCCCCCAAAGCAATTCCTAAAAGAAATTTTGAAAGGACCCTTTACCCCTTTTTTTCCCTTCGGCCTTGTTGAAAGTACCCTTCAATACTTTTGTAATGGCCTTTTACCCCACAAAGAATTCCTTTAGGACTTTTATCCTACACCTTTACCTAGACCATTATCTTTTAAAAAATTTTTTTTTCACATTTTTTCCAACACAAAAATCTTGAAACAGTTCCCCCCTAAAGGGCACATACCCTTCATTTTTTTTTAAAATGACCTTTTTTCATTTTTGAAGTGGCCACATACCCTTCAAACTTCTTGATCATGCTTTTCAGCCTTGTTGAAAGTATCCTTCAGGACTTTTGTAAAGGCCTCTTCCCATAAAAATTTACCCCATGAAGTGGACCCTTCAATAAATTTTGCCATGAATTAGAACCTTCAGTCCTCCAATCCTACCCTTTTATACTTGTGTCTTAGTCCATTTCCTTCAGACTTTTTATTTTGGACATTTTATCTGATACAAAAATCCCAAAACAATTTCCCCAAAAGAACATATTTGGATATTGTTAAAATGACCCTTCAGGATTTTTTTAAGTGACCATGTACCCTTTTAGACTTTTTTTTCAAACACCTTTCCCTTTACCCAATTCCTTCAAAAAAATTATCTAATGAAAAGAACCCTTCAGGAGAATTACTGAAGATATTTTTCTTGAAACAATTCCTCACAAAAGTCCTAAATAAATTATTCCACAAAAAAAGTCCCAAAACAATTACTAGACCACTAAGTGGCACCTTGCTTAGAGAGCATTTCATTATGTTTTGAGCTTAATATTTTGGCCCAGGCCCAAATTTTATTTCATTAATACTAAGACTTTAGACTAAAATATTCATGTAGGGTCCTTTATACATATTTTACCAAAGTATTATGCTAAGTCATTTTTGGCTTATGTTTGTAGGAATAGGGAGTCCTGAGGAAATGACACATGTCCAATTGATGAGATTAAATTTTATAGTCATAAATACGTCACTGACGACCATGAGGACATCATTTGATTTTCATACAAATGTCAAATTTAACCTAAAAAATTGACTAATTTATATAATTAAATTTGGAAGTCATGTAGACATCATTAATGGTTGCACGGACATCATTTGATGGTTGTATGAATGCCAAATTTAACCTTTTAAAGTACCCATTTGGATTTAGATCAAGATCCTATGATGCACATCTACTCAAGACCATTTGATTAGATGACATGAGAGAGAGATGAAATGTCAAATCTCAATGAGGGTGATAAGTGTCACCATCATAGGAGCCTAATACCTAGATTTAATTACCTATGAGAAGTAGGGAGCCTTGTGCATAGAACTTAGAAGCCATGAGTAACTACCAAGAGGCATACATATGAAGTGAAGCAAAGCATGGAGTGACAAGTGTTGAACATATAGGAGTCAATGAGCCAAAATCACTAAGATATAATAAATTGTGTTAAACTAGTGCAAAAGATCGATGGTGCAAGTCCTAGGAAGACTTTTCAAAGATCTTAGACTCAATCAAGTATTAACACCTACCATATTTTGAAAGATATTAGGGTATTTTACACATAATACTTAGATCTTTAGATACTTGAGCTATATCTATAAATAGACATTGGGTCTCATAGTTAAGACAAGGAGTATCAACATACATGTAAAATATAAAAGTAAAGATCCATGTTTTATAAAAGGCATGGGTGAGCATGAAATGCATAGTTCATATTAGTCATAGCTAATAATATTACCACTGGTTCTAGAACATTGGTAAAGAGATTTTTGTCCTTCATGCATATGTCTGAGTTTCATTTGAAGGTAGTTGATCTAAGACATCAATAGGTTATTCTCATATCCTATGAAATGATACATGTATATTTTTGGTAAATAGTTCATCTATTTGAAATTTGCATATAGTTAGAGCTATAATTGTAAAAAAACCCACCTTTATCTCCACACACATACACATGTTGAATATCTTTGGTCAAGGCTATTTTAAGCTGATAATTGTAAATAGACTCATATGGTTTTATACCATAGTTAGAACTACATGTTTTAATTTTCACATGTAATCATTTGCATGAACTTGGAGGATGAGGCAGCCCCTTCTCCAAGTTTATAAAAGCAATTATAATCCAACTTGGATTTTTAGAGGTCAATGTTTTTTGGAATATAGAGAAATGACCAATTTTGATCATCAACAAAGTGTCTTGAGTATTTTATTTCCAATTACATGTAATTGATTGATATTTCTATGGTTGTGTGATTCAATAAATCTTTAGTGTGTTATAGATGTGAGTAGATTCTTGATTTCTTGATTGATATGCCAATCTTAATATGTGTACTAGATATTAAAAGATAAGTAAATATATCAATAAAGTGAGTCAAGTTATTTGAATCATATTTATAAATGTGTATTTATGCTTTCTTTGGTGTAGTTTTTTGTGTGTGTTCAATAGCTATCTCAGATAATTCACTTGTCCAAGTCATAGTCTCCTGATCAAGGGTGTGTAACAGCTACCCTAAAAGGATAAACATTTGTCAAAGGCATGTGAACTTCCTACATCTCTATTCCCTTAGACTTTTTATCTATGTCTGACTGTCTATGTGTTATTTCTTCTAGTAATAGACATTGGTTTGAGAAAGTATAGGTCTATTTAGAAACCAACTAGAGGAGTGATTCCCAAGGACCATAGAGTCTTCTTTTCTAACCTACCCTATCTTCCTTTTTGGAATTTTTTATTGAGATCTATTCACTCTATATTATAATCCTACCACCTATTCAACTCACGTAAGAACTCACTATGTTAGAAGGCCATACCTCTATCCAAAAATCTCGTTAACAACTTACATACCCTACATGTTATTCCATCAACAGGTTGTCAAAAATGCATACTTGAAACTCATGCCCTAGAGTGGAGTTTACCTCTATTGAGATCCTAAAATGTTAGAGGCTACCTCATTATGGTTGTGGTGTGTATAAAATCCACATCAATAGTTTCACTAGTGCTAGAAGGAGGGCCCTAAATTTCCTTCCAATAATAGAGGTTAGTCCTTACATAGAGCTACACTTGAGTCATCTAGGAAAGTGACTAGATCCAATTCCTAGACTAGTTTATTGATAGCACCCTTGGTTAGCCATATAAGACCTAAAGCTATGCCAATAGCTCTAATTTAGAATAATTCACCTCCACTAGGATACCCTTTACCCATAAGGAACCCTTTTCCTATAAATCAACCAATGGCTCAAAAATAGCCATGGTTAGTGGGATTTGCCATTACCATCTTGGGGGACATGCATGATTTACCCTAAAGCATCAAAAAATATCTACCATCCTTTTTTCCTTTAGGGCCAAGGACTGTATAATAGCATATAAAGTTTGTTAAAGCTTCTTTGAGGTTAATGAATGTAGTTGATGAGGATGTTTCATGTTGGTTATTCCCTTTTACTTTAATGGATGTTGCTTATGATTGGTATTTGAATCTAATGGAAAAATCCATCACCAATTGGGAAGATTATCAAATGGATTTTCTTGCATTGTTTAGATAGGTCATCAATCCTAGATTGGTATTTTAGTACTTCACCAGCATGAAGAGGGAACCTAATGAGGCCATCTATGCTTTCAATATGAGATGGAAAAAGATGTACAATTGGTTGACCCTAAGGATAAACCAAAACTAGCATTAACATTGGAGATGTATAAAAATTCCTTAGATCCCATTACCACTATATTCCTGAGAAGAGCACCTGCTACCAATATTTTGGCATTATCATTTGAAGAAGCCATTAACATTGATAGATATCTCAACCCATAGACACTTGGGGCACCTAACATCAACAATGGATTCTTAGCACTCAATCTGATATCACATGTGAAGTAGAATATTCTAGAATATAATCAAAATAAATTATACATGTTGCCTCCATTAACACAAATGATGCCACCTAATGTTGTCTATTTGAACAATCACATGATAGGAAATAGTTACCAATAAAACCAACATGCAACTACATTTCCTATGGTTATTTTATAAGGTGCAGATTCCATAAAAGCTAAATTGGATTCTATTCAAAAGATGGTTCAAAAATTGAGTAAAGATTTTCTAAATATGCAATGAAATATGGGTAGTACCAATTCCCTGATTGGCAACTAGAACATCAGGTTCCAAAGATATAACAAGCCATTTAATAGGCCTATAATTAATATCAAGAAACTAGGAAAGCTTCTAAAAATCAACATCACTAAGACAATTCTCCCTAATTGGTGCAAGATACATAATACACCCCAACATGGTGAACTTGATTATGTTGAGTTCTATACAACATTTTAAAATCTTTAAGAGGGAAGTAATTAGGCAAGATCAGGTTAATAATCCACCATAATCTCATCAAGACCCTGGATCTTCTAGCATAGCCATGTTATTCAAGACTCATGAATTTTCCTTCCTAAGAGAATATGGCAATGAACCAAAAGATAATAAAGATGAAGTTCATGATGTTTAATAGTTTCAAAGAGGTACATACAACTTAAGGACCAAAAAATTGATCACCACCTTAGCTCCTCCAAATACCATAAAATTTTCTCCAAATCCCAAAGTGGATAATGATATATCCCCTACAAAAGGGAATTATCAAGCACCAAACAAAGAAGAACCAAATAAATAGGATATAATATTGTAGAAGACATGAAGAAGATTAAGGAAAATATAACTCTCCATGAGTTAGCCTAGATCATCGAGCAAAAATAACTATTATGGAAATCCATTACCAGAAAGGTCCCTATGGGGAAAACTAGAGTGGTTATGAATAAAGCAAATGTTTTTGATGCCAACATCATTTTTAAGAATAATCTTGAAATAACACCATTCTTGTTGACCATCAAAGTGTTTGGTAAGAATATTCATAACTATTTGGTTGATTCTAGAGCATCCACAACTGTTATTCCCACTTCTATATGTATAAATCTTAGTCTCACTCCTAGCCCTTCAAAGAGAACAATCTCTTAGCTAGATAAAATGGTAGTACCAATAGTAGGACAATTGAACAATATACACATTCAAGTAACATAAAAACTAAGAGCCTAGATGACTATTGATATCCTAGTAGTGGATATATTGGAGGGATATGGATTATTACTGAGTAGAAACTTGTCTAAAATGCTTAATGGGTATCTTTCCATGGATTTCTCACACATCTAGCTGCCATGGAGAGGAGTTATAAATCAGATCAAAATTGATAGAGAGCCAAGATTGAAATATCCCATCATGGAATATAATGTCAAGAATGAAAATTTAAAGTATGAATCTCCTTCATTGGGCATTTATAATTTTACCACTCATAATTCATCATATAACCTAAAACCTAAAGGTTCAAATCAACTATGGACAATGCATTTTTATGGAGCCAAGTCCAAGCAAGGATCAGGTGTGGGAATTGAGCTAATTGATATTCAAGGTAAGAAGTTCTTGGCTACCTATAGATTACAGTTTTCATGTATGAATAATAGGGCCAAGTATGAGGCTCTAATCTTAGGATTATAGTTTACATTAAATAATAATGTAAAATAGATAAAAATATTCAGGGACTCAGAGCTGGTAGTTCACCTAATAAGAAATAAATACCAGTCCAAATTGTCTTATTTGAAGAGTTATAAGCATAGAGCATGGGATTTAATTGAAATCTTTGAAGCTTCAAACATAGTAAAACTCTTAAGATAATTAAATTAGGCCAGCAATTCACTAGCTACATTCGTTGCTAATAACGATCCATTATAGGACTCTAAGGTAAAAATATTTTCCATTGAATTGGTTCCCTATCCCTTTACTCTAGATAATGTAGAAAATTTCTAGGTCTTCAATGATGATCAATAGATTATCTAGTTCTTAACTAATTTAGGGGATTTCAAATTCCAAATCATTAATGATAAGGACATTAACCATTTCTATCAAGAATAAATAGATAAAAAGGGTATTCTCTAACTTAAAGAAAATAAAATTCCAACCGACTTAGTCTCCTTAGAAAGATAATTTGACTTAGATCCTTAGGCTCAGTAACTCAAGTTGATGAATCAAAATTCAAGAGGGAAAATTTTGGAGATGACCATAACCCACATTATGTGAATATTGGCCTTAGCTACATCATGGAGGAAAGGTAACAAGTCAAGGATTTGATTGTTCAATACAAGGAAATTATCACTTGGATGTATGAAAACATTAAGGTATACGACCCATAGGTCATCACTCCAATAATTCCCTTGAAGCAAGACCATAAACCATTTAGATAGAGGCAAAGGCAAATCAACCCTATTTTAGAGCCTCTTATTTAAAAGGAAGTGGAAAAGTTATTAGGTACTAAAATCATGTTCCCAACAATTTCATTATTAGACCTACAAACATAGAAATTGAAAACACAAAAATCATAGAGGGACAAATTTGTGGTTTTATGATAATTTCACTGCTCAAAATAAAAATGTTACAACCAACTTGACATTCTACATGGGTGGCCAATTTGGTCTTGATTAGAAAAAATAATAGCGAGTTTAGATTATGTGTAGACTTAAAAAATATGAATACAGATTTTGAAAAGGATAATTATCCTCCACCTTCTCTAGATGAGGTAATACAGATAATGAGTGGTTCTAAGATAATGTCCTTTTTGGATGGATTTTCAAGCTATAACCAAACACTGGTGTAGCCCAAGGATATGATGAAGACAACATTTACCATGAAATGGGGTACTTATGAATACAAGAGGATGTTGTTTGGCCTAATTAATGTACTTTCTGATATACCATGGATCATTCTTTTAGGGGACTAATAGGAAAATGCATACTTATCTATATGGATAACCTCATAGTATTCTTGAAGAATAGAGAGGATCACATAACTCACTTATAGTCCATAGTCAAAAGGTGGAAGAAGTTTGGATCTTATTTAAATTTGAATAAGAGTATTTTCAATGTCACTGAGGGGAAACTCTTAGGACATATTATCACAAAAGATATGATCACCATCGATCCAAAAAGAATCAAGGCAATCTCAAAGATTCAATAGTCAAATAACAAGAATGAACTTAAGTCATTTTTTTGTAAATAAACTTTGTCAGGAAGTTTATCTTAGGGTTCATAGAAATAATTAATATTCTAAATGCTATTCTCAAGAAAGATGCTAAAATAGAATGGACAACTAAAGCCAAAAAGTCCTTTCAAGATATAAAAGATGCCATATCTCAAGATCTAATATTGATTAGTCCAGATTTCAAAAAATATTTTTATCTATACTCATTCACCTTAGAACACACCATTGTTACCATTATCATAGAGAAAAAGCATGAAAATGAGCATCTAATTGCCTTCATGAGCACAAAACCAAAGGATTCAAATCTCAAATATTCAATGATTGACAAGTAGATTTTTGATTTGGTTAAGGTAGTGAAAAAAATTTAAATTATATCTTGAGGAACAAAACCATAAGCATTATACCTGATCCTATTGTCAAACTCACCCTATCATAGAATGAGCTAGGATAACATCAAGGCAAATGGATGGATAATATCTAAGAGTTCAACATAAAAATCAATCCTGAAAAGATTATTAGAGGACAAGGCATTGTTTAACTCATGATTGAGTTAGATCCCTAAATCACCATTGAAGAGGTATGTACAATACAATTTTCTAAATGGGAATGGTATACTGATATAATACAGTATTTACTTACAATAACCTACCCCCTATAACTTATTAGGGAAAGAAGGATAGCCTTGAGGCTCAGAGATGCTCATTTTATGATCATAAAAGGAGTCCTATATAGAAATAACTATGAAGGAATTTATCTTAGATGTGTGTCTATGAAGGAGGCAAAAGAAATTAGAGAAAACTTGCATTAAAAGATAGGTAGTGGTCACCTTTCTATGAATACCATAGCCCATAAAATTTTGAGTTTGGGATACTATTACTAACTATTTTCAAGGATGCTCATATGCATGTCATAAATTTCCATGAATGTCAAGTGTTGGCCAAAAGATAAGTGCACATGGTAATGCCTCTACAACCAATAATTGAATGAAATCCCTTTGCATAATGGGGTTTGGATTTTATTGGTGTAATTAACCCAAACTCCTCAGCAAGCCATAAATTTGTGTTTACAATGATATATTATTGTAATAGATAGATGAAAGTAGTTGCCACAAAGAATAGTAAAGCATAAGATGTGATTCAATTTTTAGAAGAACACATCATGAATATATTTGGCATGCCCATATCTTTGGTATGTGACAATGGACCAACATTTATGTCATTAGAGTTCACTGAGTGGGCACATGATAATTATATTATAATCAGGTAAGCTTCTTACCATTACCCTTAGGGGAATGGATGAGTTGAGTTGATGAATAAAAAATTAGTTGAGGTAATCAATAAGTCAATAGGGGTCAATCATAGAGACTAACACAATATACTAAAGTATACTCTTTGGGTAGACAGATGAGACATAAGAAAGCCCTAAAAGATTTGTCTTAACTATTGGTGTATGGATGCAAACCAGTTTTCCTCATCACATTAAAGCTGCCCACTTATCAGTTCAAACAAGATTACATGGAACCAAATGAAAAAGTGGAATCAAAATTATTAGATATAATAGAAATGGAAGATTCAAGTACTAAAGCTTTGCAAACATTCAATAAACACTAGGATGTAGTTAAAAGGTGGTTTGATAAAAGATCAAAAGTCAAAGCATTCAAAATTTCAAATTTGGTGTTACTATGGGATAAATCCCATGAAAAGAAAGGAAAAAATGACAAGTTTGATCCATTATGGATCAGACCATATAATATTTTAGAGATCCTAGGCAATAATGCATTTTGTCTAAAAGACCTCCAAGGCAACGAGCTTACATATCTAGTTAATGGATAGTTCCCGAAGCATTACTTCAAATTTGTTCTATCTATGGTTATGAATGATTGAGAGGATTCATATGAATTTAGACATAGGACTAGAATATATTTACATGCTTTCTAGAATATATTTTTAGTTCTTTCTAGACTAGTTTCCTACTTTTTAGATTAATTTTTCCTGCTTTCAGTATTTTGCTTTCCTAGATTAGATTTCATGTTTTCTAGACTAGATTCCATTGATTTATTAGATTAGTTTCTCTTTGATTCATATGATAATTAGAATTATGTTTTATCTAACTATAAATAATTTAAAATTCAAACCAATTGAGCTTATGACTTATGGAAAAGGGGAAAATTAAAATTTTGACACTTTAGGAGTAATTTACAGACTAGGTGTATTTATGTGTTTTTGAGACTTTAGGATGAAGGTAGGTAATCATCGATTATTTTAAATGGTGTTATAATTAAATACTTTTACCAGTCATATGGAAGTTGCTCTTGAATTACTTAATATAGATTTAGAAATTTTCTTGTTTTATTAGATCAAATGCACTTATCACATTAAATACCTATTATAAGTGATAATTCTAGGTATAATTGTAACTGGCAAAGATGTTTTAATAATGATTTAATTTATAATTATACTAGATAATCAAGGCTATAGCACTTTTTTTTAAAAATAAGAACAAAATTAAAAAAACCAATGGATTCAAAAGAGCAAAAGAAAATCAAAAGGCTCACATGATGAAATAAGGTCAATGTACCATGCATCATGATCAAAAGAAAAATAATGAAATGAGAAGAGAAGGAGCCCAAGGTATCTCTATTAGGGATATGGAAACCTAGATGAAAGTAAATAAATTATTGAGATTACCTTATTTTTGATCTTTAATAGATACTATAATGAAACCTAAAACTCCATCAAAGCCTTTAAAAAATTCATCACAGTAGGGGTTAAATAAACTACACTTTTTGACACACACAGATGCAAGAAATTAGAAGACAAGTATGTTGTGTGAAATAACTTAGGATTATCTTTCATGTTTATAATTTAATTATTCTTATATGACACACTTCATGATTTATTTAGGATTGCAAACTAGAGTTATGGGTTCTTGAATACTCAAGAATATTCCTCCTGTAAGTCACCATTTGTTGTACCCAACATCTCCCCTTTTTCCATAAGGAAATGGGGACCCACTTTTTTCATATTATTATCTTAATTTTAAGCCCCATTTTATATATATTTATGAAAATTATAGAAAAGGATTATGATTTGGCCTCTTATACTTAGGCAAGATGGCATTGATATTGGGTCTTCATAGACTAAATCTTTTGTTCTATCAAGTTTGTTACTTCAAGATTTTTGAAATTATGTTTTTTGGCATTTTATCTTCAAAATTTTTATTTCACATTAATTTGTCTTAGGTTTTATCATGTCTCAAACATTTTTTTTGACAAAATTTTCTCTTCATAGCATTTTCCCCACAATAATCTACCAAAATAATTTCCCCGAATCAAATGTATTCTTGTGGACAAACTTGTTGATGCACTTTTCCTGATAGAATTTCCCTTTGGCCCCTGTTAACCTACCCTTTAAAACTTAAATTCAATCCTTTGGGAATTTTATCATGGATAAATGCCCTACAAAGTATACCCTTGAGACTATTGACAAAGTACCCTTTGTCATTTTAGAATTTCCCTTCAAAGCTTTTGAAGTGCCCTTTCTATCTTGCCAACCTACCCTTTAGGATTTGTGAAAGTGTCCTTTAGAAGAATTGTGGAATTTTTCCCAATAGAATTCCTTCAAAACTTTTGAAATTTTTCTTTGTACTTTTCCTTTCAGACTTTTGTGCCACACCTTTGCCAATTCTTTTGGACATTTTATCCAATGAATAGAACCCTTTGGGAGAATTGTTTCAGACATTTTGTTTGAAATAATTCCCCTAAATCAATTCCTTTGGTACATTTTGAAAGGACCCTTTGCCCATTTTTTCCCTTTATCCTTGTTGAAAGTACCCTTTGGGACTTTTTTAATGGATTTTTGCCCCATGAAGAATTCTTTTAGGACTTGTGTCTTGCACCTTTCCCCAAGCCATTTCTTTTAGACTTTTTGTTTTGGAAATTTTGTCTAACACAAAAGCCCTAAAACAATTCACCTTTAAAGGGAACATACCCTTTTGATTTTATTAAAAATGACCTTGTGGCATGTTGAAAGTGGCCACATACCCTTCAGACTTCTTGATCATGCTCTTCAGCCTTGTTGAAAGTACCCTTCGAGACTTTTATTGTTTCCCTTCAAGAATTTTGTGAAGGCCTCTTCCAATCAAAAATTACCCTATGAAGTGAACCCTTCAAGCACTTTTTCCACAAATTAGGCCATTAAACCCTCCAATCCCACCCTTTTGGACTTGTGTCTTAGTCCATTTCCTTTGAAATTTTTGTTTCAAACATTTTGTCTGACATAAAAGTCTTGAAACAATTTCCCCAAAGGGTACATACCCTTCGAACAACCTCAACCTAACCTTAAGATATTTTAAAAATGACCCCTCGATATTTTTTGAATTGACCATGTACCCTTTGGGACTTTTGTTTTGAGCACCTTTCCCTTTAGCTAATTCCTTTGGATAATTGCCTAATGAAAAGAACCCTTCAGGAGAATTTTTGTAGACATTTTGCCGAAACCAATTCCTTACAAAATTCTTGAAGTAATTATTATACAAAAACAAAAGTCCCAAAATAAATACTAGACTACCAAGTGGCACCTTTTCTTAGAGAACATTTCATTATGTTTTGAGCTTAATATATTGGCCTAGGCCAAAATTGTATTTCATTAACACTAAGACTTTAGGCTAAAATATTCATGCAGGTTCCTTTATACATATTTTCCCAAAGTATTATGCTAAGTCATTTTATACTTATTTTTATAGAAGTATGGAGTCCTAAGGAAATGACACATGTCCAATTGATGAGATTAAATTTGACAGTCATGAAGACATCATTGATGGTCATGAGGACATCATTTGATGATCTCACAAATGTCAAATTTAACGTCAGTAATGGACTAATTTATGAAATTAAATTTTAAAATTATGTATATGTCATTTATGATCATAAGGACATCATTTTTTGGTTGTGTGATCATAACATTTAACCTTTTAAAGTACCCATTTATACTCAAATCAAGATCCTACATCGTGCATCTACTTGGGCCCATTTGATCAAACAATACGAGAGTGAGTTGAAATGTCAAATATCCATGAGGCTCATAAGTATCACCATCATGGGAGCCTGATACCTAGATCTAATGACCTATGGTAAGAATTAGGGATCCCAATACATAGACTCAAAATCCCCAAGCAACTACCAAGTGGCATGCATATGAAGCAGAGCGAAATAGGGAATGACAAGTGTTGACCATATAAGAGTCAATAATCCAAAATAACTAATATATAATTAACCACATTAAAATAGTGTAAATGATTGATGGTACAAGTCCTAATAAGACTTTTCAAAGATCCTAGACTCAATCAGGTATTGACACCTACCATTTGAAAGCTAGCAAGGCATTATGGGAAAAATACTTAGATCTTTGGACACTTGAGATATATCTATCAATATACATTGGGTCTCTTAGTTAATGCAAGGACTATGAACATGCATGGTAAATATAAAAGTGAAGATATATATTATATAAAAGGCATGAGTGAGCATGCAATGCATAGTTTAGATTAGTCATGGCTAACAATATTGTTACTAGTTCTAGAACATTGGTAAAGAGATTTTTGTCCTCTATGAATATGTCTAAGTTTCATTTGAAGGCAAATAATCTAAAATATCAATAGGTTTTTCACATAAATTATCAAAGGATACATGTACAATTTTGGTAAATGGTGTATTTATTTAAATTTTGCATATAGTTCAAACTATAATTGTAAAAAAAAACTACCTCTATCTTCATACACATGCACACATTTCATATCCTTAGCAAATGTTATTTTAAACTAATAACTATAAATAGATTCATATGATTTTATACTATAGTTATAACTACATGTTTTAATTTTCACATGTAATCACTTACATAAACTTGGAGGATGAGGTGACCCCCTCTCCAAGCCTATAAAAGTAATTATAATCCAACTTGGATTTTAGGGAGTCAAAATTATTTGGAATATAGAGAAATGAGTAATTTTTATCATCAACAAAGTGTCCTAATTATTTTATTTCCAATTCCATGTAATTTGTTTTTATTTTTATGGTTGTGTGATTCAATAAATCTTTAGTCTGTTATAGCTATGATTAGGTTCTTGATTGATATGTTGATCTTAAGATGTGTAATAGATATTAAAAGATAAGTAAATATATAAATAAAGAGATTCAATTTATTTGAATTGTATTTTTGAATGTGTATTTATGCTTTCTTTGGTGTATTTTTGTGTGTGCATGTAATAGCTACCTTAAATATTTCACTTGCTCGATCTATAATCTCCTGATCAACGGTGAGCAATAGCTAACCTAAAAGGAACAACCTTTGTCTGAGGCATTTGAACTTCTTACATATCTATTCCCTTACACTTCCTAGCCATGTCTAACTTCCTATTTTTTATTATTATTAGAAATAGACATTATTTGAGAAAGCATAAGTCTATTTAGAAACCAACCAAACGAATGATTCTCAAAGACCATAGAGTCTTATTTTATGCCCTACCCTACCTTCCTTTTTTGAATTTTTTATTGAGATCTATCCACTCTATATTTTAATCCTACCACCCATCCAACTCATGTAAGAACTCACTATGTTATAAGGTCATACCTCTATCCAAAAACCTTGTTAATAACTTGCATACCCTACTCGTTATTCCATCATTAGGTTGTCAAAATTTTCATACCTACAACTCATGCCTTGGAGTAGAGTTTAGCTCCATTTATATCCTAAAATGTTAGAGGCTACCTTGTTATAGTTATGGTTCAACAATGTTTTTATAGTTCAAATCTATCTGAAGAGATCTGTGTGTGTATATGAGGATTATTTGAGTGAAGAAGGAGAGAGATTGTCACATGACTTTGTGAAAGACATATATGAGTTAGAGAGAGAGTTTGTGTAGTTGTCATATAATTAAAAGGTCCATCATTAGGTGTTGAAGACATCAATTCTAAGGTGGAAGTGTTATTTTCAAGGAAGGTCTAAAGGATTTAATCTTCCTTAGGGGTAGTTGTTCTTTTTGAAATAGGGTTTCACTAAATACATTTAGTCATAAGGACTTGATAAAGGTTGTAGGTTAGAAGGACTTGACCAACAAGTGATTATAAGGACTTGATCATCTTAAGGGTAGGTTCTCCTTGTAGAACTATTGTTTCACTAAAGGCCTTAGGTCAAAAGGACTTAACCAAGGTTCTTGATCATAAGGACTTGATCATTTTATTATTTATGTTCATATTATAGGACATTAGTCCATGTGTTTACAATATTGGGAGTGGGTTTTATTGCCCAAGAGGGTTTCCTACATATTTTTGTGTTGTGTGTGTGATCTTACATTATGTTCATTATTCACTACTATGAATGATTTATATCTTTCATGAATGATTGTATTGAATAATTAAGTATTTAAAAGGGTTTTTAAATTGAATTGAATTTTTTTCCACCATTGATTCATCCCCCTCTCAGTGGATTATACCTCTAACAATTAGTATTAGAGTAAGTTCCTTTGGCAAAATATTGGCAACTTGAAAGTGATCCAAGTTAAAATGGCTAGTTAGAATGTGCATGGTGGTTTTTGTACTAATCAAGCACTGATGCTCAATGTATATAATGGATGAAGACATACATTATGTCCCTAGGGTTTGATGTATGGCAATTTATTTTGGATGGTTATACTGCTCCTACTTTTCCTCCATCTAAGGAAATTAATGCAATCACTTGTGGTCTTAAAAAAATGATTTCACCAAAGTAATTCATTACATAACTACCAAGGAAATATGGGATAAATTTAAGACTATTTTTGAATGAGATTCAAAGGTTAAGTTGGCAAATTTGTGGACTCATCGAAGATAATTTGAGAGCCCCAAAATTAAAGATTAAGATTATGTGGCAACCTTTTTGTAAAGAATTGATGAGATTATAAACACCATCATAGGTTTTGGAGAAAACCTTCAAAAGGCTATTGTAGTTTAAAAGGTATTAAGGTCTCTATCTCTCAAATTTGATCCAAAAGTATTTACTATAAAATAAAGTCATGATATTACTTAGTTGAAGATGGATCAATTGCATGACACCATTACTACTTGTAAGATGAGAGTAAATGATGATATACAACCAAATAAGGAAGAAACATTCAAAATAAAAATGAACCCAAAAAGGAAGGTCCAAGGTAAGAAACTTGAGGAAGATGACATTTCTAATATTGATGAGGATGAAGTAATTACTTTATTTACAAGGAAATTGAAAATAGGTTTAGGCAAGTATAAGGGTAATCTACCTTTCAAATGATTCAATTATGGAGAGGTGGGACATTTTGATAATAAGTGACCTCATAAGTATAATAAGGATATTGATGAAGAGCATGATCAAGATCATGATGTTGGCAAGAGATCATTCAGGTCTGATAAAAATAAAAAGGGATTCAAAAGCTTTGACAATAAGAATAAGTTTTTGACATACAAGAAGAGTATATACACAAAGAAGATTGTAGATCATCAGATGAGAGTGAAGATAGTGACTCAGAATATGATCATGAAGATGATGGTCCTATTGAATATAAAGCTCTATTCATGGTTGAGGAAGAAATTTGCTCACATTAGAAGGAGTCTACTTGGAGAGATTTAGATAATGATGAAGATGAGGTGGAATATGAGACTGTAGTGATGAATTCTCTTGAAGAAATGAATATTGAGAAGAAGATCAATAAGAAAATGAAATCTAAACTCAAGAAATTTGAGGAGTAATTTAGTGTATTTGAGGCAAGAATGGATAAATATGTTAAAGAGTATGAATATATAGTCAAGCATATTAGTTGTCAATTAGAAGTACTATCTACAATCCTAAAAGCTAAATAATATGAATGATCAAGTTATGCTTCTTAAACAGTGTCTTTGAAAGATGAATTAGAGAAGTCTATAAAGAAGGTGAAATCATTTGTCAAGTTTGATAAAAGTTTGAATGATATGGATGATTTCCTAAATAGTCAAAAGTCAGATAGTGATAGATATGGATTGGGTTTTAATGAAGAGCCCAAGGTTACTTCTCAAGATGAAATGAATGTTAATAAAAACAAGGTGGATCAACCTTTGAAGGCAAATCATCAGACATGAAATGAAGGTGCTGGCAAAATATAGATAAATCAGATCAGACAACTAAATACCATGAGGTATGAAAAATTTAATGGTTACTACTATACTTGTAATTAGTTTGGGCATAGATCTAGAGAATTTAGAAGATGTGTTAAGAATGAATTTACATGGAACTATGATGGGGGTCATCAGTCAAAAGGTGTAAGCAAGGTTGAGTTTCATAACTATCATGATGTGAGATACTTTGAAAAACCTTGTCCATTTAAGGTAAGACAAGATGAGTTTCCTTCAAGAGATATTGAGTGTTAAAATTGATATGAACTAGGACATATTGTAATATTTTTTTTAAATATGGTAAGGCACAATGAGATTTTTACAAAAATTATGGTGTGCTTCAATTGTGAATAGAGAGGTCACATTGTTAGGTTCTATAAGTAAAGGCCTAAAAGTAATAATAGGTTAAACTAAGATTCCAAAGTATAAGGAATAAGGAAAATTAACTCATGGAAACCAAAGGTGATAATTATAAATCATGATGAGTTTGCATGTCTAATTAATATATTTTCTATGGTGGATAATGCTTCAGAAGTTAAAGCGTGCTAAGAGGTCTAATTTTTTGCTCATGTTGAGAATAAAGAGACTAAGCTCAAAAAAAATACCAAGGTTCTGGTTAAAGCTAGTTATAAGGTTTTTGTGTATCCAAGTGAACATAATGTTGTTGTTGAACAAGTACCTAATGATGAGGATCAAAGATGAAAGTAAGATTCTTTAGATGAAAAGGTACGCCATGAATCTATGTTGTCTCCATGTATTGATAATCTAATCATAGAACAAAAGGATAATGTTGTACTAGTTAAGGAATTTATTTCTCTAAATACGAAGAAGAAGAAGAAGAAGAAGAAGAAGAAGAAGAAGAACTATAAGTATCAATTGAGCAATGAGGAGGAGGAACATGAGGATTTATTTTTGTTTTAAAAGCATTAACATATAGAGGGTGGATCTATCTATGCTTCTTAGGAGAATCCTTTCAAGTGGAGAAGAAAGTATTGATTTGGTATTCTTGAGATGGTCCAAGAATATTATATTTGATTGTTCTCAATTAGAACAGGTTTTTCTAGATGGAAAATACATTAAGGTATTGTCTTAGTGTTGATAACAATATATGGAAGTAGTCTACAAGGTCAGATTGAAGGTTCCTAAATGACAAAGGAGGATTTTTTATTTATAAAGGTAAGATTTTTTAATAGAAAGGTTTGTTGACCTTATAGTATCATTCTCTAGGTGGTTTTATGACCTAATGATATGTTGAAGTCAAATTGAATATGTTTTTTTGCTCTTAGCTTTCCTAGTTTATGCTTATGAGTATGCAGGTCCTAAAATGGGTTATAAGAAGTCAAAGTTACCAATGGTATGTGTTTTCACTTGTATTTTCACCCTTTGAGGAGATTAAAAGGTTATCCTCATCTAAGTGGCATAATTTAATCACTTCTATGCTTGTGGGTATCCTAAGGAATGAAGTGAATCTCTAGATAAGGATAGCTCCCTTGATGTACCACTTTGACTATAACTACTACTAACTCTTGGGGGTGAAAAAGGAGAGAAAGAATTGAAAGTAAATATAAAATAATGGATTTGATACACCAGATATATTTATGACATCTAACCAAATGTATATGACACTTAATACCAAGCAACAAACTAAACATATACTTTCCCAATCTACAATTTCTTACATCAATGTTACATTGTGAGGTCAAGATGAACATCTAGGATAAGATGACTAGAAAAGAGGCCTTGAATGGCACTGATGAAGAGAAAAACTCAATTATTCCTTGAAATATCTCAATAACGGTTCACATTCCCTATAAGAATAATTTTCCCAACTGAAAATAGGTTGTAAGAATGAGTTAACATGCTAAGGAAACAAGAGTATTGCCTAAGAAAACTAAAAAATTCAAGTATACAC
Source organism: Torreya grandis (assembly GCA_037957365.1). Taxonomy (NCBI): domain Eukaryota; kingdom Viridiplantae; phylum Streptophyta; class Pinopsida; order Cupressales; family Taxaceae; genus Torreya; species Torreya grandis. Next base: position 2,103,593 of record JARHVA010001464.1, on the reverse strand, counting down.
ACTAATTAAATTAATGGAAGAGGTAAAAATTAGTAATTTTATTGATAAACAGGTGTAAAATTGATCAGGGCTTCACCATACTCATGTGGAGCATAAAATATAATGCCTAAATGGCTAACTCTTATAGAGTTTGAGAGAGAGAAAAAGAGAAGTCCAAGGGTCACAAGGAAAATTGTCAAGATAATATAAGGATTTAATTATTCATGTGATAAGTAAATGGGACAAAAAAATCAAGGTATGTAAGTACAAGTGTCCATACAAGTTATCAAAGTTATGAAAAGTGGCACAAAACTCTTTGTGCACAAAAACACTGCCTTCATGATTGGACTTATTTGAACATCTCATAACTGATGAGGAGTAGTATAAATGATTGTAATATAAGGGTAGGATATTATAAATTATTATCTATGAATTTTTTTCATGTATTATCTTCTATAATTAACTAAAAAGGAGACACCATCTTTTGTTGTCCTAAAAAGTACCCTTCTATGCACCTTGCACACTTGGCCTCCAAATTGGCATAAATTATTCATGAAAATATATGAGAGGAATTTTATTTCACATTTCAAGACCCTCCATGTCCTTGGAATCATTATGGACACCTTAAAATCACTTTACTTGAAGATTTTCTCCCCTCTCTCTAGCTTGTGCATTAGGCCAATTTTGACTGGCTGAAAGTAAGGACCTGGTTACAAAACTTATATGTTGATTCATGAAATTAAATTAATATATTTAGTTATATAAAGTGTAAGTATTCCACCCAAACTTTTTTCATCTCCTAATTCATGTTGTATCTTAAATAATACACAAAATAGTGAGAAAATTAATGTTTTTGTCTCCATCCATATAAGTTCGTACAATAAAAAAGGTTTGGACAATATTGGGGAGGTATAATACAATTTAAAATATATATTCTAGTTTAAATATGTCCTTATATTATATTTACAACTTATGTTTCCAAGACTGGTCCTTAGTAAGGGTTTAGTAGGGTTTTAGGCTTGTTTTCACCCTTAAGCTTGTTTCATAATAACTTGATTTTGGAGTTTAAAAAAAATTACAATTTTTTTTTGTTTAAGTCACCTCCTATATTCCCTAAAATTCTCTGGTATCCACGAAAATCCTCATGGGAGGTGTGAGCTTTAAAATATGACCTATTGTGCTTGTTTTCCTCCATTCCTACATGATGAGTTGATTTTGGGCTCAAAAAAAGGATCTATTGATGTTTTATCTTCACTAAAATACTCATAAATCTCTTCTTAGGTACCAAAAACATTTTCCAACAAGTTTCAAAGCATTCTCAAGGCTAAAAATGTGAAAAACCTCCTCTTCTAGTACTGGGGTTCAACTTTCCCTTTGGGTTTGATTGTAACTTGAGGTTCAGAATGGTTTATTTCTGATTACCCTTATTCCAAAAATATCCCACACATATAAATTCAACTTTAAAAAAATATTCAACAAGTTTAGATGTCTCTCTTAAGCCAAAATTGGAATTGACTTTCTATTTGGCCTCTAAGACTAGTTGAGCTTGGTGCATCATGACTGCAACCCTTGGTGTATTGAAAAACTTGTTTCATTTATCTCTTATATGAGGCATATTTAAAATTTTATTATTATTTTTTATATCTTCAAACGTTTCTCCAAGGTTTAAACCATACGCAAATTTCCCAATCATCCCCTTCTTACAAAGTTGTCTAAGTTTGCATAAGGGAAGTACCCCTATTTTGAGATAGAACAAGGGATAAATATCATGTTTTTCCCAACAAGTTATTTTTTTTATAAGATTATAATATTTAAATAGGTTATCCACACAAAACTTTGGTTACATATTAGGTCATTTGACCCTTCAAACACCTCAATCTTTAAGACAGACTTCATGGAATGTAACTGTGCAGGGTTGGTTTGAGAGTGGTTGTGCTTTGTTTGTTTGGAACCTTTCTATGATCTATATAAATTTTTGAAATATTTTGGATTATATAAATATCCTTATGAATATATCTAAATATTGTACAATATCCATCTTTCTATGCTTACTCTTTAAACACTTAAACCCTCAAGACTTCCCTATAACCCTTGACTGTGTTTTCTGCTTGATGATCCCTCTCTGGGTGTATGTGGCTCCAAGAGACCTTAGTATAGTTTATATAATATTTAAAAAACAATATAAACATTTAATAGTATTTCATATATTTATCTTGTATACTTAGGCTTGTATCATCACTAGGTACCCTACTAGCTACCAACACAGTCATCAATTGGCTGTAGATGTTCATGGAGCCTTTTATATGTCTCTGTGAATTAGATTTCTCTTGTCTAAAAATCATGATGTCATAAAAAACTAAATTTAAGTGGTCCTTAATTTTTAAATAAATATTTGGTCCCCTTTCACCATAATAGTTCATATTTACACAAAAAGTGAAGTCTCTGTTGACTGTACTGAAACACTCAACTTAGTCTACTGTAGGTAGTGTGCTTTACTTCAATTGAGATTGGGTATGATGAATAAAGATCTAAAATAAACCACTTTTTTCATAAAATTCATTATTTATCTTACATTCATCCTTTTAGGATCCTAAAGAAACAAAATCATCAAGATTGAGTTCATATTTCTAACCCTGTTGTAGGCATTCTTCCATTGATTATGTACGGACTAAGGAGTGGTCATGTAAGGCATATTAAAGTTAATTTGTTTCCTTGAATGTACCTTAATTTAATTATGAAATTTATGACAAATGGAATCACTTAAAACATAAAATCATTCCTCATTTACCATAACTATCAAAAGGCTATTCATAACCTCACAACCCTGTAGACATTAGTGCAGAGTTTTAGTATGTTTTAGGGTGACTTTGAGGTCCCTAATTTCCATATTCTCATTATTTATTGATGCTTATAATTGGAATATTATTTTTCCATAATAGGTAATATGGTATATACCAATTTATGAGCTCCAATAATGATTTTGACCATGTAATAAGATATCCATAAAACCTCCTAGGTCTCTATTTTTCTCTTTTTGGGACAACAACCCCAAAACTCAATCATTATCTTTGATAATGGCTTTCAATTTTCATTTAAAAATTTATCCATTAAAAAGATTTTTTTATTAATCCTCCTCACCTTAATACCTCAAATAGGATTTCATCATATTCTTCAATGTTCCAAAATAACCATTCCCACTCTCTGTCAAGACTACCTAAAAGAGTTCATTTGTTCATACAGGCAACAAGTGTCCAACTTAGAAAATGTATATGATATATGTGATTGTGATCAACATCAAATACTTCACCATGGTTTTTATGTTCTCTCAAAACTTTAAAAAAAAATTATCATCTAAAGAGGCTCTCAAATCACCATAATGTCATCCTAAGACATCCCTGAAGGTAGATATTCCTAGCTACATGTAGGCAGAGAGTAAATATGAACTATGCATGGTGTATGGACATTGGGAAACGATTAAACATAATTTCAAGGTTAACATGGTTAACTTTAATTTTTTAATTATTGAATCAATTTATAACATCTTTATTTCAACGTATTATTCCCTTCCAAACCTTTAGAGGTGCTCATTCTAATGTCCATGAGACAGGCAAAATATGTTTAAGCACTATGTATGACTATACCCATGGAATAAGTTATCTTTAAAGGTGATATTAAAGATAAATAGAGTAAATAAGAACTTTAAAATATGTATATGAAATCAACACAACCCTTTGTAACTTTTTATAAAACATGACAACTTGAAAGTGGTGAAAAATTGCCCATAACTCAAAAAAATGCATCCTCTTGAAAATTGAGATGATTGTATGTCAAAACCACTCCAAATTTTAAACCAATAATTTTAAGTTTTATATAAGGATGTGGAAATCCTCTATAATCAATATCAACATCTGAACTATATGGCATTTCTCAAACAAGACCTAGAACTGAAGGGTACATAGATGAGTAGGAAATTTTCCATAGTGCACTTGGAATGGATGGTTAATGAAGAAAACTTGACAAATTATAAAAATAATTATATTTATTTAAAGGTATCATAGTTTATAATAACCTCCCAGAAGAATTTTTCCTGAAACTACCTGTGCTATTCATACTAAGCAAAAACCTATAAGTGACTTCACTATGCCAAGAAGGAAGAAAAAAGAGATGTAGGTTTTTGAGATATAAATAGAATATTAAGATTATTATTTTTTTTAATTTTATCATTGGGGAGATTAAGAGTCACATTTACACATTTTCCAAGTGGCACACTTCCCAATAAGGTTATACAAGTGCCACTTTCTCCTTTTTGGCCAAGAAAACTACCCTTTCTCTGAATCACCTACCATATCTATAGTATTATAAATTAATTAATACTTATTTTGACACATGGGGTGTGACATCACCCATTTACACTGGAAAATTTCCTAATAAACTTGTACAAATCATTAAAATTCACCTATTTGACCACCTAAAATGACTCAAAATGATAAATAAACCTATAGAACTAATGACCAAAGTTATTATAACATAAAATGGCATTAAACAACCTATTAAACAATTTATAACATATATATCAATCCCCCATATGTTTTAAAAAATAGTTTTTTACCTATAAGTGCCCTAATTTAACTAAAAGTTCAAATTTGGTCAATAAATTGGTGACTCATAGGGGTAGTATACCTACTATACTAACTAGACCAGTAGAGTTATTAGTCAATTGGGATTATGGATTAATTTAAGGGATAAGATAAACAAAATAAAATTTGATCATGACCCAGATAACTAGTGACTAACTCAACCTCTTGTAGGAGGTCATATTTCCACCATCTCAATAAATCCAAGACCAAGTAATAACTAAATAAGACCATTGTTAATCAATTCCAATCAGCCAACCTATGCCAATGATAATTCCTTAACCTCAGACCACATACAAGTATAAAAACAAATAGGGATTACTAATTTGGACCTTATACTAAAAACTTGCCATTCCCTTGTGACCATATACAAGTGCAGTGGTAATCAAGACTTATCCTATCTAGCCCCTCACCACCATCATTTACTATCAACAATAGTCTTGTATATAATCTTGAGTGTGCCATCACAACTTGGTGGTCAAAGACTACCATTCTAGGCCTACAACCATCTTCCACCAAACCCATCCAAGCCACCATTTTAATTAGGAACAAGCCATATACCAATGTAAAGGAAAAGGCATTCGATATTGTGGAATAACTTTAGAAGAAACCCATACAAATTTCCATTTTGGATTTATTTTATAGATATACCATCCATAATAGCATATTAATAGAGTTCCTCAGCCAATCCCAAGTCCTAAATGACATATCCCTAGACAAATTCCAAGCTTTGGTTGGACATCTAGCCCCAGGCTAATAGTTAACCTTTGACCAAAGTATATGTCATCCCTTAGACCTCATTATAATAATCCATTATACATCAAACTTGTCATAACATGACATAAAGTGAAATATTTGCTCATAGACAATGGTTTTAGCTTGATACTATATCTTTAAATCTCATCAAGAATATTAGATACACAACAACCAATCTCTAACTAAAAATGATCACTATCAAGGCCTATGACAATGAAGATCAAAAATCACAAGGCATCATTAACTTACCAATTATCATTGGGTCTTTGACCCATGATACATTATGTCATGTTTTAGACCTAAATTTATCATACAATTTTCTCTTGGGTAGATCTTGGATACATGAAATTCATGAAATCCTTTCAACATTGCATTAGTGTCTCAAGTTATCTCATTCTAACATGGAGGTCACCATTCACATAGATTTGAAGCCCTATGAACATTACAAGCATTTGGAGGATGATTATGGAATATATAACTACCATTTTAGCTTAGATCTAGTTCTCAAGAAGGACAAGGGGAAAGAAATAGTTGTTGATTTACCATAGGCTAATTACATAGACCCTGATATCCTTGATTCATCTTCCCATATGCCACCTCTTGAAATGTCTAATCCTTTTACAATCATGACTAATGGCCCAAGAGATTATTTAACCCATGATATGTTCCACATTTCCAAAATTACATAAAACCCCAAGTCCTATGGAAGACCTAAATCAAACCCCTTACATGAGATGGAAATTAAAGGGATAGGGCAAACTACATAGTCTAGCTCCTATCATTTTCACACTGGCCATTTTTCAAGAACAATACCCACTTGTAAATGATGAATCTTGGTTATACAATGACAAATTGGTTGATTGTTACAAAATTTCCAAGTAACCCATACCTAATAAGATCATGGAGAATCAAGCCTATGACAGAGGAGGTCTCAAGCTAAATCAGTAAGGAACACTTGAGAAAATATCCATGGCTTGGTATAAAGGAACCTATGGTCTCATATTTGAAGCACTTTGGGGTGACCCCACATATCTTATTCATGTTCCAATGCCAATGACTAGTGATGATGATGTTGACACTCAAGCTAAGTCTGATCATAACCCTTATGAAGATTTGGCCAATACCAATCTACTTGACACTCATGCCATGTTTACCCTTAGACCAATTAATCACCATAATCCACTTCATTTATATCATCCTCAACTTATATCCTAGGACCAAGAAGAATCCAAAATGCCTAAGAGATAATGTTCCTTTAAGAGACATAAACAAGGGTTATCAATCAAACTAGATCCTATAGCCTTTTTTAAATAATAGGTAAACACCCTTAACCATAAAAAAATAAATAAAACATTGATGTACCAAAGTGAAATATTATTTGAGGTGATTTTGGACTAGGGTAAAAGTAAAGAGAAAGACCAATCTTCTTATGAAAACCTATTTCAGACACCATTAGATGAGGGTGTTCAACCTTCCTCAAACATAGCTCAAAAGACCACCAACAATAAACTTGCCTATGGGTCCAATTTCAATTTTTTAGATCAACATACCTTTGACCAAATCATTCAAGAGTTTCTAACAATATTTGTAACATGGCCATACTTACCATTAGGAGATTTTAATTGGTCTTGCCTAGGGGAACTTGAAGAGCCAGTCCAAACATAGGACTTTGTCATTATAGGCTAGTTCCAATCATTGCTAACCATTCTAGAAGATGGTTTGACTCACCTTATCAATGATACTACATAAGTCAACATCGAGACTCTAGATGAAATGAAATGGATCAAATTTGGGGCATCCCTCAGTGAGGAGGAATGTGACATAATTAAAGCAAATTTTGAGGGAATTTGTTAACATATTAGATTGGGCATACTCTAATATTCTAGGTTTGGACCCCACCTTGGTTGTATGCCACCTTGTTGTACATCTTGATGTTAAACCTATGAAGTATAAACTACACAAAATACATCCTTGCATTACTTTATTAGCAAATAAAGATTTGGAAAAACTCTTAGAAGTGATATGTATTCAATCGATCAATTATTTAGAGTGTATCTTAAATGTTGTATCAGTCAATAAGAAGCCAAAATAAATCAAAATATGCACTAATTTTAGATATATAAATAATTCTTGCCCCAAATATGTCTTTCCTTTATCGAATATTGACATGATAGTTGACTCCACAGTCGGGTACTAAATGCCTTCACTAATGGATGAATTTTTAGGATATAACCATATCAATATTGTGCCAAAAGACCAACATAAAATAGCATTCACCACTCCATGGAGAATGTTTTGTTATCAAGTTGTGCCATTTGGTATCAAAAATGATGGGTCCACATACCAAAGATCCATGATGATTGTATTTTATGATATGATACATGACATTGTTGAAGACTACATTGATGGCATACAAGGAAAATCAAAGACCAAATCCTATCCTCCAATATTACTATGAATAATATTTGATAGACTACGTGAATACAAGGTTAGATTCAATCTTAAGAAGTGTGTTTTTGTAGTTACTTTAGGCAAATTTCTTGGCTTCATTTTGTCTCATTGAGGCATTGAAGTTGATCTTGCCAAAGAACAAGCCATTACTAAGATGCCACCACCTTCTAATTTGAAGAAACTCCATAATTTGAAGGGCAAGATTCATTTTATCAGATGTTTCATTTCTTAGTTATCTAAAAAATGACATCCATTTACACACTTATTAAATAAAGGTATTACTTTTCATTGGGATGATGAATGCCAAAAAGCCTTCCAACACCTTAAGGACTATTTTTCCAATCTACCTATTTTGTTGCCACCTATGTCAGGAAATTTGCTCATATTGTACCTATTATCCATATACAAAGCCCTAGGGGCACATATATCTTAGCATGATGATAATGGAAAATAACATGCATTATACTATCTAAGTCGTAACTAGTTTAGTATGAGCATAATTATATACCCATTTAAAAAGCCTATTTATTTATGGTCTTTACATCTTAGAAACTATGAAATTACATGTTAAACAATAAGACCATAATTATTTCAAAATTATATCCATTTAATTATCTACTATTTAATATATATTTACAAGGACACATAGCTAAATGGATCATTCTTCTCAACAAGTTTAAGATAGAATATGTTAACTAGAAGACCATCAAGGGACAAGTACTTATAGATTAGCTTGATGAGTCTCCCCTTATAGATATAGAACCTCTAAATTTTAAGTTTCCAGATAAGTCCATTATGACCATTATTAACACACCTCTTGAGGAGTAACACTAGAAGCTACATTTTGATGGATCATTCACAACACATGGATTGGGGGAAAGATTATAATTTATTACACCATAGGTGGATATTATCTTTAAATAATTTTGTATTGGATTTACATGTAATAACAACATGGATAAATATTAAGCACTCATTATATGGATTTGATAGGAAATGCAATGGAATATTTATGATTTCAAGGTTTATGGTGATTCTTAGTTAGTCATCAATCAGGTTATAGACCGCTTTTAGAACAAGGATGATAAGCTAGTGTCATACAAGGCCATGATTGATACTCTCAAATAATGGATCAAATAGCTCATGAAACTTCAACTATCAAAATAATCTAAGATATTATTGGTCCCAAATTTATATGGCATTTATACCATTTTACCTAACATCATGACCATATTATGCCACCTAACCTCTCTTGAAAATATCAAAAGGCCATTACCCACCAAACTACATGATATACCTTACTTAGATAAACCCTTCACCATCACAGCTTTGATGGAACTCTGATTTGTTATTTAACTTTGGCATAATAAACATTAGCATTATGGGAAGTTCATTAAAGATTATTTGGATCCCATACCAATGGGACCATCCTATCCAAAAATTCCCTACATATTGGGTATTATTGGCCAACTATGGATGTAGATGCAACTACTTATGTAAAAAGGTGTGACAAATGTCAAAGGCATGCCAATATGATTCAAGCCCTAACCAAGACTCTAAAATTAATTCTTACACCATGTTCATTTGCAACATGGGTCCTTGATCTCATTGGGGATATTAACCCTACCTCATCTAATGGCATAAACACATCTTCATTGCTATTGAATATTTTATTAAGTGGGTTGAAGTTATATCCCTCATTTATGTGACTAGAAAACAAATTTCTAAATTCATATTTAACCATATCATTTGCCATTATGGTATCTCAGTAAAAATTATATCTTAATAATGGTATATCATTTTAAAATAAGTATATCAGATCATTGTGTGCTGAGTACAACATTACTCAACATTTTTTTATCATATATTACCCTTAAGGTAATGACGAGGTAGAATAATTTATTAAAACTATTGTCAACATCTTGAAAAATATTGTCAATGATGTGGACCATAATTTTCACCTCCAAATATTACACACCCTCTGGGCATATCACACTAATTACCATGCCCCAACAAGAGCCACTCCATATTCCCTATTTTATGGTACTGAGGCCATTTTTCCCATTGAGGTTGAGTTACATTCTTTGTGCATTTTTTTGAAACATGTTATAGATGATGAAGCTTATCGAGTAGATCACTTGTAAGATATGGACTTACTTGATGAAAAATGCATGGTTGCAGTTAATAGCTTGCAAGCATACTAGAATTGACTTTGTAAACACTATAATCGGTGAGTCAAACATAAAGAATTTGAGCTTGGTGATCTTGTTCTAAAAGAAAACCAATAGAATACCATGGCCAAGAATAAACATAAGGACAATTTCAAACCTAATTAGATAGGCTCATATATCATTATTTCAAACTATGGCTCTAGATCATACACACTTGCTACACCAGATGGGGATAAACTTGATGAGTTGATGAACATTATACACCTCAAGCATTACTTCACTTGATAGATTGAAGTATTGTTTATGAGACCCATTTCTATTATACCATATAATTATTTTATTTTTCCCATACCATAAACAATTCTACCATGCCTTTTGTACTGATCAAAGTTATTTTAAACCTCCCTACCCAACCCCTTTGACCTTGGTTTATTACATTGGTTCTATGAGCACATTCAACATGGGGAATTAGATCAAATTTCAACATTTTATTTAGTATTTTAGATAAAGGAAATATTTTGGACCAATATAATAGTGGTTTGGTAGTTTCATCCTTCATTTCTTATTTTGTTTCATTTTGAGTGCTACTAATTATAACTACCTTTGGGTAAATTAGAGTTCCACCATCATGCTACTAATTATAACTACTTTTGGATAAATTAGTATCATTGACCTATCTAGTTGTTTCTTAATTATAACCACCTATAGGTAAATTAGGAACAACACCTTTTATCATACCTTGAAGTACCACTTTGCCATTCCTATGTTTTACTATGTTATTTGCCTAATTTGCCTAATTTTATTAAGAACTTGTTACCTAGTTGAATTCCTTAACTATAAGGTAGAACTATAGTGACTTGAGGTCCACTCTTAGAACTATTTACGAAATGCTCGATTCATGTTTAGGTGAAATTAGTCACTCTTTAGCCATGATCTCATTATTTTTTGAGTAATTTTAACTTTGACCACTCTCACCGTTTTTTTAGTTGGACCATTTATTATCTCATCATTCTCAATTGATTTGAGATGCCTAGAAAATTCCAAAAACATTTTTAAAATGATCTAGAAAATCCCAAAAATATTTCACATCAACCACTTATTTGCCTTAAGTATTGTGTGATCCCTAGCTACTTCAAAATCAACCAATTATCATTTAGTTTACCCATCCTTACTGGGATCATGTCCCATGTGCTCCTCATTTTAAAATACCATTCCCATATTCCTCTACAACATCAATCATATTTTCCTCATCATAATTTTATTCTATCCCATATCTTGGGAGAACTATGTTTGGCCTAAAATTTATGTTGGACCCTGCATCCACGGAACTATGTAGTCAAAATCTACTTGTCTAGTGTATCTAGATTTAACTCGGCTATCCCCTTCCTCTTCATCTACTCCCCCCATTTTGTTTCTTTATTTTATTGTCTCCTATCACCTATGGGAAATGATCATCATATTGTTTATTCTATTTTTGTACTAAAATTGTGATTAACCATTTTTTGTGTTTGTTTCATTTTATTCTCATTATTTTGTCTTGTGTTTTTCTTTCCATTTCTTGCTATTTTGTCTTTTTATTTGTTTGTTTGTTTATTTTATTTATTTTTGTGCCTTGAATTAGTATACCTATTTTCATTTTTTAATTCCTTATGCACTGTACTTAAGTCTATCCATATTCATATGTTAACATTATCATCATGGTTTTTATCATTGGTGTATCATTTTCAATTATTTATTAGATCACGTGTCAGTCTTTATGCATATTTCAGCCAAGTTGTCATGGTGTTATGTCAATATTCCTACCATCACGTGCTATATAATAATTATCTAAAAAGTATTAAAAGTAATGTGTCCATGATATATCTCCTTGGAAACTTAAAAATTCTTGATCTATCCAAAATCATGTCTTGCATAGAGAGTAATTAAATCACAAAAGAATTTTAATCCTTGTTAGTTAGGACGTGCATCTCCATACTAACAAGTTACCCAAATTAATATTTCACCTATGGTTTCCATCTTATTCCCATTATTTAGTCAATGATTATAATCATCTATGGGAAAATCATTATATCTCATCCCACTTGTGCTATCAATGATTCTAACCACCTTTATGTAAATCATTGTGTATCATCCCATCTATAGAGCTAGTGATTATAAATACCTATGGGTAAATCATTATTTTCACTTTCATGATTATAACCTCTTTTGGTTAAATCATTCTCTTTTTACCCTAATCCTCTTTTCAATGATTATAACCACCTTTATGCAAATTTTAGATAATAGAAAAATACCAACTTATAGGTTTTGATAACTAAATGCCTCTGGACCCCCCAAAGACCACACAATCATTATTAACCCCTAACCCAACCCTTCTTAATCTAATAAAGTCATTATTCTCTCATCAATATTCAAAAATCACTATTAAAAAGTACTATTTACTATCACTATTCACTATGGGATCCATGATCACTATTCATGATGACATGGAAAGTGAAATGGCATGTGACATGGGAGGTGATAGAGAAAGTTATTTTTCAAGTTACATGGCTTAAAAATGAGGTGGATTGAAGTCAGACACCATACCCCACTTGGGACCCTCATCTAAGGTACCTAATGACATCATTTAGCACCACAAGGTTCCCCCTTGGAAGTATTTTGAATTTCCTCTCATCCCACTTGGTAAATGGTGCCAAACTCCATGGGGAATATTAATAAGTACTTAGGAAAAGATGAAGGTGAGTGGGGAAGGGTATTTTGGACCCATATGATCCCATGTGTATGAATCCCACTTCATTTTAAACTCTTTTGCAAGTTGGGAGATAAATAGACCATGTCCTTTGACCTATTATCTAAGTGGAAATATCACCCCCTTGTCTTTCATGACCACTCTTGTACCCACATGGATAATGGTGCCAAAATTCATGAGGTAATTAGCCAATATATTGAAGAGAGTACTTTGGACCTATATGAATCCATGTGCATGATTCCCACTCCATTTTGGAATTTTTAGAAAGTGGGAGACATAATTGTGAATTGGGAATCCCATCACCCTTGTCCTTAATTCCCACTTATGATCCCACTTGAAAAATGGTGCCATACTTCTATCATTCCCTCTTTTGTCATGGTTCTTGACAACAAATGCTATAAATACCCCCCTCTCCTTCACCTAAGGTTAAGTTGTAAGTTAGTCTTTGGTTATTAACATCTTGTTGTATATATTTGAATAAGGTCATGATTTTGGAGGTCATACACATCTTGGAGGAAAATAATTAAAATCAACGAAGCTCTACCAAAATTGTTATAGGATTCCTTCATCACATCATCAACAATATCAACCATATCAACAAGCCTCAAAGTAACCTTATTTTTAGTTATTTACTTAAGTCATTAATTTTATTACCTTGACCTCTACCCATTACTACAATTTCCATATTAATCCATTGACCTCCTTTACCACCTTTTCCATTGTAATTCCATTTACCTCCTTTACCCTCTTTGCACCTTTGCCACCTTCACCCTCTTTTCCCCCTTATCCTTTTGCTACCCTAGTTACTTGTTTTTTTATCACTTTCAACCATCCATCCCTCTCATTTTATTATCTCAATCATTTAATAACCACAACCAAACCATTATTTTGACCCTTATCAAATTACCAAACCCAAAACCACAACCTTGCCTTAAACAATTTTCAGCATTAGTATAATCAAACTAGTTGCTTCATTTTGGTTAACTTAACAAAGCATTTAATTTTTGTAAACAATTCACTATAATTTATTTTTTTTAGTTTTATTTTGATATCATTTTATGAAAATCATTTTATTTTCATTTTCCAACTTAAGTATTTAAAGCAGGTGGGTCGATAGCCTCCTAGAAAGCTTTCACTTTTAAGATTTAGCTCATGCTAGGCAATCCACCTAACTATTTGTATAACAAACAAGTTTTGTAGTAGTGTTTTCTTATTTATAGGTTATCCTCCCAAGACAAATAGGATCTCTCCACAATCACATGAATTAAAAATTTGCACATTCAATAGGTATTCTTCCACACCCTTCTTAACTAGTTTCTTCTTTTCACACTCAAGAAAAAGCAAAAATTAGATAGAAACATTTTGGCATGCCCAGTGCAACCCTTGAGTTTTTTTAGGATTTTAGATGTTTTTGGAAAAAAATTAATTTCATTAGTGAAATTTATTTAGTTGAATTCTTATAAAATTAAGCTTCTTTTTCACCAAAAAAAGGGAAAAAAAAGAGTTTTAATTACATTTTTTAGAAAAAATAAAATTTACTGCATTTATAAAAAAAAGAAAAGACAATTCATCCTAAGATTAGGATTTAATTTTGATGTTGAATTTAGGTTAATTTTAAGTTGTTTTTGTCTTCATTCAAAGAAATAAAAAAAAATTGGTTAAAATTGAGTGCATTCATTGACTACTTGTTTGATTTGATCTCACCTAGTTTAATTAAAAGCATTATGAATTAATTATAGATCAAAAATGTTACATAAACCAAACCACTTGCATAAAAAATATAAAAACACACTTAAGACAAGGCATGATAGGATTTCATCACCTAGTGGATCACCTTACCCTTTCTTAATTATCTTAATTAGATTCTATCACTGACGGGATAACCAACTCAATTCTATAGCTAACTATAAACTCTATAAATCAATACATATTGGCTAAGCACCCATACTAGCTATGGGATTGTGATGTCAGGGAAGAAAGCCTTAATTACTAGGTCACATACTCAAGCTAATATGGAGTTATATTAAGTGCCTAAATATAACCTGAAACCAAACATAGACTACCTTCTTTAGGACCTACTCAAGCCAATTTCTTCATCACACTTTTCTAAGGCATAAGACAAAAGAGAGATTAAAAAGAATCCTAGGATTTAATGCACTCTTAGTGAGTGCATTATTTAACTTGAGCCTTTTTTTATTTCTCTTTGTTTGAGGTGTGAGAACATACCATCATTTTCTTATCTTATCATATGGTTCTCATTTTCCAATAGTAAAAGGACCTCGAGGAATAAGCCCCACCACCAAATAATCCATCACCAACTTCCACCTCTCTATCCATAAAACATGTTTATAAACTGATAGACTTCCCTCTTTATCAGGGAAGTCCTACTTGAGTAGTCCCAAGAGATGCATATTTTTCCACTTTCCTAAATAACAATCATGTAACCTTACAACACTACCTAAGAACCATGTCTTAACAAATATTGGTTTTGGCCCCACCCATAGATACACCTTATTCCATGCCTCTCCACCTCATGGGGAATAAATCCACTACCATGAGAACCACACAAATTTTATTTTCCCAAATGTTATCATCAACCAACAACTCCCTTAAAACTAACCCACCAATCCAAACTACCACTGCCCTTATACCTCTTAGTAATCACTCCCACACAATAGGAGTACCTACATCTAGCACTACCTATCTTCATATATTTACCTCAAATATATCAAGCACTACTCCACTTCCAAGCCTCATGGTGACCATACCCTCCATGTTAACACCAATCAGTACAAGAGTCACCACCCTTCCATCAGCCACTAACCCAACCACCACTCTAGCCCAACATGCAACCTTTATCTATCTTCATAACACATAAAGGAATATGACCATTATCTAACCACCTGACTCTACCCAACCATTAACATCTACATACCAATATATATTTTCCACCCAACCTCCAAAGACCACATACTAATATGTGGAGTTATCTCAACCATCTACTAGTTATTCACATATTGCCTAAACTCAACAAAACATACCATCTAAATATGTATCCCAACAACTTCAAGTAGACTTCATGAAGTTGATCATGGATAAGATGACTAGCCTTGAGTCATCCATCTCCAAAGCCCATAATCTATTATCTTATGATCAAATTTGCAATGCGCCTATTCACCCTTCATTCCCCATTAAGACTTATCTATCCTAATGGGAAATTCTAAAATTTACCACGTTTAATAGTAAAATAGACCCTAAAAAACATTTAAGATCATTTGTAAATTTTTTCCACTTGATTGCTTATGATGACACTCTTCTACTCCATACCTTTCCTATGTCACTATCTGGACTAGCATTGGATTGGTATAGTTCCATACCCAAACATTCCATACTTTCTTTCACCTAATTATCCCAAAACTTCTTAGATCACTTTTTGATTAATATATCCAAGAAAGTTTCTATTACTGACCTCTACTCCATTTGACAATTCAAAGATGAATCTATTGTCAATTTTGTGGCTCATGGGAGGATCCTAATCAAATAACTTTCCTTTTCATTTCCTCAACTTGAGTTTATAGAGATCTTCACCCAAGTATGTATAAAATATATGATGAATCTTTTACCATGGCTCACAAACTAGAGAATAGAGCCACTGATGAAAGAAAGATAAAGTTGAAGAGAAAGAACCCAACTTACAAATGTAATGATCCCTTTTCTTCTAAACCAAACAACCAAACCAATCCAAACACTAAAAATAAAGAAACTACTAATGCCATTACCCTCAAATCCGCACCACCACCATTTACCAACCAATAAAACCTAAGAAACCAAACCTCTGACTCCTCTAATTATTCAAAGCAAAACCAAAGGAAGAAAACTTGGAATACTCATAAGTAATTAGATCCACTTGGGGAGCCCTATCATTCTATTTTGGAAAAGTTACTAAAATCCATATCATCCAACTTCCCCCAATTAAACCACCTTAATAGTTTGATGCTTCTCACCCCATACTAGGTTGGTATAATGAGAATGACCATTTCACCTTTCACCAAATCATATGACATGTCATAAAGAGGTGAAACACCTTCAAATACCTTGTCCAATCTGTCATTGACAAAGGAAGCTTATGTTAGACAATCCCAATGCACCATCAAACCAGGCCCTTGACATATTCAACAAGCCTTTTCCTAATCATGCTCCTTCTACCCCTTATCATGATAATAAACTAGAAACATCCCATGAGGCACATAATAATAATGTGGTTACTAATGAACCCATTATTGAAGAAAACATTACCTCAACTACCTCTTTCCCCAAGCGCCTAGTGGAAGAAGAGAAATTGCCTTTTATTACTTTGGACACCCAAATAAAATAAGAAACTATACCCACACCTCCATTGGAGGATACCACACCTACCTCCCTTATCATAGAACCATCAATTCCCTCTTTGGAAGCAATCTCATGAGAGAAGATAATTTTATCCATACAACCTCTGATTTTAGAACCTTCTATCAAAAACCAAGAAAAAGGTAAAGGATCTATTCTTTCTCTTACACCCAAGGGATTAACCATTAAAAATAAGACCCAAGTAACCAAACCTTTAAAATTGGCAACCAAAACAACCAAAGAGGTAAACAACCAAAAGGCCCAAACCCCCAAATTTTACCTCCCTCAAACTTTCCATCCATTTTGGGCCCTCATCCCTCTACCTTGAGCATGAAGCCCATTATTTTTACCAAAACCTCACCACATTTGTTGGTCACACCTTCATACTTGTCTTCTAAGACACCTCTCCTCACTATACCAATGATTCCTATCTTGTCATCCTCTATATCCATATCATCAAGCATCCTTCCTAAACCAAAAACATCAAAGTGTACCACCTTACCTAAGACACCTATCACCAAACCCACGTCCAAATAACCTTCTACCTCAACACCCAAAGTAGAAACCACTAAATCTTTACCACCTTTAGCTGAGTCTTATTTAGCCATTCTACAAAGGTTGTTGCAAACCTCTTCTTTGGCCTTACCACCCATAAAAATTTTTAACCCTTCATGTCCTAAACTATCATGGTTCAACAATAATTTGATTTGCCTATATCTTAGGACACCTAGCCAAGACATATAAAACTATAAATCTCTCCAAACTCTTATCCATTAGTTTTATGATGAGGATGATCTATTAATATATGAAAATCTTATATCACCCCTATCATCCCAAATAAAAACCATACATACCCACTCCTCCACCTTCACCTAAGAATAAAGGCAAGTTAGACAACATCACTACCTTGACCTCTCCTGTTATCCATATAATCAATGTGGTCACAAGATCACAACAAAAGGATAAAGGGAAGGCTAAGACATCCATTCCTTGGACTTATCTCTCCCCAAACTCTCAAGACAATAATACCTAACCATATCCATCATAAAATAAACCCAAGGTGTCTATCTTAGGTGCCTCCCAATCTAACCCTTCATACCCTAACCCATGTGCAATATCCATCTAGAAAGCTATCCTCAAGGAGCTTCACCAAACTCCAGCAAAAATGAGATTGTATGAGATAGTCTCTACCTCTCCCCATTACTACTAAGCACTCATAAAATCCTTTCAATCCATCAAGGTCCAACCTAATGATCCTCAACCTCTAACCACCTTTGTTGGTGTCCTTCAAACTTCCAACCTTGTCACCTTCAAAAATTTATAAATACCTTCTATTCATTTAGAGGATCTTGATCCCCTCTCTTCATTATGGCATACATGAATAAAGCCCACATCAAAATGGTGATGATTGATGGAAGAGCCAGCATCAAAATTATCTCCTCCCATGCCTATGACTAGTTACACTTACCCATGAACATCGTGTCTAAGATCATAGTGGTCCTTCATTATTTCAATGATAGCATGGATACTACCTTGGGTAAGGTTATCCTCCATATCTATAAAGGACCTTGTACCATTCCTAAACTTTTTTATGTTTAAGAAGAATAATTCCAATACAATATTTTACTTAGACACCCTTGGATTTGTGCCATGAGTTGTGTCCCTTCGACCTTATATCGATGTGTAAAATTTGAGCATGAAGGGCAAGTTGTGACTATCCAAGCTGGCCTTAGTCCTTTCACATCTTGTAATATGACATATCAGCCTAATAAAATCATTATTCCTCCTTCATCCACCTCAAACCATCTACTAATGACACAACCCCACCAACAAAACTCATGACACTTCCACACCAAATGTTGATGAGGATTTTACTATCTAATTTATCCCTTATTCCTAGATTCTTTTAGAGGACCCTATGAAAACCACATTTAAAATTCTTTTCCTTGGGGAATATAAAATCTTAAGCTTGGATGCCTTCTCTATTACCCAAGAATATGGGAATCTTAGACATGACCCTTCTTATGACCCTAACATTAGAACCATCATCCCCTTCAGGATCCCTAACCATCAAACAAATTTCATTTATAATGGACTTGATTTGACACTTCTAACCCCTACCACTACTTCATCCATCCAACCATTTACCTCTAAATTTTCTTATCTTAACAATTAGAGTTTGCTAAGTTGTATCTTCATAGATGTGTTTGAAAAGGATTTAGCCTTGGTAGTTATGAATAAGGGCCTCATGAGTTACCCCATATCAAAACATGGAAACCTCATGAATCATTTGGTCTTGGGTATGAACCACCTAAAGAACCCACCAATTTACCCAAACCTACTTCCACCAT
This sequence comes from Torreya grandis, assembly GCA_037957365.1. Classification (NCBI taxonomy): domain Eukaryota; kingdom Viridiplantae; phylum Streptophyta; class Pinopsida; order Cupressales; family Taxaceae; genus Torreya; species Torreya grandis. Next base: position 2,084,119 of record JARHVA010001464.1, on the reverse strand, counting down.
GTAGGAAGATATCCCATCCTCAACAACCCAACCACCTTCCCCACTTGAATATCCTAACATCAACCCCACTAACTTTTTTTTTTCTAGTCATTACCATTAGTTTTGTCCCTCTCATCTTCCAAAAGGGTGGCCAAACCAAAGTCCTTCCACTCATACACTCTAAAATATTAGAGAATGATTCTCCTACCACCAACACCATCTAATATCAGGACAATGATTCCATTCTTACCTACCATAGTGTGGGGGATTATTACATCCACAAAACCCTTCCTCTTGAGGCTTTTACCATGTTTAATGAATCCACCATGGATATCAACTTAGGCACTTTGGATAACCCTTGCATTATCAAATTGGGCCAATCACTAAATATCAAGGAACTTTAGGACTTCTCCTCTTTCCTCTAATACTACAATATAGAATTTACTTGGTATTATAGTGATATAACTAGGATTGACCCAACCATTTCTACCCATAACATAGTCACTCATCATTATTCCAAACCTATTAAATAGAAACTTTGACTTATGCATCCTTACATAGCCCTTCTCATTAAAGAAGAGCTTCAATGTCTCCTATTTTTAAACTTTATTCAACCCATTAACTACCCCTAATAGGTCTTAAATATCATACCTATCACCAAAATCATTGGGGGTCTATGCATTTGTATGGACTTTCATGAACTTAACCTCACCTACCCTAAGGATGACTTTCCTCTACCTAGCATTGATTAGTTTGTTGACCTTACAACTAGCCATGAGATGTTATCTCCAATGGATGGGTTTTTAGGTTATAATTATATCTTGATTTCTCCTAAAGATTATCATAAAACCACCTTTACCACCCCTTGGGGAAATTTTTGTTATAGAGTCATGCCTTTTGGGTTAAAGAATGCTGGTGCAACCTACCAATGTGCCATGACTTATATCTTCTATGATATCATCCATAAGATTATATAAGACTATGTTGATGACCTTTTGGGAAATCTAAACTCTAAAAATATCACTTGAATATTCCTATGATCATATTTGAATGCTTCATCTATTATCATGTTTGCCTTAATCCCAAGAAATGCATTTTAGGGTCCTGTCAGGAAACCTTTTTGGTTTTTATCATCTCTCTTCACTTAATCAAAGTATACACTCATAAAGTTAGATAAATTTTGGACATGCATCCTCTAACCAACCTTAAGTAGCTCCATAGCCTATAGGGAAAACTTCAATCCATTCACTATTTCATTTTCCAACTTTCATACCAATGCTAACCCTTCCATCACCTTCTAAAATAAGATGTTTCTTTCAAATAGAATAGTGATTTTCAAAAGGCCTTTGATTCACTCAAATAGTACCTTTTGTCACCACCTATCCTCACCCTCCTAATTGGCTCACCGAGATAAATGACATAAAGAGTAAGCCATATACAACATTAGTTGCATGCTTATAGAATATGAGACTCATTATACCCATACCAAGAAACTCTACTTAGAATTAACCTTCATGGCCACTAAACTCTACCACTACCTTCTTAATAATAAAAACTATGTCATAACTAATATCAACCCGCTCAATTATATTCACTCTAAACCATACCAAAAATAGAGTATGGCTAAGTGGCTAATGTTCCTAGATAAATTTGACTTTGAATTCCTCTAATATAAATTGATTAAAGGGAAGGTCATTGCCAACCAATTGGTTGAAACTCTTTTACCAAATAACCAACCACCTCCTCTTGCCTTTCTAGATGAGTCTATCACAACTCTTTTTCAATAAGATGGCATAACCTACCAAATGACCATGTTATTCAATGGCTCAAAGTGACAACAAGGAGGGGGTACTAGATTTATTTTCATTCCTCTTAATGGTGAACCCCTTCCTCTCTCCTTAAAACTTGACTTTGAATGCACCAATAATATGGTTGAGTATGAAGCCCTAGTGATAGGTTTCTAAACTACTCTAGCCTTAAGAATTAAGAAACTCCATGTCTTTGGTGATTCCTAGCTCATGGTCAACCAAGTAAATAGATCTTATCAATGTACGAATGATGTCTTAAGAAAATATAAGATTTTATTTGATAAACTATTAACATCATTTAAATATTACCTAGTCTAATCTGTTCCTTTATCTACCAACAAATTCATAGATATAATGGCTTGCCTTGCTTCCCAAATCCCTTCTTAGTATTCCAATTCAAAAATATTTGTCATCATTCATCATTTTACTACTCCCTCTTTTAACCAATCTGATCTCTCAACCATTTGTAGTGTGGAATAATCCCCATTTGACATTTGGTATGACTAAACTCTTAGCTACCTCAACCTAGGCATCATTCCTCCCAACCTCTCTAAGAATGTTATAAGAGCCTTTGTTTATAGTACCTCTTGTTACACAATACTAGTGGGAATACTTTACAAACATGGTTTTGATGGTCTCCTTCTTCATTGCCTATGTAGCCATGATTCTTCCCATCCCATCAAGGGAACACATGATGGGATCTATTTGGGACACTTTAACAACCTAGCAATCATTAAACGTATCCTTTGCCTTGGCCAATATTAGCCCACCCTTAACCAAGACTATTGTGATTATGTTAAAAAGTATGTTAAATGTTAATAGTATGATAATTTACATCACACACTAGCTAATAACCTCCAAGTATCTAATGAATTTTGGCCTTTCTCTCAATGGGGGCTTGATCTCATTAGGGAAATTAACACCCATTATTCATAGTGGCATAGCTCCATCATCACAACCAAAAAATATTTCATCAAGTGGGTTGAATTTATGCCTCTTATCTCAAACAAAGTGGAGAAGATTGTCGACTTTATCAACCATCATATCATTTGTTGCTTTAGTGTTCCTCATAAGATCATCACTGATAATGGTAAATCTTTCAAAAATAAGAAAGTACAAGGGCTATGTGATGAATTTAACATTGAGTTAAGATTTGCCTCACCTTACCATGCATAATAAAATGGACAAGTAGAAGCCTCTAAAAAAATGATAACTAAATCAGTTAGTGATTTAGGTCAAGATTGGCACTTACACATCCCACTAACTTTATGGGCCTATCACACTAGCATTCAAACCTCTACAAGTGCTACCCCTTTCTATTTAGTTTTAAAAATAGACATAGTATTACCTTTTGAATTAAAAATCATCTCTCCACATATATTTTTCAGAGCTTATTTTTTAGAAATATTTTCATCAACACCATTTATCTCAACTTGAGCTACTTCATGAGCATTGTTTATCAACCCTCACCCACCTCCATATCTATCAAGAACATATCAAATGTGCTTATAAAAATCACCTCAAATAATGGGAATTTAATATTTAAGAACTTGTCCTAAAAGAAAACCAAAATGTGACCAACATGGATAAGAGTAAATGAGGCAATTTTGATTTTAATTGTCTTGGAACCTACATCATTACCCATAAGTATGGATCAGGAGCTTATAATTTATCCTCTCTCAAAGGCAAAATAGAACCTAAGCCTCTCAATGCTTTGCATTTGTATCCATTTTTCTATTAAAGAAGGATTAAGATCACTCCTTTTGTCTAACTTAAGTTCATCCCTTGATTACAATATTTTAACCTTCACCCATCTTTCTCCTCTCCTTTTGAGGACAATTGATTACAACATAGAACCATATGATTAACCATCACAGTCATAGCCTAATCCTAAATTTGGGTACCATGACTCTACCCGTAGCATGGTTCTCATGGATACTTTTCATCTCTAAATAGATGGAATCCAATGTTCATTATCTATCAAAAACCAAACCTTTTCATATCATTAACCTTCTTGTGCTAAAATTTTACCCTCATAAAGGTAAACCTCTGAACCTAATTAGACTTGTCCATATCTCAAAACATTGCATCTAGAAACAATGTGGATACCAAAATATTACTTAGGTCAATATCTTAAGCATTGTAGACTATTCTCTCGAAGGATAACTACCCAAAAACAAAATAAAAATTGTTAAATATAAGGTAGACTGCTCCCTTGAAGGACAACTATCAAGAGCATTAAACAAAGCCAATAATCTTAGACCACTCCCTTAAAGGATGTCTAAGTTAACTTTGTCAAACATAGAGAAATTTTTTTGGAAGCTTCCCACATTGATTAGCTTCCCATAGATAACAATAAAGTAAAAGACCCACTATCACAACAAAATCTAAAGCCCTAGTTAGCTCTCAAGCAACATAATAAGTTGGAAGTTATAATCAACTTTCACATATAGACTTCTTACATTGATCAGCCTATATCTAGCATATGACATGGACTTATCTATTACCATTCTTATGTCACTTATAGAAGAGGTAAGCTAATTCACATGAGGTTATCATACATATCACCCACTACCCTTCACACCACCTATTACCCATATTCCCTTTAGACTATCATTAAATCAAGGGATTTAGAGCTTACTTGACACCCTATGATAAAGAAACCTTTTTTATCAACTAATGACCACTCATGCATAGCATTTGAAGGGCTTATATTCATTAATTCAATCTCATTGTGGGTCTATTTTTAGTCCTTGTCAAAAATAAAGCATCATGCCCTATTCTTATCTTAATGTTCTTGGTTGATGTTTTCATCATGACTTTTACCATCTAGTGTTGCAATAACCATAATCATTCTTTTTTCATTAAGAGAGAATAAAATAACCATAATCATGACCATCTGCATAACCAAAAACATAATCACATCAAATTATGCAATATTTTATTTAGGGTATGATGACACATACATAGTCATCAGATTACACACATTACCTAAGGAACACATATACAGAGTTTTACTACTTAGGCATTATGTTGATTATCTAGTGACTCTAGATTTATGTCAAGACACCCTCCTAGTTTATTACTTATTGACCTATAATCAGAGCTAGCCTCAATAACATTCCCTGTATTGATAATGACTAGTGGGCATATTCTATTATCCTCTTCTACATTCATCCTTGAAAAGTGGGAATCATATTACACTCTAGGACTTTTTCCCTCCTTAGCCATCACCACCATTACCTCCCTTTGATCTAGTTTCTACCTCAATGCACATCCCTTGGATAGTGAAGGTTCCCTCTGTAGACAGGCTAAGGGTGATGTTATCTATCTCTACATCTTGTGTAGCCAAATTCTCACCTTATTCACTACTAAGGAGGTAATATTTTAGTCTCAAGTTTGGGTCATGGGTGTCTTCCATCTTATTATTGATTTAACATTACTTCTTGTAGACACTAAAATCGTGTCTACCCCCTAGGTCATCTTTCACCCTTGACCCCCCCTTGGCCCATGTCTTAACCCTTGTCCTAGCCCCCTCCATTTATCAAATTAAAATAATTAAATATTTGGCCCTCTTCCACCTCACCCATGCCACCTTGGATCCCCTCTTTGGATCCCCCCACCTCTCTCCTAGCCTTTATTACCCAAATCCTCTCTTAATCCTCCCTCCCACGTCCATTTATGCCTTCCTCAACCATTTTCCCATGGCCCCTTGACCCGGTAGCATGCAAGAATGGATAGAGGCTAATTTTAGCCTCTGTCCCCATTCTTCGGCCACCAATGTCGGTCATTATGCAGCTGACATCGGTGGTTATGCCAGCGTCGGCAGCCTTCAAAACCATTTTCTGCAACCATTCTCTGCCTGCCCACCTGTGAACAGAACTCTCTTGACGCTTTTGCATTCGCATTTTCTTCTCCTCCCCCTCGTATAAAAACACTAGCAGCTACAGGCATCTTACAGGAACAACTCCAAGAAATAGCTCCATTTATAGGTCCTTCAATAGATCTGACAATAGGTTTTCCCATTCTTCAATCAGCAAGCAAGAGGTAAGCATAGTGTTGTTTTCCATTTCATTTCTTGTTTAATCTATCTATTTAGCTAACCACTACCAAGACCTTCCCTGTCCTTCCCCTGAGAGGTTGAAAGGCCTTCTCAGACCCCTGCCTCTCATTCATTCCCCTTTGTGCTTCTAGTTCCCAACCATTCACTTTCCCAAACAACATTCTCAGTCCCTCAGACCTCCAGGCAATCTCTCAGACCTCTAAATAGACCTCCCTGACCCTCAAACGAGACCACAATCCATTCTACAGACTAGAAACTAGCTTGTAACCCGACAAGACCCTATTTAAGACTACTACCCCAGCCAACCTCATCCATTTCCCCTACCGACATCGACAACCTAACCAATGTTGGAGATCTTACCTGATCGATGCCGAAAATACCACTAACATCGGTGACTATGCAAAGCAGATTGCTGCTAAATAGGTATGCATTTGCCTTAAGTTCTTTCTTTCTATTTTTCATCATTTATAACTATCTGTTTCTGATCAGCATTCTATTTTTAATAGTGGACTGTCATCCTCCAAGAAGCCTTTGCACTTCTAGGACCAAGCTCTTGCTTGGCAGTCCACCCTTTTGTCATTTAACATTTTTCGTGTTTAGTGTCTTTCTCTTTCAAGTGTCATCCTCCACAACCAAAGAGGAGTTCTTGCTATCGTCTAAATTTTGGTGTGCATGTCTACAATTCAGGTACGTACAAACCCTCATCCTTCTTCTTAGTTTTCTCATTTTCTCTTTCTTGAATGTGAAAAGCGAATCTAGCATAGAAACATTCTGGCACGCCCGGTGGGACCTTAGGGTCTTCCTTGGGTTCCTTTTCTTTCTGTTCATATAGGTGCATTAGGTTTCTCCCTTTTCACCTCTTTATTCTCTTCTAAATGACATCATAAGCAGGATTAAAAAGAACCTTTCTTTCTTTTCTTGCATTTCAAACTAGTCAAAAGTCATATTCTTCAACCCTTTCTCAACTTGTTTTCATCCGAACTTAACATTTCGACTTGGGGCTTAAAACACATTGCATATCATTTCTGCTTGCTTGAATTTCTTAGTCCACACTTAGTAATTAACAAATCACATCATTAATTAATTGTAGTCCACTTGATGTTACACAACCAAACCACTTGCACCAAACTAAACATCAAAACTCACCTAAGACAAGGCCCGACTGGGATTTCATCACCCAGTGGATGCCTTACCCGTCTCGATGATCCTACTTGAATTTCATCACCAAGGGGAAAGCCCACTCTATTCTCTGGCAGAGGATAATCTCTAGGGAAAGTATATTTTGGCTAAGTGAGACTAGCTTATCACTGGGCTCATAAAGTGAGGGGAGCTTGCTCCTTAGCACCAGGCCATGTACAAAACCTAACCCAGACTCTTGAGTGCCTAAACAAACCTGAAACCATCCATAGACTACCTCTTTTAGGACCCCTCTAACATCCAACCTCCCCAAACATCACTTTAAGGCATAAGCCACATGAGCTTAATAATTTATTTCTAGGGATTTAACGCTTAGGCTCTGCTTGTGTTCTTCATCTTTTCTATTCTTATCTGCTTGTTTGAGCTAGTGAGGACGTTCTTCTTCCTTTTTTTCAAAAACTCTCAAATCTTTTAGGTTTTTGGAAAACACAGTCACTGACATCAGTTTTACCACTGACATCGGTAACCTTCTCTCGCCGGCATCAGTTATCTAACTGACATCGGCCATCTCTTCTCACCGACATCAGTTTTTCAACCAACGTCGGTCATTATCACAGTTCTTTTTTTTTCAAAACAGTAGCCTTAAAACCCACCCCTTTTTTTACCAAAACCCCATTCTGAGTTTCTAAAAGTAAAAAAACATAGTTTCTAAAACCTGACCTTTCTTGCCTTGAATGGTTCTGACTCGCAGTCAAGCCAAGGCTCTAGTCAACCATGCGAGGCATCAACCACTTTTGTCTACCCCATCCATAACCGGTCCTATAATGGAATTCCACTTAGAGACTGAAAGAACTCCTACTCACCCAACCCTACCCTAGACTCCTATTGTCCCAGAAGGGGACCAAGATTTTGCATGATTCTTGGACCTCAACATCAAAGCCTTATAGCACTATCTCACGCATAGCCAAATGTGAGACTCCTTGGGCAATCTGATTTACAGAATGCCGACCTCTCTTGTCGAGACTGGGGCCGTATCGACAGTGTCCGTAGTTTAACCTTTAGACACCCAAGCTATCACCTCGACCAATGACCAGACCTTGACCAACCTTCTAAGCATGGCCTGTCCCTCCATCTTTGGGCCCACTTCCATTGGGGTTTTGGCCCCCTATCAACCACAACCCACTCAACTGCTCTCCACTCCTTTCCAAAATTTGGTTGTATTTATTCCACCTACCCTAGCCCCTATCAACACTAGGGTGGCTACCTATCCATTAGCCCCTGTTACCACAATCCAACCTCGCATGGCAACATCGAGCCTAGCCATGCCTTCTACCCAACCACCCTTAGTCTCCTCTTCTATCCCTATGACTAGTTATCCCTATGTTGCACCCTTACAAGCACAACCAACTACGTCGTATGCCTCCTCTAGCCTCTTCCAAGTGCCCTACAACCTAGGGGGCTTTCCACCTACCAATCCGTCAGTAGACATCATCAAAATGCTGATGGATAAGATGTATAGCCTAGAGACCTCTGTTTCTGGCTCACATAATGCTCTCTCATACGAGCAGATTTGCAATGAGCCCATTCATCCTTCTATCCTGATTAGGCCATATCCCATCCAGTGGGAACTTCCTAAATTTTCTCATTTTCAAAGCAAGGAAGACCCACAACAGCACTTACGGGCATTCAGACATGCCTGTTACCTTATTACCCATGACGATGCATTGTTTTTACACACGTTTCCTATGTCTCTCTCTAGTGCTACGCTTGACTGGTACAACTCTCTTGCCAGCCATTCCCTCTTCACATTCACACAACTGGCCCAGCTCTTCCTTGATCACTTATCTATCAACATCACCAAAAAGTTCTCAATCATAGACCTCTATTCTATTTGCCAATTCGAAGATGAATCCATAGCTAACTTCGTTGCTCGCTGGAGAGGCCTCATCAATCAACTCTCCTTTTCCTTACCCTAACCCAAACATATTGAACTTTTCTCCCAAGCCTATGCCAAACATATTTCATCCACCTTACGGGTTCAGACCTTCCACACCTTCGACGAAGCCTTCATGATGGCCCGTAAACTTGAATTACATGCCATCGAGGAGAATAAAGTCAAGTTGCAAAGCAAGTATCCCAACTCTAAGACCAATGACTCCTCTTCTTCTAAACCTTTATCATCCAATCCTAAGTCTAAAGCTTCAGTTAATGTTGTGGTCATTAGACCTTCATCCTCTTCGCCTTTAACAAACCAACCTGAGCCATCCACATCTCAGAGTGCCACCCGCCAATTCCAACAGAGATACGTACAATGACAATATACTCTTCTCAGAGAATCATACGCGTTTGTGCTAGAAAAACTTGTTAAATAGGGGGTTCTCAATCTCTCCCAGATTTGACCACCTCCATAATTTGATCCCTCATGCGCCATCCCTGCATGGTATAGGGAAAATGACTTCTGCAACTACCACCATGTTAAAGGACATGACATAGGAAACTACAAAACCCTTAAAAACATAATCCAAGACATGCTTGAAAAGGGTGACCTTGTCCTAGACAATCCCAATGCACCCCCTAATCAAGGCATCGACATCTTCAAGCAACCATTCCCTAATCATCCACCAACCCAAAACAATGTCCAGACCTTGATTAATGACACTCACAAACATAATATATGAATAGTCAATACGGTCTCACCCTTCATCCCTAACCAAACTCAAGAGGTTAGTCCATCTATCAGTTCATCACATGTGGATGAACCTCCTTCCCTGGTTAGTTCTCCATCAACCTCTCTCATATTGGAGGACACCTCAACCTTACCAGCACCACCGGTCTCACCATCCTCCTTCTTGCTACCTATGGAGGACCCAACCCTTCCTACTCCTCTCCTAAAAGTGGAGGGTGCAATCATCCCTACCCTTTACCCTCTTGAGGAGCCTCATTCTCTATTTTCTTCTCCACCCAGGGAAGAACCTGGCTCTCCTTCATCTCTAACCAAGGACGAATCTATCACAACTTCATCATGCCATGGGTTCGAGACTGCTACAGCCATCTCATCTTCGGCCCCACAACCGTCAACATCTTCTCAACCATTTTCCTGACTAGTGGAGAAAATCAAACTTCTCCCTTCAAGGAAGGTGGAGCATCAGGGATTGTGGGAGCATCTTAAAGCTCTTCAACATGCCCGTGCCCTCTCGTCTCATGCTGCCAATCCTCCCAAGGTAGAATCTCCCAAGACTCTCAACAAAGACTAGACTCCCACTTCTAAACCTGCATCTACCCCATCTAAACCTATCAAGTCACTTGGTGTTCACCCTGTCTCTACCCTCACTCACCCGTAAGTGAAGGTGGACTTAGACCAGACCTCAACCAATAGTAGTCTTCCAACCAAGTCGAAGAAGACTGCCAGACCATAGAAGTGAATGCCTCCTCCCCCATCACCATTACCTTCCATTTTGGGCCCCCATCCTTCGACCTTGACCAGAGTCCTTCCCACTCTGACCTTTAATCAAAACCAGTTGCCTCCTTTGCTTCTTTTGCCTACCTCCAGCCTACCCTCTCCTAAAAAGATGGTACCTCTCATGAAGAAAGTGTTGTCTCTGCCTGTCACTGCACCATCAACCCAAAAGGTGGTATGAAAACCTCCTCTAACTCTGCCTAAGCAAAATTCACCAGCATCGCACACATCAACTAGCACGGACCCTTTAGTGGGCTCATACTCATTGATATTACACTGACTTTTATAGACTTCCAGCATAACCCTTCCACCCATCAGGCCTTCCCAACCTCTCGAGTCCAAGCCCTCCTGGTTTGATGACATGAAGATTTGCTTATACCATCATACGCCAAGACACGATACCAAGATTTACTATGCCCTCAAGGCCGTCATTTGCCACTATATGGAGAAGAACACTCTTCTCCTTGAGGACACTCTTGACTGACCCTCAACACCTTCCCATCCAACCTCTTCAACTACATCAACATCTCACCAGCAGGCCATGACCCTTTCTTCACCTCCTATCTTTGAAATCAATGCTATCCACATAACCACCAGGTCACAAAAGGAAAAGGTGAAAGAAAAAGTTGCCATTCCTTGGACCTACCCTTTTGTCAAACCACCTCTAGCGCCTAAGCCTAAAATTTCTATCTTTGGTGCATCTCAACCTTCTTCTTCTTCCTCTTCTGGGCCGATTCATGACTCCATATTGAAACAGCTTCACCAGACACCTATGAAGATGTCCCTTTATGACCTCATCCAAACCTCACCTCAGCATCATCAAGCCCTCATTTGAGCCTTACAGATAGCGGAGGTCCAACTTGAGGACCCCCAACCACTCACTGCCCTCATCCACTCTTTATTTCTTATTGTCTCCATCACATTCAGTGATTCTAAGATTCCCACATCCAACATAGAAGATCATGACACCGCCCTCTTCATCACTACCTATGTTGATCAGACATGCATTAAACGTGTTATGATCGATGGAGGTGCCAGTATCAACATTATCTCTACCCATGCCTTTGATCAGTTGGATCTTCCCAAGAATTGCATCTCCAAAACTGATGTAATCTTGTGATCCTTCAATGACACCACAACCATGATCATTGGTACAGTCATCCTTCACATTCACGTTGGTCCATGCACAATCCCAGAGCTCTTCTATATCATCGAAGGAGAGTTTCAATACAACATGTTATTGGGCCGACCCTGGATCCATGCTATGGCCTGTGTCCCCTCCACCCTGCACCATTATATGAAATTCGAGCATGATGGGCAAGTCCACACCATTCCTACTGACCCTTCACCCTTCAAAACTTGTAACACAACCTCATTCCTATCAAGCCATCAACCCTGGCACCTCCTCCATCTGTGGAAGCTTCAACCAGTTCACAACTGGTGGTCTCCCTCACCCCTCCTCTTCAAGTGACTACCAAAGACCCCATGGAAGACATCTTCCAATGAATTTCACTTGGGGAATATCACTTTCTAGCCTTAGACATGTTCCAAACTCTGCAAGAGTATAGACACCTTCACCACAGCCCCAGTTATGACCATCAGATCAGGATGGTCATGCCTTATGGTCCTCCTCATCTTCAAACCAATATCATCTATGGGGGGCTCAATCAAGCTCCTACTGATGGCAACCCTCTCTCCTCACCCCAACCATTCACATTAGACTTCTCATTTCTTGACAACCCTGCCTTCGTACACACTTACCTTTATAGGTGTGCATGGAAGGGTTTTGGTTTCAGATGCTATAAGCAAGGCTCCCATCAACCTATTAAGCCTCTCAATGATGATGATGCCAAGAAATGATATGGCTTGGGATACCATGACCCCACTCAGGCCTCTACAGACCTCTGTCTAGAGCTAACCATTGACCAATCTCCTCCAAGCTCACCCATTCCTCCTCCTTCACCTATGGAGTCGGTGGTTTCCATCCCTCCTAACTTTTTCAATGCCTAACCACCATTCACTTGGAAACTCCTGACCTATCAACCCAGTGGAGTACCTAGGTCTCTCCTCCTCATCTTCTCTCCATCTCATTCATCTAACCCATTAATCATCTGCACTGGGTGTTAGACATTCTTCCCACCACCAAATGACTGGGGGGAGTTTGACTTTATACTACCTATCATGACCTTAACCAAACATCAATCACACATCGACCATGACCTCAATCAATCATCAAACTAGACATCGACCAGACATTGACCAAGTCTCAACCAAGTACCAATCGACTAGATGTTCAACCAAACAATGACCAAACATCAACCAGTCAAACAATCTGATAACATATCAATCAACTTTGTGTCCAACATCAACCAACTTCTTAATCATCTTTAGCATGTCACCAATATGGAGTGAAGTAAACGAGGCAAGTTTTCCCCTAATTGGCTCAGACCTTTCATCATCACACACAAGTATGGGTCAGGGACTTATCGTCTATCCTCTCTTGACGGACGGCTGAGCCTCTTAATGCCTTGCATATGTGACCATTCTATTCTTAGTCGAGTACTCATCCACTTGACATTTAACTTGAGCTCATCCCTTGAGCAATCCCCATCCTCCTAATCCTCATTCCTTTCAACCCTATTCCCCTAAACAAATCCTCTATAACCCTTTTATGATGCATGGATGCTTTGTCCTAATAAAAGGGAGCCTTAAACTTCTATAGTCTTGTCCATGACTCCAAATTCTGTCAAAAAATAAATCAAGATGTCAAAATATCCAAGGTCACCAAATCAAATCAAAAAGAAGACTGCTCCCTCAAAGGATAACTATACTATCATTGCTGTAGCTAATAGACTGCTCCCTCGAAGGACAGCTATTCAAATATTTATAAAGCAAAAATATAGACCACTCCCTCGAAGGATGGCTATGATTAAATCTTGCTACAAATAGCACTTTCTTAGAAGCTTTGCAAATGACCATCTTCACAAATGACCACAAATCAAAATGACATCTCTATGTAGACTTCCTGCATCGATCAGTCTGCGCCAAAAAAAAAATGGGTCATGGACTTGGCTTATAGTTGTCTTAGGGTCTCCTATAAAAAGGGGCAAGGTTATCCCTACTCTTAAAATAGGTTACCCTATCCTCCTCATAAAACCTACTCAAGGGACTTCAAGCTCACTTTAATGTTGAAGTGATTCGATTACCACTCTATCACAACTCATGGTCAATGACGCAATGCATGAATGGGGCTCTTGGTTCTAACAACCCCTATCTATGCTATCATTCTGGTCCTTGTCAATAAAAGGGTGAATATGTCTCTCACTTCATTTACACTTTGGTTACATTCAACCACATCATTTGTCAAACTAACTCAACTTGACTCTTTTCAGACCACTCACATAGCCTATTCACACTAGTTTCTATGGACACCAATACACATGGAAACTATTGACCAGACACAATTTATGTTAAGCATAAACCAATACTTGCTAAAGCATAAATAGACCTCAATTCATTTTTAGCATACATCCATCACGAATATGGAAAATTTCTAGGGATGAAAGACCCCTCAACCAATGTTATAACATACACCATTTAGAAAGGGCTATAACATCTTTTTCTCCTCATCATTTCGACACATGACCAAACCAATCATCGACCAATCTTCTCAACTAGTCTAAACTACATTAGTCTGAGGCCCTAAGATTGGGGCTATGTAGGCAACACTCAAATGACATGACGTCTTCTAGGGTTAGCTCAACCACCTATATTTGTTTGTCTCTCTAATGGACAAACCTTCTTTTCTTTGACCATGACCTTTACCTTGACCTCGACCACAAGCAATCAATCACTTCGACCCTCTTCCTCCCTCTTTGGGAGAACTACATTGGCCTAAGGCCCTAACAATATGGGTTATGTAGGTAGCACTCAGTTGACATGGGGTCTTCTGGGGTTAGCTCAGCCATTCCTTCATCGCATTTCTTCCATCACATTTTTTCGTCACCTGCCAATCACATCACAAACAATCACCTATTTTCATCCATATCATTAATCATTAATCTTGATCATTCATCATCATATAATCACAACAATATCATTAATCATAACATTATCATCATCACACTAGTCATCTAATCCTAAACATCATATCAAAACATGCATCAAATCAAAATAACACACAAACACATCCATAACATTTTCCATAACACATCAATGATCAAAATCACATCATATATATATATATATATATATATATATATATATATATATATATATCAATGTTTTACAATGGCATAATCTGTGCCTCTTTCTCTCTCTCTTGAAAAAAATCAAGTACATCTCACATCAACAACTCACAGGCCAGTATATACATCAAAAATAACATCACAATCTGGCTTCACGACTGTGGCTATGGTGGTGGTGGCGGTGGCCAAGAAGATGTTGTATTCTCTCCCCCCTCTGATCTGCATCGTCTGTGAGACACTAAAGCCATCACTCATGACATAGACTATTGCCAACTCAACTTTACCCTCATATCTGAGTATCATTGTATCTAAGGAAACCCCCTAATAGCTCCCTCATAATATGCAATCTCATCCAACGCATTATTGTATCTAACTATAGATACAGTCTGCTATGGACCCATCTAACCTGCTACCGTGCCCTGCACTAAACCCTGTGGCTGTGAAAATTTTGGCTACACTGATGCTGACTGTGTTGGCTACTAAATTGGCTACTGAGGTGGATGCTGAATTAGACCATGTCCTACCAATGCTTGTGCCTAGGCTGTGGCCAGCTAACCCTACAAAATAGTGACCTATCCTGTCAAAGCAGCCACTCAACCTGTCAACCCTGCCATCTCCCCCTATAATCCTATGACATGGCTCTCCAAAATGGTCACTCATCCTCGTGCTGCATCCCTCTCCTAGATGGTAGCATCTCTCTCCTATCTGGTAGTGTCCCTCTCCTAGCTCGCCATATCCCTATCCCTGATCACTGCCTACATATCCAATTGTGGTCCTGCCTATATCCCTACATACTGCCCTACCCACCATGCCGTATAAGCCTCTATGCATCCTGGGTCTACTATCCTAGGGCCTACTGGTAACTCCTCAAAATTAGGACCCTCTATCTCCTTTGGTAGTGGGAGTGGTGCCTCAATATCATCTCACCTGTACTATAGGAATGCGGGTGGCACATCCTATAGTAACCCATACTGGTGCCGCACTCTCTCTGCTAGAATTTGCTCGAGCTCACAGGCTCATCTACCTCTAACCCATCTCAAACTCTGGGCCCCAACCAGCTACTCTCCCTAATCCCTAAATGTTAGATACCTCAAGTACGGTCTCCAAATGATGTCCACCGGGATCAGCACCTCTAGTACCCTTTAGTAATAGTTGATGTCCCTGACTACTCCATCCACCAATGTCTATGCCATGACCTCCCACGATCATCTAAATCTAACCCTAAAGCTAGCCTAGATAGCCAAGAGGACGTATCACCATGATGTGCTCATAGGCCCAATAGTGTAGCAGGTGGCCCACACATAAGCTGTACCACCACTATTGGCTAATCCCCCACAACTCTCTGTATACTTGGGCTAAAAAGACTGGTGCCTAGGCAAACACTATCTACCACTCAATCATGTCCATCAGCACTCCAATCATGGCGACCAAAAACTTGCCTCCCTCTGCATCTAGCAACACATAGACTATGATGCCAATCATCATAAGGACCGCCTATCAATTCACATCCTCATCTACCACATACAATGGCTCATAAGTAAAACTGGCTAAGTGATAACTCACCTTAGCTGCATGCTCTCCAAATAGCGTAAACATATGTATATCATGCACCTCTCTCGAACACACATATAGGTCTACTCTGTGTACTAATAGCCACAAAATCTGGTATACATCCTCAACCGTCACTGTCATCTCCCCTGTCGACAAGTGCAAGGTGTTGGTGGAATGATCCCACCGCTTGATCAGGGCCACCATTAGGCTCACATCCCTTGCCACCTGATAGTATCATTGCAACCCGCCTAGTCCCACTATGCTCATCTATGCCAACTCCTCCCTGGTAATGTCCTGATACATCTGTGTCAGCAATGTCGGCAGTCAATCCCGTAACATCAGTGTCTGCCTCACTTGCATCCAACCAATCAAACCCATGTCAATGGAACTCCCAATCTCCATGACTCTTTTTCCTTTTGGGAGACCTAGCTCACCCATTTGCCCTTTTATCTATCTACTTGACCATCTACCAGACCATCTATGGCTATCTTGACACTCGCAAAGCCCTTGGCATAACTTTGACCCCTTGACTTGGCAATTTTCTAACCTCTTTCTGACCAGGCAGCCACCGACATCAGTTTTCATGCCAATAATGGTGCTCATCTAATCGACGTCAGTCACATAGTGACCGACATTGGTAGGAATGTGACCGACGCTGGTCTATGGTTGGCTGACGTCGATAATCCTGCTAATGTCGGTGACTAGTTCAGTCCTTGAGCCGAATGGGGTGAGCCCTAAAATTAGGGCTCCCCCATTTAACCACCCATTTCCCCCTAAATCCCTCATAAATGCCTTTTAACCTATCCTAGACCCCCCACCCACCTTCCTAGCTACCCCTCCCTCTCAATTTCTACCTAAAACAACTAAAATTTCAAAAAACAAATCAAAAACTAAAATCAACCAATTGAGCTCATTAGGGCCTCCTACCTCATCTCAGCATCATCGACATGGTGGCACGATGGGTGCTGCTAGTGGTGGACCTACCATGGATCCTCTACTCCCCTCTACCATCTCTGTTGTGTCTCTCTACCCTCACACTTCACTTGGCCCACAAACACCTCTGTAGCCTCCAATCACTCTCCAACTCGCTCCCTCTCTCCACCAATGCCTATTTGCCACCTCAGCCCACTCACTCGATCAACTCTGGGTCACTTTCACTCAATCAACTCCAGAGCTCTCTTTTCTCTCAGTTAATAAGTAGTAAATGACTTTTGGTGGGCCACCAATCCACTTTTTTCAGATTTGGTAGGCCGTCGATGTCGGCATTTTCATGCCCTAAGCTACCAACATTAGCCAATTTCTACCAACATTAGTCCTTTTGGTCCACCAACGTAAGTTATTTCATCGATGTCAGCATACTTCAAACCTCCTCATTACCTAAAATCATGCCCCCAATCAGTCAGCTTTCACATTAGAAGTCCTCTGGGCCTCCTGGGGCAGCCTTGAGATCACTTTTGCCTCTGCCCGCCTCGACCACCAGACCTTGGAGATCATGACCATCTCCTCTGAATCCAACCACTTCTAAGACAAATGTTTCCTTGGTTGTTTTTGCATGTATGCTACCTCACAAATGGTTAGCAAAATTGTGTGCAGACTATTTATGACCTTCACAAGTATAGGATCACAAGCCGATTGATCCCCACTACTTGTGGCATTTTCATGTTTCCAGGAGCACTTCCTGAGCCTAGGATACCTAGAACACGATGACCATTGGAGCTTTAGCTTAGATTAAATAACCTGATCAACTACAACCAAATGTTGGGGCCTAATTATTTCAATTTTGGCACTCCTCGACCTTGACTTGCGACAATTTGACCTGACCATCATATGAAGTGGTATACACCTAATCACGACTATTATAGCATTCACACTCACCCTCTCTCTATCCATCTCTCTATCAAAGTGGCACTCGATCTCAGGTTCCCTTCCCTTGACTCTCGCTTTGAGGGGGGAACACCTCATCCCATACCTGGGGCAACCAACTCCTATTTTTGTCTTGCAGTTCATCTAGAACAACCAACAAGACAAAAAGGGGCAAATGTAGACACTAAAATCATGTCTACCCCCTAGGTCATCTTTCACCCTTGACCCCCCCTTAGCCCATGTCCTAACCCTTGTCCTAGCCCCCTCCATTTATCAAATTAAAATAATTAAATATTTGGCCCTCTTCCACCTCACCCATGCCACCTTGGATCCCCCCACCTCTCTCCTAGCCTTTATTACCCAAATCCTCTCTTAATCCTCCCTCTTGCATCCATTTATGCCTTCCTTGACTATTTTCCCACGGCCCCTTGACCCGGCAGTGTGCAAGAATGGACAGAGGCTAATTTTAGCCTTTGTCCCCATTCTTCAGCTGCTGACGTCGATCATTATGCGGCTGACATCGGTGGTTATGCCGGCATCGGAAACCTTCAAAACCATTTTCTACAACCATTCTTTACCTACCCACCCGTGAATAGAACTCTCTTGATTCTTTTGCATTTGTATTTTCTTCTCCTCCCCCTTGTACAGCAACACCAGTAGCTACAAGCATCTTATAGGAATAGTTCCAAGCAACAGCTCCATTTGTAGGTCCTTTAACAGCTCCGACAATAGGTTTTTCCATTCTTTAATCAGCAAGCAAGAGGTAAACACAGTGTTGTTTTTCATTTCATTTCTTGTTTAATCTATCTATTTAGCTAACCACTGCCAAGGCCTTCCCTGTCCTTCCCCTGAGAAGCTGAAAGGCCTTCTCAGACCCCTGCCTCTCATTCATTCCCCTTTGTGCTTCTAGTTCCCAACCAGTCACTTTCCCTGACAACATTCTCAGTCCCTCAGGCCCAAAACAAGTCCCTCAGACCTCTAGGCAATCTCTCAGACCTCTAAATAGACCTCCCTGACCCTTAGACAAGACCACAGTCCATTCTATAGACCAAAAACTAGCCTATAACCTGATAAGACCCTGTCTAAGACTACTGCCCCGGTAGACCTCGTCCATTTCCCCTACCAACGTCGGCAGCCTAACTGACGTCGGTGACCTTACCTGACCGACGCTGGTAATACCACTGATGTCGCCAATTGTGCAAAGCAGATTGCTGTTAAATAGGTACGTATTTGCCATAAGTTCTTTCTTTCTATTTTTCATCATTTATCACTTTCTATTTCTAATCAACATTCTATTTTTAATAGTGGACTGTCATCCTCCAAGAAGCCTTTGTGCTTCTAGGACCAAGCTCTTGCTTGGTAGTCCACCCTTTTGTCATCTAACATTTTTTGTGTTTAGTGTCTTTATCTTTCAGGTGTCATCCTCCACAACCAAAGAGGATTTCCTGCTTTCATCTAAATTTTGGTGCACACGTCTACAATCTGAGTGCGTACAAACACTTGTCCTTCTTCTTAGTTTCTCATTTTCTCTTTCTTGAATGTGAAAAGTGAATCTAACATAGAAACACTTTCATTACCACCATTACATGTAATATTTGATATATATACACATTCACTATATATATTATTTCAAGTTGTGGGGGTTATTGATCATCTCTTCCATTACTCCCATTATTTACCATCTTCAACCTCTTGTAGTTATCTACACTTTGATCGAACATATAAAACCAAGTGACTTCAAGATAGGTATTCATTCCTAGCATGATTCTTTAAATAAAATACTTGACTACTATTCCTCTTTGACATGATTACCCATCTCACCAATGGGGGAGGGTCCTATGATGTAATTAACTCATTTAAATAGTTTTCCCACTTGTAAAGGTCACATCCACTTACCCTTTTATGCAGACCATAACCCTCAATCTAGCTAGTCATTATGTGCTATCATGATGTCTTTTTGTTGCCCTTATTTTCAAATTACCATTCATTGTCTTCACTTGATTTATCATCTTGCAGTCCTTATGGGCCTAATGGTCTTTTGTGTCTTTTTCACCTCTACCTTAGTTGACATAAATTGGCTTCTAACCTTGGGCCACTACAATGGTCACATCTTTAAAATTGCTACTATTGCTAGTGGAAGTAGCTTCCAAATACTCACCACTATATAAGATCCCTCATCTTATCCAACTATATAACCAATATCTTAGACCACATAGCTCCCCACTAGTAGATCCTCTTCTAAGTGGAATCTAACGTCATTGGTTCCTAGGTACTAGGATAGAGGATGTAGACATAGACACTTTTTGTCTAGCCCACCCATGTAGCTCTTGGGTTAGACATGGCCCATCCTCTATCATTCAACACACTACTAATTTTATACCTCATATAATCTACTTAGCTATTAAAGAAAATCTTTATAAACCATTCCTTTACTACCACCGTTAAAACTCAGCGCATAGCGATGATGAACTTTAGCCAAAGTGACTATGCAGATCCTAATAGAAACATATTTCCCAAAACTCAGATCATAGTAGTAGATGTTATCTCCAAGCTTCTACCCTCACATAATTTTAGAAGGTGAAACCTCCTCAAAAAGGCACCTCTTCTTAGATTAGCTCCATTAAAGGTTGTTTGTGGTGCTTAACATTGTATTCCCTTCTTATTTATCATACCTTACCCATTTGTGTCTCTCATCCTACTAAATATGGGATCATTATGGTAACTATTCATCAATATACACCATGCACCTTCACCAAAACCCAAAACCTCTATTTTACAAAACCTTCTCCATCATCCCAAACTAACCCACATGGTCCATCAAATTAGAATAGCTAATTTGAACACAACTCACCCAACCTTTGTTGAATTACATTGGCCTAATGTTCATGAACTATGTAGGTACTGATTCACTTTTAAGGGCATCTCAACTATTAACAACTAATTCCCATCCCCTTTTTCTTCTCACTCATTTCCACCACTAACAACACCCTCTTTCTTAGGGTATCTTACATCAAAGAAGATTTGAATTTTTTTCTTCAACATCCTTATGTTTTAACACCATCTAATACTTCCTCTTAGTTTCCCCCCCTATGTTGGGAGAATTACATTGGCTTGAGGTCTTTTTAGATTATGTAGGTAGCACTTAGTTAGTGAGGTCAACTCAGATGCATCCCTTTATGTTTCCCTTCTCACCTAATATCTTTTCCTTCACTCCTCTACTTATCTCCTCACCACCCACCTCCCTTCAGCTTGTTAATATATTTTAACCACTTTTCCAACTTATCAATCTCTTTTTATACAAGGTTTGATAGCCTTCCTCATTGTCCCCTCTTATCTCTCATAAATCCACCACCTACTATGCTTCATTGGCCTCCTTATCACCTTTCCTTTTGCATGCTTCATGGCTCACCTCCCCACCCACCTTTTGAGTTTTTTGCCTCTCTCTATACTTTTTACCAACCTTTTCCCATATCTCCTTTCTCTTCTTTTTCCATCCTCATAATTTCTTTCCCATATCTCCTTTCTCTTCTTTTTCCATCCTCATCATTTCCCCTTATCCTTGGAAATTTGTCACACCTGCTTCATCACTCTCTTTTCCTCATCCATTCCACATCATACTATGCATCTTGTAAGATTTCTATTTCTTATATTGTTGTACTTTTTCTTTACGTGTACCACCATTCTCTATCATTTTTACACTCTTCCCACCTTTCCCATTTTCCATTCTTCTTGTTTGCTTTATTTTCATCCTTTAATCTTTTTTGTCTTTGTTTTTCTTCCACAACTAGTTTTTACCTGGGTATTTATCCTTTGAGAATCCTTCCATAATTTCCCTTTTCTTCTTATCAATTCTTGCCTTTTTTCTTGCATTCCCATTTTCCTCCTTCCATCTTGGTACTCACTTGTATTTTGTATCTATGTGAGTATCCATGCTTTATATTCCTACTTTAATTCTTCCTTTTTCTTCTTATCATCCTTTATCTTCATCTCATTCCCTTTCATTATTTTCCACCATCCTCTCCATTTTATCCATTTCATTTCATTTTTCTCATCTTGAGGACATTCCTTGTCCTTCTTGACCTTATTTATTTTCCTCCTATATGTTCATGCCTAGCTCCTTCCATCATTCTCCACCTTCATCTTTATTTGTGACCTTATTATTTTCTCTACCTATCTCTTCATCCATATCCTAGTTCACCTTCACTTCATCCCTTGTTGGATCTCCCATTCAACCTCTAGCTCCTCAAAGTGTGGCCACCAGTTGTACCAATTATACATACATTTCCTTGTTTACTTCCTTGTGTCCTCTATGCCCTTAATTCAATGTATGAAATTTGGTTAGGTTTGTTACTTCAAGTGCATCCTTTTCTTCTTTTAATGACTTTTCATGTTATGCCTAGATCTTATTTTTTCATCCCTCTTTAGTTACTCCCTTCACCCTACCTATCAACTTTTTCCCTTTTCAATGCTCTACCCATTTTAAGCTTATATATAGCATGATATAGCCTCTAAGGTCTTCCTTTCAACTTTGGTTTACTATGAGATATATAATGAACTACATCTTTATAACATAATTGGCCAAGCCCATAGGCTCATATGACCAATAAGAGAGCATGAACACCACTAGCCATTAGGATGAAGATTCCTTCCCCACCCCCTCTGGTCTTGCCTATTTCAAACCCCTTTTACTCTATAACCTTTAGAGATGTTAGCATCAAAACTAAAACCACCTTCAAATGGAAAATTTGGGGTACCCACATGGGGATTCTATATATCCCCTCTCATGTGACCTACCTCCCAACCAATAATTTCCCTTGATTATCCTTACCTAACCTCCATCTTCCTATGCATTGTAATAGCCCTAATCTTTAATCACATTCCACCCAGTAACCTTTTATAAGAGTCACCTCTTCCACTAAACTATTTTATCCTTAGTCTATTTTAGAATTATTTCTCCCACCTTCCTTTTCAACTCCCCAATATGTCTATCTTCACACATTATTCTTCTATTTTCCCTCTTGGTTTCTATTTACACCATTTATTTTCCTTCTTATTTCAACCTACTCCTTCATTTAATTAATAATTATGTTATTCACCTTGCTCTATATTCTAAAACCCCTCAGAGTCTTTCTCTGAATTCCCTCAAAAATAAATGCTTACTTATTTTGGGGCCCCACTAGCTCAAGGGTCAAGGGTTCAAATCTTTTCCACTTCTCATTTACCCACTCTACTACTTTGCTTCCCTGGATCATTGAATAATACCCTTCCATAGCCTATTAATGACGTTATTGTGGAGTGTGCACAATGTCAGTTTAGCTGGATGGTGATGAAATAACATGATGGGTCACCATGGCAATTTGAGTAGTGATATATTTTTCTAAAGCCTGGTATAGTATATTTCTCCCTTTTTTATTTAAAATGGTGGTAAAATTTTCATGCTTGAACCTACTTATCCATGGCTATAAATTCCTTTTACCTATTTGAAGTAATCATCTAATTGTACCCTAGGTAATCTCATCCACCATTTCTACCAAACCAATTAGAAAACTATTTGATAGCCATATTTTCCAACCTTTGGAGCTTCCCTTTCTCCAACATCCTTCAACCAGACCTAACTACATGATACATCAAATTGGGGTAACCAAGTTAACCAACTCTCTCCACCTTGGAAGAACTATATTAGGCCTAAAGTTCATTTTAGATATTATGTCCATGAAACTATGTAGGCAACATCCACTTGCCTAGTGAATATGGAGTCTGTTTGACCACCCTATTCTAACCAACCAACCCACTTGCCCATGTCCACCTTGATGTTGACCATTTTGACCCAACCTCTTTATATATTTTGTGATGACCTTACCTTAGTCCTTTTAACTACATAAACTATGATTGTTATGTTGTAATTTTTTATTTACCACCTCATGCACAACCAGACCATTTATGTTTTTCTATAGGAGTACTTCCTACCTTGGGTACTTGTGAACAACACTGACCCTATCTAGATGACTTGATAGGCTTAAATTGGGAAACTATGACTAACATTATAGAATAGTTACCCTATCATATATCCATCTAAAACTCAACCTCATTTTTATTAATATTGGTAGCTTTAGTCTTTGCACAATCTTGAATACCATACTCATACTCATTTTGTGCACACATTGGCATTTCACATGCCCAACTACCTTGTGGCACTACCTAGTGCCTCCCTAGCAACTGCTAATCAAACTTTCACCTGATTTGGCCTTTTTTCATTAACTCTTAGTTTGAGGGCTAACACCTCATCCAATACTTAGGACACCCTGACCTTCAATCAAGTGATTAATTTTTATTTTGTATCTTGTTAAGTCAAAGCCAGATAAGAAAAAGGGTCAAAATATAGACACTAGAAAACTACACACTTATAGTTTTTGATGACTAAATGCCTCAAGACCCCCAAAAAACCACCTAAGCCTTCTTAATCCCTAACCCAACCCTTCTTAACCTAATCAAGTCACTATTCTCCCATCACTAATTAGAAGTACTATTCAGTATCATTATTCATTATGAGACCCATGATCACTATTCATGATGACATGGCATGTGACATGGTAAGTGATATGGGAGGTGATATAACAAGTCATTTAGAAAGTGACATGGCTTAAAAATGAGGTGGCTTGAAGTGGGAGAACATACCCCACATTGGACCCTCATCCAAGGTACCTAATTACATCATTAAGCACCACAAGGCTCCCCCTTCGAAGTATTTTGAATTTCCTCTCATCCCACTTTAAAAATGGTGCCAAAATCCATGGGGCATCTTTACAAATACTTAACAAAAGATGAGAGTTAGTGGCAAAAGGTATTTTAGACCCATATGAGCCCATGCACATGATTCCCACTCCATTTTAGACTCTTTAGCACGTTGGGAGACAAACCAACCAAGTCCTTTGACCTATTATCTAAGTGGGAATCTTACCCCCCTGTCTTTCATGACCACTCATGCACCCACATGGATAATGGTGCAAAAATTCATGAGGCACTTAGCCGAAAAATGAAAGAGAGTACTTTGGACCCATATGAGCCCATGTGTATGATTCCCACTCCATTTTAGACTCCTTAGAAAGTGGGAAACACACTTATGAAGTGGGAATCCCACCACCCTTGTCCTTAATTCCCACTTATAATCCCACTTGAAAAATGGTGCCATAATTCTACTATTCTCTATTTTGGCATGGTTCTTGATAACAAATGCTATAAATGCCCAGCTCTCCTTCACCCAAGGTTAAGTTTCAAGTTAATATTTGGCTATTAACATCTTGTTGTATGTATTTGAAGGAGATCATCATTTTAGAGGTCATCCACATATTGGAAGAAAAAAATCAAAGTAATGAAGCTCTGCCAAAATTGTTGTGGGATTCCTTCATCACATCATCAACAACACCAACCACATCAACAAGCCTCAAGGTAACTTTATTTGTTTTTTTATTTCAGTTTTTTACTTAAGTCTTTCCATTTATTACCTTGACCTCTACCCCTCAATCCAATTTCCATCTTAATCCATTGACCTTCTTTACCACCTTTTCCATTGTAATTCCATTTACCTCCTTTTCCCTCTTTGCACCTTTGCCACCTTCACTCTCTTTGCCCCCTTATCCTTTTGATACCATAGTTACTTATTGTTTTATCTCTTTCAACCATACATCCCCATCATTTTATTATCTCAATCATTTACTAACCTCAACCAAACCATTTTTTTGACCCTTATCAAATTACCAAACCCAAAACCACAACCTTGCCTTAACCAATATTTAGCATTAGTATAATCAAACTAGTTGCTTCATTTTGGTTAACTTAGCAAAGCATTTAATTTTCATAATCAATTCACTATAATTTATTGCTTTTAGTTTTATTTTGATATCATTTTATGAAAAAAAAATTATTTTCATTTTCCAACTTAAGTATTTAAAGTAGGTGGGTTGATAGCCTCCTAGAAAGCTTTTGCTTCTAAGATCTAGCTCATTCTAAGCAATCCACCCAACTACTTGTCTAACAAATAAGTTTTATGGTAGTGTTTTCTTATTTATAGGTCATCCTCCCAAGACAAATAGGATCTCTCCATAATCACATGAATTAAACATGTGCACATTCAATAGGTATTCTTCCATACCCTTCTTAACTAGTTTCTTCTTTTCACACTTAAGAAAAAGAAAAAATTATATAGAAACACAAATCATTATATTTTTTTATCCCACCTATGCTGATGATTATAATTTCATGTGGGTAAATCATCATGTTTGTCTACCTAACTAGGGAAGATATGTATGCCACTTATTATAACCACCTATGGGCAAGTCAGTATATTTCACCCATTTTATCTTTTTGGTCCCTTCATTTCCTCCTTTTGAGGGATCAATCACCAACCACCTTTGACAACCACTCCCTTTAGGTGTCATCTATATTTCATCCATTAAATATTAAAGCCATAAGCATAAAATACATTTTCATTATTTGATAATACATTACTATACCTATAACTTATAACACCTTCCCAAACATGGGCAAACTATAGTGTCATGTCCCCTTTTTCATGGACATTGACAGTCTTGATGATTAGCCTATTATGCGACCTTCGTAGGCTAATAGGATGGATAGAGGGTCATAATGGAGTTTAGCTTGACTTTGATTCACAGGATTTCTACATTTGGTTTTCATTCAGATTATTTCAGACACATTGGACCTGAGCTCCTACTTTTTAGGGATATTTGACATGCAGCGGAGCGCCTTTATTTTGGTATGGTCATGTGCGGAATCACTCCATGGTTCACCTGCTTCGAATGGTTCAAGGATCTGACATGTATTGAGGGAGATATTAATATTTGATTGATTTAATCAAATATTAATTATTTAGCCTAATTTTCATTAGAAACCCTAATTCTAATTAAAGAAACCCTAATTAGGGCAAGCATATCTTTTTGAGGGTATAAGGGTTTCTCATGGAGGCCATTATGGATTCATGATTTGATTATTGATTTTGATATTGAAGAATTCTTCTGTGAAGACTGAGCCAAAGGTTCCAAGATTCCATTTGCATTGGAGAATGTCAACTCTTCAGTGTGTGCGATTCAGAGGCTGTGAAATATCAGCTGATCTATTGCCGATTTGAGAGATAGCTTCATACAGAAGTTATCACAGAGGTTTACAGATTTAAGAGGTAACTTCATACAGAAGTTGTCACAGAGCTTTTCAGGGATTTATTTCATTATGTTTTTTATTCAGATATTGCACAAATAAAGATCTTCTCTATTAGAGCCGTCCCAGATTTGCAAAAGATCAAATTTTGAGACGATATTTGTATTCATTTATATGCGTGCCAGAGATTCATTATTGTAATCATTCTGAAGAATAATAAGAGCACTAATTTTCTAGTTAAGTGATTTACTGTGGTTTATCTATTATTTAAATTTATCTTGCAAAATCGTATCTTATTTCATGCAAAAGTAAAATATAGTGAAATAGTAAGAAAAATATCAGGTTTCAGAATTGAAGAGAAACGGGGATATCACAGTGGTATCAGAGCCAGGTTTCCTGCCATCCTATTGGGCACATCAGAGCCTTATCCTGCCATCTTGAGGGTTTGACAATCTTATATAGGTATTTCAGCCTTCAGGGTGTACTATATTTTGATTCGTTGCTGTACGGATTCCGTACAAATCTGTACCAGGCCGTACGGAAAAAATAGATCATGACCTTGATAGTCTACAGCCGATAGGAGGGGTTAACGGTGTAGCCAAGTTGTTAGACACTGATCTTGAGAAGGGTATTAATGAAAGTCCTGAACAATTACAACACCGCATAAATGCATATGGGCAGACACTTATCCCCAAAGGGATGCTTTTTCTTCCAATTTTAAGATTTAAAGTATACCTAAACTGACGAGTTGCATTCAAGGCTAATGTTGCTTGCCTCCATCTTTTGAGCCTCTTGAGCGGAGCTTTTTTGTTTGGTATATCAAAAACAATGTTCTGAAATTCTCCTTCGTCATTGCTGTTAACAATCCGAACATCGGGGATCCCACAAAGGTTTTCACCCGACCGTGCAAAGGCCGATAGTTATGAGAAAGGTGTTGTTAAGCACCAGGTTAGACGTAGCTGTTTGGCGCTAAAGGAAGCGCAGTCAGCAGGCAAGAAATCATGGATTCCAAGAGGCAGCTGCTATATTACCATACCCTGCCTTTACTGTTGTACCTGCCTGAGTAAGGGAGCGTAACGATTACTAAGAAAAGTTTGAAGATTTTGTTGACAAAATAGTACGGGGTTTCTGTACACTTTGACTTTCTAGATTTAAGAGGGTCTGTAAATTCTATCAAAAAGTGTAAAATACAGAAAAGCGATTCAATAAAGTAAATCATGGGTACTTCAAGTACTCAGAAATAATGGGAAAATGATATGAAGAAGCTGGAGCTAAGTTTGAAGAGGTTGAATGAATCTCTTTCATATCCTACATTCAAAAACAAACCCACATGGTATATGATAGCAAAGGATGAGTGGGAGTTATTAACTCCATAAGCTCAGGGGAGGTTGTCTTTTGATCGCTTTGTTAAACTGAGGAGAGAGCACTACAGATCACTTAGACGAGAGAGTAGCATGTCCCATAATTATTATGATGATTATGAGATAGGAGATAGTGAAGATGAGGATGAGTTAGATGCTTGCACTCAGAGTGTAGAGGTGTGCTCAGAGGTTAGTGCATTGAGGGTTGATGATCTCTTAGCTATGATAGAGATTGTAAAAGAGTCCCAAGATCCGATTATTACAGATGACACCCAGGAGAATGCAGTGGACAGTTTTGAGGACTTAGTTTCACCAGTTGTTTCTTTCTGTATGGAAGAGTTAGACAGTGATGCTACAGTTGTTGATACTCCGTATGTTGATATGAGCTTTGCAGTTGATTTACAGAGTATGGATGATCATTTGTATATTGAGGTGGTTGGTGGTGACTACATTCCTGCAGTTGTTATTGAGGAACATGTTGTTGAGGCTGACCCACATGTTCAAGATTTGGGAGTATCTGGTCTTGATGAGTTTGGGATCCCAATGGAGTCGTGTCTCCAGATTGATTATTCTCACACAGATGACAATGTGGTACAGTTGGTTGTGCCACATTTACAGAGAGATCAGTTGGGGTGTGTGGGGGAGTATGTTGATGCTTCCACATATAATTTTTACTGCACTGAATCATTGATGGAGTATTTGCTGGATAGTGCATGTGTTCATCTGGACTCACATAAAATGACATAAGGTGTTCTCGTCCGAGGTACTAGTGCTATTAGTAGATTGGGTGAGGAGATTTTAGTGACCCTTTCTACTATGTTACCTTACAGGGATGTTGAGGTGGGGTTTGTTGCGCTGAGATTGGAGCCATCCATTGAGTCCCAGTTTGGCAATAGTGAGCCAGTAGCAGAGTTTGGGGGTTCTTACCAGCATCATATGGTGAGGTATGCTCATTATTTTTCTTTGCATCTAGAGATTAGTTTTGGTGTCAGTGACTCAGGTACCGATGATTGTCATATCCACGGTCCAGTTGGGTGTGGGTATCAGTTAGACAGGGACTTGAATTTTGACAAAGTGGATGTTTTAGTTGGCTTGAGTTCCACAGAGTGGTTTCTTCTACTGGCATCTACAGTTGGTCTTCAGATAGTTGTTTGGGTGTCGAGTGCAGTTTTTTAGTTGCTGATTTTGATACTGTTGATGCTATTGATGTTGATGATTTCTTCACAGGGATTGATTTGTGACATGATGGATGTTACACAACTTTTTCCTTGGGATCTAGGTGGATCGAGTGGTCCCTTGTTCTGACATTGCTTGGGGACAAGCAATTTTCGGAGGGGCGAATTGTCATGTCCCCTTTTTCATGGACATTGATAGTCTTGATGATTAGCCTATTATGCGACCTTCGTAGGCTAATAGGATGGATAGAGGGTCATAATGGAGTTTAGCTTGACTTTGATTCACAGGATTTCTACATTTGGTTTTCATTCAGGTTATTTCAGACACATTGGACCTGAGCTCCTACTTTTTAGGGATATTTGACATGCCGCGGAGCGCCTTTATTTTGGTATGGTCATGTGCGGAATCACTCCCTGGTTCACCTGCTTCGAATGGTTCAAGGATCCGACATGTATTGAGGGAGATATTAATATTTGATTGATTTAATCAAATATTAATTATTTAGCCTAATTTTAATTAAAAACCCTAATTCTAATTAAAGAAACCCTAATTAGGGAAAGCATATCTTTTTGAGGGTATAAGGGTTTCTCATGGAGGCCATTATGGATTCATGATTTGATTATTGATTTTGATATTAAAGAATTCTTCTGTGAAGACTGAGCCAAAGGTTCCAAGATTCCATTTGCATTGGAGAACGTCAACTCTTCAGTGTGTGCAATTCAGAGGCTGTGAAATATCAGCTGATCTATTGCCGATTTGAGAGATAGCTTCATACAGAAGTTATCACAGAGGTTTACAGATTTGAGAGATAACTTCATACAGAAGTTGTCACAGAGATTTTCAGGGATTTATTTCATTATGTTTTTTATTCAGATATTGCACAGATAAAGATCTTCTCTATTAGAGCCATCCCAGATTTGCAAAAGATCAAATTTTGAGACGATATTTGTATTCGTTTATATGCGTGCTAGAGATTCATTATTGTAATCATTCTGAAGAATAATAAGAGCACTGATTTGCCAGTTAAGTGATTTACTGTGGTTTATCTATTATTTGAATTTATCTTGCAAAATCGTATCTTATTTCATGCAAAAGTAAAATATAGTGAAATAGTAAGAAAAATATCAGGTTTCAGAATTGAAGAGAAACGGGGATATCACATATAGACACCTAAAACTAGTCACAACTAGTCTTTGATCGAACTTCAAATTGATTCCTATCAACCATTGTAAATTAATCCTAGGAATCATTGAACATCTCAAATTTTATTTTTAATCATTCATCAAATATTAAAATCACTTTGAGGCATCCCTGTTTATGGTATTATACCATATGCAACAATAACTTCTCATGGATTCATCCCTAATAACCTTGAGATATCACAACTATCAATTTGGCATATAGACCTATTAAATGGTGCATTTACACACTTAAATTAAATCTTGAAAGAGATAAAAGGCTAACCTAAATCAATTTAAAAACTTAACAAGATTAAATTCCTAGTTGAATTATCCATTTGAAATTAATGAATATCTAAAAAATGAAATTTAAAAATTCAAAATATCAAATCCTTTCATCATTGCCTTTATGAGATATTAAGCTCTTTGAAAATATCCTAAAATATCTAATTTGAAAGCCATGCCTAGTAATTGTAAATCATAACTACTTGAAAACTATTAACTCTAATGGAGTTAGTTTTAACTCACCTGGGTTGAGTTTTAACCCATACTAACCATAATCACAACCTTAACTCACCTTGGGTGAGTGTTAATTCCTAAGTATATAAATACAAGGTCATAACTCTTCATTTCTAAGATTGGATATTGTAGAGTTATTATGCAATATTTGTTCCATAAGACTCATACACACAATTTTACCATGCCCAAATCTTAAGCCAATTAATATAAAAGCCAAGGTACCAAGGAGATAAGGAGCCAAGAAACCTCCATTTTTAAATACTTCTTGATGAACAAACCAAAAAAGCCATTAAACAAAGCATTTGGATCTCTCAAGGAATGTACAAGAATTTTGTCTTTTATGTTTTTGTTGTGCTTTCACTTAGATTTTGTTAATAATCTCTCCCTAGTGTCTAGGCTAGAAGTGTAAGTGTCATTATGTTTATTTGAGTTATATTTCTTGAACTAACATAATAATAACCTCCCTTCTTGGATTCCTTGATCATTGTTTCACATGAAAGAGAGAAATTTTATCCTCAAAAAATCCAAGTGATGATGGAGTGGTAGGTTTTGAAGACCCTCAATATTTCTAATGTTAACTGATTAATATCATAAATTTATCAAAAATTATGGTCTCATTTCATCCCCACTCATCTTTTTATTAAAGGATTCCTTTTAGTGGATTGATTCATCTACCAAGTCATTTGAATAGTTGAAAATGTTTATGTGCACAACTCTAATTTTGGCTACTCCTAATTTGTCAAAAACTTTTGTTATAGAATGTGATGCATCAAGATATGGCATAATTTTTGTACTTATGAAATAAGGTAGAACACTAACATTTGAAAGATTCCAATTGAATGTAAAAAATAGGATCAAACTAATATATGAGAAATATATGATGGATATTATGTATGTAGTGAAATAATTAATACCTTATCTAATGGGTCATCACTTTTAGGTAAAGACTAATCATGATAGCCTCAAATATTTTTTGGAACAATGATTGTCATCTAAAGAACAATATAAATAGGTGACTAAATTTTAGGATATGATTTTTAAATAGTTTATAATAAAGGAAAAGATAATGTGGTGGCACATGCCCTCTCTTGACATGATGAATTAGTTGAGGCATTATTATGAGCCATGACCATGTGGAAGGAAGATTGGATAGAAGAAGCAAGATCTAAATGGGAGAATGATAGTGATACCAAATATTTAAGTCAAAATTTTTAGTGGGGTTCTGATGAATCTAAAAAAATTACATGTAATGGGAACACATTATGGTATAAAGATAGATTATACCTCTATAAGCATTCTCTCATAAAACAATTTTTTTTTGAGGATATTCATGCCTATCTATTTTGAGGTCATTCTATATTTTTGAAAAAATATCATAGAATCAAGAATTATTTATTTTAGGAAGGACTCAAGGGGAGATCCAAAAACATTTGGTTGAATGCATGGTATGTCAACAAAATAAAGATGAAACCATTAAAACTCCATGTCTCTTGCAACCTTTATCCATCCCTATCTAGCATTTGGAGGAGATTACCATGGATTTCATTATGGGGATACGATGGTTTGAGGTTAAAAATGTTATCATGGTAGTTGTAGATAAAATCACCAAGTATGCTCATTTTTTTTCCTTATCATAACCATTTGTTTCTAGTACAATAGTTTTTTTTCTCTATATAGTTTATAAATTACATGGTACTCCAAAGATCATTATAAGTGACTGAGATTCCATATTTACTTGTAATTTTTTTACTAAATTATTTTCATGTTTAGATACCTAGTTGGTTCATATCTCATCCTATCATCCTTAATTTTCTATAAAAATATAGGTAGCCAACAAATGTATAAAAGGGTATCTTATTTGTTTTGTTTCTGAAAAATAAGATAAATGGGTTCATTGGCTTCCACTTATTTAATGGTGATATAACACTTATTTTCACACTTTTTCCAAGATGTATCCCTTTATGTAATTATATAGGTATCACCCCCCATCCATAAATTCAGATTTGATAGTGCATCCTAAGGTTTGAGTTGTTGAGGAACACATGCACCATCAATATGAGGTGTTAGTCAGTTTTCAAAAGAATTTAGCAATGGCACAAAATATAATGAAGCAAAAAATAGATCAACACCGTAGTGAGTGGTATTTTGTCATAATTTATTAGTAATTTTTGTATTTATATCCATATAAATATTTGTCTCTAAAGCAACATAAAAAAATATAATAATTTGTCACCTAAGTATTATCTCCCTTATCATATCTGTTAGTGTGGCTTATAATATATAATTATCTCCATCCACTCGCATACATATGGTATTCCATGTATCTTTCCTAAAGAAGGTAATTGGACATAGAGTTTCCACTCATATTGAGTTACCTAAATTGGATAAAGAAGGCCAAGTTAGTCTAAAGCTTGAAGATATCCTTCACATGCACACTAAGCAACTATAGACTAGAGCCATTAAGGAGTATTCTATTAAATGGAAGAACATGCATTATGAAGCTACAACATGAGAAGATGAATCATTCCTACAAAAAGATCCTATTTTAATTTAATGTTGAGGACAACATTGTTTTGAATGGGAAGGGCATGCTACACCCTTAACCTATAGTGTATTTAGGGATATGTGTAGCTGAATTGTGGCTTAAACACCTCTATATTAACTTGTTGCATTTCTCTATATTTTTAGTATGGTAAAATTATGGAATAACCTTGGATAAGTAGAGTACATATAGGAGGTAGTGGTTAGTATTTTATCATAATATTATGAATTTTATTCTTATTGCATTATTGTGGAGGTTACACCATCTAAGTGGCTCAGACATAATATTCAAGTATTTTTTATTTTGGAATTTTTTTTATGGATCTATTTAATTTGATCTTAATTCTACAATATATAATTCTATTATTACAAATCATCTAAGTAATTTCATTACGAAATATTTTATGAAGGCTGAGCTATACAATTTGATAATTACCCAATTATTAATGTTAATTAATCTTTAAAAACATTTAGGTCCACTTTTACCCTAATTATGTCTCCCTTGACTACATCAAGATCATCTTATGCACCATGATTTTTAAATCTAATCAAAGTTAGTGAAACACCTCAAAAACATATAAATCAAAAGTGTTTGACTCAATGTCATCCTTGTGAGTAGTTTTTTGAGTTTCTTTCCCTTTCCCATGTTTACAAGTGTTAGGAATATCTATGGATAAACCCTAGGATGGAGGGTTTTATCCCCTAAAAAAATTCTATTGGCATATTATATTGTTTAACCATCTCACTAAGATGAATACAATGGTTGTTAATGTGCACAAGAGTGAACATTTTTGACCTAAAAAGTGTATCAAAAGATTATAGCATTATGATTATCTCACTAAGATGAATCTAAAAGCTAATAATTTTTACAAAGGTGAATATTTTTATAAATATTTTTTCAAAAAATCACTTCAAACAATATTATAGTGATAGAAGAATTAAATTCTTCCCTGATCCCAAGTTATGTTTTTTTAATCTTTTTTCTCTTAGGAGACCCACAACCCAGATCCAAAAAAACAACATTATATAAACTTTCCCAAATCAAATATTTTATACCACTTGTAATTAAATTACTTATATGTTTTAAAAATATAATATCATATCACATAAATAAGATTATAGTATATATATCCACAATAATAATTGATAGAAGAGTAGAATGCTAAATAAATATAGTTGAGCCACTTCGAGGGGGAAACTCCACAATAATGAAATAAGAGTATATTTATCAATATTATGATCAAATACTAACCAATACCTGATAAATATAATCTAATTATCCATGGTTATTCCATAGGATGACCTTACTAAGACATAGAGAGATGTGATAAGATAATATAAGAGGCATGTAAGCCAAAAGTTGGTCATGCATATCAGTAAACATGACATAAGTTAAGGTAATAACACATGATCACCCTCAAATTCTCCTCTTCACATATCCAAGGTTTATTTGTGAACCTCTCTCTCCAATTATTCAACAAATAAGCATCATCACCAAAATAAAGTACCAAGGGGAAACATGATTTCATCAACACATAGGTTTACTCATTCCTTTCTCTCTTTACTTTCAAGCATTTCGATTATTCAATGTTTAGATTATATTCACTAATTAAATTGTAACATGATCTTTTTTTTTAGGTAATTCACAAATATAAAATTCAAATGGCACTCAAGTCAAATCAAGGTGTGTTTTACATAACAAGGTATGCTTTTCTTTACCTTAACCTGGTAATTTCATCCTTATGCATTACTAAACTAAAGGGGCAGGGGTGAAATGTAATTATTAAAATATGATTTTATATAAATTAATAATATTTTACACTTGAAAAATATAAATAATAGTGAAACCTTCTATTTAATGACATTCCCACTATCAAAAGGCTTGTGTTAGTTATTTCACTATGAAAAATTATGTATCTTATAGTCTGACCCTAATATTTTGATGACACAAATCATTTATAAAGGAGGACATATCAAGTCATAAAGTTTCATAATGATATGTGGGAGGGTATTAGGTCATAAAGGATCATTAATTATAAATTAAAATATAAAACAAAAAAATTAAAAGGTGGATAATATAAATAAAGTCATTAAGTGAAAGGAGGAAAACATAAGAGATCTACACCATTAAATGTTTAATCATAAGCTAAGACCTAAGTAAATAAACTATCTAAAAAAAACATTAAGAATAAGTTTTAATTAAATTTTGTGTCAAAAGGAAAATCTAAGTCGCCTATTCTAGTAGTTAGAAATTTCAATTAAAAGACACACTTACATTATTTCACCCTAAGCAAAGCTACCCTATTCTTCCCAAATATGAGTCCAATCATTTTATGTAATTCTTAGAAAATTTAAGGGATTGTTTTATCCAAGTTTAATAATAGAATATAGATAATAAAATTATATTATATATGATAATATAATATTTTATACTTGACAAATATCACTCATGGCTCAACTCTTTAGTTCATGACCTTCCCATTGTCGAAAGGCTCATGTTTTCCATTTCACTATGCCTAAGTGATTATCCTATAGTAAAACCTTGATGTTAGTAACCAGATAAATTGTAACCCATAGTCTTCATAAAAATTGATTTATATTATACTCTACTATTTAAATATATTTAGCAACTTTTAATCCTCCCAGTCACTACCATCTAGACCAGGACACTAGTGTCAATGCTAGTGTCCCAAATATGACACTAGTATCTGAGACTTACAAACAGTCAAAATTTCAAATATTTTGACATTTATGGGTTATATTATGGTAATATTTTAACCCTCCCATAATATAATTTAAAAATTTATGGTATAAATATAAAATAAAGGGTCATTCACTATAAATCAAAGAACATCTAGTAATTACCAAGAAAACACCTATCAAGTTCGCTTGATCATATGCACAACTACAATTTATATCCCTATTATTTCCTATTTAAAAATAATTCATAATAGAGTCTTATTCTAGGTTTGAATCATTCAAATAATATCCTATGAGTAATATTTTCCAAGTTACAATCTAGATCACTACATGCACTTGTATATAACATATTGCACAATTACTCACACAAATATAAGGGGGGGGGGAAATGCATCAGTCTAAGACCCTCTTTAGTTTTTATGGATTTATATGCTTTTAACATTGACATAGGGGTATTTTAGGTTAGAATAATGTCACTTGAGTCCATTAACCCTATTTTTTAAGGTGAAATCTTAAGTTGGAAGACCTAGGGTTTTGAGCAAAATACTAATATCCAAAACCTATGCATGCAATCCAAGTTAAAATTTTATAAGGATAACGTGAACCCTAATAGGTGTAATTTTTAATTCCATAAAATGATATGTATTCCATACCATATAGAATAATTGATGGTAGTGTCCAGATCCTGATGGTAGTGTCTACACTGACCAAGAATAAATATTTAAAATTTGATGAATCATTAAGGAGCATCATCATGTTTTACCATGTATTTTTATCTACCAGATCCACCTATGCATCAATAAATAATATAATTATTTTTTATTCTTCATGTTTCTATATTTAAATTATCATTCTCATTGTAATTTTTATATTTATCATACTTTCATATTTCAACCCTATATCAAAAAATTGTGAATATGAATTATTTAATTGGCCTAATTTTAGAATAGTTTAACCTTTTGTTTGATTAGGTTATTTTAACCCCAACCCTTACCTAAAATTCCAAAAAAAATTAAACATTTTGTGAACCTAACCTCGAAGTTTTCTTGTGCAACTTTAGCTTATTCTAGATTTCTTAGCCTTTTAGTGTTTTAGATTGTGGTAATTATCCAGTTAGGTTATTATTATCATGTTAGAGTATTTACTCACATTAATATATCTATATTTACTTGTTCTAATATTATTTTTTTTTAAATTTAAAATGGATAAAAAGAAACCTTTTCCTCCTCCTAACCATAATGATGGTGATAGCTACCATCCCACTCCCATTATTCACCCACAGCTTATCTCAGATTTTGTGGTCTATGTTATCACTACTTCAAGGGGTAAGGTAGGTCATCCTATACTTTTTAAAGAATATAAACATATAAACTTTCCCATATGTGTTAATATAAATGTTTAAACATCAAAATTAGTATTTGGTTTCAAAGATCACATCATGGGAAAACAATAACACACATACAAAGAATCCAAAATATGCTAGTGTTAATCATGTGTTTGCATATTCACCTAGAAATGTTTTACCTAATAAAACTTCATATCAAGATTATAATCCAAAATACAATACATATACCACTAGTGATTCAAAAGGTGAACAAAATTCTAATAAAATCTCAAGTGAAATTATAATAGCAATGCTCAAAAACAAAGTGATCCAATTACCTCATATACATTAGTTAAGGAGATAAAAATACTTTGTGCATATCATAAAATACATGGGCATCATATAGAATGTTGTATAGATTTTAAGAATAAAATACAAAAGATAATTGATAGTGGTAACCTTATCATATATACACCAATCAATCAAATCACTCACCGTATGAGTGCATCTCATAAATCATAAGTAAAAAACATTATGGGTACAAAAGGATAAATTAGAGAAAAAATAGTTACAATTGAAAATTTTAGATCAAGAAAAGATTCAAAAGGCACAATTAGAGCAAGAAAAGATTTAAAAGGCAAATCTAGAGCAAGCAATGTTACAAAAATATCAATATGTAAGATCCAAACTATGAAAGTCACAACATGAAAAGAAACATTTACAAAATCAATGCATTACAAGGGCAATGTTAGAAAAAGTGAAATCGGTAAATCAAACTCAAGGTAAGCAAACAAACATGATTAAAGCAATATTTTTAACAAAAGAGGTCAAAAATAAAGAAACACTTGAAAAAGATAAAGTTTAAAATGTGGATACAAATGGGGAGATTACAAATATTTCCTCATAGCATGACCCTTTCATTTTAACTCCTCATATAGGTGGAAAGTAATTTATAGATATCATGTTTATGGACTATCCAGATACAAATTTTTATTCTAAGTCATTTTTAATCTCGCTTGGAAATAAGTATTAATAACTAGATAAAACTAATGTAATCACAAATAGTACGGGATAAGTTTAGTTAACAGTTTTATTTGATTCAAAATAATATTCTTTTACATTTCATGTTATTTATAATCTAAATACATATAATGTTGTGCTTGGATGATCATTATTACACTCATTAGGAATAGTGGTTGATAAAAATAAAAATTTCATATCATTTTATCATGAATTAAATATTACATCTTTTTAAAGATAAGGAGCATCTTTAAAATAAGACTACCCAAAGGAAAACATATCTCAAACATAGATAACAAATATAATCTTAATAATATAACATTATACACTTTTTGATACTATTATAAACACATATGGTTTAGGAAATGTTATTCATTTACCAATCCTCATATATTGTTATCCTCGTCTTTATATCATTAAAATTCTTGTTAATTTTCAAAAACATCTAAAATCAAATACAAAAAAATCTAACTAAAACAAAAATACAATAATATATTTTTCATATGTTGTTTAATTTTATAGACAATATTTTTGGATTACGTATCACTTCAATATTTTACACTTGTAAAAATTAGACATTGGTTAGTCCTCTTAGATATACATATGCTTTGATTTTGGAAACCTTGCATTTTCTCTATCTTGTGCCCCTTAGCCTATCTCTTAGTCTAACCAACCTTATATTGATGGCACAAACATTATATCTTGCTTATAATGATTAAAATATACTTATCTTACACCTATAAAATTTTTGGGTGTGTACCTACCCTCTTGCTCCATGGACACTAATGTTTGGTATAGATAGAAGCATCGATGTTACTATCTTTCCCTAACACAAGTGTTAAGTGCCCTAAATTTATCTAATTTATAAATGATACATATTACAATGGTTAGCCTAAGGGATTTAATGTGAGTTATCTCTCAATAGGATTGGTATAAATAAAATATTAACCTCATTCATTTCTCACCAAATAATTATACCAAAAGAGTATTTAGTAAGCACTCAAGTTACCAAAAACTTTCCTATTTTGATATACATCAAAGGAACAGCTTAGCTACATGTCTAAAGTACTAAAGGAGTATTCATGAGTTAATATTTTCCAAGATAAAAGGTAGGTAATTATTGTACTTATTTTACACATTGTATGATTCACACACAAACCAACATTTAGGGGAGAACTACATGAGTTTGAGACCCTCTTCTAGAGTATTGGCTATGTAGGCAACACCCTTTGATATTGGGGTCATTGAAAGTCATCCTGACACTATGTGACCACTAACCTATATTTCATCAAGGTCACATTAAATATGGATTTATAGGGTTTTTCATTTTCACCAATAATGGCAGTCCATGACCCAAATTTGAAAGCACCAAAGCAAAGGCAAAGCCAAACCTTGAAGCATCCAAGTGGTCACATCCTATTTTAGATGATATTACATATAGGATACTAGCTTTGAACCCAAATAGAAGAATCAATTCAACTATACTAGGTTTATGTAATTATCTAGAGAGCTAGAGGCACTAGATCTAGAATCTGATGATTGATATAACATTATCTTCC
Source organism: Torreya grandis (assembly GCA_037957365.1). Classification (NCBI taxonomy): domain Eukaryota; kingdom Viridiplantae; phylum Streptophyta; class Pinopsida; order Cupressales; family Taxaceae; genus Torreya; species Torreya grandis. Next base: position 2,043,465 of record JARHVA010001464.1, on the reverse strand, counting down.
TACCTACTTTTACCCTATACTAGAGCTAGATTTGCATTATCCTAAGTACATAAATTTTATATCCTTTTTTATATCTAGAATATTTATACTTTATATAAATATTTTATATCAATTTAATAAATTTCTCATATGGTATATTTGAGTTTAGCACGTTAATTTCCCTACATAGATCTAATATTCACCCTAGTGTTCTATCATTTCTATATATTTAATCCTATCTACCCAATTACTATCCTTGCAAAAATTAGGGTTAAACATTTGGTGAACCTAATCCATGTGAATTCATTTTTATTATTATTAAGGTTTTAAACAAGTTAGGGTTTTAGATTGTTATACTTTTAAATTTTCTATTGGTTCTATTTTGCATGCAACCTAGGCGTATCCCTAGATTGGGGGGTGTTTATATTGAACATATTGAGCTTCCCCTCAACCCATCCAAGATGTCTCAAACTAATGAGGGATATCATACCTTAGATCATGATTATACCCATGTTGACAATGGATAAAATCCTGATAGGGTTATCATATAAGAAGTTTCTAATAATGAAAATTTGGAAACAAATGAAAATGAGTAAGTAGACCATGATTAAGTTCATGTAATTTTAATATTTCATGAGTGCATTTGAAAAAACCTTGAATATTTTGATAAAATATTAAAAACTATACTTGAATCTAAAAATTCAAAAAAAAAAATGGATACATCCCTCCCCTTGAACACATTACAACTCAATACATCTAATTGGGACACAGATTATGTGTTTCAAACTTTATTCCCTTAAACTACTTTTAATACATCTATTATGAAATTTTGCATTGTTTCAACACAAATACCAGTTTCAATGCCTATTACTACTCAACTTTTTTCCATCCCATTTGGTGACTACGTAATTGGCTAATGTAAATCCCAATGAGTCTACAATTCAAACACTCCTTCAAGTCAAAAATACCTTTGAGGAAAAGGTTACAAACATTGAATAAAAGGCTTCAAATTATTCACATGCTATAGATTTTAAAGATGTGTTGCATAACCCTCTTTCACTTCATATCTCTTTATACCCTTTTTCAACTAGATTTGTTACACCTAAGTTCACATTTTATGATGACAAGGGTAATTCTGAATAATATATTCAAACCTTCTATGCAGTATGCCTTAATTATGCTTCTAACAATAAACTTTTGACCAAATTATTTTCAAGGAGATTTAAGGACTATGATTTGAGGTGGTTTTATGACATACCTCTCTAATTCATGAAATAATTTAAACCTATTGTAAATCAATTTTTGTCACACTTTTCTATTAACATTACCAAAAAGGTTTCCTTTGATCAAATTGTAAATATCAAACAAGGAACCAATAAACCAATTAATGAATATATCTTGAGATATAATACAATGCTAGCCAAAATGACCAATCCTATGATGGAAAAAAGTTACAATACGTATTCAAGAAAATTTACTTGCTCTTTTACATTAGTCTATTGTTTTAAAAAAATCATTATTTTGATGACTTATGCCATGTTGTATGAGACCATGAAATGAAGTTTATGTAATTAAATAAGCTCAAGTATGTAGGAAATACACTAATTAAATTTACATCTAGTTAAAAATTTATAATTAAACCAAGTTATAAGGTAAATCCTCCTAAGCCTAAAAAGGAAACAATCACCACAATTAACATGGTTTCATAATTAGCCAATCGGCTTGTCCTATCTAATGAACCAAGGAGATCATTTTCATGTTTACTTGAGCCTCATACTCCATTACTCCCACAGTTACTAGAGTGTCCTCTTATATCTCCCCCTCGTCATATAGAGGTTGATGTAAATAGACCTATACCCCAAGGATATGATGCAAATGCTTATTATGACTATCACCAAGGTCATGAAAATTTATGAACATATGTTTTACCTCAAATCATATGATCTAGGACCTCATCAATGACTAACATATTAAATTTAATAATCCTATAAAAGAATGAGGTTGACAACCTGTTGATCACCAAAAACTAAAAATACTTAAAAATCCTTTGCAAGATGATTCTAAAAAGGAACCAAAAGTGAAAATGGAATATAATGCACATCCTCCTCCATCATATTATAAACACACACTATATGGGGTTATTATTACTTAAATGTGACATATACCTCTTATGGTTCAAAACCTACCATTTCCTTTCATGATAGTGAAATTAAGGATGATGAATTTGATATTCATTCTCTATTCATTCAATCATACCTTGAAAAACACCCCATACATAGTGTTATGATTGATAATGGTGCATGAAAAAATGTTTACACCATGACATTACTTACACATTTGGGTTATACTCATCATGATTTACACCCTTCTACTAGATCAGTTAAAGCATTTGATGGGACCTCCTAGAAGGTTTTTAGTGAGATTGATCTACCTTTATAGGTTGGTCCTATATGTGGTTATTAATTTCTTAGTTATACCTTTTATGGGTGGATTTGACATGTTATTAGGATGCTTTTGGATACATACTATTTGAACTATACCTTCTATAGTAAATGGGTGTATTAAATACATTAATTTTAATCATGTAATTATATTTTTTAGTGTTCTATATGAACATAATCTTGAAAAAAATAAATTCATACCTAAGAAATTAATTACCAAGCATGTTGAGGCTAATCCATCATAACAAGGTAAGCAATAAGTAATCCACTTTATTAGGTGGCTAATACTTAAGAGACCCTTAAATTAGAGATAGATGGTAGGTTCCATATAATCCTCATGTTCTATGCACCATATTCATATATCTAAAGCACCTAAACATGTTCCTATTATTTCTATTCCAAATAAACCATAGAGTACATAGAGATGGGTTCTAAAAACCCCTATTCCTTATTTTAGTTTATTGCACTAGGTTCTGAGTGGGGAGATACCTATGATCATCCTTTATATGGGACCATAGAATGATCTTATCTATTTAAAAATACCAAAAAAATCAAAAACATTCAAAATTCTAAAAACATTTTCGACACCTACATGTTTTATTGGCTCCTTGGCATCTATGTGTTAGTTCCATGTTAAGGGATTGTATATCATTTACTCCAACATACACATTTACAAGAATACATATATAGATGATACACTATTATTAAATATGTTCTCCTTTCTTTCTACTCATGCCATATGGACATTAGGGATATTTTCTTCTAATATTGATACATAAGTTATAAGATTTGATGATCACTATACACTATCATGTTTGAGATTACATATGTACTTACACATACCTATTATCCATTATCATATATTACACATGTTACTTGATATGTTATGTACTTAAATATTTTTATATCACATTTGATCTATGCACCACAATGACATGTTTATGTTGGTTGCTTATGTTTTTTCTTTATACACTTCCTTGAGTGTTTTTCCTTGTTATTATATAGCTTGTTTGAGTATTTGAATATGCTTCATTGTATGTGGCCCCTATGCCTGTGTTTACCTTATTGGGCATTTGAATATTTCATTACTTGTTGTCTGGACATTTGAATATGGCATTCCTTGATTTTGGGGTATTTTAATAAGTCATGTCTATTTGATTTTGTGGCATTTGAATATGCCCCTTGTTTTTTGTCTCCTTAGACCATTTCTTGTTGACTTGATTTTGAGTGTTTTTATGTGTGTGAATATTTTCTTATTGAGATTGTATTTTTACTATCTAGACATTTACATGATCTTTATCATGCATCTTAGGGATACATGTGATCACATTTTTTTATATGGGATTCAATGATACATTTACCTAGATGTATTTCTTTATATATGCCACATGGTTACATTTATATATTCTATAGTTATCTTCCCCTTTTGAGGTGAGTTAACTTTCAGGTAGTATTTTTTCCTCACCTCAAAGGAGGGTTAGATTAGTGGGGCCATGATTTGAAATCATGTTCTCCACATTCATCACAGTTATCAAATTCATTGGGGGCATGTCATATGGACATGGCTTCCACACATTCACAATTTTGAGATTATAAGGGGGGCATGCTTTAGAAGCATGTTCTCCACATTTATTTAGTATTTAGTACTTATTATAACATAAAATTTCACCCTTTTTGGATATTTTTTTATGATCTCTCACTCCCAACTATAATATTATAGAAACTGTAGGTTGTGGGTATCCTGTAGTGAGGTTGGATCTCTAGAGAAGGTCGACTTCCTCTTGGTTGATCACCTAAACTAATACTTTTACTTGGAAAAGGGATATAAAGGGGGGTTAGGATGACTAATAACACTAAAATATTGATACACCAAATTAATTAAAAATCACATAAGATTGAAACAATTACTAATTTAGCATTAGATAATCCTTACTCACATAATCTCACAAACTAGCTAATTTGCATAAGTATTTATTAAAATAGGCTCATTAAGAAATACATTAAGCAAAGAGGAATTATAAAAATCACACCAAGCATCCATTAATGGTCTAAATATCTCAATTTAATACCTAAAACTAGATTTAAAACACCTAAAAAGAGGCAAAAAAGGACAATGGACATGGAAGAATACTTCTTCCCAAAGCTATCATACACAAGCTTGCTAAACATAAGTTAGAGGCAAGAGATAGGTGAAAAAAGATATTTATTGATTCAAAAGGTATTTGTTATAAATTTTGGTAGGGTTTGAATTTTTAAATGAGAATATCTTATAAAAATGAGGGAGAAATAGGAAATATAGGAGAAAAGGGGAAGAGAGAGAGAAAAAGCAAGCAAACAGAATTCAATAAATGAGACTGATTTAATAATTTTAGGAATAATTGGGGTTTTATTCCTAATTTAGTTAAAGGGTCTAGATTAATAAATTAGTAAATAAGCTAATAATTTGTGAAATTTATTGGTAATTAGAGATTTTATAAAAATAGTAATAAGAGGGAGAAAATAAGACTTAACTTAAACTATGCTTATCTGACTGAGACAAGATTCAATATTCACTATGTAGGCCAAAAACACTATCACAAATAGGATTCTGAATTTCATTTTCTAATTGGATAGGAGCACCAAAATTAGATAGGAGTGGCACCAGTGTTTTATTCCTTATATGGTGTTGTTGTCTCGAGGATCTAAACTTTTTGGGTTTTGTTTGGTAGGTCTATGTGACCCTGTCTCTAGATTTTTGGTAGTCAAAAGTCTATAAAGATCCTTGTATAGTAGATTTTATATTCAAACCCTATCTGCCATTATATTTTAACCAATTTAAAATAAGAGAGGGGTTTAGTGTGTGTAAGATTCATTAGATGTGGATCCACACCCCTTGTGTGGGCATGCTACCTACATATCAATACTTCAAAGAGGGATCAAGCCATATGTAGTTCTCCCTATGAAAGTGCATGGTGCAATTATGATATGAGAATGTAAGGAAATGTTAAACTAGGTGTGCTTAAGATGATTAGGGACTGGTGTAACCATTCAAATAAGCTAAAAATAGTATTAGATGGTTGTATGCAAAGAATGGGAAAATGTGTTTGAGTAGTCTTGCTTGTATTCTTGCTTGTTTTTGTGATATTTTCCAACCCTCTCCAAATGATATTTGAATGGGATTTTATAGGGATCTATTGGTCATGGGTTGAATGTGCTTGTGTTAGGTCGATAAGAAGAAGGATGGTAAACCAGAAGAAATTGACTATCAAGGCCAAAAATGAGCTTCGATAATAGCATCAAAAGTGGATAGGAGTGGCACTAGTGATATAAGCTTAGTGTGGCACTATTGTCCAAGGTAGATGAGACCTAAGTAGATGGATTGGTCATGAAAAGAGAGTCTTATCTTAGTTTGGATCAAGTCTAGAAAGCTATAGATGATTGACAATTAGTGAAAATAAGCTTATGAGGGTCACGAGAGCAAGTAAGAGGGATATATGGATTGGGAGTCATAAGCCACACTCAAGTTACTAATTTTGAAATTTTGTATGACAAAATTTCCCCCCCCTTTATTCTAGTGATGCAGAAAATTGAAATAATAAGATAAAAGAAAAAGAGAAAGCATACCTAAACTTACATGTAAGGGTGAAGCTCATGATGTTATTGTGATGTTGGGTTGTGTATAGAGAGAGCACATTGTGAAGTGTGAGTCTGAAATAAAAACAAGAGTAGATCAGTTCTTACTAGATATGTTATATCTAAAATAAGAATGTATAAAGCTAGATAAGAGATAAAAAGATAAAGGAATGAATATACCTCACTAGGAACATAGACTAATACAAAATATGTTGTGATGCTAAGTAATATTATATGACTTTGTAACAAGAGTAATAATGCAAATGGATTTGAGTGCTCAATTCCATAGAAAGTGGCTCAAGAATGCAAAGGCTATCCCTTTGGCTCCATTTTTTCCCACTAAGTGAAGCTAGGTAGTCATGCATATGTTGATTGATGTGTGGATTGTGTGTCTAATACTTCTGAATAGGTGGCTCAAGATCAAAAAGTCTAGATATAACTTTGACTCTATATCCTCATGAAGTGAAGTTATGAACTAATATCAGTATAAAATTTATATCATATAAGATGTCTCCTGAATCTTATGAATGTAATGTGATATAACAATGTTGGCATGGATAGCCAAATGTGTTCTAGAAACTAGGCCACTCTTGGCCACTCCAAAAGATGGAGATTAGGCTTATATAAAAGCCACTCCAAAATTGAGAATCTAGATTATGTGGAAGGCACTTGATAACTCAAGAACTTAAGAATGTGGAGGGTAAAATTGTGTGAAATCTACTCTAAAATAATGACAACCACCTATAGATGGAATAAGGCACACAACTATGATAAAGGAATTTGATAAAGACAGGAGGCTAGATCAAGTGTTAGTCCATAAAACCATGAAATTAACACACTAACATACTAAGATCTCTAATCCTAGATCTTAGGGGGGGGCTTAATGAATAAACAACGATTAAAAACTTAACTAAAATGTAAAGAACAACAATCTCTACCTTCTTTGAGAGATTCAAATGATTTATTCATTTATCTTGCTCAGTTTATGCATAAGAAGTCTTCATCAATGACATATGGCTAACATCATCTCCTTTATGCACCATTGTTGAATTCTTGGCTTGATTGATGGCTTGGCTCAATTTTAACATTATAACACTAGGATTTTAGCTTCATGATTCTATTCTTGCATTATAACTCTACTTTGATTGAGCTCCCAAATGAAGAGCTATAGGATTTCTTTTATAGGCCTTCAAATCATTTGGAATGGGTTAAATCTGACCATGGCTAAGTTTATTATCTTTGGTTGAGTTTGCCATATTCCTAGGATATTCTTTTAGATATTTTCAAAAAGTGAAAACTCACAACCATGGTTGAGTTTATTAACTTTGGTTGATTTTGGCATATTCCTAAGATATTATTTTAGATATTTTCTAAAAGTGAAAAATCATAAAAGTAAGATGCTCTTGAATTTCCTTTTTAGTAATTGATCTATTAGCTAATAGGTGAACTCAATTAAGATTTGAAATTGATTTAACTTGATAATTGATTTTGAGTGTGCAAGTTAAATAATTATTTTTAGTCATTTAGTCATTTGTTTGATTTTGATTAAATTTAATGTGTGTATTTACCTTATTTAATTTATTTAATAGGCCAAATTGATTTAATGCAAGGTTACAAAGCCAAATTTGAGACTAATAGAAATTATTGGGCTAGATATATAATGATTAGCAAGAATTGGTCTAAATTTAGATATGAAGCCATTAGTGGCCAAATTTAGGTGTCTATAGTTTGCCCCTATTTGAGAATATGTTACAAGTGGTAATCATAGTAACATCTTTTCAAAGGATAAAAAGGTTCTTTATGCTTACGACTGTAATGGTAATGATTGAACTGTAGATACCCCCTTGAGGGAGTGGTTGGCAAGTAGGTCATTAAATGGCCCCTTAAAAGAAAGAAGCAAAATGAGGGAACCAAAAAAATGAAGATGATGGAGTGAAAACACAATGATTTACAAGTGGCCAAAATCACTAGGAAATACAAGTGGGATGGTGTACAATGGTTTTCCCAAAGGTGGTTATAAGCACTGTACCTCGATTGTGGCAACATGGTATGGTAACACAATGATTTTTCCAAATAAGCATTATAATAATTTAGAATATGGATTTTCACCAATTAGGATAGAGAAATAAGAAAGTAAAATTGGTGATGACACAATGATTTGCCCTAGAAAGTGATATAATCATTAAGAATGCATGTGGGATGGTGTATAGTTCTGATGCAGTATACCCTGATTATGAAAAACATGATTAATGGTTTATGATTGATAAGTTTATATAGATGATAAAGATTAATTAGGAAAACCTACTAGTAGGAAGATGTTCATCCAAAATAAAAAAGTTTGAAATTATTTCATTACATAATTAATCTATTTGGGATATGATTGGGTATTAGATTAGGATTATTATTGATGTTGGTGTCGAGGAGATGGTGATTCTACATTGATGTTGTAGACATCTCAAATTTTATTTTTTCTATAGGATTTGATGTTATGCCTCATGATAGAACACCATGGTGGCTTGGCTAAAATATGCATAAGGATTGACTCCTGATATCTGATACTCAACGAAAAATAATTGCATTGATGATAAAAACCATGATGACATTGTAGACATTTAAATATGGATAAATTCAAGAATAATATGCAAGGAATCACCTAATGAACACACATAGATTGAATCATGACCATAGTGTTGAAAGTAAACAAATAGGCACACAAATAAACAAAATATACAAACAAGGAAATAAATAAGACAAACAAATAAATAAATAAGTGTTAGTCCCTATGTTAGTATAAGTAACATGATAAACATTGCCCCTAGAAATTAGGTGATAACTTAACAAACAAACAAGATGGGGGAATAAAATACAAGGAAGGGGTGGTTGAGATGTCTCCATATGTGCTAGGTAAGTGGATGCTGCCTACATAGTTCCATGGATATGAAAATCTAATAAAACCTCAAGCTAAATGTAGTTCTCCCAAGAAATGGGAAGAAAATAATGATTGATAGAAGACATGATGGACGTGATAGTAGAATAGGGATGAATTTTCAAAATGGGGATAATGTATGATAAAATGCCAAAAAGGATGGAGAAACTAAGGAACAAGTGGTTTGTTTGTGACTTACTGAGGGTTCCTAGAATCCTTAAGGCAAAGAAGTGGTCAATGTTTTTGGTCTTTATAAATGATTTTCAAATGTTTTTGGAATTTTTAAATCATTTCAACTCAATCAAGAATGACAAGACACTAAAAAGGTCAAAGCTCGAAAAATAGTGAGAGCATTATAACTTAAAGTGATGCTCATAAAATGATGAGAGTGTGGCTAAAGGGGGACTAGAATAACCTCACCATGAATTAAATATGACCCACATAGTCCTAAAATGGATTTAGCTTATAGTAATTCACCTCACAATAGAGGAATGTGACTAGTGTATCAGCCAATTCAAACAAAATAGGCATAGTCGGTATGATGGCATAATATGGCATAATAATGGCTAGGTGATATGGCAAGGCACAATAAACAAATGTTACCCCTAGTTTACCCATAGCTAGTTATAAATAGGATACAACTGATAGATCAATGATACCAATTTTCTCTAGTAGGTGATATAATTAGTATTAATATTAGTAAACATGGATTTGCTCTAGTGGGTGATATAATTAGGGTCACATAAACAAACTTGATAAGAAGGGAATAAGAAATGAAGGATGTAACTACCAATACTTATATCATACTACTCCAAAATATTGCCTCTATCTAAAATTCTTTAAATAACTATTGAAAATGGTCTAATTATATATGCTAAAAATGTGAAACCAGTGGATGAACCAAGGATAAATGGGCTAGGTTGACAGGATTCAAAACATGTTTGGTCGAGTAGGAATGGAATGGTTAGACTGTCTGGTTGGAATGTCAAAATGAGAGTATGGTAGAACAAATAGTTTGATAATGGTACAAATAATAATATTGATAATATGGTGAAAGTTTAAATAGTCCTTACAGATGATACACCAAGTTACTCAAGCACAATACCGCTTGAGATGAATAATGTTCATCAACTCATCAAGTTTATTACCATCTAGTGTGGCAAGCTTGTATGCTCCAGAGCCATAGTCTAAAGTGATGATGAAAGGACCCACCCATTTGGGTTTGAACTTTCCTTTATGTTTATTTTTAGCTATGGTATTCTTTTGGTTCTCTTTTAGGACAAGATCACCAAGTTCAAATGTTTTATGTTTTACATGCTGATTGTATTGACTCTGAAGCTGATTTTGATAGGATTGTAGATTATTCACAACATACATACACTTCTCATCAAGTAAATATAGCTCTTGCAGGTGAGCTACTTGATATTCATCATCATCAAGAACATGCTTGAAAGATATACGTAATGAATACAAATCAACCTTAATGGAAAGTATGGCTTTAGTGCCATAAACAAGTGAGTATGGAATGGTTCTTATGGGTGTATGATGATTGGTATGGTATGCCCAAAGGGCATAGAATATTTGAAGGTATCAATCTTGACTAGCGTCATTGACAATATTTTTGAGAATGTTGATAATGGTTTTGTTTGATGGTTTGGCTTGACCATTACCTTCAGGGTAATACACCATTAAAAAGTATTGTGTGATCTTGTATTCACCACATAAATTATCGACATCCTTGTTATTAAATGATACTCCATTATCAAATACAATGTTATAAGGGATACCATAGCAATAGATGAGATGGTTAAAGATGAATTTGGAAATTTGTTTTCCAGTCACATAAGTGAGGGGTATAGCTTTGACCCACTTAGTGAAATATTGAGTGGCAATGAAAATATGTTTATGGCCATTTGATGAGGTGGGTTTTATCTTCCCAATGAGGTCAAGGATCCATGTAGCAAATGGCCATGGTTTTAGCATTGGTTTTAGGTCTTGGCAAGTGCATGAATCAAATTAGCATACCATTGACACTTGTCACATTTCTTGACATATGCAGTTGTATTTGCATCCATTATTAGCCAATAGTAACTAGTACATAAGATATTTTTGGATAAGATTACCCAATTAGTGTGGGATCCACATACACTTTCATGAACTTCTTGTAATTTTATTATATATTCTATCAAAGGTAAATAATGAAGCAAAGTTCCATCAAAACTATGGTGATATAAGGTTGGTTTGAGTAGGGTGTAATGTTGGGCATTATGGATGAAAGCTTTGGTTTATTTCTAGGATAATTATGGTGGGAATATTTTCTCATGTAAATAGGCATATAGGTTTGAGTACCTATTAGAGCTGGGACTAGCAATATCATATATCATTACAATAGTTGAAGGTTTATGAACTTGTGTTATTAGATTTTCTATAATAAATTGATATTCTCTAGCTATGTCTGCATGATGAATCAATGATCTAATGGTATCCATCGCATATACTATTCTATTTCTCATTTTTGGTATATGCTCAATTTGAAAGTCAACAATCTAGTTCTTGAGAGTGTTAACCATTGCCTTGTATGGAACCAAAGTGTCATCTTTAGTTTGAAAGTGGTCGGTAACCTAATTGATGATTAAATGAGAATCACCATAAACTTTTAAATGACATATGTTCCATTTTACTACCTATCAAATCCCTATGATGAGTGCTTCATATTCAACCATGTTATTGGTATAAGGAAAGTTGATTCTAAATGACTTAAGGATTAGATCCCCTTGAGGCATTATGAATAAAAGGCCTAACCCTGACCCATGTGCAGTGAATGATCTATAAAAATACAACTTCTAGGGTTGGTCCTTAACAAGTGTTTCAATTATGGTCATGATGGATTCATCAAGAAATTGGAATATTAATGGCTCTATTTCTTTAAGAGGTGCTTTAACAAGATGATATATGAGAACTTAGCCCTTAATTTTTTTTTGGTTTACATACTCTATCTAAAACTCATTGAGTAGCATGATCCATTTGGCCATATAGCCTTGAAAAAATATTTTTGATAGTAAATACTTAAGTATATCTACTTTGGAAATAACCATGGTCTAATTGTTCAACATGTAGTGGCATAGTTTCTGAGTTGTGAAAACCATAGCGAGACAAGCTTTTTTGATGGGCATATAGTTATGCTTATACATAACCAGTGTACAGCTTAGATAGTACACTACACACTCTTTTTCATTGTCATTATGTTGAGGTAGAAGTGCCCCTAGAGTATTATCAGTAGTAGAAAGATATAATAATAATAATGGTTTCCTTGGCATCAAAGGCAATAGAATTGAAGGATTCATGAGATAGTCCTTCAATTGCTGAAAATCCTTTTAATAATCATTATCCTAATCAAATGTGACACATTTATTTAGTATATGTGTAAATGGATGGCACTTATCTAATAATTGAGATATGATTCATCAGATGGGCTAGATCTTACCCTAAAAACTATGGAGATACATCAGATTGGTTGGTGGCAACATCTCTCTTATGGATCTTACTTTAACTGGATCAACTTCAATGCCCCTGCAAGACATGATGAAACCCAATAATTTTCTTGATGTAACTCTAAAAACACACTTCTGTGGGTTGATCCTAACTTTTTATTTTTGTAGTCACTCAAATATCCTCCTTAATATTGTTAGATGGTAGGCCTTAGTTTTTGATTTGCCTAGTATGTCATTGATGTAGTCTTTGATAGTGTCATGTATCATATCATGAAATATGATTGTCATAGCTCTTTGATAAGTGGCCCCTATATTCTTAAGGCCAAATGGCATGACTTAATAATATAATGTTCCTCATGAAGTGGTGAATATTGTTTTGTGTTGGTCTTCTAGTGTTATTTTGATTTGAATGTAACCTAAGAAATCATCCATTAGTGAAAGCATTTCATAAACTACTATGGAGTCAACTATCATGTCAATGTTAGGCAATAGAAATTCATCCTTAAGTATGCTTTGTTAATGTCACAAAAATCATTATATATTTTGGTTCCCTTAGGTTTCTTATTGATAGGTACTACATTAGAAATCTATTCAAAGTAGTGAATTGGTCTAATACATCCTTCTTCTAAGAGTTTCTCCAACTCTTTCTTCACTAATATAGAAATGCAAGGATGCACCTTGCATAACTTTTTTTTTACTAGTTTGGCATTAGGATTGACTACAAGGTGGTGCAAAACTAATGTAGGGTCCAAACTAGGTCTATCATAATATGTCCAAGCAAATATATCTATAAACTCTCTCAGTAGGATTGCGAATACTTTATGCTCCTTCTTAGTAAGGGATACACCTACATTGATCCACTTTGGGTCATCTAGGCCCCTAATGTTAACCTCTATTGTATCTTTGACTAGAAGAGTTGATCCATCATCAAGGATAATTAGTGACGAGTTAAATTGATTGGTAATATTAGAGTCCTCTGTTACAACTGGTTTTTTGACAAGATCTCTAAGACATGAGGAATCAGAATCTCATATTGGGAGATTAGGACATGTGAAAAAGATAGTTAGAAATTATTTTATGACTTGATCAAAGGCTTCTTGCCTTTCAATATTAAGTTTGGACCCATTATCATGTTCATTATTAGCATCCTCTAGAATGATTTGATCAAAAGCCTATTGGTCTTCAAGGCTGAGCTCAGATCCATAGTGAAATTCATCATTGTTAATTTCTTACATGATTTGATCAAAATATTGATGCTCTTCAATACTAAATTTATACCCATAGACAAGTTTGTCATTGGTGGTCTCCTGGTCTATACATGAAGAAGGTTGAACACCCCTATCTAGTGGTGCCTGAAATAGGTTTTCACAATTAGACTAGCATTTATATTTATTATTTCCTTGGTTAAAAAGTGCCTCAAATAGGTTTTCAATTTGAGACCTCAATGTTTTATTTATTTGATTTTGGCTAAGGGTGTTCAACCATTCTCTAAAGTAGGCTTCAATATCCAATTTGATTGAGAATCTTGATTTATGATCTCCCAACGTAACATTATCCCTAAGGCCTAAAAAATCATAGAATGCTTCATCATTTTGAAACTCATCAACTGGTATGTGTCTTTTGTTGGTCCCAATATATTAGTGTGGGATAATATAATGGTAGGGGATTATTATGAATGATGGGGTGAAGGTTTCAAATGGTTTTATTATCAAATATGTTGGTCTGGGTTAAGTCATCAAATAAGCTATGATTAGACTCTACTTCAATGTTAACATCCTCATCACTAGTTGATGGTGATGGAAAATGAGGAAGGTATATGGGGTCACCCCCAAGTCATTTAAATATAAGACTATAGGGTCCTTAATACTTGGTCATATAAATAGGTTCCAATATTCCCTATAGATTTGGCTCAAGGCCCCTTCCTTCATAATCTTGATTTTCCATAATGTGATTAGGAATAAGATACTGGGAGTTGTTAAAATTGGCCAAATTATCATTATACAACCATGACTAATCTCCTTTGAGAGGGTCTTTTTCTAGGCCAGAAGCTAGTATGAAAATGATTGGTCCTAGATTATGAATGTGGCCTTTGCCCTTTCTTTGCTAGTGCATGTATGGCATAGCTTTAGGTCTTCTAAGGGATTTTAGGTTCTGAGGAAACTTTATGATATGAAATGTATCATGAGTCAAGTACTCTCTTAGGCCATTAGTTGAGATGGTAAAATGATTGGATACTTCAAGATGTGGCATGTGACTGAGAGAATCAAGGGTATTAAGATCAATGTAGTTGTCCTTTGGTAATTTGAGGAGTATTACCTTCCCCTTATCCTAATTATTATATGGATTCATGTTAAAATGGTAGTTTTAACTTTGAAACTTGGCCTATATATGTTTAAAATGATCATATAGATGCAAATCTCCTAGAATGTTAACCTATATCCCTTAATGGGAGAACTTGATATATTGGTGCAATGTTGATGGGACTGCATGGATCTCATGTAACGAAGGCCTACCCAAAAGCATATTGTATGAAAAATCAAGATCAAACACATGGAAAAGGGTATCATGAGTTAAGGTCCCAATGATAACTAGAAAACTAATGGTGCCCTGTGATTCACACTCTTGATTATTATATGCTTTGATGGTGATTGTTTCTACTTGGAGATCTATCATTGTATACCCAATAAGCTTAATGTGCTTGAGAGACACTATGTTAAAACTTGATCCATTATATATAAGGACACATTTTACTTTATGACACATTATATATATTTCAATGTATAATGGATTGTTATGTAGTGGGCCAAGAGGTGACATATCACTTTAGTTGAATGTGACTTGTTGGGTTGAAGCTAGGTGTCCAACCAAAGCTTGAAATAGGTGAGGGGATATGTCATTTGGAATTGTGGATTGGCTAAGGTATTCATTTAATATTTGTTTATGGATTGTTAATGTGCATAACAAATCCAAAATGAATATTTGTACCAATGTTTTTAATAATTGTTCCAATATGTCAAATGTCTTTTCTTGAATAATGTTAAATGGCTTATTCTAAGGCTGAATAATGGGTTGGATGATGGGTGAAGTGACAAGTACTTTTGGGCTTGGTATGGTAATTTTAGACCACCAAATTGTGATTACATAATTAGGATTAGATACAAGACTATTGTTGTTAATCAATGATGGTGGAGGGATTTGTTAGAGTAGGTTGGAATGGCTAGGAAATGGTCCAAGAATGTGCATGTGTGGATTAGGGTGAAATTGTTGAAATTATACCTATGGTAGTGTGACATTCTAGCTAGGATTGGATATATATGACTAATTTTATGGATATTAAGGCTGGGATAGAGGGATATAATCATATTTTGCCTATTGTGGTTGAAGAGGGACTTGTTATTGATTATTGAAACCTTATTATTGAGTGGGAACTTGTGACCTAAGACCATGTCTCTATTGGAAATGTTGTCATTGATGTCAAAGGTTTAGCATTATTGGTGATAAATGCCCCATTGCATTTAATGTTGTTTATCTTGGCTAATGTGAGTTAATATTTATTTAATATTAATGAATATATTTTTGGTTGCATATGAGACAAAAGAAGGGCCCATGGAGAAGTCGAAGAGCCACGAGGTAAAGACAAAAGAAGGATGGGATGCATTTTCCCATGAAGAGTCATTTTGGGGAATATCAAGAGTCACCAAGTGGAGACAAAAGATTAAGGGCATGATTTCTCATGAAGGGACACTTTGAGGAATACGAAAAAGTCACCAAAGATAAAGACAAAAGTGGGAAGGACGTTTTTGGTCATGAAGGGTCACCACATGACTTTTTAAAGGCTTGAATATGAAGGGTCATCCATGACTAGTGCCATTTTCCATGAGGATTGAAGGGTCAAAAAGGGGGAAGTCCAAAGGTCATTTGGAAAGGTATAAATAAAGGCTTGATAAGCCATTTGTAATATGGTTGAGAGAGGTTGATTTGATATTGTAATATCTATCTTAGAAGAGCAATTGTGAGAGATAAATATTATTTGTTATATCTAGCTTAGAAGAGCAAAGGAGAGACAGAGGAAAGAAATGTTGTATTAAACTATCATTTGTTGAGATAACAACATTGAGAGATAGGTGTGTGGTATACACAAAGGGGTTGGTGCTCCTGTGGGTTGGTGCTCATGAATTGTTGTTGGGTTGGTGCTTGGCAAAAGGGTTGGTGCTCACAAATAGTTGCAGGGTTGGTGCTCGGCAAAGGGGTTTGAATCTCTTATGGGTTGGTGCTCACAAATTGTAGTTGGGTTGGTACTCGACAAAGGGGTATGGTACTCTTGTGGGTTTTTCCTCATGAATATACTTGAAATTTTTCTCCATGGTTTTTCCCACATTGGGTTTCAACATTATATCTGGTGTCTCTCTCTATCCTATGTGATGTTTATTGTTTGAGTTTTATTACATATCTTGAATGTTTGATTAAGTGGAATTTGATAAAGGTAAAGTTTTAATAATATATATGATATACTAATTCACCCATCTATCATTATATTTTGTGCTTAACAATTGGTATCAGAGCAGGTTCCTTTTTGAAAAGTTTTACAGCTTGAAGGTAGATCGGAAAAACACAATGGCTGGGTCACAAGAAGAATTTTCTACAAATAAGGCACCTTTGTTTGATGGAACAGATTATGTTTTTTGGAGCATGAGAATGAAGGTTTATTTGATGGCCCTTGGATTTGACATATGGAAAGTAGTGGTGGAGGAATATGAAGAGCCACAGACATTTACAATTACTCCAGTAGAAAAGAAGGCAAGTGAATGTAATGCTAAAGCTTTAAATGATATTTTATGTGGTTTATGTGAATCTAAATTTGTTAAAGTTATGTAATGTAAATTTTCTCATGAAACTTGGGTAAAACTTGAGAATATTTACAAAGGTGATGGAAAGGTTTAGCAAGCTAAGCTGCAGACTTTTAGATAGCAATTTGAAAGTTTGAAGATGGAAGAAGAAGAAGATATCGCAAGTTATCTTTTATGAGTTGATCAAGTCATAAATTAGATTCAAGGTCTTGGAGAAACGTTTGATGCATCAACAATGGTGCAAAAGGTTTTGAGATCTCTACCAATGAGATATGATGTAAAGGTTTCAACAATCGAGGAGATGAAGAATTTAGCCAAGTTAAAGATGGATGAGCTTCATGGTATTTTCACGGCTTATGAGATGCAGACAGAACAAGATAAACCCTTAGAGAGAGAAGTGGCTTTCAAGACATCAAATAAGGAGAAAGCTAAGATTAAAGAACCAAGTGATACTTCTAGTGATGATGAACATGACAATGAAGCACTTTTCATTTTCAAGCCAAAAAGAGGAACAAGTAAATATCAAGGAAAATTACCTTTTAAATGTTTTAATTATGGAAAGATTGGAAATTTTTTAGCTAAATGCCTAGATAAGGTTAATGGTGTTGAAGAAGAAAAACCTACATACAAGAAGAATTTCAAAGGCAAATCTTAGAAGGGTTTCGAGAAGAAGAGCCTATATTCTAAGGATCCTAGTTCAAGCGAAGATAGTGGAGTTAGTGACTCAGAAGAAGATATTCTATTCATGGCCACACATGAAAGTGATCAAGAAGAAGAAAAGGAAGAAGCTAAAGTGAATATGGAAGGAGATCTCATTTGTGCCTTAGAAGAGTTAGAAGCTATTCAAAAGAAGAATTGAAGATTAAAGCGCCGGATCGAGAAAAATGAACAAGAGTCAAAGGAAATGATTGAAGATATACAAGCACACTTTGAAGAAGCCAAGAAGAATGAAGAAGACCTCACAACACAGTTGGAAATATCAAGAAAAGAATGTCAAAGGTATGTTATATAAATTGCCTCTTTGAAAGAAGATATTAAGAAAGCAGTCAGTGATAAAGTAGTCAGTGATTCAAAATTTGAAAATAGCACTAACATGCTGAATAAGATATTGGAAAGTCAAAAAGCATATTCAGATAAGATAGGGATCAGTTTTGAAAATAAAAATATCTATGCTAAAACTCTTACACAATAAGAAACAAAAAGGGGAGAAGTGAAGAATACAGAAGACATTCCAAACAGAGAAGGCTGGAAAGAACAAAGCTACAAAAGGCAATCAAGTCAGAGATATAAAGACAAGTCTTATTTTTATGGCTATTGTTTTTATTATAATGGATATGGTCATAAGAAAATAGAATGTAGAAAAAGAGAACAATTTCAAAAATAAGAAGGAAAGTCAAGTAGAGTCAAGCAGAAGCCACAACTCTTTTGCTCCTTTATCAAGCTTTGATGAAGAGACCATAGTATGCTACAAGTGCAACAACTTCAGACACATAGCTTGGTATTGTAGAAGCATATTCAAGTCAGTCAAGAAGGATCAGAGCTTCAAAGCTCTATTCATCAAGAAGAAGGATTAGAATCTCAAAGCTCCATTCATTAAGGAGAAGGTTCAAACATGTACATGGCAGAAGAAACAACATGAAGATTATATGATGGTTCAGACAGCCTTGCATGTAAAAGGTAAAGATCAACCATGGTTAATTGATAGTGGATGTTCGAGGCATGTGATAGGAGATCAAAGTAAATTCATGTCTCTAAAGAAGATCAATGGTGGTACAGTGAGATTTGGAGATAAAACCACTGCCAGGATAGCTGGAAAAGGTACTTTGAATTTGGATTATGGTAGAACTAAGACTAAGAATGTTTTATATGTAAAAGGTCTTAAGCATAATCTATTGAGTGTTAGTCAAATATGTGATTAAGTATATACATTAAAGTTTCAAAAAGAAGGTTTTGAGATTAGAATAAAATATTCAAATGAGTTGATTTCAGATGCTCAAAGGACAGGGAACAATGTGTATGCATTGTTAGATATCTTCTCAAAGGCACGATTAAAGGATACATTCAAAGATCGGTGAGAGGAGTTGGGAGTAATTTCTATTACTTCCTTCCATTAATGTTCAGCATCAAGTAAGGGGGAGCTAAGTGTTAGCTCCAGGTAAGCCCTTTGCCATTGATGTCAAAGGGGGAGAATAATAGGTATAGGTATAGGTCTAGAAAATAGGTATAGGGAACAGGTACAATTTGCTATAGTAAGGGGGATTTACTGTATGTTTTTAGATGAAAAGATGTGTAGGTGATAGGATGTGGTAGTTTTAGGATTGAGGTTGCCATCAATGACAAAGGGGGAGATTGTTGGAAATATTGTCATTGATGTCAAAGGTTTAACATTATTGGTGATAAAGGCCCCATTGCATTTAATGTTGTTTATCTTGGCTAATGTGAGTTAATATTTATTTAATATTAACGAATATATTTTTGGTTGCATATGAGACAAAAAAAGGGCCCATGGAGAAGTCGAAGAACCACGGGGTAAAGACAAAAGAAGGATGGGATGCATTTTCCCATGAAGAGTCATCTTGGAGAATACCAAGAGTCATCAAGTGAAGACAAAACAGTAAGAGCACAATTTCTCATGAAGGGACACTTTGAGGAATATGAAAAGTCACCAAAGATAAGGACAAAAGTGGGAAGGACGTTTTTGGTCATGAAGGGTCACCACATGACTTTCCAAAGGCTTGAATATGAAGGGTCATCCAAGATTGGCACCATTTTTTATGAGGATTAAAGGGTCAAAAAGGGGGAAGGCCAAAGGTCATTTGGAAAGCCATAAATAAAGGCTTGAGAAGCCATTTGTAATATGGTTGAGAGAGGTTGATTTGATATTGTAATATCTAGCTTAGAAGAGCAATTGTGAGAGATGAATAGTATTTGTTATATCTAGCTTAGAAGAGCAAAGGTGAGAGAGGAAAGATATGTTATATTGAACTATCATTTGTTGAGATAGCAACATTGAGAGATAGGTGTGTGGTATACACAAAGGGGTTGGTGCTCTTATAGGTTGGTGCTCATGAATTGTTGCTAGGTTGGTGCTCGACAAAGGGGTTGGTGCTCCTGTGGGTTGGTGCTTGGCAAAGGGGTTTGAAGCTCCTATGGGTTGGTGATCACAAATTGTAGTTAGGTTGGTACTTAGCAAAGGGGTATGGTGCTCTTGTGGGTTTTTTCTCATGAATATACTTGAGATTGTTCTCTATGGTTTTTCCCACAATGGGTTTCCATGTTATATATGGTGTCTCTCTCTATCTTGTGCAATGTTTATTGTTTGATTTTTATTGCATATCTTGACCATTTGATTAAGTGGAATTTGATAAAGGGAAAGTTTTAATAAGATATATGATATATTGATTCACCCCTACTCTTAGTATATTATATGCTTAACAATTGGTATCAGAGTAGGTTCCTTTTTGAAAAGTTTTACAGCTTGAAGGTAAATCGGGTAAGCACGATGGCTGGGTCACAGGAAGGATTTTATACAAATAAGGCACCTTTGTTTGATGGAATAAATTATGCTTTTTGGAGCATGAGAATGAAGGTTTATTTGATGGCCCTTGGATTCGACATATGGAAAGCAGTGGTGGAGGAATATGAAGAGCCATAGATGTCTACAATTACTCCATTAGAAAAGAAGGCAAGTGAATGTAATGCTAAAGATTTAAATGCTATTTTATGTGGTTTATGTGAATCTTAATTTGTTAAAGTTATGCAATGTAAATCTACTCATGAAACTTGGGTAAAACTTGAGAATATTTACAAAGGTGATGGAAAGGTTCAGCAAGCTAAGCTGTAGACTTTTAGAAGGTAGTTTTAAAGTTTGAAGATGGAGAAGAAGAAGATATAACAACTTATCTTTTATGAGTTGATCAAGTCGTAAATCAGATTCAAGGTCTTAGAGAAATGTTAGATGAGTCAACGGTGGTGCAAAAGGTTTTGAGATCTCTACCAATGAGATATGATGCAAAGGTTTTAGTAATCGAGGAGATGAAGAATTTATCCAAGCTAAAGATGGATGAGCTTCATGGTATTCTCATGGCATATGAGATGCGGATAGAACAAGATAAACCCTCAAAGAGAGAAGCAGCTTTCAAGACATCAAAGAAGGAGAAATCTAAGATTCAAGAATCAAGTGAAAGTTCCATTGATGATGAAGATGACAATGGAGCACTTTTCATTCGCAAGCTGAAAAGAGGAACAGGTAAATATCAAGGCAAATTACCTTTTAAATGTTTTAATTTTGGAAAGATTGGACATTTTTTAGCTAGATGCCCAGATAAGGTTAATGATGATGAAGAAGAAAAGCCTACATACAAGAATAATTTCAAAGGCAAATCTAAGAAGGGTTTTGAGAAGAAGAGCTTGTATTCTAAGGATCCTAGTTCAAGTGAAGATAGTGGAGCTAGTGATTCAAAAGAAGAAGATATTCTATTCATGGCCATACATGAAAGTGATAAAGAAGAAGAAGAGGAGGAAGCTGAAGTGAATATGGAAGGAGAGCTCATTTGTGCCTTAGAAGAGTTAGAAGCTATTCAAAAGAAGAATCAAAGATTAAAGCGCTAGATCAAGAAAAATGAACAAGAGTCAAAGGAAATGATTGAAGATCTACAAGCACACTTTGAAGAAGCCAAGAAGAATGAAGAAGACCTCACAGCACAATTGGAAATATCAAAAAAAGAATGTCAAAGGTATGTTATTGAAATTTCCTCTTTAAAAGAAGATATTAAGAAAGTAGTCAGTGATAAAGTAGTTAGTGATTCAAAATTTGAAGATAGTACTAACATGGTGAATAAGATATTGGAAAGTCAAAAAGCATATTTAGATAAGACAGGGATTAGTTTTGAAAAGAAAAATAGCTATGTTGAAGCTCTTACACAAGAAGAAACAAAAAGGGGAGAAGTGAAGAATACAGAGGACATTCCAAACAGAGAAGGCTAGAAGGAACAAAGATAAAAAAGGCAATCAAGTCAGAGATATATAGACAGGTCTTATTTTTATGGCTATTGTTTTTATTGTAATGGATATGGTCACAAGAAATTAGAATGTATTAAAAGAGCTAAAAATTTTAGAAATAAGGAGAAGGAAAGTCAAGTAGAGTCAAGCAGAAGCCACAACTCTTTTTCTCCTCTATCAAGCTTTGATGAAGAGACCATAGTATGCTACAAGTGCAACAACTTCAGACACATAGCTCAGTATTGTAGAAGCATGTTCGATTCAGTCAAGAAGGATCAAAGCTTCAAAGCTCCATTCATCAAGAAGAAGGATCAGAATCTCAAATATCCATTCATTAGGGAGAAGGTTCAGACATGTACATGGTAGAAGAAACAACATGAAGATTATATGATGGTTTAGACAGCCCTGCATGTTAAAGGCAAAGATCAGCCATGGTTAATTGATAGTGGATGTTTGACTGATATGATAGGAGATAAAAGTAAATTCATATTTTTAAAGAAGATCAATGGTGGTATAGTGAGATTCAGAGATAAAAACACCACCAAGATAGCCAGAAAAGGTACTTTGAGTTTGTATTATGGTAGAACTAAGACTAAGAATGTTTTATATGTAAAAGGTCTTAAGCATAATCTGTTGAGTGTTAGTCAAATATGTGATCAAGGATATACATTAAAGTTTCATAAGAAGGTTATGAGATTAGAAGAAAAGATTCAAATGAGTTGATTGCAGATGCTCAAAGGACAGGGAACAATGTGTATGTATTTTCAGATATCTTCTCAAAGGCACGATCAAAGGATACATTCAAAGATCAACAAGAGAAGTTGGGATTAATTTATATTACTTCCTACCATTAATGTTCAGCGTCAAGTAAGGGGGAGCTAAGTCTGAGCTCCAGGTAGGCCCTTTGCCATTGATGTCAAAGGGGGAGAATAATAGGTACAGGTAAAGGTGTAAAAAATAGGTACAAGGAACAGGTATAGGTTGCTATAGTAAGGGGGAGTTACTGTATGTTTTTAGATGAAAAG
This sequence comes from Torreya grandis, assembly GCA_037957365.1. Taxonomy (NCBI): domain Eukaryota; kingdom Viridiplantae; phylum Streptophyta; class Pinopsida; order Cupressales; family Taxaceae; genus Torreya; species Torreya grandis. Next base: position 2,020,143 of record JARHVA010001464.1, on the reverse strand, counting down.
ATGTGTAGGTGATAGGATGTGGTAGTTTTAGGATTGATATTGCCATCAATGACAAAGGGGAGGGAGGGTTGTTGGAAATATTGTCATTGATGTCAAAGTTTAGCACTATTGGTGATAAAGGCCCCATTGCATTTAATATTGTT